>CM029016.1:20562377-21232712 GCA_016801055.1 Panax notoginseng
TTGACCCGGCAAACATTGAAGCAATTCAAAGCTGGGAGCAACCTAAATCAGTAACCGAATTACGTAGCTTTCTTCGGTCTAGCTGGTTATTATCGGAGATTCGTGGAAGGATTTTCTCGAATCGCTACTCCATTAACTCAGCTGACTCAGAATAGATACAAAGTTGGGTTAGAGCGAAGAATGTGAGCAGAGTTTTCAAGAACTCAAGAGGAGACTCATTTCAGCACCTGTTCTAACAATACCAACTGGCTCGGAGGGATTGGCAGCTACAGTGATGCTTTGAGCAAAGGGTTGGGATGCGTTCTCATGCAACATGAAAAGTCATAGCCTATGCATCAAGACAACTCAAGAAATATGAGAGGAATTATCCTACTCATGATCTAGAGTTGGCAGCTGTTGTTTTGCACTTAAAATTTGGAGGCATTAATTGTATGGGGAGAAGGTGGAGATCTTTACGGATCATAAAAGCCTCAAATATTTCTTCACTCAAAAGGAACTCAACATGCGACAACGACGTTGGCTTGAACTGTTGAAAGATTATGATCATACCATTCAATACCATCCTGGAAAAGCGAACGTGGTAGCTGACGCATTGAGTAGAAGATCATATGCGGGTACAAGTGCAATATTAACAACGCAAAGGCCCATTTTGTGTGACTTGCAAAGGATGGAGATAGAGTTAAAGACTCCAGAGACCCATGTGATGATGTCGAATATACGAGTAGAACCAACTTTAATCGATAAGGTTAAAGCTGCTCAAGCTACAGACCTGGAGCTGATGCATATGAGGAAGAAAGTGCAAGAAGGTGCTATGCCGAAAGCAAGAATTGATGAAGAAGGAATACTTCGAGTCAACTCCAGACTTTGTGTTCCTAACAACCCTGATTTAAAGTATGAAATCATGATGGAGGCGTACAACACACCGTTTGCAATCCATCTTGGAAGTACCAAAATGTATCATGATCTTCGTCATACATTTTGGTGGAGCAATATAAAGAGAGAGATAGCATTGTTATCTCAAGGTGTCTAACTTGTCAATGAGTTAAAGCAGAGCATCAAGTACCAAAAGGTCCATTGCAACCACTTGAAATTCCAGAATGGAAGTGGGAGCACATTACCATGGATTTCGTTACCAGTCTTCCTAAGGTTTCTCAAGGTATAGATGCGATTTGGGTCATTGTTGATAGATTGACCAAGTCTTCTCATTTCTTACCGTTACGAGAAAATTATACACTTGAACGTCTTGCTCGTATGTACATAAACGAGATTGTAAGACTGCATGGTATGCCAGTATCCATAGTTTCTGATCGAGACCCAAGATCCACTTCACGATTTTGGGTTAGTTTACAAAAAGCTATGGGCACAGATTTACGATTTAGTTTGGCATATCATCCTCAGACAGACGGACAATCAGAGAGGACTATTCAAACTCTAGAAGATTTATTAAGACTCTGTGTCTTTGACTTCAAGGAAAGTTGGGACAAGTTCTTACCATTGGTGGAGTTTTCCTACAACAACAGTTATCAAGCAAGTATTGGCATGGCTCCATTCGAAGCATTGTATGAAAGAAAATGTCGTTCTCCAGTATGCTGGGATGAGGTGGGTGGAGCAACGTTGTTGGGACTGGAGTTGGTACGTATGACTACAAAAAAGATTCAAACGATCCGACAACGTATAAAAACCTCACAAGATCGACGAAAGAGTTATGCTGATCTTCATCGAAAGGACGTGGAATTTGATGTAGGAGATCATGTGTTCTTACGTGTTGCTCCATGGAAAGGAGTTACGAGATTTGGAAAAAGAGGAAAGCTCAATCCTCGATTCATCGGTCCATTTTTAATCCTCGATCGAGTAGGAACTGTGGCTTATAGACTCGCTTTACCGTCATGTATGTCTCGTGTTCATAACGTTTTTCACATATCCATGTTATGCAAATATGTGAAAGATCCGAACCACATTATTGAGTTAGAACCGGACGAAATACCGGAGGATTTGACGTATGAAGAAGTTCCTGTTCAAATCTTGGATAAGAAGGAACATATTCTACGCTCCAAGGTTATACCTCAAGGCAAAGTTTTGTGGAAAAACCACGATATTGAGGAAATGACCTGGGAGTTAGAATCTGAAATGAAATCAAGGTATCCTTACCTCTTCGACATACCAGGTATGTACCCTAATTTCGAGGAGGGGAGGTTGTAAGACCCCAACTTTATAAATAAAGATGAATTTTCTATAAATATCATTTGGAATATTATGGAGTTAATTTGATATAATGTTATAGTTGTGGGTAATATTTATAAATTTTACAAAGTAAGCAAGTTGTTTTAAAAATTCGTTTGGTCGGGGAATATTCTTTTTGTCGGGAAAATTCGTACGACGGCACAATCATTGGTGGACCCCACAACAGAAGTATAGTCGTAGTTAGAAAACGATAAAATTATCTTTCTATAAAAATAACGGCTGAGGTGTTACCGTTAAAACCGTTAAAACTGTTGAACTACCCGGTAGTAAAAGTACAGTAATACGCGTGGTTGCATAGTAGCACACGGTATTGATTATTGATGCTTACGTGAGAAGTCACTTAGCTATACTCAATTATTGCTACAGTAATTGCTGCATCATATCTCTTAAATTATTGTCATAGTATCATCTGTATAATATGTATATTATAAATCAATAATTGAGACGTGGTGGTAAGTTTAGTTATTTTTATGGGGGCCCATATGTCATCATCTAAGAGTCTCTTCGTCAATAGTAATTACCGTCATCAATAGTATTTACCTTGGTCAATAGTAATTACCTTCGTCAATAGTATTTACCTTGGTCAATAGTAATTACCTTCGTCAATAGTATTTACCTTGGTCAATAGTAATTACTTTCGTCAATAGTAGTTGTCCCTTCAATATTACCAAGAGTCATTTGACCCTTCGTTAAGACCAAGAGCCACCTTCAGTTTTTCTATAAATAGAGGCCTAGGGCTTCATTATTTTTCACGAATTCATTCAAGCTATAGAGAGAGAAAGTATAGAGAGAATAAGAGAGAGAGAATAAAAGTATTCTGCTACTTCATTTTTCCAATATCCAGTTCTTTTAAGGTAGAGAATATTATTTCTTTTATATTCATGAAGAGAACTCCTGTTATTCCATTCTTTATTATTCTGTTGGAATAACCTGTATACGCGGTCTACCCTATACTTGGTGACATTCTCCTATTATTCTGTTGAACATCCTGTCTGTGTGTTTTACACCGACCTGGTTCCGTCTTTATTATTATTCTGTCTAAATATCCTTCTGTGTGTTTTACACCGGACCTGGTTCCATTATTTATTATACTGTTCTTTATTATTCTGTCAGAATATCCTGTCTGTGCGTTTACGCCGGACCTGGTTCCATTATTTATTATTCTGTCGGAATATCCTATCTGTGCGTTTACGCCGGACCTGGTTCCATTATTATTATTCTGTCAAGAATAACCTGTCTGTGCGGTCTATCGCATGCATGGTGATTTCTTTTGTTATTCCATTCTTTATTATACTTAGTTGGTTAAGTTTTGACTTCTATACTCCATAAAATTTGTGGAATATCCTTGACATTTGCGCTTCATCTAGTATCTATTCATGAAAATATTCTCCTGATTATTCTTGAATTTTACTCCACAAAGTAGTATCATGTTGACAATTTGGACGTTGTTAATTCTTGGATAAATTAATTCTTAACTTGTTTTATTGAATTCTTATATCATTGTCATCATCCTCGTGTTTATATTCTGTTGAAAGTCATCTGTGGCCTGTAATGCATAGATGGACTTGGTATGATTATGACCAGGGATTATTCGGTGTAATCATGACCGTAATGTTACAAATGATGTGGTAAAAGTCCTCATTGGCCCGTAGTGCATTGATGGACAGTTGTTGGCATGATCATGACCATTAATGAATATACGAATATCCTTGGCCGTAGTGCAGGGGAGATTCGATGATGTGGATTATTTTATTAAGCTGAGTCCCAGCGATCACAGTGTTGGAAAATCTTTTAAATCATAAAAGATAGTACAGTTTATTTCTACTTGACTCTCTTAATGGATTGCTTGTTCCGCTACAGTTAAACTTGATGTCTATTATATTTTATCAGTTTAACATTGTTGAAGGCTAATGATAATTTATTCTGCATTATCTTAGTCATAATATTTCTTACTGGGCTAGTTGAGCTCACCCTTTCTTTCACTGTTCTCTTCAAGAAATGAGAACGTAGCTGGGGCAAGTCCGGGAATGGAGTGATGGTCCGAATGATAGTATTAGTTAGTAGTCCTCACTATTCTATGTAATGGTGTGTTAATAAATGTAATGAGGACTCCTTTTGAGTATAAATACTCTCTAGAAGATAATATTTGTATTCAAACTCACAGTTTATGTTTTTGTCGTATTGTACACGACAATTGTATTAGTAAGTTGTATTTGTATTCTGTACTATGTATCTGACGACCCAAGATGGGTGATGTATACCTAATTTTGGGGGCGTCACAGTCCTGACTACAAACCAGGAGCATATTTTATCTGTGGGATAGAAGATCATCAGGCGAAAAGTTGTCCAAGGAAAAAGGCGTAGCGAATAGGTAGTCTAGGTTCGGTGATATAGGTGTGTTTAATGTAATATGCATGATTAATATGTCTATGTAATAAATATTCTATGAACTTTTGTGCAAGTAGTAGAAGCGAATCCCGACTTTTGTAGTCACAAAGGGATAACTGATGTTTAAAAGCAGTATGTGCTATATTATGTAAATATTCGTTAAATGAATATGAATCTATGTTTGAGTAATGAAACAAGTTTAATACATTAAACTTATATGATAAGGTTTAGAATGTAAGTTAAATTTATGATTTTATCTAATCAGATAATGCCGCCAAGACGTCGAACTCGATATCGAAGGGCAGAAGAATCTGTCAACAACGTTGAAGGACAACAACAAGCAGACCCGATGCAGAACTTTGCAAACATGATAACTCAGGCTATGCAACAAGGAAATCCAGCCGCAGGGAACCAGCCAGACAGCCACTTAGCTATCTTTAAAGACTTTAAGGCTGTAGGACCGCCAGAATTTAGAGGTACAACTGACCCTGTTGAAGCCCAAACTTGGGTCAAAGAGATTGAAAAGGAGTTTGCGGTAGCTAGGGTAGATGAAGGGCAGAAGACTGCTTTTGCCACTTATATATGAAGGGGTGAGGCAAACTTTTGGTGGGAAGCAAATCAGGCAAGGGCAGGAGAAGGTGTAGTCACATGGGATAGATTTAAAACTTTGTTTTTCGAGAATTATTTTTCCCCTAGTATGCAAGCTAGGATGGAGGTAAAATTTTTAGAATTGAACCAGGAGAATATGACGGTGTCAGAATACGCCGCCAAATTTAATGAGTTAGCTAGGTTTGCCCCACATCAAGTCCATACGGAGGCTAGGAAAGCTAGAAGGTTTGAGCTGGGATTAAAACCCTGGCTCTACAAGAAGGTGGCGGTGTTACAGATTCCTACATTTGCAGCACTCATGGAGAAGGCGATCATAGCTGAGGAGGGAAGTAAGGCCATGAGCCTATACAACAAGGAGAGAAAGAATAAAGGCAAGGTAGAAGGAGCTGGGAAAGCGAAACTTAATAGTGGGAATAGGGGTGGTAGTAGCAAGAGGAAGGGGAGCAATTTTGGAAGTGTACAGATAATGCAAGAAGGTGTAAAGGAGCATATAGTGCCATGTAATACTTGTGGAAAGAACCACTCGGGGGAGTGTTTGAAGGGAAAGTTTGTTTGTTATAAGTGCGGGCAGGAGGGCCATATCTCTCCCAACTGCCCCAATCCTAGGATGAATAGTGGATGTTTTCTGTGTGGATCGACAGAACACAGGGTGAAGGATTGTCCGAAGAGGAGGGTGGAGGTAGGTAGTGTGAACACTGGCACTGGCAGCTGACTTTGGCAATCACGGAACTACGTCATCGAGCAACCCAACAAAATCTACTGCAAGGGTCTACAATATAACAGTCCAGGATACGGCAGCAGCTGGTACTGGAACTCCAGGTATTATTCTTATAACTTTTATTTTCTTATATACATGACTTTCATATATATAGTAAATTATTTCTAAATAAATTTTGAGGGAGGAATTTGAGTTCTTTTAGAAATTAAATTTCCGTTTAATCAGAAAGACAAGCTTTATGTGAAAAGTTAATGATCAGTTCTGTAAGACCCCAACTTATTAATGAATAAAATCAAATTTTCTCTAAATATTATTGTGAATAATAAGGGGTTAATTTGATATAATACTTTGGTTATGGGTGAAATGTGCAAATTTTGCAAAATAAGTAAGTGGTTATAAAATATTCATTTGTCGAGGAATATTCGTTTGGTCGTGGAATATTCTTGCGGTCGGACGGGAATATTCGTACGACGGCGCAGCCTTGTGTGGGCCCCATAACGGAAAGCGATTGGATGAAATAAACGATAAGTATAAGTTGTTTATAAATAACGGCGTAGTTGTTACCGTTAATACTGTTGGAATACCTAGTGGTTAAAATATAGTTGCACACGGTATTACACCAATTATTGATTCTTACGTAAGAAGGAACTACTCAATAATTGTTACAGTAGTTATTATTCAATATTTTATTTTATTGATTCAATAATTGCTGCGTTGATATTTTATATTATTGTTGTTTCAATAATTGTTGCTGCACAGTATTTTTCATTGTCAGATCAATAATTCATATTATTTGAATAATATTATTAGATAACATTATTGACAATGTCTAGAAAGTTCTGTCTAAGGAGAGGTTTGGTCATCTAATTGGCGCTGTAAGGAGAAATCCTTATTGGAAAGCCCCCTCTTTCCTGGGAACGGCCTGGTTGTCATAAATGTGATTCTGTAATATTATTTGTGAATAATTAATTATTGATTCATATGATAAGGAAATATTTATTTTATGTGGATATAAATGAGGGATATATTTTTGTGGTTAAAAATGAAGGAGTTAATGATGAGGTTTTTATCCGTATTTTTGTCGGAATGGAGGTATTAAAAATCAGGGTTTTTGAGATATTTTGCGGGGGTTATAATTTTTAATCCGACCGTTGGATCGTGGTAATTTTTGGATATGTTATACATATATAAGTTGAGTATATGTCCACAAATTTTGAACCGTTAAAAATGAACGTGTGATTTATTATGAATTTTACGAGATGACTGGTTCAGAAATTGTTCAATTTT
This sequence comes from Panax notoginseng, assembly GCA_016801055.1. Classification (NCBI taxonomy): domain Eukaryota; kingdom Viridiplantae; phylum Streptophyta; class Magnoliopsida; order Apiales; family Araliaceae; genus Panax; species Panax notoginseng. Next base: position 20,569,621 of record CM029016.1, read on the forward strand.
CGGAGTTAATCATTTTGGTGGAAAATTCTAGAATTGGTGGGCCCCACTTGTGGTTGGTGAAGAAATGTGCTGAATTATATTTTAAATGTGGTGGGTGGGAATAGTAGCAGGTAAAGCCATCAGGTTGCAGGTCAAGCCTACTAAAATTTTCCTATAAATAGAGGGCTAAGTTAGAATTGAAAATCACACCAGAAACAAGTTTTCTCTCTCTAGATTATTGAGTGTATTTTGTGAGTATTTTGAGAGTTTCTATTCATCAGAGCAAGTTTCTTTCAGCCTTATACCGGCATTCCGACCAGAAGTACTGATATTTTGAGGTAAGAGATATTATTTTCTTCTAAAATGATATTATTTTCTTCAATATCATTATGCTGAAATATTGATATGAGTTTTTATCAAATTTAGAACTTTTTGTGTCGGAGTTACTATTCACGTATACGGAACTATTCACGTATACGGTACTATTCACGAATACGGCACTATTCACCGAAAAATAAAATTTTCCCTTTTTGTCCAAGATGTCTATTATGGTTACTATCTTTGATTGTATCCATGTTTTGATCTTTATTTTTGAATTCTGCTTCACAATTGATTATTATGAAGTATTATTGATCTTGGATAAACTGTTATACGAATCCCTACTATTTGTCCTTCTGTCTCATTGGATTCGTTCTCTTTAAGATATTTTTCATCATCCTCAGTCCTAAATGATGATATTACTGAATATCTTTGGCCTGTAGTGCAAAGATGTATAATTACTTGATGAATATCTTTGGCCTGTAGTGCAAAGATAAACAGGTGTTGAGATGAACATGACCGACTGATGATACAAATGAATATCTTTGGCCTGTAGTGCAAAGATGAATATTTGGTTAAAGATGATTATTAATTGATGTTACAGGGATAAAATATTGATGATGGACTTTTAAATCTTAGAAGATAGTAGAATTCTTTCTCTACTTGACTCTTCTAATGGTTTGCTGTTTCCGCTGCAGTTGTTGATCTAAAACTTGTTGTCGATTATATTTTATCAGATTTTTCCCTGTTGAAGACTAACGATAATTTGTTGTATATTATCTTAGTCATAATATTCTTTACTGGGCTAGTTGAGCTCACCCTTTTTCTTTTTGTTCCATTTTTCTTCTCAGGAGGTGAGAACATAGCAGGATCTAGTCGGGGTATGGAGTGATGGTTCTAGAAAGATGTATTAGCAGTCCTCACTATTTCTGTAAAATAGTGTTTGAATAATTGTAATGAGGATTTATTTGAGTGTGGATATTGTCCAGAAGACAATATTTGTATTTAAACTCACAGTATGTGTTGTCGTAGTTTGCACGACAATTGTATTATTGAAGTTGTAGTTTGCTTTCTGTACCATGTATTTGGCGACTCAGAATGGGTGTTGTATACCTATTTTGGGGGCATCACAGTTGGTATCAGAGCTTAGGGATATGATCCCTGGCTGAGATGTGAGACAAGAACTAGGGGGAGAGACGGGGAATTCCTTCGCTAGTATGACCTGACTAAGTTTATTTGGTTGGTCAGAGTATAGGGATAATATATGACATGATTATTAACCCTTGTTTTATGGCAGTATTTAAGAATGACAGCTGAGAACGTTAATAATGGAGTAAATCATACCGTGGAGACACCTTTGATCACCACCCAGGGGAACGTGCAACAAGAAGGCAATATTCCTCTTGTAAACAACGTTACCGAGCAAACGATGAATGATGGAATGTTTAGGAGTTTTTTGCAGTTCATGCAAAATCAGACGAGGGAGACTCGTGTGCAGAATACGGGTGGAAATGATAACAACGCGCGATTTGTCACAGCTAAGCAGTTCAAAGAATTGGGACCACCAGAATTTAAGGGAAAGCCAGATCCGATCATGGCGGAAACGTGGGTCAAGCAAATTACCAAGATATTCGATGTCTTGGGATGCACGGAGGAACAGAAGGTTCCATTCGCCACCTTTATGTTCCGCGGTGAGGCAGACTATTGGTGGGAGTCTGTGAAGCGTACCCAGCCTGACGCACTCAACATGTCCTGGGAAACGTTTCAGAAACTATTCAATGACAAGTACTTTCCTGAAAGTATTCGTCATATGAAGGAGGTGGAGTTTATCAGACTGGAACAAAACAACATGACGGTGTCCCAGTACGAGGCGAAGTTTGCAGAGTTATCCAGGTTTGCACCTCATTTGGTCGAGAATGAGGAACGAATGACAAGGATGTTTCTGAGAGGTTTAAAATCCGAGATTCGGCAATATCTTATCTCTCATAAATTTTCTTTATATTCAGATGTTGTAAACAGGGCTCAATTATTAGAGCGAGATAATGAGTATGTGCAACTGAGGGACCACAACCAGGGTCAAACCGGTGGCGGCAGTCATCGAAGCAATGAAAACCAGCAGAGAGGAAAACATTCGGACAAAAGCGGTAACCACTCTGGTGGTAATCGTGGTCGTGATAATAAAAGGAGCGAGTCGGGAGGAGATTTCAAGAAGAGAAGGTACAACAATGATAGCGTGAAGACGTCAACAAAAAGATCAACTGTTGCTAGGGGAGGAGAACGACTACCGGTCGTATGTTACAAATGTGGGAAAGAGGGACATATCAGCCCAAACTGTCCACAATAATCTAAGGTATGTTATAACTGTGGAAAGGAGGGTCATATAGCTCGAGAGTGTTCTGTAGAAAAACCAAGTTCAGCGGGGATGGTGACTCAAAAAGCTGTCCCAGAAAAGTCAAAGTCAACGGTTCCTGGAAGAGCGTTTCTCGTGACTGGCCAAAACGCGAGAAACCCGAACGAGGTGATCACGGGTAAGCTAATCTTGAATTCTTGTGAAGTCTATACCTTATTAGATACCGGTTCTACCCATTCATTTATCTCTCCTGCTTGTGCTCAACGTTTAAACTTGACTCCGAAGAAATTGGACTTTAACTTATCTGTTGAAACTCCGTTGGGTGAAACCTTCGTTACATCTACAGTTTATAAATCTTGCATGATCCAAGTTGGCACTATCACATTACCTGTTGATCTTATCTCTTTAAAGATACTTGCTTTTGATGTGATTTTAGGAATTGATTGGTTAACCACTCATCATGCTAAAATTGATTGCTTTTGTAAGGTTTTTAGTTTTCATATTCCTAAGCACCCTGTTATTCAAATTCAAGCAACCAAACCATTGAAGTCAAACTCTTTCATATCAAGCCGTAAAGTTATTCGTTTATTGAAAAACGGATGTCAAGCTTTCTTAGCTATGTTATGGACTTGAACAAAAATACGTCAGATTTGAATGATATTTCTATTGTTAGTAAATTCCTGACGTATTTCCTGAAGAATTTCTTGGCCTACGCGTGATATTGAATTTTGTATCATCTTTGAATCTGGTACAAAACTCACTTCTAAAATCTCATATCGAATAGCTCCTATTGAACTTCAGGAGTTAAAAACCTAACTGTAGAAGTTTGTACCCGAGCCTCTATCTGGTGACTTCCTTTGTGGAATGCACTGAAGCCAGACTCTCGGTAGGGGATGCCATATTCGTATGGTAGTAAACTGATAGGTGCCATTGTGACGTGCTATCCAAGATTGGGATATGAGTCACAGTTGAGAGCAACCTAAGTTAGTAGTCGAAATACCTAGCTTTCTGGGCTTAACTGGTTACTATCGGAGATTTGTGGAAGGATTTTCTCGAATCGCTACTCCGTTAACTTAGCTGACTCGGAAAGATACAAAATTCGTATGAAGTGAGGAATGCGAGAAGAGTTTTCAAGAACTCAAGAGGAGACTCATTTTGGCACCTGTTCTGACAATACCATCTGGTTCGGATGGATTTGTTATCTACAGCGATGCTTCAGGCAAAGGGTTAGGATGTGTTCTCATGCAACATGGGAAAGTCATAGCCTATGCCTCGCGACAACTCAAAGAATATGAGAGGAATTATCCTACTCATGATTTGGAGTTGGCAGCAGTCGTTTTTGCGTTGAAGATCTGGAGACACTACCTGTATGGGGAGAAAGTGGAGATCTATACAGATCATAAAAGCCTCAAATATTTCTTCACCCAAAAGGAACTCAACATGCGGAAACGACGTTGGATTGAGCTATTGAAAGATTACGATCATACCATCCAATATCATCCTGGAAAAGTGAACGTAGTAGCTGACGTATTGAGTAGAAGATCATACGCGGGTACGAGTGCAATGCTGTTAACACAAAGGCCCATTTTGTATGACTTGCAAAGGATGGAGATAGAGATGAAGGCTCCAAGTACCCACATGATGATATCAAATATATGAGTAGAACCGACTTTAATCGATAAAGTTAAAGCTGCTCAAGCTACGGACATAGAGCTGATGCGTATGAAGAAGAAAGTGCAAGAAGGTGCTATTCCAGAAGCAAAAATCGATGAAGAAGGAATACTTTGAGTTAACTCCAGAATTTGTGTTCCTAACTATTTTGACTTGAAGCATAGAATAATGATGGAGGCACACAACACACCGTTTGCAATCCATCCTGGGAGTACCAAAATGTATCACGATCTTCGACATATATTTTAGTGGAGCAATATGAAAAAAGAGATCGCGGAGTTTATCTCGAGATATTTTACTTGTCAACGTGTAAAAGCAGAGCATCAAGTACCAAAGGGTCCATTACAACCACTTGAGATTCTGAAATGGAAGTGGGAACGCATTACTATGGATTTTGTTACGGGTCTTCCCAAGGTTTCTCAAGGCATAGATGCGATTTGGGTTATTGTTGATAGATTAACCAAGTCCGCTCATTTCTTGCCGATACGTGAGACTTATTCCCTTGAACGTCTTGCTAGTATGTACGTGAACGAGATTGTGAGATTGCATGGCATGCCAGTATCCATCGTTTCGGATCGTGACCCAAGATTCACTTCACGATTTTGGGTTAGCTTGCAGAAAGCTATGGGCACGGATTTACGATTCAGTTCGGCATACCATCCTCAAACGGACGGACAATCAGAGAGGACTATTCAAACTCTTGAAGATCTATTAAGACTTTGTGTCCTAGATCTCAAAGGGAGTTGGGATAAGTACCTACCATTGGTGGAATTCTCCTACAACAACAGTTATCAAGCGAGCATAGGTGTGGCTCCATTCGAGGCGTTGTATGGAAGAAAATGTCGTTCTCCAGTATGCTGGGACGAGGTGGGTGAAGCAACATTATTGGGACCAGAATTGGTACGCATTACTACAGAGAAGATCCAAACGATTCGACAACGTATACAAACGGCACAAGATCGACAAAAGAGTTATGCGGATCTTCATCGGAAGGACGTGGAATTTAATATTGGGGATCATGTATTGTTACGTGTTGCACCATGGAAGGGAGTTACAAGATTTGGGAAGAGAGGAAAGCTCAATCCAAGATTTGTTGGTCCATTTGAGATTCTTGAGCGAATAGGAAATGTGGCATATAGACTCGCATTACCTCCAAGCATGTCTCGTGTTCATAATGTTTTTCACATATCTATGCTTCGTAAATATGTTAAAGATCCGAACCACATTATTGAGTTAGAACCAGACGAGATAGCTGAAGATTTAACGTACGAGGAGGTACCTGTTAAGATCTTGGATAGGAAAGAGCATGTCCTACGCACGAAAGTTATACCACAAGTTAAGGTTTTGTGGAGAAACCATGCTATTGAAGAAATGACCTGGGAGTTGGAATCAAAAATGAAAGCGAGGTATCCTCACCTTTTTGAAACATCAGGTACGTACGTCAATTTCGAGGACGAAATTTCATAAGGAGGGGAGGTTGTAAGACCCCAACTTATTAATGAATAAAATCAAATTTTCTCTAAATATTATTGTGAATAATAAGGGGTTAATTTGATATAATACTTTGGTTATGGGTGAAATGTGCAAATTTTGCAAAATAAGCAAGTGGTTATAAAATATTCATTTTGTCGGGGAATATTCGTTTGGTCGTGGAATATTCTTGCTGTCGGGGAATATTCGTACGACAGCGTAGCCTTGTGTGGGCCCCATAACGGAAAGCGATTGGATGAAATAAATGACAAGTATAAGTTGTTTATAAATAACGGCGTAGTTGTTACCGTTAATACTGTTGGAATACCCAGTGGTTAAAATACAGTAGCACACGGTATTACACCAATTATTGATTCTTACGTAAGAAGGCACTACTTAATAATTGTTACAGTAGTTATTATTCAATATTTTATTTTATTGATTCAATAATTGCTGCGTTGATATTTTATATTATTGTTGTTTCAATAATTGTTGCTGCACAGTATTTTCCATTGTCAGATCAATAATTCATATTATTTGAATAATATTATTAGATAACATTATTGACAATGTCTAGAAAGTTCTGTCTAAGGAGAGGTTTGGTCATCTAATTGCGCGCCAGTAAGGAGAAATCCTTATTGGAAAGCCCCTTCTTTCTTGGGAACGGCCTGGTTGTCATAAATGTGATTCTGTAATATTATATGTGAATAATTAATTATTGATTCATATGATAAGGAAATATTTATTTTATGTGGATATAAATGAGGGATATATTTTTGTGGTTAAAAATGAAGGAGTTAATGTTGAGGTTTTTATCCGTATTTTTGTCGGAATTGAGGTATTAAAAATCAGGGTTTTTGAGATATTTTGCGGGGGTTATAATTTTTAATCCGACCGTTGGATCGTGGTAATTTTTGGATATGTTATACATATATAAGTTGAGTATATGTCCACAAATTTTGAACTGTTAAAAATGAACGTGTGATTTATTATGAATTTTACGAGATGACTGGTTCAGAAATTGTTGAATTTTCGTAGTTAATCATTTTAGTGGAAAATTATAGAATTGGTGGGCCCCACTTGTGGTTGGTGAAGAAATGTGCTGAATTATATTTCAAATGTGGTGGGTAGGAATAGTAGCAGGTAAAGCCATCAGGTTACAGGTCAAGCCTACTAAAATTTTCCTATAAATAGAGGGCTAAGTTAGAATTGAAAATCACACCAGAAACAAGTTTTCTCTCTCTCTCTAGATTATTGAGTGTATTTTGTGAGTATTTAAATACTTTGAGAGTTTCTATTCATCAGAGCAAGTTTCTTTCAGCCTTATACCGGTATTCCGACCAGAAGTACTGATATTTTGAGGTAAAGGATATTATTTTCTTCTTAAATGATATTATTTTCTTCAATATCATTATGCTGAAATATTGATATGAGTTTTTATCAAATTTAGAACTTTTTGTGTCGGAGTTACTATTCACGTATACGGCACTATTCACGTATACGGTACTATTCACGAATACGGCACTATTCACCAGAAAATAAAATTTTCTCTTTTTGTCCAAGATGTCTATTATGGTTACTATCTTTGATTGTATCCATGTTTTGATCTTTATTTTTTGAATTCTGCTTCACAATTGATTATTATGAAGTATTATTGATCTTGGATAAACTGTTATACAAATCCGTAATATTTGTCCTTCTATCTCACTGGATTCGTTCTCTTTAAAATATTTTTCATCATCCTCAGTCCTAAATGATGATATTACTGAATATCTTTGGCCTGTAGTGCAAAGATGTATGATTACTTGATGAATATCTTTGGCCTGTAGTGCAAAGATGAACAGGTGTTGAGATGAACATGACTGACAGGTGATACAAATGAATATCTTTGGCCTGTAGTGCAAAGATGAATATTTGGTTAAAGATGATTATTAATTGATGTTACAGGGATAAAATATTGATGATGGACTTTTAAATCTTAGAAGATAGTAGAATTCTTTCTCTACTTGACTCTTCTAATGGTTTGCTGTGTTCGCTGCAGTTGTTGATCTAAAACTTGTTGTCGATTATATTCTATCAGATTTTTCCCTGTTGAAGACTAGCGATAATTTGTTGTATATTATCTTAGTCATAATATTCTTTACTGGGCTAGTTGAGCTCACCTTTTCCTTTTTGTTCCACTTTTCTTCTCAGGAGGTGAGAACATAGCAGGATCTAGTCGGGGTATGGAGTGATGGTTCTAGAAAGATGTTTTAACAGTCCTCACTATTTCTGTAAAATAGTGTTTGAATAATTGTAATGAGGATTTATTTGAGTGTGGATATTGTCCAGAAGACAATATTTGTATTTAAACTCATAGTATGTGTTGTCGTAGTTTGCACGACAATTGTATTATTGAAGTTGTAGTTTGCTTTATGTACCATGTATTTTGTGACTCAGAATGGGTGTTGTATACCTATTCTGGGGGCGTCACAAGTTCGATCAATTATGATCGATATCTACTTGAAAAGATTGTGTACGCTATGTAACTGTGTATGTATGAGTTTTAAAACGGTGATTCCGGGGACGGAATCTTTATAAGGGAGGATGAATGTATCAACCCGATATTTTCTATAAAAATAAATCAGAAATTTTGTGTATAATTTTTTTTTATTTTAAGGATGAGGATTTATACAAGATAATGTGTATATATAATTATGTGGTAAATAAAAATATATTTATTATATAAATATTTGCAAATAAAGTTATTTTAGAATTATTGATTTTTATAAAGTATATTTTTATAATAATTAATTTTATAGTGGAATATTTTTTTTATTAACTATTTTCCATGAAAATATATTCATATATTATTTAAATAATATATGGAGTGATTTTTAGAATAATTATAACAATTATTTTATTATATGAATTTTAGTATAGATTATTAAGTTAGTAATTTTACCTTAATTATTAAGGTTAATTATGGAAGAATAAATCAGACATGGAATCTAAACCCTAATTTTTGGATTATTGTCAAGGTATGAGAATAATAATATAATATTAATTATATTTTGATTTTTCAGTGCTATGAAAATGTACTGTATGTACGTGTTGATGATTAGTCAATTATGGTGTTTAATTTCAAAACCCTTTTATTAATTGATTAAACCCAAATTTTACGGGGGGAAACCCTAATTGAAAAATCAACTGTGAGTTTAAGACTGTTATATAACTGTGTTATATATTTTATGTCGTGTATTAAGTGATTAATTAGGTAAACCCTAATTAAAGTTCTAGAAACCCTAATTTCTAAATTAGTAACTCTAATTAGAAATTTTAAAAAACCTAATTACTAATTTTAACCCTAATTGCTAAAATGGTAACTCTAATTATTATTTTAGTAAGTAATTATGTTAATTTGGGAAACCCTAATAATATCAAGAAAACCCTAAACATATTTTTTAAAACCCTAAATTTTATTAGTAAGCTCTAATTAAAATCTTATTGGACTTTAATCTTAATTTTTCAAACCCTAGAAATTATTTGGGATACCTTAAGGATTAAAATCTAGTGATTAAAACCTAGATTCAAGTGTCATGGACAAAAATACCCTTAATTTATTTTGTTAGTTTACTAAAATAGCCTTTTTGGTATTTATTTAATAAGCTAGATTGCAAGTCATCAACCTAGATTATAGCACATGCTCTATATATCATCCAAGCTTATCCTCTTTGACACCTTGCATGTTAAATTCATTGAATCTAAGTCATATAAATAGGTTAGGAGAGAGAAAAAAGTGTACATTTGCTCATTTTACACTCTAAGCTCTTAACAACTCTCTCTCTCACCTAAAGCTCCGAAAATCATAAGATATATCAGTCACAAATCAAGCACCATGATCACCCATAACCAAATCAGGAGCCAGAAATCAAAATCGATCAAAGAAGGTATTAAACCCTACTCAAAAACCTGTCCAAAGTTCGGTTGTTAGATGTTATGTTTGAGTGTTAGAATATGTTGTTAGTTGTGTCTAGTGATGATCTGGGTTGCTAGATGTTGAATCCATAACATCTAGAGGCTCGGATTTGAAGATTTGCCAAATCTGGAAAATTTTTGTTTTGTGTTCTGACAATGAAAGTCAGAGGCTGTAGATCCTTATCGGTTTATGTTTTTGGTTGTTTTATGTTTTAGATATGTAGACTGTTTTGAGTTCTTTGATCTGGTTCAAGAATCAAGTCTATATCTGGTCTATATTGCAAGTTATAGTCGGTCAAAATGCGTTAACCAGCCGTGACCAAACGTTTCTGGGTAACCCAGAAACGGGCCCAGAACTGTCTGACAACATCTTTAAGCCTCCAGATCTCTCATGTGGTTGCTTATTTATGTTTTTTGTTCTACTCATGTTGTAGTATGTTGATTTATCTTTAGATCCATGCCTTTAGAACCACTAGATATAATATATATTGGATTTGGTGGCCGGTCAAACTAGCTATGTCGAACATGTTCTCTGTTTTCTGGGTAACCCAGAAAACATATGAACATGTCGACTGACATGGTTTGACCAGATTATAACTCTTGATTCTCTTGATGTTTGATTGATGTTTTGTTATAGATCTCTTAAGTTACATATTTTCTACAACCTGAAATAGTCAGATCACAAAAACATCAACAGGATTGTAAGTTGTGGAAGCCCAAAATGGACAGGTCTAACTGTTCTTCATTTCTGGGTAACCCAGAAAAAGAAGAACAGGTCCGACAGCCCCTTTGAAGGCTCAGATCTTGTTTGTTTATTGCTTGTTGTTGGATAGTGTAGTCCTACACTAGCACTACACGATCGAAACAACAACATGCCCAGAAACTACTTGAGAAGTGTTTAATCAGTGGTCAAAGGAGGTCCCTCGAAATTGTCTATGGTGTTCTGGGTTTTGACCAAGAACATGAAGAACACCTATAGCGACTGTTCTGTCGCTATAGGCGGTCTTTAGCGACAGATAATATATTATTTTCCGAAAATTATTAAATAAATAGAAAAAATAGTTTTTAATTATTAAAAATACCAAATAAATTAATAAAAATTATTTTAAATTCTGAAAATTAGTTTTTAATTATTTTTAATATATTTCATAAATATTTAATATTTTTAGAATATTAAAAGTATTTAATTTATTTAATTATAATATTAAATAAATTATTTAAAAATAATTTTAATACTTGAAAAATCATTTAAAATTATATTATGATATTAGAAAATATTTTAAGTTATTTTTAATGACTTTTAATGTTTTGTGATAAATTCCATTAATAAATTAATATTAATGATAATTAAGTTATTTACTAAATGAATTTAATAAATTAATTAAAAATAATTTTATTATATTAAAAATCATTTTAAATAATAATAAGGTATTTAAAAATATTTTAAGTTATAAAATATAACTTTTAATATTTAAAGATAAATTTCATTAATTAATTTTATTAAAGTTATTTAATAATTATATTAAATAATTTAGTTTAAAAATGATTTTTATAATCATTTTAAATAAAAATAAAGTGTTTAAAGATATTTTAAGTTATAAAACATAACTTTTAATATTTAAAGAATAATTTCATTAATAATTAAATATTAATGATTATTAAGTTATTTTTAATGATATTAAATTTATTTAATAATTATATTAAATAAATAGTTTATAAATGGTTTTATTAATTTAAAAATCTTGAAAAAGGGATATAAATGAATTAAAAATATTTTAAGTTATACTTAATGACTTTTAATATTTTGATAACCGAAACATTAATACTTTAATATTAATGATAATTATTTAAAAATCATTTAAGGGTAATATAAATACTTTAAAAATATTCTAAGTTATTATAAATAACTTTAATATTTTGGCAATGGTTTCATTAATAGTTTAATATTAATTAAATATTAATGATAATAGAATTGTTTAGTATTTAAATCATTTAATAATGATTCCGAGGTTTGAAAATTCATGATAAATTATAATAAATGTTTTAAAATTATTATTAGTCATTTAAAAATAATATGACCGATACTTACAGATATTGAGTTACAGATTTGAGTCTTAGACTTGATAATTACCCAATAAAGCTGTCGGTAGACCGACATGTTTCAAAAATTGATCTGAACTTAGATAATGTGATTAGATAAGTGATTATTTGTGATTCAATGTTTATTAAACATATGTGCCAATGTGATTAGGGTATGTGCTGACTGTAATAAGCAGTGTTATGTGTTATAGTATATTGTTCTAATCGAACGAATGATCTGATTAATGATAGGTCGTGCTATAAACGATAAAACTAAATTGTGAACTGTAAGTAGCGCATCAAGCAACTATCTTACCTTTGTATTTTCTTTATGCAATGGACATGAGTAAGAATATTTATGAATTATATTATTACTGTACAGATTATTAACTTTATATTATATACGCTCATTGATTATCAACATGTTAGTATATGATAATTCAGATTTAAATTCTGTTCGTTAATTTCTATAAATGGTTATACAAGTGTCCCCACTTGGATACTCATTGTATTTAATCACATGTTGATATACCTTTGTCAATTACCCGTATATGTATATGTTGAATTATAGATTATTGTTGAACAAGATAAAACCTCTAATTTGGAACCCAGACAAGTATGAACATCCCTACACGAAAAAACTTTTATGCGCCCAAGGCGGACAGAGTGAACGATACCTTCGTTCTTGCATGTAGTATTGATCAATGCAGGGTACAACGGGCTGATCACCCCCGTGCCCGTAAGTTATGACGGTTTACAGATGAAGTTCTGTTTAACCTATTCGAAAATTGAAAACAATGTTCATAGTATGTCACATTTACCCTATATATATAGTCATTACGTAGTTTCAAAAATTTAAAAGAGGATTGTTATGTTATTATTATTGGTGCAGATTACTTCACAACTATTAAAATCGTTGTAGAAAGGTAGTATAAAGAAAATATTTAAATTTTTTCAGCTTATATATATAATTGTTATCACTTGCTGGGCACTCAAATGCTCATCCTTGCTTAATTTAAATGTTTTCAGCTAAGTGTGAAGAACCAGAAAGCTCATGCAGAAACAAAGGGAAAGGAAAGCTAACCAAATAAGGTTTGTGGTAGTTTATGTATTAATTTGATACTATTAAGACAAATATGATATTAATTATCTATCATGGGTTGTAATGAATGTATTAAAGGTTGCATACTTGGGAGCTAGACTCTGATAATCATGTAAATTAAGTTGATCTTTATATTATTGTTATTATTATTAGTATTATTTCGCTCATAGAAATGGTATCGTGAAGCACCGAGTTCGGGTTTCAAGTACCCGGATTTGGGGGCGTCACAAACCTCTTAGAACCCTAACCTTAAATCTCTCCAAAACATAAACATCCCAAACCTCGAGCCATACATTTCAAAGTACCTCTAGAAAACTCCACATCCCTACTGTCAAAAAGCCATAAACTTCAAACCCTTCAAATGGAAGATTGGCGTGTTATCACTGGAATTCAACTTGGCTCTAAGAAGTTCAAAAAATCAGAAAAGAAGTTCAGAGACATTCTCAATCTCGTGAAGAATGTTGGGTTTTCTGAATGCCTAGAATTCAACACCATAATTTATGCTGATTTAGTGAAGGAATTTTATTTGAATGCAATGATATATTCTGGGCTTCTATCTACAAAAGTTAAAGGAGTAAATTTGAAGATAAGAGAATCAAACATCAACCAATGTCTTGGTTTCCTAATCAAGGTCTGATGAATCTTGAAGAAGTTGATATTGAAGAAGACATGAGGTTAATACGCTATAAGAGAAATCCAAATTTGAGAGATATGAAGAAGAAGGAGTTTCTTAAGGAGTTTGAATTTCTTGTTGAGATTACAGAAAAATGCATCTTGAGCAAAGACACTGCATACGATATAGTAAGTGATCTGTAAATATGAGTCATGACTGCAATCGTCATGAAGCAACATATGAATTTTGGAGCCTTACTAATTGATTGGCTATCCAAATGGCTAGAAAAGGCTGAGAAGAAGAAGTCAATGGATAAACCCCTCACAAAGGTTTTACATGGAGGACTCTTGAGCATTATCTTGAAGAAGAAACTAAAGAGAAAGATAAGGGATGAAGAGGGGAACATCTTAATATTCACAAAGTGATGTCTCCCAAGTTGTTTGACAATTGGAAGAAAAACCCCATGGAGAATAAGAAATTGAGGACATCTAGCAGCAGCAACAAGGGCACTTCAAAGAAGAGGAAAGTGAGCATAATAAAGAACGAGTCTTCTCAATCTGATGATTTTATATTTCTAGAGTCCACTCTAGTAAATCTAACGAAAAAGAAAGCCAAGGTTGTGAAAAAATCACAAGAGGTCCCTCCAAGAAGCCCCTCTGTTACTAAAGAGGAATCTTAATCAGAAGAAGAAAGAGCGCCAGGATCTCCCATTATTGATCTCCCAAGAAGAAGAAGAAAGAGTAATCGGCTACTTCAAAGGCCAAGCCACAAGAATGAAGGACGATCTTCATCAAAGATCATTGATCTTGGAGATGATGACTAGCCTAAGTCTATAAGAGAAGACAACAGCAAAAAAATGATGAGTTCTGATAGCTCCAACAATGATGAAGAGACTGTGGAGTCCGAAGAGCAGAGAATGAACAATGAGTCAATAAAATCCAGTTTAGCAGAGGATGATGAAAGTGGAGATCAGTTGCAAGAATCTACTAATGAGCCAGTTGAAATAGCACTGCATGAATCTAACTCAAAGTGAAATGATGAAGAGATGGAAACAGATTCCAGCTCTAAAGATCAGGAATTAGCAGGCTATCATGTTCCTTCTTTCGCAAGAGTTAGAAGAAGGTTAGTAGTGGAAGTCTTTGATCAACTAGAAGGTGTGCTATAAGGATAATGGATAAACCATGGAAATGTTATTCCTTTATTAATATAATTTGATGATGAAGATGATGAAGTTAATGAATGAATATGTAAATATATCTATATTGTTAAAAGCAGTAAAGTTCTTAATAGATGATAGACAATATGAACAAGAACTTAGACTGAAAAGATCAAATGTGTTAGGTTGATCTAATACGAATGAACAACTTTGTAAAGTCCTTCAAAAGATCATAATGTACAAGGAATATAAATAGAAAGATCAAACTTGTTAGGTTGATCTTATAAAGTGTAATAGATAGGCTTGTCTAATTGAAGAGCAGTGCACCAGCCATCATAGTCTGTTAAGAAAGCTAAGGCAGAATCATAGTCTATCAAGGAAGAATTGTAGACTACACTCAGAATCATAGAAGCTATATATCGAGTGCCTGTCAAGCCAAAGGATAAACTCTCTGAATCATAGAGTTAATCAGCTAAGTACCTGCCAAGCCAGAGTAGAATCACAGTTTACAGAACCAGAGCCAAAATCATAATCAACAAAGTGCTTACAAAGATAAGTGCAGAATCGTAGAGTCATCTCTAAGTAACTCTAGCAAGATCGTAGAGCAGTCAAGCTTCAGAATGCAGTCTACTTGAAGAATATCAGAAAGCATTCTCTAAATGGCCAGCAAGCAAATAGAAGATCAAAACACCAACTCTATCAGTAAGGCTGATTGAGAAATGAAGAGCCAGATAGAAGGACTCTCCTACAAGTATTCATCAAGAGCCAACGATCGTAATGTTTACCAAACAACAGAAGATTCTGATAAATAAACTACAGAGATAATGGTAAACCTATAACTAAATAAGCAGAGGACAAACGAGGAGGATGCCAATGCTCAGCCTCACCATGAAGTATGATCAAGAGATCACAAGGTTAAAATTTAAGGAAGCTGAGCAAGACTAATCAAAAGATACATGCAAACCAAATGGCCAAAGCAGTCAGTCAACTTACTAGTTCCTCAAGCAAGGCTAGACAAGCATGATAGTAGATCAAACTACAAGAGCTAAGTACAAGATGGTACAACATTGAGCACTCTTGGAATCATAAAAGATGTCAAGGTCAAGTCACCCTACTTTTTTCACAGACACACTACGACCAAGTACATGAACGTCAACATCAGAATCGTAGAGTTCATTCGTCTGGTTATTAAGACTTAGCAATGTCTGACAATGAAGACCAACATCCAAACATTGTTAATTGAAGATCCCGATGTACTCACCAACATCCTTAGTCTAAATCAAGGAAAGCGAAGAAAATAAAAAGGTGGCTACCAACTAGTCTGCTAAAAGTGACATTTCAGATATGTTAGGTGAAAAAGCAGACTGATGTGTCAGGCAAGTCAAAAAGGAATTGTCACATCAACCCAGAATGTTAACATCAAAGATCTCAGAATATCTAAAACATTAAATGCTCCAAAGAAAGCTCTTCAACAGAAAACTCCCAACGCCTATATTCCAACGGGAAGATGATGGATGAACATATAAAGAACTGAAGCTTCAAAGAGATAAAATGTTGACTTGAGATGAAGTGAGTAATGTAGAGATTAACAGAGATAAAGTCTTAGTGAGAGTGAGACTACCATAGAATGAGTGAAGCACATCAAATGAGAGTCTTACACTGCTAAAAGCTTCACTCAATAAAAAGAAGTATGCCAATAGAGTGGCATTTGTTCTGAGAACCAAACGGCCAAGAAGACAAGAACTAGAGTGGTAGATCAAAAAGCAGACCTCAAGAGTCACTTTACGTTTCATCAAGAACATTCTGAACTAAAGGCAAGAAAATACATAGTAGAATCTGTGCACAAGACAACAAGTGTTTACAGGAAGAAGTCGAGCTGATATGCAAGACTTAGCAGTATCTCAATGGCAATGGTGTGCAATGTTGAATATCAGATGAAGACAAGCATCAACAACAAAGAACAGTAACACCAAGGGATGAGTCAGACTGCTAAGTACAGCAAGATGTTAAGCTGAACGTACATCTTAGCAGTCCGTCAGTTATGATCTAGTATCAATGTTGAATACCTTATGATCAAAAGAAGATACTAAGTACTAGAAGATGAACAAGTTGAACGGCATCTTAGCGGCTCAACAAAGCAACAACAACAACAATCATCCATTCAAGCATCCAGGGCATGAGGGGTCCTTGTCTTAGTGACTAAACCAAAGTCACGTGTAAGACCCCAACTTTTTATAAATAAAAGTGAATTTCCTCTAATTATTATTTTGAATAATAAATGTGTTAATTTGATATAATATGGTTAGTTATTGGTGAAATATGCTGAAATTTTATTTCAAAAGTGGTGGGATTTGAATCTTCAAAGATGGACTGCTTCGTTGGTTCATTTAGTCTACTTTGACGTTCTGGCATTTTTCTACAAATAGAGTGCTTAGATAGAATTAAAAAGCACACCAGAATCAGAAGTTTCTTTTTCTATAATATCGAGCGTATTTTTGTGAGTATTTAGATATTTTGAGAGTTGATAAGCAGTGCAAGTTTTTTTCAATATTATATCCGATATTTCTGCCAGAAGTACTATTCTTTTGAGGTAAGGCATGTTATTTTCTTCATAAATGATGTTATTTTTTTCAATATCATTATACCGAAATATTGGTATGAATTTTATTATGAATTTTTTACCTTTTTATGTCGAGGTTACTATTTACATATACGACACTATTCACGAATACGACACTATTTACGAATATAGTACTATTCACGAAGTATGATTTTTCTTATGAAATTTCTACCTTTTCTTGTCGGGATTACTATTAACGTATACGGTATTATTCACGTATACGGCATTATTCACGAATACGACATTATTTATAGAAAAATTTAATTTTTTTCTGTGTCCAAATTGTCTGTTATGGTTCCTATCTTTGATTGGATCTATATTTTGATCATCATTCTTGAATTTTGCTCCACAATTGATTATTATGGAGTATTTTTGAACTTAGATTATCTAAAGTACGAATCCCTAATCTTTGTCTTTTTATCTCACTGGATTCATTTCTTTAAGATATTTTTCATCATCCTCAGTCTTAAATGGTGATACTTGATGAATATCTTTGGCCTGTAGTGCAAAGATGAATGATTATCTGATGAATATCTTTGGCCCGTAGTGCAAAGAAGGACAGGTGTTGGATGAATATGACTAATTGGGGATACAAATGAATATCTTTGGCCCGTAGTGGAAAGATGAATATTTGGTTCAAGATATATATTGATT
The DNA here is from genome assembly GCA_016801055.1 of Panax notoginseng. Classification (NCBI taxonomy): domain Eukaryota; kingdom Viridiplantae; phylum Streptophyta; class Magnoliopsida; order Apiales; family Araliaceae; genus Panax; species Panax notoginseng. The sequence continues at coordinate 20,587,590 of CM029016.1, forward strand.
GATGTTACAGGGATAAAATATTGATGATGGGCATTTAAATCATAGAAGATAGTAGACTTCATTCTCTACTTAACTCTTCTAATGAATTGTTATTTCTGCTACGAATATTGATCTAAAACTTGTTGTCCATTATATTTTATCTGATTTGTTGAAGGCTAACGATAATTTGTTGTTCATTATCTTAGTCATAATATTCTTTAATTGGCTAGTTGAGCTCACCCTTTTCCTTTTTATTCTATTTTTCTTCTCAGGAGGTGAGAATATAACGGGAACTAGTCGGGGTGTGGAGTGATGGGTCCAGACAGTTATTTTAGCAGTCCTCACCATTTTGTAAAATAGTGTATCAATAATTATAATGAGGACTCCTTTTTGAGTTTGAATACTGTCTATTAGATAATATTCATGTAAAAACTCTCAGCTACATTTTGTCGTATTGTATAAAAGAAGTTTGTATTTGATTTCTATACCATATATTTGGCGACTCAGAATGGGTTGTGTGGACCTATTTTGGGGGCGTCATAGTTGGTATCAAAGTTTAGGGATATGGTCTCTGGCAGAGATCGGGGAATAGAACTAGGAGGGGAGAGACGAGTAAATCATTTGCTAGTGTGTTCTATCTAAGCTTATTTGTTGGTCGGTCAGAATATATGGGTATTATGTAGTATGTCAATTTCTTTAATTAACCCTTATTTTATGGCAGTATTTGAGAATGGCAGCTGAGAATGTGAGCAATGGAGCACATGAGACTGTTGAATCACTACTTATCAATACCCAGGATAACGTGCATCAAGAAGGTAATAATCCTCCTGTAAACAACAACACCAACCAAATAATGAATGATGGTATGTTTAGGAACTTTCTAGAATTCATGCAAAACCAAAAGAGAGAGACTACTGCTCAAAATGCAGGTGGAAACAATGGTAACTTACGGCTTGCCACTACCAAGCAAATCAAGGAGTTGGGACCGCAGGAGTTTTTGGGAAAGTCAGAACCACTTACGGCAGAGACGTGGATAAAGTAGATCACCAAGATATTTGATGTCTTGGGATGCTCCGAGGAGCAAAAGGTTCCATTTGCCACCTTCATGTTGCAAGGAGAGGCAGATTATTGGTGGGAATCTGTAAAGTGTACTTAGCCTACCGCACTGAATATGTCATAGGATAAGTTTCAAGAACTGTTTAATGACAAGTACTTTCCCGAAAGTATTCATCACATGAAGGAGGTGGAATTCATCAAGTTGGAGCAAAATATTATGATCGTGTCGCAGTACGAAGCTAAGTTTACCGAGTTGTCCCGATTCGCATCCCATTTGGTTGATAATGAGGAGAGAATGACGTGAATGTTTCTGCGAGGTTTGAAACCCGAAATACGTCAATACCTCATTTCTCACAAACTTTATTTATATTCAGATGTTGTGAATAGGGCTCAGTTATTGGAGCGCGATAATGAGTCAGCTCGACCAAAAGATAACCACCAACAACACAATAATAATCGTACCGGTGGCAACAGTCATCAGAACAATGATAACCATCATGGAGGAAATTGTCATGCCAAAAATGGTAACCACTTCAGTGGTAATCATGGCCAAGATAATAGAAAAGGTGAGTCAAGTGAAAATTTTAAAAAGAGAAGATTCAACAATGATTGGAAGACGTCAGTAGCAGCACCAGCACCAGCAACAGTAACAAATTCTAGGGGAGAAGAACGATCGCCAGTTAGATGCTACAGATGCAGAGAGGAGGGACACATAATTCCAAAATGTTCACAACCTTCCAAGGTATGTTTTAGTTATGGAAAAGACAGTCACATAGCTCGATTTTGTCCTGTAGCGAAATCAAGTCCAGCTGGGACGGTGGCACCAAAGGTGGATATGGACAAAACAAAGTCGGTAGCTTCAGGAAGAGCATTTTTTGTGACTTCGCAAAAAGCGAGTAACCCGAACGAAGTTATCACGGGTTAGTTAATCATAAATTCTTACGAAGTCTATACCTTATTAGATACCGGTTCTACCCATTCTTTTATTTCTCCTGCTTATGCTCAACGTTTGAATTTGACCCCTGAGAAATTAGACTTTGACTTATCTATTGAAACTCCGTTAGGAGAAACCTTCATTACATCCACTGTTTATAAATCTTGCTTGATTCAAGTTGGGACCATCACATTACCTGTTGATCTCATCTCTTTGAAGATACTTGCATTTGATGTGATTTTAGGGATTGATTGGTTAACTACTCATCATGCAAAAATTGATTATTTTCGTAAGGTTGTTAGTTTTCATATTCCTAACCAACCTGTTATACGAATTCAAGCAAACAAACCACTAAAGTCAATCACTGTCATATCAAGCCATAAATTCATTCGTTTATTAAAAAACGGATGTTAAGCTTTCTTAGCCCATGTCATAGACTTGAACAAAAATACGCCAGATTTGAATAATATTTCTGTTGTTAATGAATTTCCTGAAGAACTTCCTGGCCTACCCCCAGAGCGTGATATTGAATTTTGTATCGACTTTGAACCCGGTATAAAACCCATTTCCAAAACCCTATATCGAATGGCTCCTATTAAACTTCAAGAGTTAAAAACCCAACTACAGGGGTTGGTACCCGAGCCTCTCGCTGGTGATTTCCTTTGTGGAATGCACCGAAGCCAGACTCTCCGTAGGGGATGCCATATTCGTGCAGTGGTAAACTGATAGGTGCCATTGTGATGTGCTATCCAAGATTGGGATATGAGTCACAATTGAGAACAACCTAAGTCAGTAATCGAAATACGTTGCTTTCTAGGATTAGCTGGTTATTATCAGAGATTTGTGGAAGGATTTTTCTCGAATTGCTACTCCATTAACTCAGCTGACTCAAAAAGATACAAAATTCGAATGGAGCGAGGAATGTGAGAAGAGTTTCTAAGAACTCAACATACGACAACGACGTTGGCTCGAGATGTTGAAAGATTTCGACCATACCATTCAATATCATCCTGGAAAAGCGAACGTGGTAGCTGGCGCATTAAGTAGAAGATCGTATGCGATTACGAGTGTGATGTTTTTAACACAAAGACCAATTTCGTATAACTTACAAATGATGAAGATAGAGTTAAAGACTCTAGAGACCCACGTAAAGATGTCAAATATACAAGTAGAACCGACTTTAATCGATAAAATTAAAGCTGCTCAAGCTACAGACCTGGAGCTGACGAATGTGAAGAAGAAAGTGCAAGAAGGCGTTATTCTAGAAGCGAGAATCGACGAAAAGAGGAAATCTCAACCCTCAATTTATTGGTCTATTTGAAATCCTCGATCGAGTAGGAACTGTGGCCTATAGACTCGCGTTACCGCTAATTAAGTATGTCGCGTGTTCAAAACATTTTTCACGTATCGATGTTACGTAAATATGTGGACGACCCAAACCACATTATTAAGTTACAACCAGACGAGATAGTCGAAGATTTAACATGCGAGGAGGTACCTGTCAAGATCTTGGATAGGAAGGAGCATGTCCTATGCACAAAGGTTATATCACAAGTTAAAGTTTTGTGGAGGAACCATGTTATTGAGAAAATGACCTGGGAGTTGGAATCGAAAATGAAAGCGAGATATCCTCACCTTTTCGAAATACCAGGTACGTACGTCAATTTCGAGGACGAAATTTCATAAGGAGGGGAGGTTGTAAGACCCCAACTTTTTATAAATAAAAGTGAATTTTCTCTAATTAATATTTTGAATAATAAAGGTGTTAATTTGATATAATGTGGTTAGTTATTGGTGAAATGTGCTGAAATTTTATTTCAAAAGTGGTGGGATTTGAATCTTCAAAGATGGAGTGCTCCGTTGGTTCATTTAGTCTACTTTGACGTTCTGGCATTTTCCTAAAAATAGAGTGCTTAGTTAGAATTGAAAATCACACTAGAATCAGAAGTTTCTTTCTCTATAATATCGAGCGTATTTTTGTGAGTATTTAGATACTTTGAGAGTTGATAAGCAGTGCAAGTTTCTTTCAATATTATATCCGATATTTCTGCCAGATGTACTATTCTTTTGAGGTAAGGGATGTTATTTTCTTCATAAATGATGTTATTTCTTTCAATATCATTATACCAAAATATTTGTATAAATTTTATTATAAAATTTTTATCTTTTTATGTCGAGGTTACTATTCATGTATACAACACTATTCACGTATACGACACTATTCATGAATACAGTACTATTCACGAGTACTCTTATAAAATTTCTACCTATTCGTGTCGGGGTTACTATTCACGTATACGACAATATTCACGAATACGACACTATTCATAGAAACATTTACTTTTCTTTTATGTGTCCAAATTGTCTGTTATGGTTCCTATCTTTGATTGAATCTATGTTTTGATCATCATTCTTGAATTTTGCTCTACAATTGATTATTATGGAGTATTTTTGAACTTGGATTATCTAAAGTACGAATCCCTAATCTTTGCCCTTTTATCTCACTGGATTCATTTTTTTAAGATATTTTTCATCATCCTCAGTCTTAAATGGTGATACTTGATAAATATCTTTGGCCTGTAGTACAAATATGAATGATTACTTAATGAATATCTTTGGCCCGTAGTGCAAAGATGGACAAGTATTGAGATGAACATGATCACCAACTGGTGATACAAATGAATATCTTTGGCCCGTAGTGCAAAGATGAATATTTGGTTCAAGATGTATATTGATTGATGTTACATGGATAAAATATTGATGATGAACTTTTAAATCATAGAAGATAGTAGACTTCATTCTCTACTTAACTCTTCTAATAAATTGTTATTTTCGCTGCGAATATTGATCTAAAACTTGTTGTCCATTATATTTTATCTGATTTGTTGAAAGCTAACGATAATTTGTTGTTCATTATCTTAGTTATAATATTCTTTACTGGGCTAGTTGAGCTCACCCTTTTCCTTTTTGTTCCATTTTTCTTCTCAGGATGCGAAAATGTAATAGGAACTAGTCGGGGTGTAGAGTGATGGGTCCAGATAGTTATTTTAGCAGTCCTCACTATTTTGTAAAATAGTGTATCAATAATTGTAACGAGGACTCCTTTTTTAGTTTGAATACTGTCTATTAGACAATATTCGTGTAAAAACTCTCAGCTACGTTATTGTATAAAAGAAGTTTGTATTTGATTTTTGTACCATATTTTTGGCGACTCAAAATGAGTTGTGTGGACCTATTTTGGGGGCATCACATCATGCCTATTGGGCATGCTAAGTACCGGAGGGTACAAGAGATTCTAAGTCTGTTAGGCTTAGTCTAAAATTCTGAGATTGCGGGTTTGGAATAGTTTCAAGTAGGACTAAGCATCTGAAGCTGTGGATCTGAAAGAGGTCTTAGTGGACTATTTGTCCAAGGCTGTTGGTCTGGAAGAGTCACTAGTAAATGAGTTCCGAGGTTGTCAGTTTGCAGGAGACTTTGTATGCTGGAAGTTCTATGATTGCGAGTCTTGAAGGAATCTTTGTGATTTAGATAATTGAGCAAATCCTTAGTGGAATCCCTGCTTGTTGAAGCAGACGACTGGAGTATGAGTATTTAGTCTCTGAACCACTTAAAACCCCTTGTGTTATTTACTTTATGTCATTTACATTCAGTACTATTATTGCTTCCAACTAATCCAACATTAGAACTGTGTTTAATGCTACATCCTTGAAGGGGATCTTAACTTATTCCGTTATGCAAGAATTGATTCTACTATCTGCTAATCACTTAGCAAGAAAAGAAGAGGAAAAAGTTTTAAAGGATCTATTCAACCCCTCCTTTCTAGATCTCTTTTGTGCCTCTGGGAACTAACAATTACTACCCACCATTTTTTCAAAGGCACTTTTGAATCTTGATTAATTTTTTGGCCCTTTATTTGAGAAGTAATTGGTGACAAATACTCTTGTTCTTCCTCCTCAACCTCATCCTTTTCATTATCATCTTGCAATCCCATCTCATGAGCTGCATATTTTTCCGCGCGGTCATTATCATTGTCTAGTATGTTTGTGATATTCTCATCTGGATCATATTAATCAATAAGGGTTTTTCCTCGTGCATTTTATTTTAGTATTGCCTTGTAGCCTCGAACTGAGCAAGCAGCTTTACTAGCTTACTCTTGAAAATCACTCATCAAATTATTGTACCGCATTGGTTGATTTTTTTCAAAGTCAGCACTTATTGGAGAAACCATTTCCTCTTCACCATTACTCTTGTTAGCATCTCTTGTCCATCGAGGAACGATCATGTTACTGGGTATTTGTGCAATAATCTTAAAGGTTATGAATCTCAGTATGTGCCTGTAAATTTAACTAGAATGTGAGAACATTTGACAATTACATGTTATCGACCCCCCTGACGATTATTAATAACTTACCAATATCTCTGACTATGCATCTACCCTATACACTGTATAGACCTTTGTATCAATAAGGCACACCTTAATGACTTTTTTCATGTTATACTTTAAAGAATCCACGAGCTCTTTTGAAAACATCTAAAAATCTCTATTGTATAACATTCAGAAGCATGCACTTCCAACGACGATCCTAAAACCAAACTATGTTTTCAATGTTTTGTTACGTAATCAGCCTTTCTCTCTTTGATGAATTATTTCTCAATAGCCTTCTGAGTCTTGACTACAAAATCTTTCATGTCTGTTGAAGCATTCTCATATAAATCCAAAAAATGATTCATACCTTCACTTCTTCCGGTGGTTGTCATTCTCACAACAAAATATCTCTTTTTATATGCACTTATCCATTTCTCATTCACATCATACAAAATTATTAGTCATTCATTTTGAGACAAATCATATTCTCTCATAAGGATTTCACAACGCTCTTCAAACTCGCCAATGGACAATGAATTATACACAGTTGTTAAAATCGCCTTTAAACGATGGGTGTTCTGCATAAACATGTTGCTAATTTTTTGAAAATTTATTGCTAATATGCCAAGAACACAATAAATGATGAGTGGATGGGAGTACCCTACCAATAACATTGCTCATGGATTTATCTTGGTCAGTGATGATGGTTACAAGAGCCTTGTAGTCCATGGCTTCAAGCCACGTCTCTAATACCCAAAGAAAGTGTCTTCTGTCTCATCCCTTAAACAATGCAAATCCAAATAAAACAGAGTGATAATGGTGGTTGACCGTTGTAAATTGAACAAATGGCATACTATACCTATTTTTCCTGTACGTAGTGTCAAATGTAACCACATGTCCGAAACATTGATACATAAACCTTGATCGGGCATCTACCCACAAAATACAAGCTATGTGATTGTCTTCGCCTGATTTGACACGAAAGAAGAATTTACTCACACTGCTAGAACCAAATTTTTCTAGATAAGTGACTGCAGCTTGTGCATCATTTTCATCCTCCGAGTCACATCTTAAATCCCTAACTACATTACGAACATCCTTGTCACTAAAACCTACATTTTTCATCCCTCTACCCATTGTGCTCAAAAACGTTCATCACCCTACTTGGTCCAATACCCGCCTTATTTAATGTGTTAATTAATTTTCCTGATATCGGCATAATATTTCTATGTGTCTCCATCAAATCTATTTGGTAGATGTCACTAAATGATGATTATGATCCAACTCAATAATTGAAATACGCCACAATTATCTTCTTTCTTACCATAGACAACATACATTCTAGCTTTGCATAGTGTTCGGCCAATTGAGTCTTGTTGTCTTGTTTTCTTATTGTTATCACATTCATCATCTAATAAAGTCTTTACAATAGTTAGTCTACCAGCTTTTTTACATACATATTATAACCTTGACATCAAATCATTACTGTGAGCGTGTTTACGACTCGTAGCAATCCTAATCTCAAATCCATTTTTTTAGGCATAGGATCTATAAAAAAAATTAGCTTCTTCCAATTTAGAAAACAATTGACCAGTATAAGGAACCATTATCTCTTTACTACTACTTTCAACATCATTAACATACTCCGATTCATTTCTATAATCTAAACTAGCAAGAGATTCAGAAGAACTAGATAAAAATATATTTGTAGCAGGCATGAAAGTCATTGATGAAGACTTACCGAAAATTGATTGCACGAACAAGTGATTTCTTCTAATCTTAGAACTAGCAAATTCTCTCCAAATTTAAATTTCTTCAGCTGTTTAACATATGGATGGGAATGGAGTAAAATGTTAGATGGATATCCTAAGATCCGATCACACTGGTCGCTACTCCCTTCTACAGCCAAGCCAAGTCCCCAAAACACCTTTAATTTTAATAATTTTCTATGTTGGCTGCTAGAGAGAGCATCTTGTTTTTGCTTCTTATATTTTTCTTTTTTCCTCCCCTTTTGTTCTTTCTTATAAACAATGGGAATTAAAGCAATTTGTTTAGCCAATAGTCTGGTTTTGATTTGACAGATACTCCCTACTTTCACAAAAATTAGTCATATTTGGTTAAGCAAATAAAAAATATTAGTTTTTAAAGTTATTTTTTTTAATTTATAGAATATTTTTTAATATTATCTTTAAGATACTAGAACATAATCCTTTATATTAATATTCACTAGACTTTCAAAGAGTTGCTAATTTTTTTGAGACAAAAGTAATCAATTCTAAACTGTAATTTACATATATGATTTCGATAATTAAACCTTCCGTCCCAAAAGAGAGTTCACATCTACAGCTAAAGCTAAATAGATTAACTTCACATACACATAAAAATCAAAAAGCAATCTAATCGAAGCCAAAAGTCCAGAAAATCAAATAAGAGGTATGCCCCTAATCGGTTCTATATACACCTTCCATTCCTAAAATGAAGGGCCCATATTGAAATTGGAAAATCTCCGTCCGCTAGAACTACTAGCGGATGACGTTATAATAAAATCTGGACTTTTATGCCCCTACTCCGCTAGAAGTACTAGCGGGCGACATAACTGAATTGGGGGAAAAGGTAACAAAACTCTGTAATAGGGGGATGATGCAATTTGTGTGATCTCAAGAACTCTAGTCGATTGCTCTATAAATTGGCTTCAAGTTGTGGAAATCTAGGCGTTGTTCATCCAAAATTATGCGACTACTACATCTATTTGCTACAAATCCATAAGTAATCTCACAAATCTTAATCTGTTGAGATTTTTCATGAATTCTCTGAAACCCTAGTTCGCAATCTGTTTCAAATGATTTCTATATTCCATGAACTCTCAAGTAACCCCATTTTGTGTTCGCAATCAGATGTTAATGTGAAAATTTTGTGTTCGCAATCGGGAGAAACTGAAAGAAAATATATTAAAAATAAAAGTGGGAGGATTTTTTGAATAGGAAAAATGGACCAAATAAATAATTGGCTTGAATTGTGAACTCGTTTAAATGCCTTATACTAAGAATTTGAGCTTTAGAATGTATGTTCAACTTGAAAAACTTGCTTATGTAAAGTGAATATGATATAGAAAACTAAGTTATGTCTTGTGCTAGCATGTAATTCCTAATTATGTTGCTGGATTCTCAATACTAAAAAGGTGTAAATTTAATATGATTGAAGAATATATGTACTATTACATGAAATGAGAAAATAAAACATAATGTCAAGCTTTTACTTCTTTTGAAGTTTATCAGGATGATTACTGAGTTGTGGCAAGTGATTTACCCAACCCAAATTTATTGATAGAGAAGCCTTAAAACATATACTTTGTTCTATCATAAAGTATTCCTTGAAGTTCCAATAGGGCTGGAGTAGGCAGCATAGGGAAACTTGTATTAGTTTATCTAAGTAAAATGAGATTTAATATTCCTATTTCATAGAAAGCTCAATTTTATTTGACACATTACCATCTAAAAGTTGAATAAGATTCCAACATGTGTCGAATTTTCACTATGCAGGATCTGCATTCAAAGTAACTGTGACGCCCCCAAAATAGGTCCATACAACCCATTCTGAGTCACCAAATACATAGTACAGAAACCAAATACAAACTTCACTAATATAATTGTCGTTCAAAATACGACAACACATACGCTGTGAGTTTTAATACAAATATTGTCTTGTAGACAATATCCAAACTCAAATAAAGTCCTCATTACAATTATTGTGACGCCCCCAAAATAGGTATACATCACTCATTCTGAGTCGCCAAATATATGGTACTGAATACAAATACAAACTTAATTATACAACAAGAGATGAGAGTTTTAACAGGAATATTGTCTTCTAGACAGTATCCAAACTCAAATTCAATCCTCATTACATTTATTATCATACTAAATAGTGAGAACTGCTAAAATAACCATCTCGAACCGTCACTCTATTCCCTAACTAGTCCCGGCTACGTTCTCATTTCCTGAAGAGAACAATGAAAGTAAAAGGGTGAGCTCAACTAGCCCAGTAAGAAATATTATGACTAAGATAATGCAGAATATATTATCGTTAGCCTTCAACAGTGTTAAACTGATAAAATACAATAGACATCAAGTTTAACTGTAGCGGAACAAGCAATCCATTAGAAGAGTCAAGTAGAGCATGATATCTACTATCTTCTATGATTTAAAAAGTTTATCATCAATTTTATCGTTGAGACTCAGCTTAATAAATAATCCACATCATCGAATAATCCCTGCACTATGGTCAAGGATATTCATTAGTATCACAACCACTAATTATCCACGCACTACGGGCCAAAGATATTAGTGTTTTCACCAATGGTCATGATCATGCCAACAACTGTCCATCAATGCACTACGGGACAATGAGGACTTTTACCACATCATTTGTAACATTACGGTCATGATTATACCGAATAATCCATGGTCATAATCATACCAATCAGCAGTTCATCTATGCACGTAAGTAAAAGATGACTTTCATAACAATATAAGAATGAAGATGATGACAATGATATAAGAATTCAATTAAATGAAAGCAAATGATAAATGTTTAAAGATTTATAATTTAATTTATCTAGAATTCAAAAACGTCCAAATTGTCAACATGATACTGCTTTGTACTATAAAATTCAAGAATAATATTATATCAAAAATAATTTGGACAAAAGAGAAACCAATTTTTATCATGAATAGTACCGCGGATGAATAGTACTCGAGTGAATAGTATCCCGTAAATAGTAATTCGAGAATAATAACCCGTGAATAGTACCCCGACATGAAAAGCTTAAAACTTATCAAAAATATTCAAAATAATATTTTTATGAAAAGATACTGGATGAAGCGCAAATTTAAAGTATATTCTACTAATTTCATGGAGTATAGAAGCCAAAATTTTAACAAAATGAGTATAGAATTCGAAATCTGAAATGAAATAATATTACTTACATACTACAGAGTATGGAAGAAAATATTATTTCTTACGAGTATTGAACAAAAATAATACCCCTTACCTTAAAAAGAAGAGTATTCTGACTGGTAGGGCGGGGATATTCTTGAAGAAAACTTATACTGTTTTCTACGCTTAAAGTTTCCTTAAACTCTAAAGAAATACGCTCAATATTATAGAAGAAGAATTCTCTGATTCTGGTGTGATTATCAATTCTAACTAAGCATCCTATTTATAGAAGAATGGAAGGGGAACTATTTGAAATTCTCACGGACCAACAGATGTAGGAATTTCACAGGCTGAATTCTTCGAATTCACGGACGCCCAACTTTTGAATAAAACAAACTCTTTATATATATACACACACACCTATCAGCATCACCTACTACTCCTTTTCTTCCACCCATCACTATCATTTTCCACTCACACATAAATCTCACACACACACACACACACACACACACACACACACACACACACACACATACATATATATATATATATATATATATATATATATATATATATATATATATTCCCTTACTTATACGTTTCTTCCCACTCCCCCTATTTTCAGCATTTCAATTTTTAACATGTGGCCCCACATGTGGGCCCCCACCTATTATTATTATTATTATTATTATTATTATTATTATTATTATTATTATTATTATTATTATTATTATTATTATTATTATTACCGAATAACTTTCTACCGATTAGTTTAAAAAATGGATAAATGGGGGTCCATAAAATAAGCAAAATTTGCATCAACTACTTCATAAAAATTTCTTTAATATTTTTAACAACATTTATCATCATTATTATAATTCGCAATATTTAACAACCGGATCGTTCTCAAGAAAGAGGGGGCTTTTCAATAAGAATTTCTCACTATTGGCACGCAATTAGGTGACCAAACCTCTCCTCGACAAAACTTTCTAGACATCGTTAATATTAAAAATAATAATATGAATAAATTTGTCGTCTCAATTATTGATTTAATAATATAAAATATTAACAATAATTAAATCAAATAACGTGAGATACTATGCAGTAATTACTGTAGCAATAATTGAATATAACTGAGTGACTTCTCACGTAAACATCAATAGTCAATATCGTGTGCTACTATGCATCCATACGTATTATTGTACTTTTAACACCGGGAATTTCAACAGTTAACGGTAAAACTTTTGCCGTTACTTTTATAAAAAGTATTTCTGTCGTTTTCTCATTCCTATAATAATTTCATTGTGGGGTCCACCAATGATTGTGCCGTTATACAAATATTTTCTGTTAAAACGAATATTCCCCGACCAATCGAATATTTTATAACAACTTGCATACTTTACAAAATTTATAAATAATACCCACAACTATAACATTATATTAAATCTACACCATAATATTCAGAAATGATATTTCGAGAAAACTTAATCTTTAGTTATGAAAATTGTGGTCTTACAACCTTCCCTTCTTATGAAATTTCATCCTCGAAATTAGGGTACGTACCTAGTACGTCAAAGAGGTGAGGATATCTTGGTTTCATTTCAGATTCTAACTCCCAGGTCATTTCCTCAACATCGTGGTTTCTCCACAAAACTTTGACTTGAGGTATAACCTTGGAGCGTAGAATATGCTCCTTCTTATCCAAGATTTTAACATGTACTTCTTCATACGTTAAATCTTCCACTATTTTGTCCAGTTCTAACTCACTAATGTGGTTCGGGTCTTCCACATATTTATGTAACATGGATATGTGAAAAATATTGTGAACACGAGACATACTTGGCGGTAAAGCGAGTCTATAGGCCACAGTTCCTACTCGATCGAGGATTTTGAATGGGCCAATAAATTGAGGATTGAGCTTTCCTCTCTTTCTAAATATTGTAACCCCCTTCCATGGAGCAACACGTAACAACATATGCTCTCCAACATTGAATTCCACATCTTTTCGATGAAGATCAGCATAACTCTTTTGTCGATCTTGTGAGATTTTTATACGTTGCCAGATTATTTGAATCTTTTCTGTAGTCATACGTACCAACTCTGGTCCCAACAACGTTGCTTCACCCACCTCATCCCAGTATACTAGAGAACGACACTTACGTCCATACAACGCCTCGAATGGAGCCATGTCGATGCTTGCTTGATAACTGTTGTTGTAGGAGAATTCCACCAATGGCAAGAACTTGTCCCAACTTCCTTGAAGTCAGGGACACAGAGTCTTAATAAATCTTCAAGAGTTTGAATAGTCCTCTCCGACTACCCGTCCGTTTGAGGATGGTATGCCGAACTGAATAGTAAATTTGTACCCATAGCTTTTTGCAAACTAACCCAAAATCGTGAAGTGAATCTTAGGTCTCGATCAGAAACTATGGATATTGGCATACCATGCAGTCTTACAATCTCATTTATGTAAATACGAGCAAGACGTTCACGTGCATTAGTTTCTTGTATAGGTCAAAAATGAGCAGACTTGGTTAAGCTATCGACAATAACCCAAATCACAACTACGCCTTAAGAAACCTTGGGAAGACCAGTAACGAAATCCATGGTAATGTGCTCCCACTTCCACTCTAGAATTTCAAGTAGTTGCAATGGACCTTTTGGTACTTGATGCTCTGCCTTGACTCGTTGACAAGTTAGACACCTTAGGATAAACTCCGCTATCTCTCTCTTCATATTGCTCCACCAAAATGTATGTCAAAGATCACGATACATTTTGGTACTCCTAGGATGGATTGTAAACGATGTGTTGTGTGCCTCTATCATGATCTTATACTTGAAATCAGGGTTATTAGGAACACAAAGTCTGGAGTTGACTTGAAGTATTCCTTCTTCATCGATTCTTGTTCCGGAATAGCACCTTCTTGCACTTTCTTCTTCATACGCATCAGCTCCAGGTCCGTAGCTTGAGCAGCTTTAACTTTATCGATTAAAATTGGTTCTACTCGTATATTTAACACCATCACGTGGGTCCCTGGATTTTTTATCTCTATTTCCATCCTTTGTAAGTCATACAAAATGGGCCTTTGTGTTGACAATATCGCACTCGTACCCGCATATGATCTTCTACTAAACGCGTCAGCTACCACGTTTACTTTTCTAGGATGGTATTGAATGGTATAATCGTAATCTTTCAACAGCTCGAGCCAAAGTCGCTGCCGCATGTTGAGTTCCTTTTGGATGAAAAAATATTTGAGGCTTTTATGATCCATATAGATCTCCACTTTCTCCCCATACAGGTAATGCCTCTAAATTTTTAGTGCAAAAATGACTGCTGCCAACTCTAGATCATGAGTAGGATAATTCCTCTCATATTCTTTGAATTGTTGTGAGGCATAGGCTATGACTTTCCCATGTTGCATGAGAACACATCCTAACCCTTTGCCTGAAGCATTACTGGAGATGACAAATCCCTTCGAGCCAGATGGTATTGTCAAAATAGGTGTTGAAATGAGTCTCCTCTTAAGTTCTTGAAAACTCTTCTCACATTTCTCACTCCAACCGAATTTTGAATCTTTTTGAGTCAGCTGAGTTAATGGAGTATAGATTCTAGAAAATCCTTCCACAAATCTCCGATAATAACCAGCTAAGCCGAGAAAACTACGTACTTTGGTTACTGACTTAGGTATCTCCTAGCTTTGTATTGTTTCAATCTTTGTCGGGTCAATAGATATTTTGTGATTTGATATCACATGCCCAAGGAATGCTACTTCTTCAAGCTAGAACTCGCATTTCTTCAACTTGGCATATAACTTGTTCTCACGAAGCTTTTGGAGTATTAGCCTTAAGTATTGCTCATAATCTTTAAGGCTTTTGGAGTAAATGAGGATGTCATCAATAAAGACGACCACAAAGTGATCCAAATATTTCTTGAATACTCGGTTCATCATATCCATGAAGGTAGCAGGAGCATTAGTAAATCTAAAAGACATGACTAAGAATTCGTAATACTCGTACCGAGTTTTGAAAGCAGTCTTTGGGATGTCATCGGTTTTAATCTTTAACTGGTGATATCCAGAACGAAGATCGATCTTTGAAAAAAATTTAGCTCCTTGCAACTGGTCAAACAGGTCATTAATACGAGGCAACGGGAACCTATTTTTGATTGTGACATGATTCAACTCCTGATAGTCAATACAAAGTCGCATACTTCCATCTTTCTTTTTCACGAATAGAACAGGAGCACCCCAAGGAGACGTACTAGAACGAATAAAACCAATGTCTAACAATTCCTGTAGTTGAGTTTTTAACTCTTGAAGTTCAATAGGAGCCATTCGATATGGGGCTTTATTTTTCGTTATGGGGGTAAGCCAAGAATTTCTTCAGGGAATATGTCAGGAAATTTATTAACAATAGAAATATCATTCAAATCTAACGTATTTTTATTTAAATCCGTGACATAGGCTAAGAAAGCTTAACATCCATTTTTCAATAAACGGATAGCTTTATGGCTTGATATGACAGTGATTGACTTTAGTGGTTTGGTTGCTTGAATTTGCATAATAGATTGGTTAGGAATATGAAAGCTAACAACCTTACGAAAACAATCAATTTTAGCATGATGAGTAGTTAACCAATTAATTCCTAAAATCACATTAAATTGCAAAGTATTTTCAAAGAGATAAGATCTACAGGTAGTGTGAGGGTGTCGATTTGAATCAAACAAGACTTATAAACAGTGGATGTAATGAAGGTTTCTCCTAACGGAGTTTCAACAGATAAATCAAAGTCTAATTTCTCCGGAGTCAAATTTAAACGTTGAGCGCAAGTAGGAGAAATAAAAGAATGTGTATAACCGGTATCAAATAAGGTTTAGACTTCTCTAGAGTTTATGATTAGCTTACCCGTGATGACCTCGTTCGGGTTCCTCGCTTTCTGGGAGGTCACGACAAACGCTCTCCCTTAAACTACTGGTTTTGACTTCTCTAGGATGGCCTTTGGTGCCTCCATCCCAGCTGGACTTGGCTTTACTGCACGACAAAATTGAGCTAGGTGACTTTCTCTTCCATAATTGTAACATGTTTTGGACTGCTGCATGCAATTTGGACTGATGTGTCCCTCCCCTCCGCACTTGAAGCATATGATAGGTGGTCGTCTCCTTCCTTAACAATGTGTGTTAGTGCTGACGTCTTTTCATCATTGTTGAATCTCTTTCTCTTGAAATGTCCAATTTTATTATCTTGGCCATGATTACCACCGAAGTAGTTACCATTTCTGGCATGTTGATTCCCTCCACGTTTGTTGTCACCGCTTCGATGACTGCTATCACTGGTATTATCATTTTGCCGGCTGCTCTCTTTTGGTTAAGTTGACTCATTATCGCGCTCCAACAACTGAGTACTATTTACAACATCTGAATACATGCAAAGTTTGTGAGAAATTAGGTATTAACATATCTCGAGTTTCAAACCTCTTAGAAACATCCACGTCATTCTCTTCTCATTATCAACCAAGTGGGACGCAAACTAGAACAACTCGGCAAACTTAGCTTCGTATTGCGACACAGTCATATTGTTTTGTTCCAGCTTGATGAACTCTACCTCCTTCATGTGACGAATACTTTCGGGAAAGTACTTGTCATTGAACAGTTCTTAGAACTTCTCCTAAGACATTTTCAGTGCGGCAGGTTGAGTACGATTTATAGATTCCCATCAGTAATCTGCCTCTCCTCGCAACATAAAGGTGGCAAAGGGAACCTTTTGCTCCTTGGAGCATCCCAAGACATCAAATATCTTGGTGATCTGCTTTATCCACGTCTCTTCCTTAAGTGGTTTTGGCTCTCCCAAAAACTCTGGTGGTCCCAACTCCTTAAACTGCTTAGCGATGACCATCCGAGAGTTGCCAGTGTTTTCACCTGTATTTTGGACAGTAGTCTCTCTCGCTTGATATTGCATGAATTGCATAAAGCCTCTGAATATCCCATCGTTCATCATTTGGTCGGTGTTGTTGTTCACCTGAGGATTATTGCCTTTGTGATGCACATTATCATGGGTATAGATTGTTGGTGACTCAACGGCCTCATGTGCTCCATTGCTTATCTCAACATTCTCAGATGCCATTTTCAAATACTGCCACAAAACAAGGGTTAATTGACATGTCACATATTATCTCTATATTCTGACCGATCAATTAAATAACAAATAAACTTAGGTAGGTTATACTAGCGAAGGATTTCCCGTCTCTCCCCCCTAGTTCTAGTCTCACATCTTAGCCAAGGATCATATCCCTAGGCTTTGATACCAACTGTGACGCCCCCAAAATAGGTATGCATACCCATTCTGAGTCGCCAAATATATGGTACTGAATATAAATACAAACTTAATTATACAACAAGAGCTAAAAGTTTTAATAGGAATATTGTCTTTTAGACAGTATCTAAACTCAAATTCAATCCTCATTACATTTATTATCATACTAAATAGTGAGGACTGCTAAAATAACCATCTCGGACCGTCTCTATTCCCCAACTAGTCCCGGCTACGTTCTCATTTCCTGAAGAGAACAATGAAAGCAAAAGGGTGAGCTCAATTAGCCTATTAAGAAATATTATGACTAAGATAATACATAATAAATTATCGTTAGCCTTCAACAGTGTTAAACCGATAAAATACAATATACATCAAGTTTAACTACAGCGGAACAAGCAATCCATTAGAAGTGTCAAGTAGAGCATGTGATCTACTATCTTCTATGATTTAAAAAGTTTATCATCAATTTTATCACTGAGACTCAGCTTAATAAATAATCCACATCATCGAATCATCCATGAACTACGGCCAAGGATATTCATTAGTATCACAACCACGAATTATCCATGCACTTCGGGCCAAGGATATTCGTATTTTCACCAATGGTCATGATCATGCCAACAACTGTCCATCAATACACTACGGGCCATTGAGGACTTTTACCACATCATTTGTAACATTACGGTCATGATTATACCGAATAATCCATGGTCATAATCATAGCAATCAACAGTTCATCAATGCACGTAAGCCAAAGATGACTTTTATAACAATATAAGCATGAGGATGATGGCAATGATATAATAATTCAATTAAATGAAAGCAAAGGATAAATTTTTAAAGATTTATAATTTAATTTATCCAGAATTTAAAAACATCCAAATTGTCAACATGATACTGCTTTGTGGAGTAAAATTCAAGAATAATATTATATCAATAATAATATTACTTGCATACTACAGAGTATGGAAGAAAATATTATTTCTTACGAGTATTGAACAAAAATAATATCCCTTACCTGAAAAAGAAGAGTATTCCGACTGGTAGGGCGGGGATATTCTTGAAGAAAACTTATACTGTTTTCTACGCTCAAAACTTCGTTAAACTCTAAAGAAATACGCTCAATATTATAGAAGAAGAATTCTCTGATTCTGGTGTGATTTTCAATTCTAACTAAGCATCCTATTTATAGAATAATAGAAGGGGAACTATTTGAAATTCTCACGGACCAACAGATGTAGGAATTTCACGGGCTGAATTCTTTGAATTCACGGACGCCCAACTTTTGAATAAAACAAACCCTTTATATATATATATACACACACCTATCAACTTCACCTACTACTCCTTTTCTTCCACCCATCAGTATCATTTTCCACTCACACATAAATCACACACACACACACACATACATACATATATATATATATATATATATATATATATATATATGTATATATGTATTCCCTTACTTATACGTTTCTTCCCACTCCCCCTATTTTCAACATGTGGGCCCCTACCTATTATTATTATTATTATTATTATATATACCGAATAACTTTCTACCGATTATTTTGAAAAATAGGTAAATGGGGGTCTATAAAATAAATAAAATTTACAGAAAATACTTCATAAAAATTCTCTCAATATTTTTAACAACATTTATCATCATTATTATAATTTATAATATTTAACAATCAGATAGTTCCTAGGAAAGAGGGGGTTTTCCAATAAGAATTTCTCCATATTGGCGCGCAATTAGGTGACCAAACCTCTCCTCGACAGATCTTTCTAGACATCGTCAATATTGTAAATAATAATATGAATAACTTTATCGTCTCAATTATTGATTTAATAATATAAAATATTAACAATAATTGAATCAAATAACATGAAATACTATGCAACAATTACTATAGTAATAATTGAATATAACTGAGTGACTTCTCACGTAAACATCAATAATGAATACCGTGTGCTACAATGCAACCACGAGTATTACTTTTGTAAGACCCCGAATTTTATAAAATGAAAGTATTCAATTTTCTTATAATTATTATTTTATTTCGTAAATGGTTAAATTGATAAAAGGTTAAAGTTAAGGGTAATATGTAAAAATTTTTACAAAATAAACAAGTTGTTATAAAATATTCGTTGGTCGGGGAATGTTCTTTTTGTCGGAGAATATCCGTACGATGGCACAATCATTGGTGGACCCCACAACGGAAGTATTGTCGTAGTAAGAAAAAGACAGAATTATCATTTTATAAAAATAAATGCGAAAGTGTTACCGTTAAAACTGTTGAACTACCTGGTAGTAAAAGTACAGTAATATGCGTGGTTGCATAGTAGCACATGGTATTGATTATTGATGCTTACGTAAGAAGTCACTCAGTTATATTTAATTATTACTACAGTAATTGTTGCATCATATCTCTCATATTATTGATTCAATTATTGTCATAGTATCATCCGCATAATATGTTATATTATTAAATCAATAATTGAGACGACAAAGTTATTCATATTATTATTTATAATATTGACAATGTCTAAAAAGTTCTGTCAAAGAGAGGTTTGGTCACCTAATTGCGCGCCAATAAGGAAAAATCCTTATCGAAAAGCCACCTCTTTCCTGAGAATGATCTGGTTGTTAAATATTGTGAGTTATGATATTAATGATGAATAAGTTCATGTTGATTAAAGATGAAATTGATGGTTCCATTGTGTGGGAATTATTAGTGTTAGTGGAAATCGACATTTATTTCGATAATAATTAATATCTGGAGGTTATATTGACCAATCAGGTAATTAACCAGATAAATGAGCAATTAATTGCTATTATTTCACATGCTTATAACTATGTGTTCACATGTGTATACTATTGATTCGCATGATTTACTATTAGGGGAGTTGGTGCAAGATTGATAAACATTGCATGACTAGGTTAAAAATAGAGGTATAGATGGAGGTACTATACTGTAATTAGTTTTTTCACATGACTATACTATTGAGTCACATGAATGAACTATTGATTCACATGATTTACTATTAGGGGAGGTGGTGCAAGTTTGATAATACTTGCAGGACTAAATTAAAAATGAAGAAAAAGAGGAAGGAATTGTACTGTAATATTTCGAGCCCCAAAATGTGCAATTATTGAAACTATATTTTCCTATAAATAGAAGCTCATTCTTCCTTCATTTCTCACCAATTTACTAAAGCTATAGAGCAATTATTATGGAGAAATTATAGAGAGAAAGAAGAAGAAAAGTCTGCTACCTCACTATTCTAGTATCCAGTTTTCTTCTAAGGTAAGGGATATTATTCCTTCGTATTCATGAAGTGAGTTATTTTCTTTCAATACTCGTAAGGGTTGTTATTCCATTCTTTATTATTCTGTTGGAATAACCTGTATGTGCGGTCTATCGCATGCCTGGTGAATTTTGTTGTTATTCCATTCTTTATTATTCTGTTGGAATATCCTATCTGTGCGGATTACGCATGACCTGGTTTCATTCTTTATTATTCTGTTGAAATATCCTGTCTGTGCGGATTACGCATGACCTGGTTCCATTCTTTATTATTCTGTTGGAATAACCTGTCTTTGCGGTCTATCGCATGCATGGTAAATTCTTATGTTATTCCATTCTTCATTATTCTGTTGGAATAACCTGTCTATGTGGATTACCGCATGCATGGTGAAAGACCCTTCGTATTCATTCTTTATTAAATTGTGGAAATGATCTGTCTACGTGGATTACCGCATGGCGGGTGAAAATCCATTTACAGTTTCGTATATTCTATTATACTCGTATGAGATATCATTTCTTTTGTACTCGTCATGGAATATCATTTTCTTTGGTATTTTTCTTTTACGAGTTACTATTTATGGGTTACTATTCACTCGATTACTATTCACTCTATTATTATTCACTCGGGTATTCGGGGTACTTTTCTTGTCGGAGTACTATTTACGAGTTACTATTCACCCAATTACTATTCACTCTAGTATCATTCACTAGGGTATTCAGGACACTTTTCGTGTCGGGGTACTATTCACGGGGTACTATTCCCGAAATACTATTCACGGGGTACTATTCACCCGAAAAATATATATCTTTTCTGTCCAAATTATTTTTGGTACATGAATATTATTCTTGAATTTTACTCCACAAAGCAGTATCATGTTGACAATTTGGACGTTATTGATTTCTGGATAAATTAAATTATAAATCTTTAAAATTTATCTTGGAACTTGTTTTATTGAATTATTATGTCATTGTCATCATCCTCATGCTTATATTGTGATGAAAGTCATCTTTGGCTTACGTGTATAGATGAACTTGGTATGATTATGACCAGAGATTATTCGGTATAATCATGACCGTAATGTGACGAATGATGTGGTGAAAGTCCACATTGGTCTGTAGTTCATTGATGGACAGTTGTTGGTATGATTATGACCAAGGATTATTCGGTATAATCAAGACCATTGATGATTACATGAATATCCTTGGCTGTGATGCAGGGATGATTCGATTTTATTTATTAAACTGAGTCTCATCGATAAAGTTGATGAAAAACTTTTTAAATTATAAAAAATAGTAGATATTATGCTCTACTTGACTCTTCTAATGGATTGTTTATTCCGCTGCAGTTGTTAATCTAAAACTTGTTGTCTATTGTATTCTATCAGTTGTTATACTGTTGAAGGCTAAGGATAATTTATTCTGCATTATCTTAGTCATAATATTTCTTATTGGGCTAGTTGAGCTCACCCTTTCTTTCATTGTTCTCTTCAGGAAATGAGAATATAGCTGGGACTAGTCGGTGAATGGAGTGACGGTCTAGATGATAGCATTAGTAGTCCTCACTATTATGTTAAATAGTGTGACAATAAATGTAATGAGGACTCCATTGAGTGTGGATATTGTCTAGATGACAATATTCTTATTAAAACTCTTAGATTATGTTTTGTCGTATTTTACACGACTGTTATATAATTAAGTTGTATTTGAATTTTGTACCATGTATCTGACGACCCAAGATGGGTGATGTATACCTGTTTTGGGGGCGTCACAACTTTACTTTTAACACCGGTATTTCAACAGTTAACGGTAAAACTTTAACCGTTACTTTTATAAAAAAAATATTTTTGTCGTTTTCTTATTTCGACAATAATTCCGCTGTAGGGTCCACCAATGATTGTGCCGTCGTACGAATATTTCCTGTTAAAACGAATATTCTACGACCAATCGAATATTTTATAACAACTTGCATACTTTGTAAAATTTATAAATAATACCCACAACTATAACATTATATTAAATTCACACCATAATATTCAAAAATGATATTTTGAGAAAAATTAATCTTTATTTATGAAAATTGTGGTCTTACAATTATTGTTACACTATTTTACAAAATAGTGAGGACTACTATAATAACTATCTTGGACCATTACTCCACTCCCCGACTAGTCCCAGCTACATTCTCGCCTCCTGAGAAGAACAATGGAACCAAAAGAAAAAGGGTGAGCTCAACTAGCCAAGTAAAGAATATTATGACTAAGATAATGTAGAATAAATTATCCTTAGTCATAAACAGGGAAAAAATTGATACAATACAATAGACAATAAGTTTTAGAATCAACAATTGTCACGGAAATAACAATCCATTAGAAGAGTCAAGTAGAGCATGATATTTACTATCTTCTATTATTTAAAAGTCCATCATCAATATTTTATCCCTATAACACCAATCAATAAATATTTCAAATCAACGCATTATCTATACACTACGGGCCAAGGATATTCGTTGGTAACACCAGTGGTCATGATCATGACAAACACTTGTCCATCTATGCACTACGGGCCAAAGAGGACTTTCACCACAAACCTTATCTATAACATTAAAGGCTATGATTATACCATACACAATTCCTGATCATAACCATACCAATCTACAGTTCATCTTTACACTACGGGCCAAAGATGACTTTCAACACAATATAAGCATGAGGATGGTGACAATGATATAAATATTCAATCAAGTGAGATAAAAGATAAATATTAGAGAATTCTAATTTAATTTATCTAGAGTTCAAAAATGTTCAATTTGTGAAGTAAAATTCAAGAATGATATTCATGTATCAAAAATAATTTGGACGAAAAAGAAAATTAAATTATGTTGTGAATAGTACTCATGAATAGTATCGTATGAATAGTACCCATGAATAGTACCGTATGAATAGTACCCAGACATGAAAAGATTAAAATTTAATATGAAAGTTCAGACCAATATTCCAGTGAAATGATATTAGATGAAGCGCAAAACTTAAGGAATTTTTAATCATTTCAGGTATTATAAAAACAATACTTACCATAGTAAGTTTAAATTTAGGAATAAGAAATGAAATAATATTCCTTACATAATATGGATTATAAAAGAAATTAATATTTCTTACAAGTATTGAAATAAAATAATATCCTTTACCTTAGTAGAAACTAGATTTGACTGGAATATCGGATATTATTATGAGAAAATCTTGCACAAAAAGCTACACTCAAAGTATCCTTATACTCAAGAGAAATACTCACAATACTATAGAATAAGAATTTTTGATATTGTAATGGTGTGTTGAGGAAGAAGGGGTAACCTCCCTTTTATAGTGTAACGGAGGGAAAAAAGTTAAGCAGAGTGCCTAACTCTGTCAAACCTTTCCTCTGCCTAATTTCTTGCAAGTGCCTAACTCCTCTCATTTTCCATAGTTGGGGCCCATAAATTTGGCAACAACATACTTTGAAGGCATAAGCCACAAAAAAGAAAAGAACGTGCAAAAGAAAGAATTTAAAATGTGCACGGAAAGAATTCAAAATCAAAATGTTAACCTTCACTTCCATTTTATTCACATGCTAAAAATTATATATTATTATAATAATATTACCATTATAAAAAATTTTATATTATTATATTATCACATTATTATAATGTAATATTATAATAATATATTTAAATGAATATTTTTTCAAAGAAGATAATTGCCAAACTTTTAACAAATGTTTCATGCTAAATTCCTTCATTTATATCAAAATTGAACCAATATCCACCACATAATAATTATTCAAAATTAATATTATAAGCTCACAATATTAACAACCAAATCATTCCCAAGAAAAAGGGGGTTTTTCGATAAGGATTTATCCTTACTGACGCGCAATTATATAACCTAACCCCTTTCCTCTACAGAATTTTTTAGATATTGCCATAGTGCTAACTAATAATATGAATAACTGTTTTGTGTCAATTATTAATTTAATAATATAAAATATTGTATAGATGATATTGTGACAATAATTGAATCAATAATATGAGATATTGTACAACAATTACTATGACAATTATTGAATGAAACTGAGTGACTTCTTACGTAAGAATCAATAATCAGAAATATTGTGCAATACCATGTACTACTGTGCAATCATGTGTATTACTGTATTTTTATCACCGGGTATTTCAACCGTTAACGATAAAAGTTTTTTCGTTATTTTTATAAAAAGGTTATTTATGTCGCTTTCTATATCTGATAGTTATTCCGTTATATGGTCTACCAATGATTGCGACGTCGTACGAATATTTTCTGACAAAAAGATTATTCCTCGACCAAACGAATATTATATAACAACTTGCTTACTTTGCAAAATTTGTACATTTCACCCATAACTAAAGCATTATATCATATCAACACCTTATTATTCAAAATAATAATTAGAGAAATTAAATCTTTATTCATAAAAAGTTAAGGTCTTTCAACCTCCCCTCCTTATGGAATTTCGTCCTCGAAATTGATTTACGTACCTGGTATGTCGAAGAGATGAGGATAACTTGTTTTCATTTCAAGTTCTAACTCCCATGTCATTTCCTCAATATCGTGGTTTCTCCATTAAACTTTGACTTGAGGTATAACCTTTGAGCGTAGAATATATTCCTTCTTATCTAAGATTTTGACAGGTACCTCCTTATACGTTAAATCTTCCGCTATCTCATCTGATTCTAATTCAATAATATGGTTCGGGTCTTTCACATATTTATATAGCATAGATATATGAAAAATGTTATAAACACGAGACATACTTGTCGACAAAACGAGTCTATAGGCCACAGTTCCTACTTAATTGAGGATTTCAAATGGACCAATGAATCCAAGGTTAAGCTTTCCTCTCTTTCTGAATCTCATAACTCCTTTCTATGAAGCAACACATA
Organism: Panax notoginseng; assembly: GCA_016801055.1. Classification (NCBI taxonomy): domain Eukaryota; kingdom Viridiplantae; phylum Streptophyta; class Magnoliopsida; order Apiales; family Araliaceae; genus Panax; species Panax notoginseng. The sequence continues at coordinate 20,613,436 of CM029016.1, forward strand.
ACAATACATGATCTTCAACATTGAATTCCACGTCATTTTCAATGAAGATCAGTATAAATCTTTTGTCAAACTTGTGAGGTTTGTATACGTTGTCAGATCATTTGAATCTTTTCTGTAGTCATGCATACCATTTATGGTCCCAACAACGTTGCTTCACCTACCTCGTCCCAACATACTGGAGAACAACACTTTCGTCCATACAATGCCTCGAATGGAGCCATGCCTATACTTGATTGATAATTGTTGTTGTAGGAGAATTTCACCAATGGTAAATACTTGTCCCAACTTTCTTTGAAGTCTAGAAAGTAGAGTCTCAATAGATCTTCAAGAGTTTGAATAGTCCTTTCCAACTGCCCGTTCGTCTGAGGATAATATGCAGAATTGAATCGTAAATTAGTGCCCATAGCTTTCTACAAGCTAACCAAAAATCATGAAGTGAATCTTGGGTCTCGATCAGAAACTATGGATACTGGCATACCATGCAATCTCATGATCACATTTATGTACATACGAGTAATACGTTCAAGTGAATAAGTTTCTCGTATATACAAGAAATGAGCAGACTTGGTTAATCTATCGACAATGACCCAAATTGCATCTATGCCTGGAGAAACCTTGGGAAGAGCGGTAAAGAAATACATGTTAATGTGCTCCCACTTTCATTCAAGAATTTCAAGTAGTTGCAATGAACCTTTTGGTACTTGATGCTCCGTCTTGAAACGTTGACAAGTTAAACACCTTGAGATAAACTCTACAATCTCTCTCTTCATATTGCTCCACCAAAATGTATGTGGAAGATCATGATATATTTTGGTACTCCCAGGATGGATTACAAACGGTGTGTTGTGTTCCTCCATCACGATTTTATACTTCAATTCAAAGTCGTTAGGAACACAAAGTCTAGAGTTGACTCGAAGTATTCCTTCTTCGTCGATTCTTGCTTCTGAAATATCACCTTCTTGTGCTTTCTTCTTCATACTCATCAGTTCCGGGTTTGTAGCTTGAACAGCTTTAACTTTATTGATTAAAGTCGGTTCTACTCGTATATTTGACATCATCACGTGGGTCCCTGGAGTTTTTAACTCTATCTCCATCCTTTGTAAGTCATATAAAATGGACCTTTGTGTTGATAATATCGCACTCATACCCGTATATGATCTTCTACTCAACGCGTCAGCTACCACGTTTACTTTTCTAGTATGGTATTGAATGGTATGGTCGTAATCTTTCAACAGCTCGAGCCAACGTCATTGTCGCATGTTGAGTTCCTTTTGGGTGAAGAAATATTTAAGGCTTTTATGATCTGTATAGATCTAAACTTTTTCCCCATACAGGTAGTGCTTCTAGATATTTAACGCGAAAACGACTGCTACCAACTCTAGATCATGAGTAGGATAATTCCTCTCATATTCTTTGAGTTGTCGTGAGGCATAGGCTATAATTTTCCTATGTTGCATGAGAACACATCATAAACCTCTGTCTGAAGCATCGCTGTAGATGATAAATCCCTCCGAACCTGATGATATTGTCAGAACAAGTGCTGAAATGAGTCTCCTCTTGAGTTCTTGGAACCTCTTCTCACATTCCTCGCTCCATCCGAATTTTGTATCTTTTCGAGTCAGCTGAGTTAATGGAGTAGCAATTAGGGAAAATCTTTCAAAGAATCTCCGATAATAACCAGCTAAGCCCAGAAAGCTACGTACTTTGGTTACTGACTTAGGTTTCTCCCAACTTTATATTTCTTCAATCTTTGTCGGGTTTACTGATATTCCATACTTCGATATCACGTGCCCAAGAAATGCTACTTCCTCAAGCCAGAACTCACATTTCTTCAACTTGACGTATAGCTTGTTTTCACAAAGCTTTTGGAGTATCAGCTTCAAGTGTTGCTCATGATCTTCACGACTTTTGGAGTAGATGAGGATGTCATCAATAAAGGCACCACAAAATGATCTAAATATTCCTTGATTACTCGATTCATCATATCCATAAAAGTAGCAGGAGCATTAGTCAATCTAAAAGACATGACAAGAAATTCGTAATGCCCGTACCAAGTTCTGAAAGTAGTCTTTGAAATGTCTTCAATTTTAATCTTTAATTGATGATATCTGGAACAAAGATTGATCTTTGAGAAGTATTTAAGCACCTTGCAACTGGTCAAACAGGTCATCAATGCGAGGTAACAGGTACCTATTTTTTATGGTGACATGGTTTAACTCCCGATAGTCAATGCAAAGTCGTATACTCCCATCTTTCTTCTTTATGAATAAAATAGGAGCACCCCAAGAAGATGTACTAGGACGAATGAAACCAATGTCCAATAACTCCTGTAGTTCGATTTTTAACTCCTGAAGTTCAATAAAATCCATTCGATATGGGGTTTTAGAAATGAGTTTTATACCGGGTTCAAGGTCAATACAAAATTCGATTTCACGCTCTGGGCGTAGGCCAGAAAGTTCTTCAGGAAATACGTCAGGAAATTCATTAACACCAGAAATACCATTCAAATCTGACGTATTTTTGTTTAAATCCATGACATGGGCTAAGAAAGCTTGACATCTTTTTTTTATAAATGAATGGCTTTATGACTTGATATGACAGTGATTAACTTTAGTAGTTTGGTTTCTTAAATTCGCATAATAGGTTGGTTAGGAATATAAAAACTAACGACCTTACGAAAACAATCAATTTTAGCATGATGAGTAGTTAACCAATCAATCCTTAAAATCACATCAAATGCAAGTATTTTCAAAGAGATGAGATCAACATGTAATGTAAGGGTGCCGATTTGAATTAAACATGATTTATAAACAGCGAATGTAACGAAAGTTTCTCTTAACGGAGTTTCAACAGATAAGTCAAAGTCTAATTTCTCAGGGGTCAAGTTCAAACGTTGAGCACAAGCAGGTGAAATAAAAGAAAGGGTAGAACTGGTATCTAATAGGTATAGACTTCGCAAGAGTTTATGATTAGCTTACTCGTGATAACTTCGTCCGGGTTCCTCGCCTTTTGGGAAGTCACGACAAACGCTCTCCCTTGAACCACCGACTTTATTTTGTTCGTAGCCGCCTTTGGTTCCACTATCCTGGCCGGACTTGACTTCACTACAGAACAAAATCGGGCTATGTGACTGTCCTTTCCACAATTGAAACACACCTTGTGTGATGCCCCCAAATCCAGGTTACCCAACCTCGGGTTTGGTGCTCACGATCCATCATATAAATAACATCTAAGTACCCATTCATTTATGAATATCATTATACATACCATTAATTAATATCTTTATAACACTATCCCAAGTTATCTAACCTTAACATAATTTACATACCTTCAGTTATACAAAAAGGTTTACACATAATAACACAATAAGTAAAGTTATAATAACTACTCCTGCACTTTGCCCTTGCCCTTGTCTTTCTCTAACCCTAATTCTACTTCGTTCTTAGCTAAAATGTTATATTTAAGCAAGGGTGAGCAACGAGTTTACTCCGCAAGTTAAAACATATAAAAAGTGTAACATTTCAGAATTTTAATTGTAATATTAAATATTTATTGAATTATATAAATATTTAGTGGATGTGTTTATCGTTGAATAAATATTTGTTTAATTGATTTGATTTTTATTTGGATAATTATTTGTTAAATAAATAATTAATGGGTTAAGGAAATTATTATTATGTTGATATTATAATTTGATGCTTAATTATTTGTATTGAGTTATGTGATTAAATGATTTATTTAATTAATTGTTATTTGAATTAATTAAATTAAATATGAAAGCTTGATTAAATAAAGTGTGACAAATAACTATATTATGAGGAGTTATTAAAATAAATTAAAGTAATTTTAATTTAGTTTTATTCAAACATGGTACAAAGATATTAATTCTTTAAAATTTAAAAGATTTTGCCAAACAAAGCCTTATGGCTTTTGGTTTTCTAATTTTTGAATTTAAATAAAATACATAAAATAAATTAAAATAATTAATATAATATATTTATAATATATACGTTATATGTATTAACTGATATACTTAATAGGTGAATTAAGGCCATATCAGTTTTATATTTTGTTTTACGCTTAAGGTTTTTAGTTGAGTGTTGAGTTTGGCCAGTTGCTAAGAACATTCAGAGAGAATTGACAGAGAGTTGAGCGGAAACCTGAGGATTTCATAGTGGTTGTAAGTGGTGATAGCAAGGATTCCAAACAAGTTGCAGGTATTTTATCTAAACCTTAATATTATATATAAATATATATATATATATATATATATATATATATATATATATATATATATATATATATTCTTCGGCAAACTGTATATTTTTTATGAATTGTAAATTTGTTAAATTGTTGTAGGAAATTGAGTTATTGAAATTGTATGTGTTTATTATGATTAGAGATTATGTTTAAACAAGAATTGCATGCTAATTTCGGTTTACAATAGAAAATAATGAAAATGTTTATGTTTTCTCATATGGCTTGTGTAAGCACCAATTTTGATGGTCAATTCATACGTTAAATTGTAAATTAAGTCTTGTATATGTTAGTTCATTAAGAAACGAGCATAACGTAATTTGAACGAAGCAATTTGGCCAAGTATAGAGATTACAGTGATGATTTTTCTAAGAGATGTAAAAAAAATGGACTTTTCGTATGAAAATATGAATTTTGAGTAATTAAAATAGTTTTAGTTGATGTTAAATTGTCCTAATTTGTTGTAAATGTTAGCAAACGTGTTTATGATTAGTTTATATCAATTGTTTGTGTTAATTTCACTGTTTAGTGGGTGAAATTCATGTTAGTTGGCTTAAGAAAACTGTCGTAACCATGTTCTGCAAAAACTGTAACTGGTGTATCGCGCGGGCGCGCAGCTGCCGCGCAGGCGCGCCTCAACCCAGTGTAAAACTGGCGCAGCTGCGCCAATCCCCTGCCATAGACAGTAAAGTCTGTTAATTATGCAGACTTTGGGCGTTCAATTTAACTTAGATTAATGACAGGTTAATGTGTTCACCATATAACAACAAGGCTAAAACAGAGTGGTGTTATATGGATTATGAATTCAAAGTTGTAAAAGTGATTAGTAGGTTACGAACGCATTATGTGATAACTTAGTTATACAATGAATGTTAGATAGGTGTTGTGATGTTAACACTTGGGAATTCTGAAATATATATGGTAGCATAAGACTTGTGCTAAGATGATAAGTTTAGCTAGAAATGTATATGCTGTGGTATGTTAGCATATCTAATAGATAATGTGGTCTTAAACCAATGTGTAGGTGAACGTGAGTTTAATATTGTAGCTTACGTTCGAGGCAAGTTTCTAAACTTTCTTTTTACATTGAGCAAGTATTCTAACTCTACACTTTCATTGAGCTAGCTCTATTATCACAATGTGTAACTTTATTCATTTACATTGAGCAAGTTTCTTACTTTAATCTTTCATTAATCGAATCTTTGTATTCCTAATCATTATTTGAGCAAGCTAGCTTTGACGGTAACTTTGCTCGAACAAGTTTTGAATTCCAATATTTATTGATGTATTCTAACTTGTTTATTGTCAAACAAGTTCCTGTATTGTCCTTCATGTATTATGAATGCAATTTTTCTCGAATTCTAGCTTCTAATGTTGAATTATCTTAGCTCAATCTCATATTGAGCAAGCTTTATTTTCATCTTGCTATTACTTAATGTATATTTAATAATACCTAGTCCTAGCTTAAATTTTATTCAAGCAAGGTTTATTGTCATCCAATACTTATGCTTTGTGGTTGTTTTTAAGCATGAGTTCAATATATAGTTAATTCGCTTACACTTATTCATTGTTTCATATTATGTTATTATTGATCAACTGTTGTGTTATCAAACACTATTGATTCAACTAGTCCTCTAGTTGATGTCCGTTAAACTTCAAATTACCCTTGAAAGCTTATCCAAACCAAACTTGCTTTGGCGCGGACTTGTACTCTAAATACTGAGGTGAACAACCCTATTATTAGGGGAAATTTACGCTTAGCGTTGAAATTTTTGTGTACAATACATTGTACAAAAGGCTGATTTTCCTAAGTACGAGGAGTCCTTATAGTCTTATGACTTTTAAAGTTGGAGTTGAAAGATTACTCGTAACTGTGGACATAGTTCATGGTCTTATGACCCTTAGTTAGATATATTCCATATTTTAGATTCTAGTTTTTTGATTATCATTGTTAGAGTACTATTCAGTTTTGATGAGCCTATTGTTGGCAACTATTATTATTATTCTTCTGTTGATTTATTGTTATATCCAGTGAGTAATTATTTTGCTCACCCTTGCATATTCATATACTCATTGCGGCTAAAGTTGAGAAGGTAGATGAGCCTTCAACTAGCAAAGAAAAGGAAAAAATGCACAAGTGATGCAAACTTGTAATTTTGTTTATTGTGATGGTCATAGACTTTTTAATAATGATGTAATGTAATAATTTTATTTCCGCACTTGAATGATGTTTAAAGGTTAGACAACCTGAGATATTTTTTTTTAATTTAATGATGTAACCCTATTTAAAGGGAGGATTATGGTTTAATTATTATTTTATTTGGGTAGATAGTATGAATGTATGGATAGTGAGCACAAAATCTTGTGGAAATGAAGTACCTAGATTTGGGGGTGTCACAAAAAGAGATATGAATCAAGAATATAAAACTCTAGATTTGATAGAACTTCAATAAAGTTCAAAGGACTATGAAGTAGCTGAATAAATTATTTATCAATAACAAGATTTTATCGAATTACATGCTAAACAACAACTCAATGATGAAAGAGTAAAACTCTTTCGAAATTTTAATAATGTTTGATTGATTATCAAGAGATAATACTACGGCTATAATAAAGTGGAATATTTCTAGATTTCATGCTGAGTGGTCACAATGGATCTTGAACTAATCGAGGAATTATCAGATATTTAATATTAAATTACCTCAAGCGTATCATATAACCATAAAGATTAAATCATACACCTCTGCGAGTACATAAAGTGATCAATTTTATTGTACCCTATATTATGCATAATACTCAAAAATAGCGCAATAGTCAAATGTCCGACCACAAATTCCCCTTTACATAAGGGTTGTTCATCTCAGTCTTACATCACGAGTCTGTACCATGATAATATGGCTTGGATTGAATTACAGGAATGCTAAAGATTTTAATGTATAATATCCATATTGATCTAGCCGAAATAATTAGCCTTGATCTTTTAATAACAACTTAGTTCGATTATTAGAATGTATCATGTTTTATCAAATATTAGTCTCGCCAAAACAATTAGCTGAGACATAGCTCGTAAACTGTTCTATAACAGACAGAAAGTAATTGCACTATGTTCAATCATCAACAATAATTATAGATGTGAATAACCAACAATAATTATTCACCAATCATGCTTTTGAAATTTAAAAACTCAGTTTGAGTTAATGAACTTGCAATAATTGCGAATGCTCAATAATAATCTCAGATGTGGAATAATAAGCAATAATTAACCACTACTATGCTTGAAAAATAATAACTCGAGTTTGAGGTAAGAAAACTTGTCTTGGTCGTTGATTACTGCTACACAATATAATTTAGCTGTGTTGAAAGACTTATCATAAATAATATTAGACTCGCAATTAGCATAATACATTACGTCACATAATACTATTATTTAAAGTCACTATACAACTTAGACACGTAATCATGTAGTCACAACAGTGTTTAGAACCTATACAAACACTTATCAGGTCAAACTATTTTAGTTTGGTTGGACTTCGGTATCAATACGGTGTCTCTATTACCTTATTAGATATTCAACAAGTTTATTTTCAATAAAACTCTATTCAAAAGCTTTAATATTATTTTAGATAATTAAAATATCCTTTATAATTTTTTTTGGAAACTTATAGTAATTTTCAAATAATTATTATCTTTTATAATAATTTTTCAAACACTGATATCATTTTTAAATGATTTAAAAACTGAATAATCCAATTATCATTAATATAAAAAAAATTTAATGAAATCCTTGTCCAAATATTAAAGTTATTTATAATAACTCAAAATATTTTTAAAACACTAATATTACCCTTAAATGATTTTTAAAATATTTAAAATTATTTTTAAATAATTACCATTAATTTTCAAATATTAATGTATTTCTCATCAAAATATTAAAAGTCATTTATTATAACTTAAAATATTTTTAAATCATTTATATCATTTTTAAATCATAAAAAACATTTTTAAACTATTTATTTAATATAATTATTAAATAAATTTATTATCATTAATATTAAATTATTAATGAAATTTATCTCAAAATATTAAAAGTCATCTTTTATAACTTAAAATATTTTTGAACACTTTATTATCAATTAAAATATTAAAATTATTTTTAACAAATTTATTTAATATAATTATTAAATATATTTGATATCATTAATATTTAATGTGACGCCCCCAAAATAGGTATACAACACCCATTCTGAGTCGCCAAATACATGGTACAGAAAGCAAACTACAACTTCAATAATACAATTGTCGTGCAAAATACGACAACACATACTGTGAGTTTAAATACAAATATTATCTTCTGGACAATATCCACACTCAAATAAATCCTCATTACAATTATTCAAACACTATTTTACAGAAATAGTGAGGATTGCTAAAACATCTTTCTAGAACCATCACTCCATACCCCGACTAGATCTTGTTATGTTCTCACCTCCTGAGAAAAAATGGAACAAAAAGGAAAAGGGTGAGCTCAACTAGCCCAGTAAAGAATATTATGACTAAGATAATATACAACAAATTATCGTTAGTCTTCAACAGGAAAAAATCTAATAGAATGTAATCGACAACAAGTTTTAGATCAACAACTGCAGCGGAAAAAGCAAACCATTAGAAGAGTCAAGTAGAGAAAGAATTCTACTATCTTCTAAGATTTAAAAGTCCATCATCAATATTTTATCCCTGTAACATCAATTAATAATCATCTTTATCCAAATATTCATCTTTGCACTACAGGCCAAAGATATTCATTTGTATCACCTGTCAGTCATGTTCATCTCAACACCTGTTCATCTTTGCACTACAGGCCAAAGATATTCATCAAGTAATCATACATCTTTGCACTACAGGCCAAAGATATTCAGTAATATCATCATTTAGGACTGAGGATGATGAAAAATATCTTAAAGAGAACGAATCCAGTGAGACAGAAGGACAAATATTAGGGATTCGTATAACAGTTTATCCAAGATCAATAATACTTCATAATAATCAATTGTGAAGCAGAATTCAAAAATAAAGATCAAAACATGGATACAATCAAAGATAATAACCATAATAGACATCTTGGACAAAAAGGGAAAATTTTTATTTTTCGGTGAATAGTGTCGTATTCGTGAATAGTACCGTATACGTGAATAGTGTCGTATACGTGAATAGTAACCCCGACACAAAAAGTTCCAAATTTGATAAAAACTCGTATCAATATTTCAGCATAATGATATTGAAGAAAATAATATCATTAAGAAGAAAATAATATCCCTTACCTCAAAATATCAGTACTTCTGGTCGGAATACCGGTATAAGGCTGAAAGAAACTTGCTCTGATGAATAGAAACTCTCAAAATATCTAAATACTCACAAAATACACTCAATAATCTAGAGAGAGAAAGAGAGAAAACTTGTTTCTGGTGTGATTTTCAATTCTAACTTAGCCCTCTATTTATAGGAAAATTTTAGTAGGCTTGACCTGCAACCTGATGGCTTTACCTGCTACTATTTCCACCCACCACATTTGAAATATAATTCAGCACATTTTTTCACCAACCACAAGTGGGGCCCACCAATTCTAAAATTTTCCACCAAAATGATTAACTCCGAAAATTCAACAATTTCTGAACCAGTCATCTCATAAAATTCATAATAAATCATACGTTCATTTTTAACGGTTCAAAATTTGTGGACATATACTCAACTTATATATGTATAACACATCCAAAAATTACCACGATCCAACGGTCGGATTAAAAATTATAACCCCCGCAAAATATCTCAAAAACCCTGATTTTTAATACCTCTATTCCGACAAAAATACTGATAAAAATCTCAACATTAACTCCTTCATTTTTAACCACAAAAAATATATCCCTCATTTATATTCACATAAAATAAATATTTCCTTATCATATGATTCAATAATTAATTATTCACAAATAATATTACAGAATCACATTTATGACAACCAGGCCGTTCCCAGGAAAGAGTGGGCTTTCCAATAAGGATTTCTCCTTACTGGCGCGAAATTAGATGACCAAACCTCTCCTTAGACAGAACTTTCTAGATATTGTCAATAATGTTATCTAATAATATTATTCAAATAATATGAATTATTGATCTGATAATGGAAAATACTGTGCAGCAATAATTATTGAAACAACAATAATATAAAATATCAACGCAGCAATTATTGAATCAATAAAATAAAATATTGAATAATAACTACTGTAACAATTATTGAGTCGTACCTTCTTACGTAAGAATCAATAATTGGTGCAATACCGTGTGCTACTGTATTTTAACCACCGGGTATTACAACAATATTAACGGTAACAACTACGCCGTTATTTATAAACAACTTATACTTGTCGTTTTCTTCATCAAATCGCTTTCCGTTATGGGGCCCACACAAGGCTGTGTCGTCGTACGAATATTCCCCGACAGCAAGAATATTCCACGACCAAACGAATATTCCCCGACAAAATAAATATTTTATAACCACTTGCTTATTTTGCAAAATTTGCACATTTCACCCATAACCAAAGTATTATATCAAATTAACCCCTTATTATTCACAATAATATTTAGAAAAAATTTAATTTTATTCATTAATAAGTTGGGGTCTTACATTTAAATAAATTAAAATATTAATGAAAATTATGTCAAATTATCAAAAGTTAATTTTTATAACTTAAAATAATTTTTATAACTCATTTATGAATTTTTAAGAATTATTTTCTATTTTTATTGATTTATTGAAAATTAATTTAATTAATTTTAATAAAATTATCGATATAGGCTTTAGCGACAAAAACTGTCGCGGTTGGTGTTCTTCATCACTAAAAAACAACCATGGTCAATGCCCTGGGGGCTAGTTTGACCATGGTTAATTCCTAATTGGTTCAGTTTCTGAGCTTGAAAGTGTATTCATGGTGTTGTACTAGTGTAAGACTACAAGTACAAACCAATTTCATGGTTTAACTACTACATATCATGAAGATATAAGCATTCAAAGTGGATGTCAGGCATGTTCTGGGTTTTCTAGGTTAACTAGAAACCCAGTCAGTGTTAGGTAGCTACTTTAATTGGCGTTTTAATAACTTGATTTCTGGACTTTGCTTGAGTGTTAAAGTGTCACACTCTTATAGATAACATGTCAAATAACAAAAGTACTACACTAAGTAGCTTAACTACATCACAATCTAAAGATTTGGCTTGGTCAAACTGTAAGACCCCAATTTATTCATAAATAAAATCGAATTTTCTCTAATTATTATTTTGAGTAATAAGGTGTTAATTTGATATAATGCTTTGGTTATGGGTGAAATGTGCAAATTTTGTAAAATAAGCAAGTGGTTATAAAATATTCATTGTTGTCGGGAAATATTCGTTTGGTCGTGGAATATTCTTGCTATCGGGAAATATTCGTACGATGGCGCAGCCATTTATGGGCCCCATTGGGACTACCCCAAAATAGGTCCATTCCATCCAACCTATTTTGAGTCGCCAAATACATGGTACATAAAACAACTACAACTTTATTACAACAATTGTCGTGCAAAATACAACAACATATATGCTGTGAGTTTGGATACAAATATATACCAAATGTGACTCATGTCCCAACCGTGGACAGCACCTTACAATGACACCTTACATAAAGGTATAGTCAAAAACTGTTTTAGAAATTAGAATCTTTGGGAAGTGCTCAAGGAAACCTTTGTACATGGGAGGCCATGCTTCTAGGTTGTGATAGATATCATATGGCCACAGAATTATCCTTGGTTGACCCAATATACCCCAAAGAAAAACGAGAAGTTTACTATCATATTCTTCACAATGGTGAGTCTTCTCTTGACTTATCATTATCTCCACTATCTTTAATCGTGAATTATACTTCAAACAAACACCAAGATTATATAGGTAGTGCTCGTAGATATACTCAGCAAGTGGATGAGCACAATCCTGTCTTATGATGACACGAGGTTGTATGTCATTAGACATCTTGTATGATAGTGGCAAAACACCCTTCCAACGTTGGGTTCGCCTCACCCTATTTGATTCACCAAATATAACTACTAAATGACGACCATCGTTCTATTCCCCTGTTACCCCCGCTCGACCCAGCTACACTCTTATTACTTGAAAGGAATTGTGAAACAGAAGGGTGAGCACAACTAGCCCAGTAAAGAATATCATGTCTAAAGATAATTAAATTATCAATAGCCTTCATCAGTAATAAATCAGAGATTTAGAACATATGGTAGATGATAAAACTTCTCAACCATAGTTGCAGCGGAACGAGCAATCCATTAGAAGAGTCAAATAGACTATAAAATCTATTATCTTCTCCATGTTAAAAATTCATCAACAATGTTTTATCCCTGTAACATCAATCAACAGTTCTGGTCCACAATCATATAAATAACTCATAATCATAATTGTGATTCTAAATTTTTCTTCGCACCCACGACGAAGAATATTTTCATCACATGTCTTTACCTGAAACATCAAAGATCATGGTTATACCAAATCACAGTTCCTGTTCATAATCATACTAATAAATCCATCTTTGCACTACGGCCAAAGATATTCAACAACAGTTCATCTTTGCACTACAGGCCAAATATATTCATCAACAGACCATCTTTGCACTACAGGCCAAAGATATTCAATAACAGTTCATCTTTGCACTACGGGCCAAAGATATTCATTAACAATTCATATTTGCACTACATGCCAAATATATTCATATCTCAAAGAAATATATAATCATTTCAGAATTTATATAAACAATAATTATAATCATGTTGATCAATTCACCTTTGCACTTAAGCTTAAGATATTCAATTATAAATTCAATGGTCATGATCATACCAGTCACAATTCAACTTTGCACTACAGGCCAAAGAGAACCCTAGTCATGATCATACCAATAATCTACCCATCTTTACATTCCAATGAAAGAGAATTTCAACATCAGGGTTATAAAAATGTTATATATGATAATAAAATCAATATAATCAATACATAGTTTTAATCTCAAGAGTAATATTCATAACTCAACTATAATTTGGTTAGAAAAAGAAACCAATTTTGTCGTGAATAGTAACTCGTAAATAGTAACTTATGAATAGTAACTCATGAATAGTAATCCCGACACAAAAAGGAAAAAATTCTACAATAAAATCTATACCAATATTTCAGTGTAATGATATTGAAAAAATAACATTTCTTAAGCTTATAAATAATTTATTTTAATTGTTTACACTTTACTAAATAATGCATTTAATCATCTTAAAATGCCAAACTCATAATATTTCATCACCAATAACCAAAAACCCTCATCAAAAAAAATCTGCATATACCTCATATAGGATTCTCAAGCCATAAAATCCTATTTTCCAATTTTCTTACTTCACATAACATATTTAATTCATTTACTCATAACTAGACTATTTTTATGAAAAATACCAAATCAGTTCCAAAAATATTTCTTTTCTGAGATTTAGCAGAATATAGTCCCATATTGAACATATATTTTTTTTAGAATTTTTAAAATTCATTTACTATTTTTCATATGACCAAAACAGCTGAATATTTAGACATTTATCAAAAATTGTATTTTTGTCCAAAAATTCTGAAATTTACAGAGTATACTTCTATCATATACATGTACTCCCAATAAAAATTTCATCAATTTTGGAGTTAACCACAAGGAATTATAAGCGGTTACTTTTAAAATAGTCTTTTCTCATAAAATTCATAACTCTTAATCTATACATCCAAAAATCACCATTTTTGGACACAATCAATAAAACTCATCAAAATATCATTTTAAATTTTTTTAGAATTTTTTGAAGGTCAGAAAAATTACAAAACTTAAAAATATAACAACCCTTAAAATCCCTTACTATCCCTTACTATCCCTTACCTCAAAAGAGCAGTACTTCTGACTGGATATCGGATATGACGCTGAAGGAAACTTGCACTGATGAATAGCTACTCACCAAGTATCTAAATACTCACAAAATATACTCAATAATCTAGAGAGAGAAAGAGAGAAAGCTTATGTTTCTGGTGTGATTTTCAATTCTAACTTAGCCCTCTATTTACAGAAAAATGTTAGCACGCCGAAGCAGACTTGACCTGCAACCTGATGGCTTTACCTGCTACTATTCCCACCCACCACATTTGAATAAAAATTTCAGCACATTTCTTCACCAACCAAGAGTGGGGCCCACCAATTCTAGAATTTTTTACCAAAATGATAAACTCCGAAAATTTAACAATTTCTGAACCAGTCATCTCGTAAAATTCATAAAAAATCATACGTTCATTTTTAACGGTTCAAAATTTGTGGACATATACTCAACTTATATATGTATAACATATCCAAATATTACCACGATCCAACGGTCGAATTAAAAATTATAACCCTCGCAAAATATCTCAAAAATCCTAATTTAATTTTAAATACCTCCGTTCCGACAAAAATACAAATAAAACACCTCAACATTAACTCCTTCATTTTTAACCACAAAATATATCCCTCATTTATATCCACATAAAATAAATATTTCCTTATCATATGAATCAATAATTAATTATTCACAAATAATATTACAGAATCTCATTTATGGCAACCAGGCCGTTCCCAAGAAAGAGGGGGCTTTCCAATAAGAATTTTTCCTTACTGGCGCGCAATTAGGTGACCAAACCTCTCCTTGACAGAACTTTCTTGACATTGGCAATAATGTTATCTAATAATATTATTTAAATAATATGAATTATTGATCTGATAATGGAAAATACTGTGCAGTGACAATTATTGAACAACAATAATATAAAATTTCAACGTAGCAATTATTGAATCAATAAAATAAAATATTGAACAGTAATTACTGTAACAATTATTGAGTAGTACCTTCTTACGTAAGAATCAATAATTTTAAAAATAATGTGCAATACCGTGTGCTACTGTGCAATAACGCGTATTACTGTATTTTAACTACCGGGTATTCCAACAGTGTTAACGGTAACAACTACGCCGTTATTTGTAAAAACTCAAATTTGTCATTTTCTTCATCCGACAGTTATTCTATTATGGGGCCCACAAATGTCTGCGCCGTCGTACGAATATTTCCCGACAGAAAGAATATTCCACGACCAAACGAATATTCCCCGACAACAATGAATATTTTATAACCACTTGCGTATTTTTAAAAAAATTTCACATTTCACCCATAACTTTAACTTTTTATCAATTTAACTATTTACTGAATTGTAATTATAAGAAAAATTGAATACTTTTATTTCATAAAATTCGGGGTCTTACAATCTCCTCTCCTTATGAAATTTCGACCCCGAAATTTACGTACCTGGTATTTCAAAGAGTTAAGAATACCCTGCTTTCATTTCAGATTATATCACCCCGTCATCATGATTTCTCCATTGCTCATCTCCTGTATTTCAGATATCATTCTAGAATACAGCTTCAAAACAAGGGTTAATTGAATAAATTAACATATCACATAATATCCCGATATTATGACTAACCAACAAATAATCTTAGGTAGGACACACTAGTGAAAGATTTACTCGTCTCTCCCCTCCTAGTTCTATTCCACGATCTCCGCCAGAGATCATATCCCTAAGCTCTGATACCAACTGTGACAAATGTCCCATCAGTGGACATCACCTCACATTGGTACCTATCAGTTTGCCACCGTAGAACGGCGTCCCCTACGGAGAGTCTGGCTTCGGTGCATCCCCCATCAACAGGAAGTCACCAGCGAGAGGCTCGGGGCTCTTTACTTATAGCTCTGATACCACCTGTGACAACCCCAAAACAGGTCCATTCCATCCAACCCATTCTGAGTCGCCAAATACATGGTACAGAAAATAACTACAACTTTATTACAACAATTGTCGTGCAAAATACAACAACACATATGTCGTGAGTTTGGATACAAATATATACCAAATGTGACATTGGACACAATCATGTGTCAGCACCTCACAAAGGTACCTTACATAAAGGTACAGTCAAAAACTATTTTAGAAACTAGAATCTTTGGAAAGTGCTCAAGGAAACCTTCGTACATGGGAGGCCATGCTTCTAGGTTGTGATAGATATCATATGGCCACAAAATTATCCTTGGTTGACCCAATATACCCCAAAGAAAAACGAGAAGTTTACTATCATATTCTTCCCAATGGTGAGTCTTCTCTTGACATATCATTATCTCCACTGTCTCTAATTGAAAATTATATTTCAAACAAACACCAAGATTATATAGGTAGTGCTCGTAAAGATACTCAGCAAGTGGATGAGCACAACCCTATTTTATGATGACACGAGATTGTATGTCATTAGACATCTTGTATGATAGTGACAAAACACCCTTCCAACGTTGGGTTCGCCACACCCTATTTTATTCACCAAATATAACTACTAAATGATGACCACCGTTCTATTCCCTTGTTACCCCCGCTCGACCCAGCTACACTCTTATTACCTGAAAGAAATTGTGAAACAGAAGGGTGAGCACAACTAGCCCAGTAAAGAATATCATGACTAAAGATAAATAAGTTATCAATAGCCTTCAACAGAATTAAATCAGAGATTTAGAACATATGATAGATGGTAAAAATTTCAACCATAGTTACAGCGGAACGAGCAATCCATTAGAAGAGTCAAATAGACTACAAAGTCTATTATCTTCTCCATGTTAAAAATCCACCAACAATATTTTATCCCTGTAACATCAATCAACAATTCTGGTCCACAATCATATGAATAACTTATAATCATAATTGTAGTTCTAAATTCCTCTTCTCATTCAGGACGAAGATAATTTTCATCACCTATCTTTACCTGAAACATCAAAGATCATGGTTACACCAAATCACATTTCTTGTTCATAATCATACTAATAACTTCATCTTTGCACTACGGCCAAAGATATTCATTTGTATCACCAGTTGGTCATGTTCATCTCAACACCTGTTCATCTTTGCACTACTGGTCAAAGATATTCAACAACATGTCATCTTTGCACTACGGGCCAAAGATATTCATCAATAATTTATCTTTGCACTACATGCCAAAGATAGTCCTCAACAGTTCATATTTGCACTACAGGTCAAATATATTTATATCTCAAAGAAATATATAATCATTTTAGAATTTATATAAACAATAATTATAATCATGTTAATCAATTCATATTTACACTTAAGCTAAAGATATTCAATTATAAATTTAATGGTCAAGATCATACCAGTTAACAATTCATCTTTGCACTACATGCCAAAGATATTCATCAGTCATGATCATACCAATAATTTACCCATCTTTAAACTCAAGTGAAAGAGAAATTCAACATCGGGGTTATAAAAATGTTATATATAATAGTAAAATCAATATAATCAAAACATCTAGATTTAATCTCAAGAGTAATATTCATAAATCAACTATAATTTGGTTAGAAAAATAAACCAATTTTGTCATGAATAGTAACTCGTGAATAGTAACCCGTGAATAGTAACTCATAAATAGTAACTCGTGAATAGTAACTCAACACAAAAAGGTAGAAATTCCACAATAAAATCTATACCAATATTTTGGTATAATGATATTGAAAGAATAACATCATTATGAAGAATATAACATCCCTTAATATCTCTTACTATCCCTTACAATCCCGTACTATCCCTTACCTTAAAAGAGCAGTACTTCTGACTGGATATCGGATATGACGCTGAAGGAAACTTGCACTGATGAATAGCAACTCACCAAGTATCTAAATACTCACAAAATATACTCAATAATCTAGAGAGAGAAAGAGAGAAAGCTTATGTTTCTAGTGTGATTTTTAATTCTAACTTATCCCTCTATTTATAAGAAAATGTTAGCACGCCGAAGCAGACTTGACCTGCAACCTGATGGCTTTACCTGCTATTATTCCCACCCACCACATTTGAATAAAAATTTCAGCGTATTTCTTCACCAACCAAGAGTGGGGCCCACCCATTCTAGAATTTTCCACCAAAATGATAAACTCCGAAAATTCAACAATTTCTGAACCAGTCATCTCGTAAATTTCATAACAAATCATACGTTCATTTTTAACGGTTCAAAATTTGTGGACATATACTCAACTTATATATGTATAACATATCCAAATATTACCACGATCCAACGGTCGGATTAAAAATTATAACCCTCGCAAAATATCTCAAAAACCCTAATTTGATTTTCAATACCTCCGTTCCGACAAAAATACAGATAAAACACCTCAACATTAACTCCTTCATTTTTAACCACAAAATATATCCCTCATTTATATCCACATAAAATAAATATTTCCTTATCATATAAATCAATAATTAATTATTCACAAATAATATTACAGAATCTCATTTATGGCAACCAGGCCGTTCCCAGGAAAGAGAGGGCTTTCCAATAAGAATTTCTCCTTACTGGCGCGCAATTAGGTGACCAAACCTCTCCTTAGACAGAACTTTCTAGACATTGCCAATAATGTTATCTAATAATATTATTCAAATAATATGAATTATTGATCTGATAATGAGAAATACTGTGCAGTGACAATTATTGAACAACAATAATATAAAATTTCAACGTAGCAATTATTGAATCAATAAAATCAAATATTGAACAGTAATTACTGTAACAATTATTGAGTAGTACCTTCTTACGTAAGAATCAATAATTTTAAAAATACTGTGCAATACCGTGTGCTACTGTGCAATAACGCGTATTACTGTATTTTAACCACCGGGTATTCCAACAGTGTTAACGGTAACAACTACGCCGTTATTTGTAAAAACTCAAATTTATCATTTTCTTCATTCGACAGTTATTCTGTTATGGGGCCATAAATGTCTGCGCCGTCGTACGAATATTCCCCGACAGAAAGAATATTTCACGACCAAACGAATATTCCCCGACAACAATGAATATTTTATAACCACTTGCGTATTTTGAAAAATTTTCATATTTCACCCATAACTTTAACTTTTTATCAATTTAACCATTTACTGAATTGTAATTATAAGAAAAATTGAATACTTTTATTTCATAAAATTCGGGGTCTTACAGTAGTGCAAAGATGAACGGGTGTTTAAATGAACATGACCAACTGGTGATACGAATGAATATCTTTGGCCTGTACTGCAAAGATAAATATTTGATTCAAGATGTATATTGATTGATATTACATGGATAAAATATTGATGATGGACTTTTAAATCTTAAAAGATAGTAGAATTCATTCTCTACTCGACTCTTCTAATAGATTATTGTTTCCGCTGCAGTTGTTGATCTAAAACTTGTTGTCTATTATATTTTATCAAATTTTTCCCTGTTGAAGACTAATGATAATTTGTTGTATATTATCTTTATCATAATATTTTTTACTGGGCTAGTTGAGCTCACCCTTTTTCTTTTTGTTCCATTTTTCTTAGGAGGCGAGAATATAGCGGGAACTAATCGGGGTGTGGAGTGATGTTTACAGTCAGTTGTGTTAACAGTCCTCACTATTTTATAAAATAATATTTTAATAATTGTAATGATAACTTATTTAAGTGTGGATATTGTCTAGAAGACAATATTTGTATTTAAATCACAGTTTATGTGTTGTCATATTTTGCTCGACAATTAAAATTAATAATGATGTTGTAGTTGTTTATGTACCATGTATTTGGCGACTCATAATAGGTGATATATACCTATTTTGGGGGCGTCACACAAACCCTGTCAGAAATCATGTTCTTCAGTTTTCTGGAAGTTCCAGAAAACTTACTTTGTGCTTGGTCAACCTACTTTGACTACTAATAACTTTGATTCTGTTGATTGTTTATTTGTTCTAATGTCATGGTTCTATAGTCCATATACCAGGGTATAACAATGATACATTTACACAAGCTAAACACATAACAGCTGCAAGATCTAAGCACATCAAAACCTTGTCAGACATTCTGGAGAATTTCTGGGTTACTCAGAAACTCATAAGCATGACTTGTCAACCATGTTTGACCATTAATAACTTGAAATCTGGATATGATTCCACTTCCAGTTTACTCTCCTCATAGCATTCTACAACATTGATACATCTAACAAGTCTAACAATTAATAGATTTGGATCTTTGGCCTCTGACATTTGACTATCAGTGTAAGACCCCAACTTATTAAAGAATAAAATCAAATTTTCTCTAAATATTATTGTGAATAATAAGGGGTTAATTTGATATAATACTTTGGTTATGGGTGAAATGTGCAAATTTTGCAAAATAAGCAAGTGGTTATAAAATATTCATTTTGTCGGGGAATATTCGTTTGGTCGTGGAATATTCTTGCTGTCGGGGAATATTCGTACGACGGCGCAGCCTTGTGTGGGCCCCATAACGGAAAGCGATTGGATGAAGAAAACGACAAGTATAAGTTGTTTATAAACAACGGCGTAGTTGTTACCGTTAATACTGTTGGAATACCCGGTGGTTAAAATACAGTAGCATACGGTATTGCACCAATTATTGATTCTTACGTAAGAAGGCACTACTCAATAATTGTTACAGTAGTTATTTTTCAATATTTTATTAATTCAATAATTGCTGCGTTGATATTTTATATTATTGTTGTTTCAATAATTGTTGTTGCACAGTATTTTCCATTATCAGATCAATAATTCATATTATTTGAATAATATTATTAGATAACATTATTGGCAATGTCTAGAAAGTTCTATTTAAGGAGAGGTTTGGTCATCTAATTGCGCGCCACTAAGAAGAAATCCTTATTGGAAAGCCCCCTCTTTCCTGGGAACGACCTGGTTGTCATAAATGTGATTATGTAATATTATTTGTGAATAATTAATTATTGATTCATATGATAAGGAAATATTTATTTTATGTGGATATAAATGAGGGATATATTTTTGTGGTTAAAAATGAAGGAGTTTATTTTATGTCTATTATGGTTATTATCTTTGATTGTATCCATGTCTTAATCTTTATTTTTGAATTTTGCTTCACAATTGATTATTATGAAGTATTATTGATCTTGGATAAACTGTTATACGAATCCCTAATATTTGTCCTTCTGTCTCACTGGATTCGTTCTCTTTAAGATATTTTTCATCATCCTCACTCCTAAATGATAATATTACTGAATATCTTTGGCCTGTAGTGCAAAGATGTATGATTACTTGATGAATATCTTTGGCCTGTAGTGCAAAGATGAACAGGTGTTGAGATGAACATGACTGACAGGTGATACAAATGAATATCTTTGGCCTGTAGTGCAAAGATGAATATTTGGATAAAGATGATTATTAATTGATGTTACAAGGATAAAATATTGATGATGGACTTTTAAATCTTAGAAGATAGTAGAATTCTTTCTCTACTTGACTCTTCTAATGGTTTGCTGTTTCCGCTGCAGTTGTTGATCTAAAACTTGTTGTCGATTATATTCTATCAGATTTTCCCTGTTGAAGACTAACGATAATTTGTTGTATATTATCTTAGTCATAATATTATTTACTGGGCTAGTTGAGCTCACCCTTTTCTTTTTTGTTCCATTTTTCTTCTCAGGAGGTGAGAACATAGCAGGATCTAGTCGGGGTATGGAGTGATGGTTCTAGAAAGATGTTTTAGCAGTCCTCACTATTTCCGTAAAATAGTGTTTGAATAATTGTAATGAGAATTTATTTGAGTGTGGATATTGTCCAGAAGACAATATTTGTATTTAAACTCACAGTATGTGTTGTCGTATTTTGCACTTCAACTATATTATTGAAGTTGTAGTTTGCTTTCTGTACCATGTATTTGGCGACTCAGAATGGGTGTTGTATACCTATTTTGGGGGCGTCACAGTTGGTATCAGAGCTTAGGTATATGATCTCTGGCTGAGATGTGAGACAAGAACTAGGAGGGGAGAGACGGGAAATTCCTTCGTTAGTATGACCTGACTAAGTTTATTTGGTGTTTATTTGGTCGGTCAGAGTATAGGGATAATATATGACATGACTATTAACCCTTGTTTTATGGCAGTATTTAAGAAGGGCAGCTGAGAACGTTAATAATGGAGTAAATCAGACCGTGGAGACACCTTTGATCACCACCCAGGGGAACGTGCAACAGGAAGGCAATATTCCTCCTGTAAACAACGTTACCGAGCAAACGATGGATGATGGAATGTTTAGGAGCTTTTTGCAGTTCATGCAAAATCAGACGAGGGAGACTCGTGTGCAGAATACGGGTGGAAATGATAACAACGCGCGGTTTGTCACAGCTAAGCAGTTCAAAGAATTGGGACCACCAGAATTTAAGGGAAAGCCGGATCCGATCATGGCAGAAACGTGGGTCAAGCAAATTACCAAGATATTCGATGTCTTGGGATGCACGGAGGAACAGAAGGTTCCATTCGCCACTTTTATGTTCTGCGGTGAGGCAGACTACTGGTGGGAGTCTGTGAAGCGTACCCAGCCTGACGCACTCAACATGTCCTGGGAAACATTTCAGAAACTGTTTAATGACAAGTACTTTCCAGAAAGTATTCGTCATATGAAGGAGGTGGAGTTTATCAGACTGGAACAAAACAACCTGACGGTGTCCCAGTACGAAGCGAAGTTTGCAGAGTTATCCAGGTTTGCACCTCATTTGGTCGAAAATGAGGAACGAATGACAAGGATGTTTCTGAGAGGTCTAAAACCCGAGATTCAGCAATATCTTATCTCTCATAAATTTTCTTTATATTCAGATGTTGTAAACAGGGCTCAATTATTAGAGCAAGATAATGAGTATGTGCAACCGAGGGACCACAACCAGGGTCATACCGGTGGCGGCAGTCATCGAAGCAATGAAAACTAGCAGGGAGGAAAACATTCGGACAAAAGCGGTAACCACTCTGGTGGTAATCGTGGTCATGATAATAGAAGGAGCGAGTCGGGAGGAGATTTCAAGAAGAGAAGGTACAACAATGATAACGTGAAGACGTCAACACAAACATCAACTGTTTCTAGGGGAGGAGAACGACCACCGGTCGTATGTTATAAATGTGGGAAAGAGGGACATATCAGCCCAAACTGCCCACAACAATCCAAGGTATGTTATAACTGTGGAAAGGAAGGACATATCGCTCGAGATTGCACTGTAGCGAAACCAAGTCCAACGGGGGTGGTGACTCAAAAAGTTGTTCCAGAAAAGTCAAAGTCAACGGTTCCTGGAAGAGCATTTTTCGTGACTGGTCAGAATGCGAGGAACCCGAACGAAGTTAGCACGGGTTAGTTAATTATAAATTTTTGCGAAGTCTATACCTTATTAGATACTGGTTCTACCCATTCTTTTATCTCTCCTGCTTGTGCTCAACGTTTAAACTTGACTCCGGAGAAATTAGACTTTGACCTATCTGTGGAGACTCTGTTAGGAGAAACTTTCATTACATCCACTGTTTATAAATCTTGTTTGATCCAAGTTGGCACCATCACATTACCTGTTGATCTTATCTCTTTAAAGATACTTGCTTTTGATGTGATTT
Organism: Panax notoginseng; assembly: GCA_016801055.1. Taxonomy (NCBI): domain Eukaryota; kingdom Viridiplantae; phylum Streptophyta; class Magnoliopsida; order Apiales; family Araliaceae; genus Panax; species Panax notoginseng. Next base: position 20,637,308 of record CM029016.1, read on the forward strand.
TAGGAATTGATTGGTTAACTACTCATCATGCCAAAATTGATTGATTTCGTAAGGTTGTTAGTTTTTATATTCCTAAGCAACCTGTTATTCAAATTCAAGCAACCAAACCATTGTAGTCAAACTCTTTCATATCAAGCCGTAAAGTCATTCGTTTATTGAAAAATGGATGTCAAGCTTTCTTAGCTATGTTATGGACTTGAACAAAATACGTCAGATTTGAATGATATTTCTATTGTTAGTAAATCCCTGACGTATTTCCTAAAGAATTTCTTGGCCTACGCGTGATATTGAATTTTGTATCATCTTTGAATCTGGTACAAAACTCACTTCTAAAATCTCATATCGAATGGCTCCTATTGAACTTCAGGAGTTAAAAACCTAACTGTAGAAGTTTGTACCCGAGCCTTTATCTGGTGACTTCCTTTGTGGAATGCACCAAAGCCAGACTCTCCGTAAGGGACTCTATATTTGTGTGGTGGTAAAACAATAGGTGCCATTGTGACGTGCTATCCAAGATTGGGATATGAATCACAATTGAGAGCAACCGAAGTCGGTGACCAAAGTACGTAGCTTTTTGGGCTTAGCTGGTTATTATCGGAGATTTTTGGAAGGATTTTCTCGAATCGCTACTCCGTTAACTCAGCTGACTCAAAAAGATACAAAATTCGTATGGAGTGAGGAATGCGAGAAGAGTTTCCAAGAACTCAAGAGGAGACTCATTTCGGCACCTATTCTGACAATACCATCTGGTTCGGATGGATTTGTTATCTACAGCGATGCTTCAGGCAAAGGGTTAGGATGTGTTCTCATGCAACATGAGAAAGTCATAGCCTATGCCTCGCGACAACTCAAAGAATATGAGAGGAATTATCCTACTCATGATTTGGAGTTGGCAGCAGTCGTTTTTGCGTTGAAGATCTGGAGACACTACCTGTATGGGGAGAAAGTGGAGATCTATACAGATCATAAAAGCCTCAAATATTTCTTCACCCAAAAGGAACTCAACATGCGGCAACGACGTTGGCTTGAGCTGTTGAAAGATTACGATCATACCATCCAATATCATCCTGGAAAAGCAAACGTAGTAGCTGACGCATTGAGTAGAAGATCATATGTGGGTACGAGTGCAATGTTGTTAACACAAAGGCCCATTTTGTATGACTTACAAAGGATGGAGATAGAGATGAAGGCTCCAAGTACCCACATGATGATATCAAATATACGAGTAGAACCGACTTTAATCGATAAAGTTAAAGCTGCTCAAGCTACAGACATAGAGCTGATGCGTATGAAGAAGAAAGTGCAAGAAGGTGCTATTCCAGAAGCAAGAATCGATGAAAAAGGAATACTTCGAGTCAACTCCAGACTTTGTGTTCCTAACGATTTTGACTTGAAGCATATAATAATGATGGAGGCACACAACACACCGTTTGCAATCCATCCTGGGAGTACCAAAATGTATCACGATCTTCGACATACATTTTGGTAGAGCAATATAAAAAGAGAGATCGCGGAGTTTATCTCGAGGTGTTTAACTTATCAACGTGTAAAGGCGGAGCATCAAGTGCCAAAGGGTCCATTGCAACCACTTGAGATCCCAAAATGGAAGTGGGAACACATTAACATGGATTTCGTTACGGGTCTTCCCAAGGTTTCTCAAGGCATAGATGCGATTTGGGTTATTGTTGATAGATTAACCAAGTCCGCTCATTTCTTGCCGATACGTGAGACTTATTCCCTTGAACGTCTTGCTAGTATGTACGTGAATGAGATTGTGAGATTGCATGGCATGCCAGTATCCATAGTTTCGGATCGTGACCCAAGATTCACTTCACGATTTTGGGTAAGCTTGCAGAAAGCTATGGGCACGGATTTACGATTCAGTTCGGCATACCATCCTCAAACGGACGGACAATCAGAGAGGACTATTCAAACTCTTGAAGATCTATTAAGACTTTGTGTCCTAGATCTCAAAGGGAGTTGGGATAAGTACCTACCATTGGTGGAATTCTCCTACAATAACAGTTATCAAGCAAGCATAGGTGTGGCTCCATTCGAGGCGTTGTATGGAAGAAAATGTCGTTCTCCAGTATGCTGGGATGAGGTGGGTGAAGCAACATTGTTGGGACCAGAGTTGGTACGCATTACTACAGAGAAGATCCAAACGATTCGACAACGTATACAAACGGCACAGGATCGACAAAAGAGTTATGCGGATCTTCACTGGAAGGACGTGAAATTTAATATTGGGGATCATGTATTGTTACGTGTTGTACCATGGAAGGGAGTTACAAGATTTGGGAAGAGAGGAAAGCTCAATCCAAGATTTGTTGGTCCATTTGAGATTCTTGAGCGAATAGGAAATGTGGCATATAGACTCGCATTACCTCCAAGCATGTCTCGTGTTCATAATGTTTTTCACATATCTATGCTTCGTAAATATGTTAAAGACCCGAACCACATTATTGAGTTAGAACCAGACGAGATAGCTGAAGATTTAACGTACGAGGAGATACCTGTTAAGATCTTGAATAGGAAAGAGCATGTCCTACGCACGAAGGTTATACCACAAGTTAAGGTTTTGTGGAGAAACCATGCTATTGAAGAAATGACCTGGGAGTTGGAATCAGAAATGAAAGCGAGGTATCCTCACCTTTTTGAAACATCAGGTACGTACGTCAATTTCGAGGACGAAATTTCATAAGGAGGGGAGGTTGTAAGACCCCAACTTATTAATGAATAAAATCAAATTTTCTCTAACTATTATTGTAAATAATAAGGGGTTAATTTGATATAATACTTTGGTTATGGGTGAAATGTACAAATTTTGCAAAATAAGCAAGTAGTTATAAAATATTCATTTTGTCGGGAAATATTCGTTTGGTCGTGGAATATTCTTGCTGTCGGGGAATATTCGTACGACGGCGCAGCCTTGTGTGGGCCCCATAACGAAAAGCGATTGGATGAAGAAAAAGACAAGTATAAGTTGTTTATAAATAACGGCGTAGTTGTTACCGTTAATACTGTTGGAATACCCGGTGGTTAAAATACAGTAGCACACGGTATTGCACCAATTATTGATTCTTACGTAAGAAGGCACTACTCAATAATTGTTACAGTAGTTATTGTTCAATATTTTATTAATTCAATAATTGCTGCGTTGATATTTTATATTATTGTTGTTTCAATAATTGTTGCTGCACAGTATTTTCCATTATCAGATCAATAATTCATATTATTTGAATAATATTATTAGATAACATTATTGGCATTGTCTAGAAAGTTCTGTTTAAGGAGAGGTTTGGTCATCTAATTGCGCGCCACTAAGAAGAAATCCTTATTGGAAAGCCCCCTCTTTCCTGAGAACGACCTGGTTGTCATAAATGTGATTCTGTAATATTATTTGTGAATAATTAATTATTGATTCATATGATAAGGAAATATTTATTTTATGTGGATATAAATGAGGGATATATTTTTGTGGTTAATAATGAAGGAGTTAATGTTGAGGTTTTTATCAGTATTTTTGTCGGAATGGAGGTATTAAAAATCAGGATTTTTGAGATATTTTACGGGGGTTATAATTTTTAATCCGACCGTTGGATCGTGGTAATTTTTGGATATGTTATACATATATAAGTTGAGTATATGTCCACAAATTTTGAACCGTTAAAAATGAACGTATGATTTATTATGAATTTTACGAGATGACTGGTTCAGAAATTGTTGAATTTTCGGAGTTTATCATTTTGATGGAAAATTCTAGAATTGGTGGGCCCCACTCTTGGTTGGTGAAGAAATGTGCTGAGATTTTTATTCAAATGTGGTGGGTGGGAATAGTAGCAGGTAAAGCCATCAGGTTGCAGGTTAAGTCTGTTTCGGCGTGCTAACATTTTCCTATAAATAGAGGGCTAAGTTAGAATTGAAAATCACACCAGAAACAAGTTTTCTCTCTTTCTCTCTCTAGATTATTGAGTGTATTTTGTGAGTATTTAGATACTTTGAGAGTTTTTATTCATCAGAGCAAGTTTCTTTCAGCCTTATACCAGTATTCCGACCAGAAGTACTGATATTTTGAGGTAAGGGATATTATTTTCTTCTTAAATGATATTATTTTCTTCAATATCATTATGCTGAAATATTGATATGAGTTTTTATCAAATTTGGAACTTTTTGTGTCGGGGTTACGATTCACGTATACGGCACTATTCACGTATACGGTACTATTCACGAATACGGCACTATTCACCGAAAAATAAAATCTTCCCTTTTTGTCCAAGATGTCTATTATGGTTACTATCTTTGATTGTATCCATGTTTTGATCTTTATTTTTGAATTCTGCTTCACAATTGATTATTATGAAGTATTATTGATCTTGGATAAACTGTTATACGAATCCCTAATATTTGTTCTTTTGTCTCACTGGATTCGTTCTCTTTAAGATATTTTTCATCATCCTCAGTCCTAAATGATGATATTAGTGAATATCTTTGGCCTGTAGTGCAAAGATGTATGATTACTTGATGAATATCTTTGGCCTGTAGTGCAAAGATGAACAGGTGTTGAGATGAACATGACTGACAGGTGATACAAATAAATATCTTTGGCTTGTAGTGCAAAGATGAATATTTGGATAAAGATGATTATTAATTGATGTTACAGGGATAAAATATTGATGATGGACTTTTAAATCTTAGAAGATAGTAAAATTCTTTCTCTACTTGACTCTTCTAATGGTTTGTTGTTTCCGCTGCAGTTGTTGATCTAAAACTTGTTGTCGATTATATTCTATCAGATTTTCCCTGTTGAAGACTAACGATAATTTGTTGTATATTATCTTAGTCATAATATTATTTACTGGGCTAGTTGAGCTCACCCTTTTCCTTTTTGTTCCATTTTTCTTCTCAGGAGGTGAGAACATAGCAGGATCTAGTCGGGGTATGGAGTGATGGTTCTAGAAAGATGTTTTAGCAGTCCTCACTATTTCTGTAAAATAGTGTTTGAATAATTGTAATGAGGATTTATTTGAGTGTGGATATTGTCCAGAAGACAATATTTGTATTTAAACTCACAGTATGTGTTGTCGTATTTTGCACGACAATTGTATTATTGAAGTTGTAGTTTGCTTTCTGTACCATGTATTTGGTGACTCAGAATGGGTGTTGTATACCTATTTTGGGGGCGTCACAATCAGGCCATATTTAATGGTTCTTGACAGTTTTTAAAAACTTCATTTTCAAGCACTTAGATGTTATGGATCCATGATATATCATTATCGATCACTATATAACATCCTATAACACATAAATAAACATAAAAACACAAAAATTTTCTTAGCATACACGATCTAGCTTAGTTAGGGTTTATACCTCTCTTTGAATATCCTTTAATCCTTGCTTCCTAATCTGATCTTGAGGTGTTATGGACTTATCTAGGGACTGATTCTCCTTTTAATTTTCGTGGCTTTGAGAAGAGAGACTTGGTTAAGAGTATGGAACTCAAATGAGGCTTTGTTTGGTCTTCTCTCTTTCTTTAATCTTTCATACTTTGATTCAATGAACTTGGATGTTGCTAGGTGGCATATAAGATCTGATTTGGGCTGATTTCAAGCACATGGTAATATCTTATGTGGTGAGTCACAGATTTGACAAATCTTTAAATTTACAAATTAAGTAAAGGGTATTTTAGTAATTTTGCCTGCAAAAAGGGTATTTTGGTAATTTTTCACATAAATTTAAGGGTACTTTAGTCATTTGACATGATTCCCTTTAATCCTAACCCTTAAGGTTTGATAATCACCATTAGGGTTTGCTAATTAAGGTTTAGGGTTCTCGAATAGGAAATTAAGGTTTTCGAAAATACATTTAGGGTTCCTAATTGATCATTAGGGTTTCCTAGCTAAATATTAGGGTTTATAATCTAACATTAGGATTTACTAAGATTATACCATACTGTACAAACACATACTCATAGATACAATTATAATAATTATATTAACTATCAAATTCATATCCGTAAGTAGGGTTAGGGTTTTCATCATATGTTTAACATAACTTCATACATATTTCTTAGTCAATAAATAGTTTGACTATCTTGCTTTGCTCATAACACAGATACTCAACATAATATTGATAATCAATGCCGATAATAAATAAAAACAATTTATTCGTAAAAATAGAATTATTTAAAATTCAGGGTCCTGACATTCTCTCCTCCTTATAAGGATTCCTTCCCCGGAATCACTATTTCTTTATATTCAATTTATGTTTATTACGCCATTTATTCTTACTAATCCCAATTCAGAGCGAAAAATACGAAACCTTTATGGTTTATCATAGACCTTATGATCACATTTACGTTCTAATATCTGTGACTCCCCCAAAATAGGTATACATCACCCATTCTGAGTCGCCAAATATATGGTACAGAATACAAATACAAACTTAAATATACAACATTAACTGTGAGTTTTAATACAAATATTGTCTTCTAGACAGTATTAAAACTCAAAATAAGTCCTCAATACATTTATTATAACACTATTTTACAAAATAGTGAGGACTACTAATGCAAATATCTCGACCGTCACTCCGTTCTCCGACTAGTCCCAGCTATATTCTCATTTCCTGAAGAGAACAATGAAAGCAAAGGGTGAGCTCAACTAGCCCAGTAAGAAATATTATGACTAAGATAATGCAGAATAAATTATTGTTAGCCTTCAACAGTGTTAAACTGATAAAATACAATAGACATCAAGTTTAACTGCACGAAATAAGCAATCCATTAGAAGAGTCATGTAGAGAATGATATCTACTGTCTTTTATGATTTAAAAGAATTTATCATCAATTTTATCGCTGAGACTCAGCTTAATAAATAATCCACATCGTCCCTGCACTACGGCCAAGGATATTCATTAGTATCACGACCACAAATTATACATGCACTACGGGCCAAGGATATTGGTGTTTTTATCAATGGTCATGATCATGCCAACAACTGCCATCAATGCACTACGGGCCAATGAAGACTTTTATCACATCATTTGTAACATTACGGTCATGATTATACCGAATAATCCCTGGTCATAATCATACCAAGTCCATCTATGCACTACGGCTAAAGATGACTTTCATAACAATATAAGCATGAGGATGATGACAATGATATAAGAATTCAATTAAATAAAAGCAAAGGATAAATTTTAAATATTTATAATTTAATTTATCCAAAATTCAATAATGTCCAAATTGTCAACATGATACTGCTTTGTGAATTAAAATTCAGGAATAATATTGTATCAAAAATAATTTGGACCAAAAAGAAATTAATTTTTGTCATAAATAGTACCCCGGGTGAATAGTAACTGAGTGAATAGTATCCCGTGCATAGAACTTCGAGAATAGTAATCCCGTGAATAGTACTCCGGCATGAAAAAGTTAAAACATATCAAGAATGCTCAGAATAATATTTTCATGAAAAGATACTGGATGAAGAGTAAATATCAAGGATATTCTACTAATTTCATGGAGTATAGAAGCCAAAACTTTAACAAAATGAGTATAGAATTCAGAATCTGAAACGAAATAATATTACTTACATACTACAGAGTATGGAAGAAAATATTATTTCATATGAATATTGAACAAAAAGAACATCCCTTACCTTAAAAAGAAAAGTATTTCAACTGGTATAGCGGAGAAATTCTTGAAGAAAATTTTCATTGTTTTCTACGCTCAAAGTTTCTTAAAACTCTAAAGAAATACGCTCAAGATTATAGAAGAAGAATTCTCTGATTCTGGTGTGATTTTCAATTCTAACTAAGCATCCTATTTATAAGAGAATGGAAGGAGCACTATTTAAGAAAATTTCACGGACCAACAATTGAGGATTTTCACGGGCTGAGTTCTTCGAATTCACGGACGCCAACTTTTGAATAAAACAAACCTTTAAAACATCTATATACATATACACACACACACACACACACACACACACATATATATATATATATATATATATATATATATATATATATATATATCAACATCACCCACACCACTTTTCTTCCACCCATCCCAATCATACACACACACACACATCACTTTCAATCTTTCTTTTCTCCCACCACCATACTCCTTTCACACACTCACACACACGAAAATTCCAAAATCCCAACCCAATTCCCTTCTATCCAAGTAATCTTCCCCCTCCCCCCTTTTTATTTCCCACCACTCACACACACATATATATATATATATATATATATATATATATATATATATATATATATATATATATATATATATATATACTTTATAACTTCCTTCCGATTATTTAGAAAAATAAGTAAGTAAGGGTCCAAATAATAAGTAAAATTTTAAACAAATACTTCATAAAAAATCCCCTCAATATTTTTAACAACATTTATTCATCATTATTATTATTTACAATATTTAACAACCAGATCATTTTCAGAAAAGAGGAGGCTTACCAATAAGGATTTCTCCCTACTGGCGCACAATTAGGTGACCAAACCTCTCGTCGACATAACTTTCTAGACATCGTCAATATTACAAATAATAATATGAATAAATGTATCGTCTCAATTATTGATTTAATAATATATAAAATATCGACAATAATTGAATCAAATAACGTGAGATACTATGTAACAATTATTGTAGCAATAATTGAATATAACTGAGTGACTTCTCACGTAAGCATCAATAATCAATATCGTGTGCTACTATGCAACCACGCGTATTACTGTACTTGTACCACCGGGTAGTTCAACAGTTTAACGGTAAAACTTTCGTCGTTATTTTTATAAAAAGATATTTCTGTCGGTTTCTCATTTCGACAATAATTCTGTTGTGGGGTCCAGCAATGATTGTGTCGTCATACAAATATTCCCTGTTAAAACGAATATTCCCCGACCAATTAAATATAAAATAACAACTTAAGTACTTTGCAAAATTTATAAATATTACCCACAACTATAACATTATATCAAATTCACTCCTTAATATTCAAAAATGATATTTATAGAAAATTCATCTTTATTCATAAAAGTTGGGGTCTTACAACCTCCCCTTCTTATAAAATTTTGCCCTCGAAATTAGGGTACATACCTGGTATGACGAAGAGGTGAGGATACCTTGATCTCATTTCAGATTCTAACTCCCAGGTCATTTCCTCAACATCGTGGTTTCTCCACAAAACTTTGACTTGGGGTATAACCTTGGAGCATAGAATATGTTCCTTCTTATCCAAGATTTTAACAGGAACCTCTTCATACATTAAATCTTTCGCTATTTCGTCCAGTTCTAACTCAATAATGTGGTTTGGGTCTTTCATATATTTACGTAACATGGATATGTGAAAAACGTTATGAACACAAGACATACTTGGCGGTAACACGAGTCTATAAGCCACAGTTCCTACTCGGTCAAGTATTTCAAATGGGCCAATGAATCGAGGATTGAGCTTTCCTCTCTTTCTAAATCTCGTAACTCCTTTCCATGGAGCAACATGTAACAACACATGATCTCCAATATTGAATTCCACGTCCTTTCGATGAAGATCAGCATTACTCTTTTGTCGATCTTGTGAGGTTTTTATACGTTGTCGGATCGTTTGAATCTTTTTCGTAGTCATACGTACCAACTCTGTTCCCAACAACGTTGCTTCACCCACCTCATCCCAGCATACTGGAGAACGACACTTGGGTCCATACAACGTCTCGAATGGAGCCATGCCAATACTTGCTTGATAACTATTATTGTAGAAAAACTCCACCAATGGTAAGAACTTGTCCCAACTTCCTTTGAAGTCAAGGACACAGAGTCTTAATAGATCCTCAAGAGTTTGGATAGTCCTCTCTGACTGTCCGTCCGTTTGAGGATGATACGCCGAACTAAATCGTAAATCTGTGCCCATAGATTTTTGCAAATTAACCCAAAACCGTAAAGTAAATCTTGGGTCTCGATCAGAAACTATGGATACTGGCATACCATGCAGTCTTACAATCTCATTTATGTAAATACGAGCAAGATGTTCAAGTGAATAAGTTTCTCGTAGAGGTAAGAAATGAGCCGTCTTGGTCAATCTATCAACAATGACCCAAATTGCATCTATGCCTTGAGAAACCTTAGGAAGATCAGTAACAAAATCCATGGTAATGTACTCCCACTTCCATTCTGGAATTTCAAGTGGTTGTAATCGACCTTTCGGTACTTGATGCTCCGCCTTGACTCGTTGACAAGTTAAACACCTTGAAATAAACTCTGCTATCTCTCTCTTCATATTGCTCCACCAGAATGTATGTCGAAGATCACGATATATTTTGGTACTCCTAGGATGGATTGCAAACGGTGTGTTGTGCGCCTCCATCATGATTTTATACTTCAAGTTAAAATCGTTAGGAACACAAAGTCTAGAGTTGACTCGAAGTATTCCTTCTTCATCGATTCTTGCTTCCGGAGTAGCACCTTCTTGCACTTTCTTCTTCATACTCATTAGCTCCAGGTCTGTAGCTTGAGAAACTTTAACTTTATTGATTAAAGTCGGTTCTACTCATATGTTTGCCATCATCATGTGGATCCCTGGAGCCCTTAAATCTATCTCCATCCTTTGTAAGTCATACAAAAGAGGCCTTTACGTTGATAATAACGCACTCGTACCTGCATATGATCTTCTACTCAATGCGTCAGCTACCACGTTTGTTTTTCCAAGGTGGTATTGAATGGTATGATCATAATCTTTCAACAGTTCAAGCCAACGTCGTTGTCGCATGTTGAGTTCCTTTTGAGTGAAGAAATATTTGAGGCTTTTATGATCCGTATAGATCTCCACCTTCTCCTAATACAGGTAATGCCTCCAAATTTTAAGTGCGAAGACAATAGTTGCCAACTCTAGATCATGAGTAGGATAATTCCTCTCATATTCTTTGAGTTATCGAGAGGCATTGGCTATGACTTTTTCATGTTGCATGAGAACACATCCTAACCCTTTGCCCGAAGCATTACTGTAGATGACAAATCCCTCCGAGCCAGATGGTTTTGTCAGAACAGATGCTGAAATGAGTCTCCTCTTGAGTTCTTGAAAACTCTTCTCACATTCGTCGCTCCAACCAAATTTTGTATCTTTCCGAGTCAGCTGAGTTAATGGAGTAGCGATTCGAGAAAACCTTTCTACGAATCTCCGATAATAACCAGCTAAGCCAAGAAAGCTACGTACTTCGATCACTGATTTAGGTTGCTCCCAGCTTTGTATTGCTTCAATCTTTGTCGGGTCAACAGATATACCATGACTTGATACTACGTGCCCAAGGAATGATACTTTCTCAAGCCAGAACTCGCATTTCTTCAACTTATCATAAAGCTTGTTTTCACGAAGCTTTTGGAGTATCAGCCTCAAGTGTTGCTCATAATCTTTACGGCTTTTGGAGTAAATGAAGATGTCATCAATAAAGACAACCACAAAATGATCTAAATACTCCTTGAATACTCGGTTCATCATATCCATGAAGGCAGCAGGAGCATTAGTTAATCTAAAAGACATAACTAGGAATTCATAATGCTCGTATCGAATTCTGAAAGTCGTCTTTGGAATGTTATCGATTTTAATCTTCAATTGGTGATATCCGGAACGAAGATCAATCTTTAAAAAGAATTTGGCGCCTTGCAACTGGTCAAACAAGTCATCAATGCGAGGCAACGGGTATCTATTTTTGACAGTGACATGGTTCAACTCCCGATAATCAAAACAAAGTCGCATACTCCCATCTTTCTTCTTCACGAATAGAACAAGAACACCCCAAGGGGACGTACTACGATGAATGAAACCGATATCTAACAATTCCTACAGTTGGGTTTTTAACTCCTGAAGTTCAATAGGAGTCATTCGATATGGGGCTTTAGAAATAGGTTTTGTTTCGTGTTCAAGGTCGATACAAAATTTAATTTCACGCTCTGGGGGTAGGCCAGGAAGTTTTTCAGGGAATACATCAAGAAATTTATTAACAAGAGAAATTTTATTCAAAACTGACGTATTTTTGTTTAAATCCGTGACATGAGTTAAGAATGCTTGACATCTATTTTTCAATAAACGAATAGCTTTATGGCTTGAGATGACAGTGATTGATTTTAATGGTTTGGTTGCTTGAATTCGCATAATAGGTTGGTTAGGAATATGAAAGGTAACAACCTTACGAAAATAATCAATTTTTGCATGATGAGTAGTTAACCAATCAATCCCTAGAATTACGTCAAATGCAAGTATTTTCAATGAAATAAGATTGACAGGTAATGTGAGGGTACCGATTTGAACCAAACAAGACTTATAAACAATGGATGTAATAAAGGTTTCTCCCAACGGAGTTTCAACAGATAAGTCAAAGTCTAATTTCTCCGGAGTCAAATTTAAACATTGAGCGCAAGTAGGAGAAATAAAAGAATGGGTAGAACCGGTATCAAATAAGGTATATACTTCGCTAGAGTTTATGATAAGCTTACCCGTGATGACCTCGTTCGGGTTCCTTGCTTTCTAGGAGGTTACAACAAACACTCTCCCTTGAACTATTGGTTTTGACTTTTCTGGAACGGCCTTTGGTGCTTCCATCCCAGCTGGACTTGGCTTCCCTGAACGATAAAATTGAGGTATGTGACATTCTCTTCCATAATTGTAACACGTTTTGGACTTCATCGCGCAGTTTGGACTGATGTGTCCCTCCCCTCCGCATTTGAAGCATATAATAGGTGGTCGTTCTCTTTCCTTAACAACCGGTGTTGGTGCTGACGTCTTTCCCTCATTGTTGAATCTCCTCTTCTTGAAATGTCCACTTTTATTGTCTTGGCCATGATTACCACTGAAGTGGTTACCATTTCTGGCATATTGATTCCCTCCACGTTTGTTGTCACCGCTTCGATAACTGCTACCACTGGTATTGTTGACTTATCGGTTGCTCTCTCTTGGTTGGGTTAACTCATTATCGCGCTCCAATAACTAAGCCCTATTTACAACATCTGAATACAAACACAGTTTGTGAGAGATAAGATATTGACGTATCTCTAGTTTTAAACCTCTTAAAAACATTCGCGTCATTCTCTCCTCATTATCAACTAAGTGGGACGCAAACCGGGACAACTCGGCAAACTTGGCTTCGTACTACGCCACGGTCATGTTATTTTGCTCTAACTTGATGAACTCTACCTCCTTCATGTGACGAATACTTTCGGGAAAGTACTTGTCGTTGAACAGCTCTTTGAACTTCTCTCAAGACATCTTTAGTGTTGCAGGCTGGGTACGTTTTATAGATTCCCACCAATAATCTGCCTCTCCCCGCAACATGAAGGTGGCAAAGAAAACCTTTTGCTCCTCGGAGCATCCCTAGACTTTGAATATCTTGGTGATTTGCTTTATCCACGTCTCCGCCTTAAGTGGTTCTGGCTTTTCCCAAAACTCCGATGGTCCCAGCTCCTTGAATTGCTTAGCGATGACCATCTGTGAGTTGCCAGTGTTTTCACCTGCATTTTAAACAGGAGTCGCTCTCGCCTGATGTTGCATGAATTGCATAAAGCCTCTGAACATCCCATCGTTCATCATTTGGTTGGTGTTGTTGTTCACCTTAGGATTGTTATCTTCCTGCACATTATCCTGGTTATTAATCTGTGGTGACTCAACGGTCTCCTGTGCTCCATTGCTATTCTCAACATTCTCGGATGTCATTTTTAAATACTGCCACAAAACAAGGGTTAATTGACATACCACATATTATCCCTATATTCTGACCGACCAATTAAATAACAAATAAACTTAGGCAGGTCATACTAGCGAAGGAATTACCCGTCTCTCCCCCCTAGTTCTAGTTTCACATCTTAGTCAGGGATCATATCCATAAGCTTTGATACCAACTGTGACGCCCCCAAAATAGATATACATCACTCATTCTGAGTCGCCAAATACATGGTACATAATACAAATACAAACTTAAATATACAACATGAGCTGTGAGTTTTAATATAAATATTGTCTTCTAGACAGTATTAAATACTGTCCATGCGACAATATTTGTATTAAAACTCAAAATAAGTCCTCAATACATTTATTATCACACTATTTTACAGAATAGTGAGGACTACTAATGCAAATATCTGGACTGTCACTCAGTTCCCCGACTAGTCCCAACTATATTCTCATTTCCTGAAGAGAACAATGAAAGCAAAGGGTGAGCTCAACTAGCCCAATAAGAAATATTATGACTAAGATAATGCAGAATAAATTATCGTTAGCCTTCAACAGTGTTAAACTGATAAAATACAATAGACATCAAGTTTAACTGCAACGGAATAAGCAATCCATTAGAAGAGTCATGTAGAGCATGATATCTACTATCTTCTATGATTTAAAAGAAATTATCATCAATTTTATCGCTGAGACTCAGCTTAATAAATAATCCACATCATCCCTGCACTACGGCCAAGGATATTCATTAGTATTACGACCACAAATTATCTATGCACTATGGGCCAAGGATATTCGTGTTTTCATCAATGGTCATGATCATGTCAACAACTGTTCATCAATGCACTACGGCCCAAAGAGGACTTTTATCACATTATTTGTAACATTACGGTCATGATTATACTGAATAATCCATGGTCATAATCATACCAAGTCCATCTATGCACTACGGCTAAAGATAACTTTCATAATAATATAAGCATGAGGATGATGACAATGATATAAGAATTCAATTAAATAAAAACAAAGGATAAATTTTAAATATTTATAATTTAATTTATCCAGAATTCAATAATGTCCAAATTGTCAACATGATACTGCTTTGTGGAGTAAAATTCAAGAATAATATTGTATCAAAAATGATTTGGACCGAAAAGAAATCAATTTTTATCATGAATAGTACCCCAGGTGAATAGTAACTGAGTGAATAGTATCCTGTGAATAGTACTTCAGGAATAGTAACCCCGTGAATAGTACTCCGGCATGAAAAAGCTAAAACATATCAAAAATGCTCAGAATAATATTTTCATAAAAAGATACTGGATGAAGCGTAAATATCAAGGATATTCTACTAATTTCATGGAGTATAGAAGCCAAAACTTTAACAAAATGAGTATAGAATTCAGAATCTGAAACGAAATAATATTACTTACATACTACAGAGTATGGAAGAAAATATTATTTCATATGAATATTGAACAAAAATAGCATCCCTTACCTTAAAAAGAAGAGTATTCCAACTGGTATAGTGGGGATATTCTTGAAGAAAACTTTCACTGTTTTCTACGCTCAAAGCTTCTTAAAACTCTAAAGAAATACGCTCAAGATTATAGAAGAAGAATTCTCTGATTCTGGTGTGATTTTCAATTGTAACTAAGCATCCTATTTATAGGAAAATGGAAGGGACACTATTTAAGAAAATTTCACGGACCAACAGTTGAGGATTTTCACGGGTTGAGTTCTTCAAATTCACGGATGCTAACTTTTGAATAAAACAAACCTTTATAACATCTATCTATATATATATATATATATATATATATATATATATATATATATACATATCAATATCACCCACACCACTTTTCTTCCACCCATCCCAATCATACACACACACATCATTTTCAATCTTTCTTTTCTCCCACCACCACACTCCTTTCACACACCCACCCACACACACACGGAAATTCCAAAATTCCAACCCAATTCTCTTCTATCCAAGTAATCTTGCCCCACCCACCCACCCACCCACCCCCCTTTTATTTCCCACCACTCACACACACATCATATATATATATATATATATATATATATATATATATATATATATATATATATATATATATATATATATATATATACTTTATAACTTTCTTCCGATTATTTAGAAAAATAAGTAAGTGGGGGTCCAAATAATAAGTAAAATTTTTAACAAATACTTCATAAAAAATCTCCTCAATATTTTTAACAACATTTATTCATCATTAATCATTATTATTATTTACAATATTTAACAATCAGATCATTCTCAAGAAAGAGGGGGCTTTTCAATAAGAATTTCTCCCTATTGGCACGCAATTAGGTGACCAAACCTCTCCTCGACAGAACTTTCTAGACATCGTCATTATTGCAAATAATAATATGAATAATTGTATCGTCTCAATTATTGATTTAATAATATATAAAATATCGACAATAATTGAATCAAATAACGTGAGATACTATGCAGCAATTACTGTAGCAATAATTGAATATAACTGAGTGACTTCTCACGTAAGCATCAATAATCAATACCGTGTGCTACTATGCAACCACGCGTATTATTGTACTTTTACCACTGGGTAGTTCAATAGTTTAACGATAAAATTTTCGCCGTTATTTTTATAAAAAGATATTTCTGTCATTTTCTCATTTCGACAATAATTTCATTGTGGGGTCCACCAATGATTGTGTCGTCGTACGAATATTCCCTGCTAAAATGAATATTCCTCGACCAATCGAATATAATATAACAACTTGCATACTTTGCAAAATTTATAAATATTACCCACAACTATAACATTATATCAAATTCACTCCTTAATATTCAAAAATGATATTTATAGAAAATTCATCTTTATTCATAAAAGTTGGGGTCTTACAATATCTTTTAAAGTTGTATCATTAATTCCTCTATATATACACAATACTAATTTGTGACTCATATATTAACATGTGTCTCGGGTCTGTAAATAGAAACAACTCACAACGATAGCTACCCAATAATACGCATGTAATTATATTACTGAGCGAAATCTTTACATGTCACCACCTCCTGTGTAGCCACTGCGTCTTGAACCGTCATGTTAAAAGTGCATGGTGTTGGTCTTTCCAGCTGAGCAGGTCCTTTGATCGTCAGTGTTCCGCTGATGGTTCCTTTGTTGATGTTTCCTTTATCCGTATTCTTCTTTGGGTTGTTCCGAATCTGATGATCTAACGATCCACAGAAGAAACAACCTTGTATCTTCTTTGGACAAGGACAATTGGGTGAAATATGTCTCTCTTGGCCACAGTTAAAACATACTCATTTTCCCTTTAAACAAACTCTCTAATGATTCTTCCCACAAACCGCACACGGCACACGGCTCACCTCTCTTCCTACTCTCTCCTGACTTGTTTCCCTATTGGGTATTATCAATCCACTTCTGCTTATTGGGATTACTCCCTCCACTACTACCTCCTTCATTCGTCTTCTTCTTCTTCTCCTGATGGTACTTGGATGCAGCTTCACTTCCTCCTTTAGCAATGATAGCTTTTTCCAACAGAGTCACAAATGTATTAATCTGCATCACATCTACCTTGTTAAATATCCCTAGCTTCAGTCCGTTCTCAAACCTTCGCGCTTTTTATGCTTCCGTATCCACCTGATGTGGTGCGAATCTTGCTAATTTGTTAAATTTAGCGGCGTATTTTGAAACTGACATATTCTCTTGCATCAATTCTAGAAACTTCATTTCCATTCTGACTTGCATACTCGGCGAGAAAAAGTTCTCAAAGAAAAACTCCTTAAACCTTATCCAAGTTACTATTGTTATCATAGCTCTAGCCTGATTTGTTTCCCACCAATAATTAGCTTCTCCCTTCATCAAATAGGTAGCAAAAGCTATCTTTTGCTCCTCTGCTACTCTTTCAATAAAAAAAGCCTTCTTCATCTCCTTTACCCAAGTTTGGGCTTCAATAGGATCAATGATTCCTTTAAATTATGGCAGCCTTACCGCTTTAAAATCTTTGAAAATCGCCAATCTATTAGTTGGATGATCTCTTGCTGCTGGTGCCCTATTTTCCATAGCTTGAGCTAACATGTGTACAAAGTTTTGCATTGGGTCTGCTTGACCTCCTTCATTACTCACCGATTGTTCCTCCCTTTGGTTTCGATTTTGTCATCTAGGCGGCATTATCTGATTAAATAAAAATTTATATTAATCATTTATCTCTATACTAATTCTTATTAGTAGCATAATAAGGATTTAACATAAATTTTAAATATATAGCAATTCAGTATTGCTCGATTTAGAAAATTCAGTTTGCCGAATTAATAAATTACTAGATAGACAACGTACTATCTTAATCTTCAAAATTTTATTTACTTAATCAAACATATAATCATATCATTGCATATTCAGTCAAATAGCACATAGTACTTTTTAGTACAATACACATACTGCTATAATCAGTTATTATCCCTTTTTGACAAAAGTCGGGAATAACTACTATAACTTTATGCAAAAGGTTGAGATTCACAAAATTATTCTAATATTCATACAAAAATAAGGATTACATTCATACAGATATGTATATTTACATATACCTACTCATTGTTTACGATTTTTTACAATTTTTAATACATCATCTCACTTCCCCAAAAGGTACTACTGCTCATGCTTAATCTGTCTACTGTCCACTCCCTTCACCTGTCTTCTTCTTAGGACACTTGTTGAACCTGTGACCCATTCCACCACATAGGAAACATCTTCTCTTATTTGGCTTAGGATAATTTGGCGAAATATGTCCTTCCTGTCCACAATTGAAACACACATTTTTCCCCATCATACATTCTCCCAAATGATTCCTTCCACACTTGCCACATGCTTGCTTCTTCTTTGAATTTGAATTCCCTGAGTTATTATCACTGTCATTGTTCCTTTTCCTTTTATTATTATCGATCCTTCTTCTTCTTGATTATAACTTCAGATGATCCACCACCTTCAACCCTCATTCTATCAACTTGTGCCTTCAAATAGTTTTTTTCTTCTGTCATCTTGCGCAATGCCCTCTCCGTCTTCCATAATTCCTCCAAGAGAAACACCTTACTCCTTAGTTCTTGAACTTCTGTAGATACTTGACCTTTTTCGATTCCTACTCTACCTTTTTCTCCCACTTCAATTCTATCTTTATTTCTGACTCCAACTTAGCTTCTTTGGAATCTACTTCTTCATCTTCATTCAGATTCATTTTGGGATACTCGTCATGATCGCTTCCCAGATGCACCATAGGTTCGTCTCTTGCAAATTCTTCAACTGACTCACTCTGAGCTGGCACCTCGGCTAATGGCATTGGTGCAACAGCTGCTAACATCTCTGTAACCATTTCATCATCTCCCGACATCCTATAATAAGTTTTAAAAAATCTTGATTAGTACATCACCAATACGAAATTCATAAACACTATGTGTTCACATATATTACTATTAATGCACTTCGTCAATCCCTCACTTATAACTCTAAATGAGTTTTCTCTGTCTTGCTTATGGCTATATTCCTAAGGTTCTCCCCCCACTTAAGGTTTATAACCTACAACTTTAATACCAACTTGTGACGCCCCCAAATTCGGGTTACCCAACCTCGGGTTTGATGCTCACAATCCATCATATAAATAACATCTAACTACCCATTCATTTATGAATATCATCATACATACCATTAATTAATATTTTTATAACACTATCCCAGGTTATCTAACCTTAACATAATTTACATACCTTCAGTTATACAAAAAGGTTTACACATAATAACATAATAAGTAAAGTTTATAATAACTACTCCTGCACTTTTCCCTTGCCCTTGTCTTTTTCTGACCCTCATGCTACTTCGTTCTTAGCTAAAATGTTATATTTAAGCAAGGGTGAGCAACGAGTTTGCTCCTCCGCAAGTTAAAGCATATAAAAAGTGATATGAATCAAGAATATAAGACTCTAGATTCGATAGAACTTCAATAAAGTTCAAAGGACTATGAAGTAGCTGAATAAATCATTTATCAATAACAAGATTTTATCGAATTAAATGCTAAACAACAACTCAATGATGAAAGAGTAAAACTCTTTCGAAATTTCAATAATGTTCGATTGATTATCAAGAGATAATACTACGGCTATAATAAAGTGGAATATTTCTAGATTTCATGCTGAGTGGTCACAATGGATCTTGAACTAATCGAGGAATTATCAGATATTCAATATTGAATTACCTCAAGCGTATCATATAACCATAAAGATTAAATCATACACCTCTGCGAGTACATAAAGTGATCAGCTTCATTGTACCCTATATTATGCATAATACTCAAAAATAGCGCAATAGTCAAATGTCCGACCATAAAGTCCCCTTTACATAAGGGTTGTTCATCTCAGTCTTACATCATGAGTCCGTACCATGATAATATGGCTTGGATTGAATTACAGGAATGCTAAAGATTTTAACTTATAATATCCATATTGATCTAGCCGAAATAATTAGCCTTGATCTTTTAATAACAACTTAGTTCGATTATTAGAACGTATCATGTTTTATCAAATATTAGTCTCGCCAAAATAATTAGCTGAGACATAGCTCGTAAACTGTTCTATAACAGACAGAAAGTAATTGCACTATGTGCAATCATCAACAATAATTATAGATGTGAATAACCAACAATAGTTATTCACCAATCATGCTTTTGAAATTTAAAAACTCAGTTTGAGTTAATGAACTTGCAATAATTGCGAATGCTCAATAATAATCTCAGATGTGGAATAATCAGCAATAATTACCCACTACTATGCTTGAAAAATAATAACTCGAGTTTGAGTTAAGGATACTTGACTTGGTCGTTGATTACTGCTACATAATATAATTTAGCTGCGTTGAAAGACATATCATCAATAATATTGGTCTCGCAATTAGCGTAATACATCACGTCACATAATACTATTATTTAAAGTCACTATATAACTTAGACAAATAATCATGTAGTCACAACAGTGTTTAGAACCTATACAAACACTTAAAAGGTCAAACTATTTTAGTCTGGTTGGACTTCGGTATCAATACGGTGTCTCTATTACCTTATCAGATAATCAACAAGTTTATTTTCAATAACACTATATTCAAAAGCTTCAATATTATTTTAGATAATTAAAATATCTTTTATAAAATTTTTTGGAAGTTTATAGTAATTTTCAAATAATTATTATCTTTTATAATACTTTTTTGAATAGTGATATCATTTTTAAATGATTTAAATACTAAATAATCTCATTATCATTAATATTTAAATAATTTTAAAATATTAATGAAGTCTTTGTCAAAATATTAAAGTTATTTATAATAACTCAAAATATTTTTAAAAAACTAATATTACCCTTAAATAATTTTTAAAACATTTAAAATTATTTTTAAATAATTACCATTAATATTCAAATATTAATGTATTTCTCATCAAAATATTAAAAGTCATTTATTAAAACTTAAAATATTTTTAAATTATTTATATCATATTTAAATGATTTTTAAATCATAAAAATTATTTTTAAACCATTTATTTAATATACTTATTAAACAAATTTATTATCATTAATATTAAATTATTAATAAAATTTATCTCAAAATATTAAAAGTCATCTTTTATAACTTTAAATATTTGTTAACACTTTATTATCATTTAAAATAATTTTTTAAATATTAAAATTATTTTTAACTAATTTAGTTAATATAATTATTAAATAAATTTAATATCATTAATATTTAAATAAATTAAAATATTAATGAAAATTATGTCAAATTATCAAAAGTTAATTTTTATAACTTAAAATAATTTTTAAAACTCATTTTTGAATTTTTAGGAATTATTTTCTATTTTTATTGATTTGTTGAAAATTAATTTTAATAAAACTTTCGCTATAGGCTTTAGCGACGAAAACTGTCGCGGTTGGTGTTTTTCATCACTGAAGAACAGCCATGGCCAATGCCCTGGGGGCTAGTTTAACCATGGGTAATTCCTAACTGGTTAAGTTTATGGGCTTGAAAATGTATTCATGGTGTTGTACTAGTGTAAGACTATAAGTACAAACCAATTTCATGGTCTAACTACTATATATCATGAAGATATAAGCATTCAAAGTGGCTGTCAGACTTGTTCTGGGTTTTCTGAGTTACCTAGAAACCCAGTCAGTGCTAGGTAGCTACTTTGGAGCTGTAATAACTTGATTTCTGGACTTTTTTGAGTGTTAAAGTGTCACACTCTTATAGATAACATGTCAAAGAACAAAAGTACTATACTTAGATAGCTTAACTACATCACAATCTAAAGATCTGGCTTGGTCAAACCCTGTCAGAAATCATGTTCTTCAGTTTTCTGGAATTTCCAAAAAACTTACTTTGTGCTTGGTCAACCTATTTTGACTGCTAATAACTTTGATTCTGTTGATTGTTTATTTGTTCTAATGTCATGGTTCAATAGTCCATATACAAGGGTATAGCAATGATACATTTACACAAGCTAAACACATAACAGCTGCAAGATCTAAGAACATCAAAACCTTGTCAGACCATTCTAGAGAATTTCTGGGTTACCCAGAAACTCATAAGCATAACTGGTCAACCATGTTTGACCATTAATAACTTGGAATCTGAACATGATATGAACATGATTCCACTTCTAGTTTATTCTCCTCATAGCATACTACAACACAGATACATCTAACAAGTCTAACAATTAACAGATTTGGATCTATGGCCTCTGACATTTAACTATCAGGCCATATTTTAGGGTTCTTGACAATTTTTAAAAACTTCATTTTCAAGCACTTAGATGTTATGGATCCATGACATATCATCATAAATCACTATATAACATCCTATAACACATAAATAAACATAAATACACAAAAATTTTCTTAGCATACACGATCTAGCTTGGTTAGGGTTTATACCTCTCTTTGAATATCCTTTGATCTTGCTTCCTAATCTGATCTTGAGGTGTTATGGACTTATCTAGGGACTGATTCTCTTTCTAATTTTCATGGATTTGAGAGAGAGAAACTTGGTTAAGTGTATGGAACTCAAATGAGGCTTTGTTTGGTTTTCTCTCTTTCTTTAATCTTTCATACTTTGATTCAATGAACTAGGATGTTGCAAGGTGGCATATAAGATCTGATTTGGGCTGATTTCAAGCACATGGTAATATCTTATGTGGTGAGTCACAAGATTTGGCAAATCTTTTAACTTACAAATTAAGTAAAGGGTATTTTAGTAATTTCACCTCCAAAAGGGTATTTTGGTTATTTTCCATATAAATTTAAGGGTACTTTAGTCATTTGACACGATTCCCTTTAATCCTAACCCTTAGGGTTTGACAATCAGCATTAGGGTTTGCTAATTAGGGTTTAGGGTTCTCAAATAGGAAATTAAGGTTTCCAAAAATACATTTAGGGTTCCTAATTGATCGTTAGGGTTTCCTAACTACATATTAGGGTTTCTAATATAGCATTAGGGTTTACTAAGGTTATACCCTATCTGATCATTATTTGATCATTAATCCCATACTGTACAAACACATATTCATATATACAATTATAATAACTGTATTAATTATCAAATCTCTATCCGTAATTAGGGTTAGGGTTTTCATCAGTTGTTTAACATAACTTCATACATATTTCTTAATCAATAAATAGTTTGACTATCTTGCTTTTCTCATAATACAGATACTCAACGTAATATTGATAATCAATGCCGATAATAAATAAAAAAATTTATTCGTAAAAATAGAATTGTTTAAAATACAGGGTCCTGACACCTTGGAAGGCTGTGAACAGTTTGCACTTATGTGTCCCTCCTTTCCGCATCTGTAGCATATAACTGGCGGTCGTTCTCCTCCCCTAGAAACGGTTGCTGGTGCTGGTGCTGGTGCTGCTGCCGATGACTTTCCGTCATTGTTAAATCTTCTCTTTTTGAAATTTTCACTTGACTCATTTCTTCTATTATCTTGGCGAGGATTACCACCGAAGTGGTTACCATTTCTGGCACGTTGGTTATCACTGCTTCGATGACTGTTGTCACTGGTATGACTATTATCGTGTTGCCAGTTGCTGTCTTTTGGTTAAGTTGACTCATAATCTTGCTCCAATAATTGAGCTCTATTCACAACATCTGAATACAAACAGAGTTTATGAGAGATGAGATGTTGACAAATTTTAGGTTTCAATCCTCTTAGAAATATTCGCGTCATTCGCTCCTCATTATCTACCAAATGGGATGTAAACTGGGATAACTCCGCAAACTTTTTCTCGTATTACGATACAGTCATATTGTTCTGCTCCAGTTTGATGAATTCCACCTCCTTCATGTGACAAATACTTTCTGGAAAGTGCTTGTCGTTGAACAATTCTTGGAACATCTCCCAAGACTTCTTAAGTGCGGACAGATGAGTACGTTTTACAGATTCCCAATAGTATTCTGCCTCTCCACGCAACATAAAGGTGGCGAAGGGAACCTTTTGCTTTTTAGTGCATCCCAATACATCCCAAGACATCAAATATCTTGGTAATATGCATAATCCATGCCTCTGCCTTAAGTGGCTCTGCTTTCCCAAAAACTCCGGTGATCCCAACTCCTTGAATTGCTTAGCAGTGATCAGCCGTGAGTTGTCATTGTTTCCACCTATATTTTGAACAGGAGTTTCTCTCGTTTGGTGTTGCATGAATGGTAAAAAGCTCCTAAACATCCCACCATCCATCATTTGGTTGGTGTTGTTGTTTACATAAGGATTATTGTCTTCCTGATGCACATTATCCTGGTTATTGATTGGCGGTGTCTCAATGGTCTCATGTGCTCCATTCTCGCCTCTCGAGAAGAACAATGGAACCAAAAAGAAAAGGGTGAGCTCAACTAGATCAATAAAGAATATTATGACTAAGATAATGTAAAATAAATTATCCTTAGTCCTCAACAGGGAAAAATCTGATAGAATACAATAGACAACAAGTTTTAGAATCAACAACTGCAGCAGAAACAATTAACAATACATTAGAAGAGTCAAGTAGAGCATGATATCTACTATCTTCTATGATTTAAAAGTCCATCATCAATATTTTATCCCTGTAACACTAATCAATGAATATTTCAAATCAACGAATTATCCATGCACTACGGGCCAAGGATATTCGTTGGTAACATCAGTGGTCACAATCATGCCAAACACCTGTCCATCTATGCACTACGGGCCAAAGAGGACTTTCACCACAAACCTTATCTGTAACATTAAAGGTTATGATTATACCAATACACAATTCCTGGTCATAATCATACCAATCAACAGTCCATCTTTGCACTACGAGCCAAAGATGACTTTCAACACAATATAAGCATGAGGATGATGACAATGATATAAAGATTCAATCAAGTGAGATAAAAGATATATATTAGATAATTCTAATTCAATTTATCCAGAATTCAAAAATGTCCAAATTGTCAGCATGATAACTTTTTGTGAAGTAAATTTCAAAAATGATATTCATGTATCGAAAATAATTTGGACAGAAAAGAAAATTAAATTTTGCTATGAATAGTACTCGTGAATAGTACCGTATGAATAGTGTTGTATGAATAGTGCCCATGAATAGTACCATATGAATAGTACCCAGACATGAAAAGATTAAAATTTAATAAGAAAGTTCAGACCAATATTTCAGTAAAATGATATCAGATGAAGCGCAAAACTTATGGAATTTCTAATCATTTCAAGAATTATAGAAGCAATACTTACCATAGTAAGTTTAAATTTAGGAATATGAAATGAAATAATATTCCTTATATAATATGGAGTATGAAAAAAAAAATATTTCTTACGAGTGTTGAAATAAAATAATATCCTTTACCTTAGTAGAAACTAGATTTGACTGGAATATCGGATATTATTCTAAAAAAATCTTGCATAAAAAGTTACACTCAAAGTATTCTTATACTCAAGAGAAATACTCACAATATTATAGGATAATAATTTCTGATATTGTAATGGTGTGTTGAGGAAGGAGGGGTAACCTCCCTTTTATAGTGCAACAGAGGGAGAAAATTGAAACAGAGTGCCTAACTCTGCCAAACCTTTCCTCTACCTAATTTCCTGCATATGCCTCCTCGCATTTTCCATAGTTGGGGCCCACAAATTTGGTAACAACACACTTTGCAGGCATAAGCCACAAAAAAGAAAAGAACATGCAAAAGAAAGAATTTAAAATTTGCACGGACAGAATTCAAAATCAAAATGTTAACCTTCACTCCATTTTTATTCACATGCTGAAAATTATATATTATTATAATAATATTACTATTATAAAAAAATTATATTATTATATTATCACATTATTATAATGTAATATTATAATAATATATTTAAATAAATATTTTATCGGAGAAGATAATTGCCAAACTTTCAACAAATGTTTCGTGCTAAATTCTTTTATTTATATCAAAATTGAACCAATATCTACCACATAATAATTGTTCAAAATTAATATTATAAGCTCACAATATTAACAACCAGATCATTCCCAGGAAAGAGGGAGCTTTCAGATAAGGATTTATCCTTACTAGCGCACAATTATATAACCTAATCCCTTTCCTCGACAGAATTTTCTAGACATTGTCAATAGTGCTAACTAATAATATGAATAATTATTTCATGTCAATTATTGATTTAATAATACAAAATATTGTGCAGATAATACTGTGACAATAATTGAATCAATAATATGAGATACTGTGCAACAATTACTATGGGAATTATTGAATGAAACTGAGTAACTTCTTACGTAAGAATCAATAATCAAAATTACTGTGCAATACAGTGTGCTACTGTGCAACCACACGTATTACTGTATTTTTATCATCGGGTATTTCAACAGTTAACGATAAAAGTTTTGTCGTTATTTATATAAAAAGGTTATTTCTGTCGCTTTCTATATCTGACAGTTATTTCGTTATATGGTCTACCAATGATTGCACCGTCGTACGAATATTTCCCGACCAAATAAATATTATATGACAACTTGCTTACTTTGAAAATTTTGCACATTTCACCCATAACTAAAATATTATATCAAATCAACACGTTATTATTCAAAATAATAATTAGAGAAATTAAATCTTTATTCATAAAAAGTTGGGGTCTTACAGTAACCACTGCTTTTGCTATCAGTATGTGCACACGTATTGTACTCACAATAAGACGAGATGGAATGAGGGCTACATATAACTTGTGAGAATGGTTTACACATGAAACTGCACATTCCAATGAAACTTATATATATTCAAATAAATAAAGTTGATTTCTTCGCCGTATCATCCTGGCTCTTGTAAATCCTCTTCATACACTGACGTCCCATGCTAATGATCATCCAGAATGCAATATTAAGTTATTAAATTATAATAGAGCATTTGGATAGTGGTTGGTATCGGATACTTCTGTTTGGAATATGCATAGTATTATGTCACATGAGAACACCCTACTTACTTTTCTGTCACCAATATGAATAGAGCATTTGGATAGTGGTTGGTATCTAATTACTTGACATTGTGTTGAATGTTTAGGTAAGATATGGATATTAATCCCGGACCTTTTGATCCTATTGTCTTATAGGACCAAGAAAATCATGTCTATTCAGACTTATGGCAAAATATTATAAGTTTATTAATTTATAACAAATTTCTCTTAAATTTTGTTAAAAACAATCATGTTTTGACAATTTATGTCTTTATCCTCTGTTTGACTTGTAAGATAGGGGTGTGTTAGAAATTTGTCAAATGTCTGCAAAATTAATTAAATGGAACTTGACTGAACAACAAGAATATCAACTTGAATAATTAGGTTTTGGTATATTTTGTCATCAAGCTGTAGTGTTAAAGATTGATGCATCTCTTGTACCTGCTTTTGTTGAGCGTTGGAGGAGTGAAACAAATACGTTTCACTTAAAATGTGGAAAGGTTGGCATTACTGTAGAGGGTGTGGGATTTTTATTCGGGTTGCCCATATTAGGAAAACCTTTGACTTGCGGAGAACTAGAAAATCCTAAAAGCTATTTTATAAGGGTTTTTGAGCAACAAGCTGCAATAGAGGATTGGGAACAATGCTGTAAAAGGGGGGCATAAGTTTTCCTTGGTTAAGACATAGATATGGACAAGTACTTTAAGATGCTACTTCAGATGATGAGGTAAAACACACTAAGGCATATTTGTTGCATTTGTGTGGCGCTATTTTATTTCCAACCAAAAGTAAAAATATTGTGCATTCTAGGTATTTGTTGTTATTGGAAAGATTGGAAGACATAATTACATATGCTTGGGGGTAGCAGTTTTAGGGCATTTGTATAGGGGTGTGCATGAGGCTACTCGCAAAATAGCGAAAAAATTCGCAGGATGTGCAACACTGATTATGATGTGGGCTCACGAAAGGTTCAACATTGGTCGTCCTACCCCTAGGCCTAAGTCCCAGAAGTTGATACCTAGGTCATTATGCTGGGCATACTCTTCTTTTGATCCTAATTCAAAACATTATCAGCGCCGTAAAAATCCACATCACCATCTTGTTTTTTACCGAGGAGAGTTTGATAATATGTTGGAAACAGATTGGGTGTGGCGTCCATATCAGTTATTTGATAGCCGTTTGGCTTGGGACTTTTTTGAGGCAAGGTTAGGTGGAGCCGCTCGTATACCTTTGATACATTACGACATTGTTGAGTTTCAAATGCCTGAAAGATTTATGAGGCAATTTGGATATTTGCAGTCATATCCATCTAATGTTGAAAACATGGTGGAATTGAGGAAGGAACATAAATTATTTGAGAGAATAAATTATAAAAATCATAGGGCCAGTTATATTCGATTGTGGGAGGCCTACATGGAGAGTTTAGAAGGGCAAGTGTTAGAGGCTTTGCAGCAGATATCTACCGAGGATTATATGACATGGTACAGAGAAATTACTCGAAGATGGATACACCATCCTCGACCCTTTAGGCGTCAAGGGGAAGATTATGAGCCATGAGCATTCATTGACTAATATATGGCTTTAAACATTATAAGTTTTTAAATTTATAATATTTATAAATGTTTTTGTGTTAGTTCCTTTATGACCTTATTTTACTAATATAATTTTTATTTTTGTTTTAATTCTAGATTGAGACTGCAAAAGCTATATTTGTAAAGTTTTTGTTAATTGAACTGCTAGCTGAGTTAAGAACTATGTATGAGTCATGGTTCAATACAATGTACCACCCGTTCATGAATGATTATGAAGGGGTTCTAACCAAACAAAATCTAATGCTCACAACCTCAAGTTGGACAAATGGAGATTGACATGACAAGACCCCAGCCTACGGTTCAAGAAACTCAGTGTAGCGTTGGTCCTTATAATCAACATAGTAGGAAATTGCCGGTTAGAAGGAGAGAGGGAACAAAGCACACTCACCTTGTTAAGCCATATTATATGTTTGAATAATGGATTATTTTGTTTATTACAAATATAAAAGCAAATTTAAAATATTATACAACCAAAAATAAATATAAACCATTGTGATAAATCAAATTGTATGACCAAAATTAAATACTTTCGCAATTTAATAATCATACAACCTCATATAAAGATAACTTCAAACACCAGACTTTTCTTGGCCCAAAACTTTGTAGCGGTTCCGCTTATCATAATTGGTCATCATATTGCATATTGCACACTTTCTTAGTTGCTTACGACTCGCAGCCTCTTCGATCCCACTCTTTATTCTTGTAGCTTCTTGCGCCCCTTTGTTTGAGAACAAATATAATCCAATAACGACTCATCTTTAACGGGCTCATCATCATACTTGAATTTCTGCCACCTCTTTTGCATTAACTTCATCAGGGTCAATTTTCTCAACTATGGGTTGATTTTCAATTCACAACTATACGACATGCTTAAAAACATTAATTGAGCATGATCCTATAGAAGCTAATTGTAAGAGCAGTGTCACCAAATAATTGTAACGTAACGTATGAGATTCCTCGTAATTGGACACTTCCGTCAAAATCTTTGGTAATTTAGCATTTACTTTATTACCATCTCTACACCACCGACTTAAAATGTATTTATCAGGTATCTTTGTAGTAATTTTGGCAATCATATATCTTAGAATGTGTCTGCAAAGCATATCAGAATGTTTAAATTTTTTACAATTACAATTTATATCTCCAGTTTGAACATTAGTAACAACAGTAAAGTAAATTTTTGATTCTTCGATGGTGTTTGACTTGTACATTGCATACGACTTTGTATCTGGTGTTATCAGATGTTGAAGCTTATTCATTATGTACTTATGAGATTTTACAATCTCAATCTGAAAGCGTCTAAACATCTCCTTTGTATACACAGTTGCTCCATGAGTTTCCAACGGTGATTCAAGAGTCATAGTTCGCCTCCAATGACAAGTTGCGTAGTTAACTTGTCTCTCCCACATAACTTTTTTCTCAAGGGCTTTTTATGAGTTTACCATAAATTCCTTGATACTCGTTGTCGCATTCACATACTCATCTAATAAACTGTTCATTCCCTCACTTCTGGATGTAGTCGTCATTCCTGCTTCAAAAAAAATTAATTGTGTATGCCATGACCCATTTGTGCTTAACCTCATAAAGTGATTGGAGCCAATCATGGTCATGCAGTTCGTAATCTATCATCAGTTTTTCTCATCGCTCCTCAAAATCCGCAAAAGTCAATGATTTATATACACCAATTCAAATCATGCTTAAATGTTGAGTACGCATCATACAATGTATGTAATTTTTCTGGAAATTTGTTACTAATGTCATGTGCAAAGTGCATAGTGTGTTTCAGGAAGAACTGTAGCAATCGCATTGCTTATAGCTTTATCCTGATCATTTATAATGGTAATCGGTGCCTTATTGTTCATCGCTTGAAGCCAAGTCCCATACAAAAGTATCCTCTGTTTCATCTTTAATCAGTGCAAAACCAAACAAGACTGAATGATAATGATGATTTACCCCTGTGAACGGAACAAACGGCATGGAATACTTGTTCGTCCGATAAGTTGTATCAAATATCACTACATCCCCAAAGTTTTTGTAAGCTATCATTGAACGGTAATCTATCCACAAAATGCATGTGATACGATTATCTTCATCTCGTTTGATATCTAAAAAAAATAGAGGATTCTCCGTCGAAAGTTTTTTCAAATACTACAACGCTCCTTGGCCATCGTTTGAATCTATTATGTCACGTCTTATATCTCGCACAACATTCCGAATATCCTTATCACTGAAATCGACATTTTCCATCCCTTATCCTAGTTCACTAAAAACATTGAACATTTTACTTGGCCCAATTCCAGAACTGTTTAAAGTTTCGATTAAAGTTCGAGCAACAGGAGTTATATTTTTTCGTGTTTGAATGAAATTTTTCTTGCACGGAATCACCAAATCATGATTGTAAGTCAACTCAAGTATTGAAACTTTCCATGTACCTTTTTTCTTTAGATGAACAACAAACATTCTAGCTTTGCACATCGTGCGACCTATTGAATCCTTTTTTTCTTTTGCCCTTACTACCCTCAACTTTATCAACATCTTGTTTCTTTCTTTCAATTGGTTTTCTAGCTTTGATACAAGTAAAAAGTCTGTTTGACAAGTTGTTTAAGCGAACATATTTATGACTTGTTCCAATTTTTATTTCAAATCCAATACTTCGTGCATAAGTTTTATAAAATTATTTCACCTCTTGGATAGTAGAAAAAATCTGACCCTCGTATGGACTTTTTGAATCGTTAATATGCGATTGGTTTATGTTATGAATACCAATATTATCCATGTCAATATTATCATGAGAAGAATTTGAAGAACTAAAATTAAACATATCTTCAACCATAATTCAAAACTTACCACGATGATTTTGAGGTGCAAAGATTTGCTTGATTAATTGTGTAGATTTCTTCCTTGATGTCAATTGAAGGCCGCTATAATAATTTGGTTTCCTTGGTAGGGAAAAATTTATTAAGTATGATACATCATCTATCTCCTAATATAGTAGGTTTGTATAGTATAATTTGTTCTATACTTAAATTAATTTTCTTATGTTTACTTGGAATATGATGTATTTAACTTGGAATAGAAACTAGAATTATGTGCAGGATGTATTTTATTTGGAATTAATTTGATGTATTTTATTTAAATTAATTTGTTGTATTTGATTTGGAATGTTTGATTTTCTGTTTGCATGTTACTAAAATTAATTAGGATGTTTTGGATTTGGAATTTGTATTTACGGTGGTTGTTGTGTTATAAATTGTTGAGAATTTGAAATTTTATGTTTCTTGTTGTTGTGATTTGGATTTGAAATTGGAATTGGATTGGGAAAGATTGTGCACACTGCTTGGGTCAATTTGATTTATGTTGTGTTGTGCAAGTGTCTCGATTTGGTTGTGTTGTGATTTGGCTGATCATAATGTGATTTGATTTGACTGTGTTGTGCAAGTGATTTGATTTGGTTGTGTCACTGTATTTGTATTGTTGTGATTTGATTAATACTGCTATTGTTGTGTTACTTCGTTGCATCCGCTATTACTTTTTGCCATACCAGGTAATAACTACGTTGGCATAGTTCTGTGGGTCTTTGTATGGTCTTTGTATGGGGGCATAATGGGACAATTTTTTCATTAACTACGTTCGCTAATATCTGTAGTGGATGGCATTTTTTCAATTTCAATCTGGGCCCTTCATTTAAATGAAAGATATAGATACTATATGTCACTTTTTAATCCATAATAGATACTATGGATCATTCTTCATAGGATATATATATATATATATATATATATATATATATATATATATATATATATATATATTGATCCGGATCTTAACATCACCCCTTATCTAGCTCACTTTGTTCACCCCCTTTAGTGACGAACCGGACGACGATTCGGTCTGTCGCTATATATAGAATCGTCGTCTTAGCTTTTAGCGACGGACAACATATAACGACGGACCGAATCATCGCCCGGTTCGTCGCTAAAGGGGTGAGCAATGTGAGCTAGATAAGGGGTGAGCTTAAGATCCGGACCGTATATATATAACTCAGTTTTCTCCAGC
Source organism: Panax notoginseng (assembly GCA_016801055.1). Classification (NCBI taxonomy): domain Eukaryota; kingdom Viridiplantae; phylum Streptophyta; class Magnoliopsida; order Apiales; family Araliaceae; genus Panax; species Panax notoginseng. The sequence goes on from CM029016.1 coordinate 20,670,252, forward strand.
GAACTGGAGGGAGCGAACTAAGAACGAACCGGCTATAACGACGATTTTTTTCGTCGCTATAGATATGCCACTTTTTGATCCATAATAGATACTATGAATCATCTCCATAGGAGATATATATATATATATATATATATATATATATATATATATATATATAGCTCAGCTTTCTCCAACGAACTAAGAACGAACGCTGTAGCATATATATATATATATATATATATATATATATATATATATATATGAACTCTGTTAATCTTCCTATTCTCATGACACAAAAAATTTAATAACAATACTCAACATGATTGGACTAAAGGAGGGAGGAGATAAAATTGATGATGCTTCATTTCAACCACAAACAATGAAGCTCAAATATTTGTTGGCAGAATAAAAAATCCCAATATTCTATTCTTCCAAAGAGTTCTTTTACTAGTCAAGAACATTTTCATACACACATCCATATGTAACCAACAGTAAATACAATAGAAAGGCGAACTAGGAGAATCTGAATCAAAATGTGCAGATTAATTAAACTACTTCTAAAAGAGTCATTAGCAAGCAGATTTGCTCAATTCTTTGTCCGGTTTTGAGCCTTGGGGGCTACTGCTAAAATGCCTTCTTATGGCTTCATCCTGCCAGCTTTCTTAAAACAAGATCTCTTTATACCATTTACTTCAAATAAAGTATATCTGGATGCCACAGAAGATTCACCTTCAATATGTGAAGATGCTTTCTCACATAAAACATCAGGAAAAAGGATGACCAAAGGAACCTAACACAGTCCTTCCAGAAATTTTTGGCTGAAAAATATATACTTGGACAAAACGGTGTTTATAACACCATTAACCTTCTCAATTTCTAGTACCATCGAATCTCGCTGGCTTTCTAGATACTGACAATCAGACTGAATCTTCACTATTTCAGCTTTCTTCATAGCAATTGCTTCCTTTGTGGATGTGATGAATTCTTCCTTCTCTTGTAAACTACACTTTAAAGACTGGTATTGATTAAGCATAAGTATAGTCTCCTTGAGTTTGTCATGCCTGTTTTGAAGCCAATCAACTCTAATATTAACATGCTCAGCATCGGCTATAATTGCAGCCAGAGAGTTGAGATGATGAACTTGGATTTTAGCAAAGGGTATGGCTTGAAGATTCTTAACTGTTTTGCAGATTTCAACCAATATACTACAACAGATACGATCAGAGAGTGTACAATGTAGGGCAATGTCACCATGTCTCTCGATGATCAATTTTAAAATCGGTGCCAAACTTGGTGTAACAGTATCTCGACCCACTTTTTCACCTATATCAGCTGTAGAGGTTGGCTCATTGAAGGCCTTCGCCATTCTAAGAAAAGTGCTTTCAATGCTCTGAGTATCTGATCCAAACTTGCTAGTTATCCCCTCTACTTTCTTATCTTGATCAACCCCTAAGAACAATATAAAAAAAAACCTTTAAGGGCAGAAGAAACACACTTTGCATCATGTTGAATGAAACGGGTAAAACTAACCTTTGCTAATCTTTTCTGCCCTGACATTTTTGGGCAAGATGGCAGCTACATTCTGGTTAATGGCGTCAATAGTTTCAACTTCCATTTCTCCATTGAGATCGGTTTCTTTTCTAACATCTCTATGATCGGTTGTATGGACTTCAGTTTCATCTGAATCATCTACATGAGAAGTTCAAGAATATGAATACATAGATGAATTGCACTTTTTTGCCCAATCATGTTGGATGAAAGCTCCAGAGGCACTTGAGGATGTGCTTCTGGAAAACAATGAAGAAGTTACAGGGGAAAAACTGTTTTATGTACACTAAATCACTTATGATTTGAAACTTACTCTTATTCATGGATGTGTTTTCTGCTTGGTTGATTTCTTCATTTGAAATAATAGTCTCACTATTCCTGATAGCGTTAGCGTAGCCACTCAATAATTCTTGTTAACTAGTGCCAGTATCTGATGCAGTTTCCCCGGTATCCATTGTTTCAGCAATACCTTTAAGTTCCTTGACTGCCTCGACACCTTCTTCTACTGCCTCCTCCTCATGATGGGTGCAGTCAGTTGGAGCTCTGGACTCGGTGAACCGTCTAAAGAGGTTAAGTTAGTTTCCTTCTCAACTGCTCCTTCGCCGCTTAATCCTCTTGGTGACTGCTCAAATGCTTCCTTGGATTGTGCCAGTAAGCCAAACTCATTCAACTCTGCCTTGGCATCTAAGAATCACGTAAAACTCAAAAATTAATATGTTTTGACCAGCAGCAATCAAATATAAAACTTTGAGGAAATAGATTTGTAAACTAGGCCTCGTATGTTAATTTTTTTTCTTTTTGATAAATAAATCTATTAAACGTGCCAGGAGGTGGGGGTGGGGGGGGGGGAACTCATTTATCTGTTCACAAAAGCATAGGGGATAAAATAAGGCACTTCTGCACTGGAAGAAAAACCCAAAAACCCACTCTATATAAAGAGCCTCCCAAAAGAAAGACACCTACACTTTCATAAAGCATACTTTCCCAAAAAAAAATTCACATAAATGCACAGCAGAACCCCCAGAAATGCCTCAAGAAGCCAAAAGAAAAGAAGGCCAAGAAAAAGAACTGAATATGCCAGAAAGGTTTCTTCTTGCCTTCAATATATTGGCTGTTTTTGCTCCCTCCAAATCATCCACTAAAGACATTGCGGATTAAAACCTGCAACATCTCTCTCTCACAAATCAAAGCATAACCAAAGGGATGCAAGAGGCAACTTCTCTAAGCAGAGGCTTGTTGGATGGGGTTATACTATTGATTGTTTGATACTTCTACATTGACCAGACAAGAAGTTGAACTATCTAGAAGTGGTGCTTCTCAAATCGAACACTCAATTTGGCCGTGCCCTATTGCAAATTCAGTCTAAAAATTAGTCTACTACATTATATATTGCTTGGAATATAATCTTTGTTGCAATAATGGCAACAAAGATGCAACTATCACGACAATAATCATAATAAAGCAAGAAAGCAAGAGGAAAAGGCATTTGAAAAATGGAATGCTTTATTCTAGCTTAGTCATTCTAAGTAAATTTCCTTTTGAACTACTTATAATTTTCTGCCATTTCAGGATCACATTATGCAACGCTCAGCTATTATCATATAAAAGGAAGAAAGGAAGAGATACCAAGGAGCTAAGCAGTTAAGCAGTCCCATATTCCATGAATTGATAGAAATATCTTTGGCTATTCTCAATATTACTTGAAAATGTATAGAGGGAGACAGGATTCAAAAACAAGAATGAAAACTAAGTGAATCTCTTAATCGCATTTCACGGCCAATTATATGACCTTTGATCTTCTCGTGTCTGTGTCCCCTGTTCTAGTCATTCCATGCCGGATCTTGCCCATGTCCCCGGTCTTTGTCCATACTGCACAAATATAAGTTTTTTACTATACCTAAAGTTAATAATGCTTCTATATTATAATAAGTTTTGCTAAAGCTAATGCTGTTCTTTTATATCAGTAAATAATTGAATCTTAATTTTAAAATGCAACAAGTGTGCACTCAGAGCTACAATTTTCCTTATGGGTTAAAGAGGGGCACATTCTAGTTCTTAGAATTCTTCTTTTGATCAAACTGACACCATCAAACGTGCAATTGGGTTATTATGAATATACAATTCAACGTATCAGTAGCTTGGTCGAGCCCCATCGGCTCAAGCCACAAGTTACTACTTGTGAATCCCCTAGTATCGGCATGGAACAGGTCTACCTTTGACTGAACTGTGTTGAGTGAGGACAAAACCACATAACAACAAAAAAGAAAAAAAGAAAGGAAAAGAAAGAAAAAAACATATCAATGGCAGTTTAACAAGTTAGAAGGCACCTTGTTACGATCATGCAAAACAGAAGTTATAGCATACAGGAACAAGAAGGAAATAAAGACAGACCAAAAGATACCACTATTGTCAAGAGGAATACGAGGACAACCAGTCTTGCAAACAGTTAGAAGATTTGTCTTTATTCCGAGGTTCTCATCATATACTTTCTTTGAAGCCGTGACATGCAAGCTGTTACTACATTGAATGAGTTGATGTTCGCCAGATCTGTTGTGAAGGGAACATTTCTTTAAGACACCCCAAATATAATGCTTTCCCAAATATCCTGCATATTTAATCATCCCAGATATCATTCATTTTTGGAGGAAAAAAAAAAGATAGGAGAAAGCCGAAACCAGATTTAATCGAAAACCAATCATAACGAAGTTTCCTTTCAACGAATGCTGCTTGAACTCACTCTGGCATTGTTGTGGTAGTTGAAGAGAAGTAAAGACCAAAAGTTTTAAATTATCAATAACAGATAACAGGGCAAGGTCTCGATCAATTATGTCCAGCAGGCTGTCGAAGAGTCTTCCATCCCTGTAAAGATATTATACACCACAAAAATGACATGAAAAGAAAAGGCAAAAATTGACTGAAAGATGAAGCAATCAGTGCTTGAGAACACCTTTCTCCTTCAGGGAAGAAATATAGCCCAATTTCTCCATCAGTTAGCTCTGATCTACAGAATGATTTAGGCCACAGCTGAAGCCTAGGATGTACTTTTAGGTGAAGCAATGTCGGGAATCGTCTTGCTGCCTCAAACACCTTTAAGGATGCTTTGTTTGATACATGAGCTGCCAATTCCATAACTGTACAAAAGCTGTCACTACAGATGCTAAAAGTTCCCCTGTTCATTAAACCAAAGTTACAAGTTATGGGCCCATACTTGCTTTCAAAGTTTCATTAAAAATTCAAGAATGGAAGAGAACATATAAATGTATTCCATAAGGGAATCAAAAATCTTACTTCCAAGTTGGTTCACTGGATGGTTGTGCTGGGAGATGCTCAAAATGTTCTGAAATGTTTGATGGATCATATGTTCTGCCCTGAAAGGGCACCAACTTACCTTCTTTGGCTATTTCTTCTAAACTTTTTCCATCGTCATAGATTGGTCTTTGTTGCCCAGACTCCTGAAATTCATCAAGCTCCATGCTACAACATGAACTATGTTTGTTCTCGAGCAAAGGAGACCTAACTGATGTTTGAACAAATTTAGTCAAGTCAACCTCCAAAGGCACCTCATGGGATTGCTGGGCGGGGCTACTGTCATCCATCTGAACGTCCAAGTCAGCAACTGTGCCCATGTTCTTCTTTGTCCTCTCAATTCCCACACTAATATCTGACATCTGAACACTGCTTGGGTGGATAAGCTCATTTCTACTGGATGGGCTACATATAAGACCGACGGGAATATATTCCTCAGTCTGTAGTTGACAATCCTCACAAATCCAGTCATCATCATGGTCAAAATTTTTAGGCCATTCAGTTGAGCAGTAACTGTAGAATACAAAGGAAAGATTTAGCAAAAAAAAAACGAATACAAAGGAATGTTTATCAACAATGCATTTGCAGAATTGAATCAAGGGCATGAAAACCACCATCGTAATTTATATTTTTTTAGAAGAATTGAATCAGAATTGCACAACATTTTTCATTTAAAAAAAGAGAGAGAGAGAGATGAAGAATAAAAGTAGATAAAGCTGTTTCATTGAAAACATAAAATCAAATTTACAACTGAGAAGTGACATATCATCAAATTTATCATCTCTGGTTATGATCCCTATCGTGTTTTCTTCATTTTAGAAAAATTATTGCTCCTTCTATTTCTAAGGAAGCCATAACGAAGTGATATCGCTGCAATATTAATATACAATCAAAATAACCAGTACTAGAAACATTAAATAAAAAAAATAAAATGGTAGTGTAGCACTTACATGTGTTCAGCACAATCCTGACACTTGATGCAGGTAACCAGAGCATCTGAAATGCCTTTGTCACCACAAGTCTGGCAAAAAATCCCCTGTACATCACATTGACTCCAGTCAATTAACTTATGCTATAAATTCACCCATGGACTTAAGAAAGGTGAGGAGAAAGTGAGAATCGTCATAGGCCCTTTGATGTAAGCAAGAATTATCAGAGATGATATTCATACTCCTTTTAGCAACTCCATGTTTTACATGATTTCTATCTCCCTTACACAAATAGAAACCCGAGACCTACTATGAGCTTTGAATTCTTCTTTTGGTCCATAATGATACATAATCTAGATGTGCTTTTCTTAGAGCATTATAAACAAATATACAATCGAAGATGGAGAAGAATATCTGCGAAACTTTGTAGTGTAAAAGAACCAAGCAAACAATTCAATAATAAACTAGCTACTGTTAGACAAGCTTATATTGCATACATCAACCTCCTGATCTCTTTAATTTTGTGGTTAGTGATTACTAACCAGTCCCAGGACAACAGTTCAAATGTAAGTTTTATTGTTTTACATGATTGTTTTATCCTTTGGAACCCCTTTGAAACCCCCTTTACCCTTTACCCGCACGTCATAAGATGATAAAAACATGAATTGGCTACAGACACTTTATCCTTTATTTAGAAAAAAAAATAGACTTTCTTACTGGTGAAACAAACCATATTCAAAACTCTCTCTCTGATGTTAGAAAACATTTATGTTGAAGGATGGCAAAATGGTTTTCTTCTAGCATTAAAATTCAAGCTTACGGGCTACGGCAATCGCCACTAGTATACTCTTCTATCAGGGTTCAAAGACATTAACTAAAACACCCTACTAAGTCTCATTGATCTGTTTTGTTTGGATTTTCCATAAGCTAACAATAGGATTTGTCAATCAGACCAGCACGTCAAACCTACATGTTAAATACTTAAATAAATGTTGTAAAAGCACATCAAGCATTTCGAATTGGATGCTGAATCATCCAATACAAGTCCAAGTCACTTTTGTCTGAAAAAAAAATTGATGGATAAATAATTTCCCTAACATGATTTAAAAAATTAAACTCTTACTGGAACAGTCTCAATAAATCTGAAAATCCCTTTCTACTTAAACCAACCAATTGTAACATGAACCCCACATGGTATACATTACCCTCACATCCATAAAACACACAAACACTATATCCCTAAAACCAGAAATGAGAGACCTATTTATCGGGCTGATTTTTTCTTACTTCCTACTAAGATCACAATTAAACATACTTTTGGTCAATATCTATTTCCCATTAAAAACCTAAAAATTTTAGTACTATTCAAGTACAATCAACAAAATAAATCTAAAAACTTTAACTTGAAAAAAAAAAAAAAAGGAGAGAGAGTTAGCAAGTCAAATAGGACTCTCACTCCTTGACGGAGGGAGAATCATAAATTGATCAAATACCAAGTTTGTAGAAGTATGGCCATTTACAAGACATGCTTGTTCTGTTCATAGCTCCATATTGTCATACAATACAATATTGACACTTCATAGTTATAAAAACTCAAACTGTCAAGCACCCATATCCCCCATTGGAAGAAAAAGGAAAAGTGGTTATCAAAATAACCCATTAATCCTCTTCAAAATGAAATTACAATTTAATAAAAACTGAAATTAAACACTGACGTGCATAGATTCACAATGCGTTTGTGTTGGATGAACTATAACCAAAAGGGGCATATAGATTTACATGCAAATAAAATTACACCCATATATAAAACATACAAGTAGAAAAAAGAGGGTATTCAAAATTATTACCACGTGGATGGCAATCAGCAGTAATTCATTGAAGAACTGAGTGGAGTTTACGAAACTTTTACTTTTTAATTTTTTCTGGGTTATTAAGAATGATGGAAGTTGTTGGTGGGATTGGGAGGGAATTAAATAAGGGCTTGTGATTTTTATGAAAAAAGAGAAAGGGGTGTTGAGTACCCTGTATTTGAAGTGAACTCTATTCCGTTTACAGAAAAAATAATCAGCTGAAGGACAATATAAGTGCTGTTATAAAACTTTAGCAAAGTATAATAATATGCTCTAATAATATTTAGAGAGAGAAAGAGAAAAGGAGAGAGAAACCTTAAGAGGAATTCACTAAATTTCTTTCAGTTTCATTGGCTTTATATAGGCAATGCAGAGGATGTTCACGGATGAAAGAATGGTCACGGGACAATAGAAGGGGACAAGAGAAGAGGAAAAAGGCGAGCACCCTTAAGAGAAGGGAATCATGATTACAACACTTCCCATTATTTTCTACTACAGAAGATTATATCTCATTAAAAACTTTGTTAAAAAAACTCAACAAAAAAAACTTAACAAAGAGAAAAAGAGTACATATCTTTTACATAACTATCTTAATTGACTGTCTCGTTAAAACCTTGTCAGGAAAAACTCATTGAGATAAAAACCGTGACTAAGAAAAAAAGTACAGTCTTCCCCTCAAAATGAATTCATTACTCCTTGATGAAATGTTGTTATAAGTCTTTCAGTCGACACATTCCGATCCTTTTCCGAAGTTTTGTAAATGTTGCATTTGGTAGCGACTTTGTGAATAAGTCAACTAGACTATCACATGATCGAATTTGATGCACATCTATATCACCCTTCTTTTGTAGCTCATGTGTGAAGAAGAATTTAGGTGAAATGTGCTTTGTTCTATCTCCCTTGATGTATCCTCCTCTAAGTTGAGCAATGCATGCAACGTTATTCTCATACAGAATTGTAGGAATGTATTTGATTGATGGTAATCCACACGACTTTTGAATATGCTGAATAATTGATCTCAACCAAACACACTCTCTGCTTGCTTCATGTATAGCAAGAATTTCTAAGTGATTTGAAGATGTAGTTGTCATGATTTGCTTTGTGGATTTTCAGGATATAGCTGTGTCACAATATGTAAATACATAACATGTTTGTGATCTTTCATTGTGTGGATCTGATAAATCTCCTGCATCGGCATATCCAATCAATTGCGACGTTGAATTTCTTGGATAAAATAATTCAAGATCTATACTTCCACGGAGGTATCTCAAAATATGTTTAATCACATCCCAATGTCTCTTAGTCGAAGAAGAATTATATCTTGCTAACAAGTTGACAACAAAATCAGGTCGTGTACAGTTTGCAAGATACATAAGAGCACCTATTGCACTTAGGTATGGAACTTCAGGTCCAAGAACTTTTTCCATTTCACTTAGGCATGGAACTTCAGGTCCAAGAACTTCTTCCATTGTACTTAGGAATGGAACTTCAGGTCCAAGAACTTCTTCCCCGCTTTCTAGAGGCTGAAATGGATCTTTATCAATTTCTAAGGATCGAACAACCATCGGGGTAGTCAAAAGATGAGCTTTATCCATATGAAAATGACTGAGAATCTTTTCAGCATATGTGTATTGATGAGCAAAAATTCCAGATGCTAAATGCTCCACTTGTATTCCCAAACAGAATTTTGTCTTTCCAAGATCTTTCATTTCAAATTCATCTTTTAAATAAGTAGTAGTTATTGTGAGTTCTTCAGGAGTACCTACAAAATTCAAATCATATACATATACAACAATGGTGGAAAATTCACTTTGTGATTTCTTAATAAAAACACATGGAGATACATGATCATTTATATATCCATTTTTATTAAATAATCACTAAGTCGATTATACCACATATGACCAGACTATTTCAATCCATATAATGAGTGTTGTAACTCGATTGAATATATGTGATGGGGCTTTTATGATTCAGCCATTTTCAATCCTTCAGGGATTCTCATATAAATCTCACTTCAAGTGAGCTATATAGGTATGCTGTTACAACATTCATCAGATGTGTATCCAAACCTTCCATGGTTGTCATACCTATCAGAAAGCGAAAAGTGACTCCATCTATTATGTACTAGAGAGTCTGTATCCTAATAATCAATACCAGATTTTTGTGAAAACCCTTGAGCTACAAGTCGGGCTTTATATCTCACAATTTTATTTTTTCTCATTTCGCTTTTCGTACAAATACCCATTTATTTTCAAACAGGAATACACCCAGCGGTGTTTGAACTACTGGTCCAAATATTTCTCTTTTCAATAGAGATTTTGTTTCCAACCGGGATTACACCCAGCGGTGTTTGGACTACTGGTCCAAATACTTCTCTTTTTAATAGAGATTGTAGCTCAGTTTGAATAACATCTTTATATTTTGGCCAATCTTTTCTTTTCCGACATTCTTTCACGTTTTGTGGTTCAGGATCCGTGTCAGGAATCAAAATAATATCTTATGCTATAAAGAAAGCAAATATATCGTCAATCATGACTTTGCTTCGATCTCATATTTTCTCATCATGTACGTAATTTATTGAGATCTCTTGGTGTTCATCTCTTATCCCTTCACTGAGATTTTGAACCTCTTTTGGGGCTATTCCTACTCTTGGAATAAGTGCTTCTTCTGGAGCGGTTAATACCTTTTCTGGGGTTATTCCCACTCTTGGAATAAGTGCTACTTCTGGAGCGGGTATTCCTTCTGGGATTCCCTTATTTGCTTTTAATTTTCGTGGTACAGTATTTTTTGCACCAACCGGTCTTCCACATTTCTGGTGTGGTTTAGAGTCTACTATTATCTTATTTGTTAATTCTTCAGGAATTAATTTTTCAATAGGTATTTCTATCTCTGCTGGAGTATTCACTGCAGGTGTATATGACTTTATCATTTTTTTAGCATCATTAAATGCATCTGGCATTTGATTTGCAATATTTTATAAACAAATAATTATTTGAACTTCAATTTCACATTGTCTTGTACGAGGATCAAATGAATTTAATTCTGATGCATTCCATGATATGTCAGAGGGTTTTTTATTTAAAACTTTCCCTTCTCCTAATGGTGGAAATACAGATTCATCAAAAATGACAATCTACATAACATGTAGTAAAAATATCTCCAGTTAAAAGGCTCAAGATATCTGATAATAGAAAGAGAATCAAAACCAACATAAATACCTATTCTTCGTTGGGCTCCCATCTTAGTTCTTTGTGGATGTGCAATTAGAACATATACTGCACTTCCAAAAACTCGAAAGTGTGATATGTTGGGTATCTGTCCAAGAACTAACTGTAGAGGAGACAATTTATGAAGAGTCGTTGGTCTTACTCGAATGATGGCTACAACATGAAGAATTGCATGACCCTAAACTGAGGTAGGTAAGTTAGCCCTTAACATTAATGGTCGTGCAATTAGTTGAAGTCTTTTTATTAAAGATTCAGCTAAGCCAATTTGTGTATGAATATGAGGAACAGAATACTTAATGGAGATTCCAATAGTAATACAAAAATCATTAAAAGTCTTTGATGAAAATTCAGCTGCATTATCAAGTCGAATTGACTTGATTGGATGATCCGAGAATTGAGCCCGTAACTTGATTATTTGAGCAAGAAGTTTTGAGAAGGAAAAATTTCGAGAAGAGAGAAGACAAACATGAGACCATCTAGTTGAAGCATCTATTAAAACCATGAAATATCGAAATGGGGCATACAATGGATGAATAGGTCCACAAATGTCTCCTTGAATTTTCTTTAAGAATTTTGGGGCTTCTTTATAAACTTTACTGGTGATGGTCGAACAATTAATTTTCCTCGAGAACACGCAACACAAGGAAATTCACTACTGGGAAAACCCTTTTTATTTTTTTATTTTTTTTGAGAGGATGACCAAAAGAATTTTCAATAATACGACACATCATAGAAGTACCTGGATGACCGAGTCTTTCATGCCAAAGCATAAAGGATTTGGGATCTATGATTTTTAGAATCATAAGAGTATGAGACTCAATTGCTCTAATTTTCACAGCATATAATCCAGAAGAAATTTAATGAAGTTTTTCTAGGATATTCTATTTTTCAGAAATAGTAGAACTTACGAGAAGATCTTCATTAAAGATGGTCTGACATATTTAAAAACATAAATAAGAAATATTATTCATGAAAAAAACATACCACGTATAGAACGAAAACTAATAATATTATACATGCAGGATGTTTAATTAAAAACAAAAATTAAACATTATCCCAAAAGATACTTTCAGAAGGTCCAGTAATATCAACAACCTTTTCCTCATCGTTGGTCATTGGTGGATCATCAACAATATCCAATTGATGATTAACAGAGTTTGTCTCTACCTCCATTACTTTGTTCTTTTGAGACTCCTGGAATAAATTAACCAGATGCCTCGGCGTATGACAGGTACGCGACCAATGCCCATTCATCCCACACCTAAAACAAACATCTGGTTTGTTCTTTATCTGTGTTGCATTTTCTTTATTTTTACCTGAATTAGACACTTGCCACTTCTGGTGGCTTGAATTGTCGCGGTTCTAGAATTTGTTGTTATGATGGCCTCGTTTATTCTTTCGCCCCCAAGGCTTCTTATTATATGGCCATCTATAGTCACGTTTATTCTGCTGGAATGACGTGCTGTTAATATCCGACAATGGGGCATCACCCGTTGGCCGTACTTGATAGTTTTTCAACAACAATTCATTATTCTTTTCTGCAACAAGGAGGATAAACAATAAGTCACTGAATTTTGTGAACTTACTTTGTATATATTGTTGCGACAGAATCATGTTGGTGGGATGAAAAGTTGAGAGCGTTTTCTCTAACATTTGGGATTCAGAAACTGGATCTCCACATAAAGTCAAAGTAGAGGTTATTCTATAAACATTGGAACTATATTTCGTAATTGTCTTTTCTAACTCATTTACACTAAGGTGCAATTCTGCATCAAGTGCCCAAACCACATAGTTGTCTCAAGAGATTTTCAAAATAGAAAAATCTATTTTTTTTTCAAAGTTTGCCATCTATTCTGGGTTAAAACACAATTTTATTATTTATTAAAACAATAAATAATTGCATGTATGATATAGAAAAAAATAAACTATATCACAACCTCAAGTGGTGATAAAATGCAAATATAAATAATCTTATATTTATATTATTAGCATATTATCTCAGTAAAAAGAATATGCAATCGTTAATGTATATATACTATTACAAATATATATATATATATATATATATATATATATATATATATATATATATATATATAGACACACACACACACACACAAAACTGCAAATGGATCTTCACCCATATGCGGTAATCCACTTATACAGATCATTTTCACAATTTAATAAGGAATAAAATACAAAGGATCATTCACCATGCATGTGGTAATCCATATAGACATGTTATTCCAACAGAATAATAAAGAATGGAATAACAGAAGGATTCACCATGCATGCGATAGAGACCGCACAGACATGTTATTCCCAACAGAAAGATAAAGACGGAACCAGGTTCGGCGTAAAATGCACAGATAGGATATTCCAACAGAATAATAAAGACAGAACCAGGTCAGGCGAAGTTCGCACCGACAGGATGTTCCAACAGAATAATAAATAATAGAATAACGGAAGAATTTCACCATGTATAGGGTAGTCTGTGTATACAGGTTATTCCAACAATTTAATAAGAAATGAATACAAAGGATTATTCACCAGGTATACGATATTTCACATATACAGGTTATTCCCATAATTTAATAAGCGGTAAAAAGGTTCCCACCAAGTCTTGTAAGATCAACAAGGATAGATGGTACCATTGTAAATAAAAGAATTTAAATGCAATTATAAGAATAAAATTATATTATTGGTGGCATAGCCCAACCTGTAGTATAATAATAAATTGCAAGAATTTAATTTTGCCGTCTCAGTTGGTTAGAGCTTCGTGCTGATAACGTGTTATAAAACTTTAGCAAAGTATAATAATATACTCTAATAATTGCTCTAATAATATTTAGAGAGAATAAGAGAAAAGGAGAGTGAAACCTTAAGAGGAATTCACTAAATTTCTTTCAGTTTCATTGCCTTTATATAGGCAATGCAGAGGATGTTCACGGATGAAAGAATGGTCACATGACAATAGAAGGGGACAAGAGAAGAGGAAAAAGGCGAGCACCCTTAAGAGAAGGGAATCATGATTACAACAAGTCCGAATTTCTTACTTGTGAAAAATGATCAAAAAATAAGCGACTCTCGAACAGCTCAACAATAAAAAAAATATTTATAAGTTGGCCATTAAACTGATTGAACCGGGAACGGTCCGGTCTAAGTTAAATTAATTTGGTCAAAAATTTGAATTGAACCGATTGGTTATCCGTCGAACCGATGTTTCGATTGGTAAAACCGATCGATTTTTAATTATTTTTTATACCAAATTTTTTTAAATATTATAATTAACCACTTTTAATAATATTATAACTAAATTCCATTATATTTTAGTTCATAAAAAAAAGATTTTTAAAAATTTTATTAATTATTAATAACATATATTTTTATATATTTATGACATCATTAATTCAATAATGATTCAACCACATGTTAGGAAAGCAGTGAACCATTCGGCCTAGTGGCAGAACAAGAATAAAATTTGAGGGGGGTCAAAATTTGAATGCGGTTACCGGAGGTCCGGAGCAGGGACGTGTAGGTTGCAGCGGCGAGAGAGCGGAGTTAAGGTCCTTGGGTTTGATTTTGACCCAGATTTAGCGACCCAATGTATAATTTCATCAATTTAAATATTTCATAATAATTCATCATTCATCAATTCTCTTAGGATTTAAGAAAACAGAAATTAAACAAATTGTAGCTAATCTGCTTGGGTTTTCCTCAAGAGTCCCATACTGTTTTTGACTAAGAGTCAAATAATATTTTTTTAAATCAAATCAGACACCCATCAACCAAGTCTTATTTGACGTGAATACAAATAAACAACACTTCAGATTTTGTCTTTTCAGTTATAAGCAATAAGAACTTAAACCTATTAAACAAATAGCACACATGAATTTAAAACAAGAACCGCAAATCACTATCATTATAATGCAATCAAAATGACTATTGTAGTCATGTATCTAAACAAAGATGAAATTCCCAATCTTTTTTCTGAAATTATGAGTACTCCAAAAAAGAGTAATAAACTAAAAAAACTAAGAAATAATTGGTGTAATGAGGATGCTATCAAGTATGCATCACAACATGAATCCTCAGTTCTTCACTACACAATCTTTTCTTTATTGTTCCTTTGATTTGATAATTTGGTAATTTGATTCTTATGGTCTAAAAAATAAATAAAAAGGGGAAAATCACAACAATAACAATGAATATCACAAAACCTGTAATTTGTAAAATTAGACCATAAGAATCAAATTACCAAATTTGAAAGACATTTAGGCTAAATTAGAATTTAAAAATTAGTCAAATTACCAAAGTCCAAAGCAGGCGGCGGCGGGCGGCTGGAGCAGTGAGCAGTGGCGGGCCGGCGGCAGAGGCAGGAGCACTGGAGGGCCAGACTACGGGAGGCAGTGGACATAGGTAGAACTGCGGAAGAGGGAAGAGATGAGTTAGTGAAGTATTGAAGTCTGTGAAGACTGAAGAGAGTAAGAGAGGTGAAGCCCTAATAAAAAATAAAAAATAAAATATTTTTTTAATGAAACAACGTCGTTTCATGTTATTATAAAATAAAATAAAAAGAAACAAACCTATGTTGGCGTGTTGCAAACTCTGCAGAGTCGGAGAAGAAGAACTAAGAAGTCGGACTGTCGGTGTTGGAAGACTGGAGCACCGTCGGCTGCCCCCCCTACCGCCCCCACCCCCTAGTCCACATGGACCGCCTCCCTATCTGGGTCAGATGTCCCCCTCCGCCCTAGTTCCGCCTCTGATTCGGCCTGTAATTTTTTCTCAACCATCTTACCGGTAACTTTTTCGGATCGATGACTGATCCTATAAAAACATTGATGAAATGAGTGGGAGAAAAATTGTGGGACTTTCATTTTTGCACTCACACCTTAAATGTTATGAGTCGCGTGAGGGACAGACGCCCTCTGCACAAGACCCTTCAAGTTCATGCATATAAATTTGTGATGTCAATGGAGCGAGTAAAAGCCATAAATGTTTTAACACCAGAAATGAACTGAACCGGACTATCCTGTCAGACCGAACGAACCAGGAACCAGTCTCCAAAACGAGTGGGTTAAGTTGGGTTAAATGCAAAGTCGACCACTGAACTTTAGTGATTTTTCGGTATTGAGTCCCTTTCTTCAGGTCAACTTTAGTGGTTTTTGGGTATTGAGTCCCTTTCTTTCGGTCAACGCAAACTGAGCCCCTTTCTATTCAAAAATCTCCACAGATTTGAACTAACAACCTCGCGTTTGAAACTTTCGTCATATGACCACACAAGCACCACAGGCCTAGATACTAATTACTTGCAAGTTTTAATCTTTATATCAAAACATTTTATTTCTCCTAAAAAAATTAAAATACTTTGCAGATCCTTCAGAAAAATCTAAGATTCATTTCGTTCTTCAAAAAAATCTAAGATTCATTTTATTCTTTGTCTTTCTCTCTCTCATCCAACTCTCGTATGCACAGAGAAAAGCAAGGGTTTCAAAAATTCGTCAAATTGAGGGTTTGTAGTGAGGATACTAAAGTTATTCGAAGGATCTGAAAGTGCTTTATGGTGGGGGAGATGGTGTAAGTGTCTCGAAATTCCTCTTTATTGATGTCGTCCCTTTATTCTATTCTCTTTTACCTGTGTAATGTGGCCCCTTTATTTACCTTCACATGTCCATTGTCTGGAACTTAATCCCATTTCTTTGTGTATTGTCGGCCCTTTACTAAAATGGTTTGTTATTATATAAATATCAACTTGATTGGGTATTATATTGTGGTCCTAATGTTATCTGGTAATAATTATATAGTCTCATCTCGTATGTGTATGTGGTATGTCTTGTTGTTCCATAGTCCAACATGAGATTTATACTATAGTTTATTGGTAGTGGAACTCCACCAATAATCTTTTGTCTATCATGTGCTGGAGAGAAACAAAGTTTTGTTTGTCCTGCTATAATAATAATAAATGTTTATGTATTTTTATTGTAGAAACTTGGAAGTGGAACTCCACCATGGGGGTTTATTTGGGTTACATCATGTTTTCCATTACGATTATGGGAAAATTGATAAGTTTCAAATCCCTTATTTTGAATTGAATTTTGAGAAGCTGAAGACACTGTGTGAGGGTTTTGGGTACACAGATGTAATTGGGTTATATTATAGAATGCTTGGAACTATATTTTGTGGGCATTTTTCAAATCTTAAAGATGATGATGACCTAAATATAATGTTAGATAATGTTGTAGATTATAAATATGTTGAGATTTATCTTGAGCATGATTATGAAGGGGGTAAACAGACTAAACAACCTACACAGACTGAACATGCTAGTGATAGGAAAAAATAGGCTAAGAAGGTGAGTTTGATAACTGATATTAGTCATGATGGTGATGTGTTGGTGGAAGAAAATAACTATGAGGACTCCAGTTCTTCTAGTGATAGTGATATTCTTCTTGATGAGGAGGAAGAAGAAATGTTTCTAACTGATGATAAAGAAATAATTGAGGCAAGTGTTGCCTCCTTTTTAGTCTTACCAAAAGGATTCTAACTCATGCAAGCATACATGGGTCAATAAGTAGTACAGAGTAAGAAAAGTATCGATCCACAGAGAAAGGTTTTAAACTTTACTTATCATACATCAATTGCATCACTATCTTTATATGCTTAAACGAATACTCACAATTTTAAAGTAATCTAAATTCAAATAATAAATAAAAGAATAATACTAGAATAATGAATCAAATTTGGAAAGAATGGGATTCTAACTTCATTTCATACTTCATCTAAATATTACCATCATGCAAAATTATAGATTATGGAAAATTAGCTAAGAGCACCAAAAGTAGACATAATCATTTTTCAATGAATTATGACCTGTTTACATAACATCCACATTACGGTAGAAATCATGTAATCGACAATAATGCCAAAATCACTATATTCTTATGTGAAATTGCAACACTAATGAATTGAAGCACATGCTCTTATATTACTACATACGGTGAAACAGTATATTTCTATCTGATTCATGAAATATAAAGCTAAAAATTTCAGCCTCATAAACGCATGCTATCATGATTATACCCGTACTCATATGTCATTTTTCACTTCCATATAAGTACACATGGTGAATGGTGATCAAACATTCATACATTACACTCAATCATGATAGATAATCCAAAAATAAACATATAACCAAACAATCAGGTAATTAACTATAGACTACATATCAAATTCCGTTAGAATCTCATAATGGAGTTTAGTTCATTTCTGAACCAAAAGCCATTATGGGATTGTAGTAACACATGAAAATTAAATAACACAATTGAGAGAGAAGAGAGAATTGATTAAACCCAATTGCAGGATTCTGTTCAAAATGCTATTCCAAATCACCAGTGATCTCTCGAAGATAAAAATATACTTTATTTCTAATAACCTAAAATGAGAGAGAGAGAGAGACAATTGTACTAATCAGAGCTCCAAACTCTCTCCTCAAAACTAATGAAAAACTTAAAACCCTAATTGTTCTAATGTAAAACTGATGAAAACCATAATAATCCCAGTCTGGTACCAACCAAAATAGTTTAGATAAGCTCAAGCGCTTCAAATTTCAAATTTAAAAAAATAGGTCAACAATAGCTTCAGAGGACTCGCGCGGTCGCGCGAGATCCCAGTACAAAACGGGTGCGGGCGCGCGTGTATGCGATTTTAACTTCTACAGGCTGATGGCGCGGGCGCGCGAGATTTAGCTTATTCAGTCGCACGACTTTTGTGTTTTGCATACTGAATTTCTACTGCTGTTGCTTGTTGTTCTGCTGCTTGTTTGTTAGTCCTTCAACCATGTTTAGCTCCTTGTCTACACGCGTTCCACTTGCCATGCCTTAGCTAGCCTCATACCAGCATGCCAATGCCAAACTATGCCATTTCCGGCATTTTCATACCATAGGAGTTCTAATTACGAGTTAAGCAAAATAAGCATAAAATGCACTAAAAATATACTAAAATGTACTTGAGATGAGCATAATTCTCGTGAATTGGTATCCAATAAGTAGGTATAAAACCTACTTATCAAATACCCCCAAACTTGAACTATTGCTTGTGTGACGCCCCCAAAATAGGTATACATCACCTATCTTGAGTCGCCAAATACATGGTACAGAATACAAATACAACCTTAAATATACAACATGAGCTATGAGTTTTAAAACAAATATTGTCTTCTAGACAGTATTCAAACTCAAAATAAGTCCTCAATACATTTATTATCACACTATTTCACAGATTAGTGAGGACTACTAATGCAATCATCTGGACCATCAATCCATTCCCTGGCCAGTCCCAGCTATATTCTCATTTCCTGAAGAGAACATTGAAAGAAAGGGTGAGCTCAACTAGCCTAGTAAGAAATATTATGACTAAGATAATGCAGAATAAATTATCCTTAGTCTTCAACAGTATAACAACTGATAGAATATAATAGACAACAAGTTTTAGATCAACAACTACAGCGGAATAAGCAATCCATTAGAAGAGTCAAGTAGAAAATAAAATCTACTATCTTCTATGATTTAAAAGGTTTTTCATCACTTTTATCGCTGAGACTCAGTTTAATAAATAATCCACATCATCAAATCATCCCTGCACTACAGGCCAAGGATATTCTTTAGTATCACGACCACGAATTATCCATGCACTACGGGCCAATGATAATCTTGTTTTCATCAACGGTCCTGATCATGCCATAAAATAATTCATCATTGCACCCTTGGCCGAAGAGAATCCATAGCCATAATCATACCAAAAACTATCCATCAATGCACTACGGATCAATGAGGACTTTTTACCACATCATTTGTAACATTACGGTCATGATTATACCGAATAATCCCTGGTCATAATCATACCAAGTCCATCTATGCACTACATACTACAGATGACTTTCAACATAATATAAGCATGAGGATGATGACAATTCAATAAAACAAGTTCAAGAATAAATTTTAAAGATTTATAAGTTAATTTATCCTGAACTCAATAACGTCCAAATTGTTAACATGATACTGCTTTCTGTAGTAAAATTCAAGAATGCTCAGAAGAATATTTCCATGAAAAGATACTGGATGAAGGGCAAATATCTAGGATATTCCACTAATTTCATAGAATATAGAAGCCAAAACTTTAACCAATTGAGTATAATAGAATATATAAAACTGCAAATGGATTTTCGCCGCCATGCGGTAATCCACGTAGACAGATTATTTCAACAGAATAATAAAGAATGAAATAACAGAAGAATTCACCAGGCGTGCGTAATCCACACAGACAGGTTATTCTAACAGAATAATAAATAATGGAACCAGGTTCGACATAAACGCACAGACAAGATATTCTGACAGAATAATAAATAATGGAACCAGGTTCGGCGTAAACACACAGATAGGATATTTCGAGAGAATAATAAAGAACGGAACATTAGAAGAATTTCACCATGTATGCGGTACTTCGCATAAACAGGTTATTCCAACATAATAATAAAGAATGGAATAACAGAAGTTCTCTTCACGAATAAGAAAGAAATAATACCCCTTACGAGTACAACAAATAATATCCCTTACCTTAGAAGAAACTGGATATTGGAAAAGTGAAGTAGCAGAATACTTTTCTTCTTTCTCTCTATAGTTTCTCTCTCTAGAGTTTCAATGAATTCATAAGAAATAATGAAGGAATGAGCTTCTATTTATAGAAGAACTGAAAGTGGCTCTTGGTCTTAACGAAGGGTCAAAATGACTCTTGGTAATATTGAAGAGACAACTACTATTTGCGAAAGGGAAATTAACTCTTGGAACACCGAAGGGGCAAATAACTCTTGAAACACCGAAGGGGCAAATAACTCTTGAAAAACTGAAGGGACAAATAACTCTTAGAAAACTGAAGGGACAAGTTACTATTAAAACTTTAAATCAACGATCCATATTGATTTACTATTATAATTTCAACAAACGGTCTGAAAAATTAGCACATCTCCTCATGAAATAATATTGTACCCAAAATGATTTGGACCGAAAAAAAATATATTTTTTGGGTGAATAGTAACTCGTGAATAGTAACTCGGGAATAGTACTCCGACACGAAAAGTGCCCCGAATACCCGAGTGAGCAATATAACCTCCAGACATCAATTATCATCGAAATAAAGGTCGATTTCCACTAACACAAATAATCCCAACACAATAGAACAATCAATTTCATCTTTAATCAACACGAACTTATTCATCATTAATATTATAATTCACAATATTTAACAACCAGATCGTTCCCAGGAAAGAGGGGGATTTTTGATAAGGATTTTTCCTTATTGGCGCGCAATTAGGTGACCAAACCTCTCCTTGGCAGAACTTCTAGACATCGTTAATATTGGAAATAATAATATTAATAACTTCATCATCTCAATTATTGATTTAATAATATATAAAATATTAACAATAATTGAATCAAATAATGTGAGATACTATGCAGCAATTACTGTAGCAATAATTGAACAAAACTGAGTGACTTCTCACGTAAGCATCAATAATCAATACCGTGTGCTACTATGCAACCACACGTATTACTGTACTTTTACTACCGAGTAGTTTAACAGTTTTAACGATAAAACTTCCGCCGTTATTTTCATAAAAATATTTTTGTCGTTTTCTCAATCCGACAATAATTCTGTTATGGAGTCCACCAATGATTGTACCGTCGTACGAATATTTTCCGATAAAAAGAATATTCCCCGACCAATCGAATATTATACAACAACTTGCATACTTTTGAAAAATTATAAATACTACCCACAAATATAACACTATCTCAAATCCACATCATAATATTCAAAAAAATATTTCGAGAAAATTAAATTTTTATTCATAAAATCTGGGGTCTCACAGCTTGCCCTCAAGTAATGCATACGACATTAAACAATGAAATGTAACTACATGCTATGCAACTAGATTACGATGCAAATGAGTTCCACAATTTTCCAGCTAAAATAGAATTCGAATCCAATATGCCTCAGCGAATTATCCAGATTCAAGAATAAAAATTCAAACTGAGCTATAGACATAATATCATACAATCAAATAACCCATACTTGTTATAAAGATGTTGTGTATGTGTTGTGTTCACCAAAACTTGACTAAGACAAAGAATTTAATGTTAAAGTGTTCAAAACAGAAACTTGCAGTCTAAATCAAGATCCATGTATACTAATGCAACAAAAACTATTCTAACATATCAATACAAACTAAGGTTCAACAATGGGTTTAAACTGCTTTATTTTTACTCACGAGGGCGATTTTCGCTCTTTCCCGTGGTGTTTATTGCTCTTTTTTTAAATCGCATGGCTGTGCAATGCCTCATTCTATTAGGCTAACAGTGTTACCCCTTAGCGAGCTTTCAACCAACGACTCACATACCATAAAAGACCTTAGGGTGCTAGGTGTAAAGACAATCCTCTAGGGCGTACTTGCTCAAGTAACAAAGGCCCCGAAACAAGACTAACCATGGTAGTTTTATTTTTTTTATAATAAGCATACCCATGTGTTCCCAAAGCTTGATTATCAATGTTTTTATAGCCTAAGTTCAGTTTACACATAATTCTATTTTTAAAAACCACATTTCCTATCAAGCAATAAAACACTTACTTTTATACCTAAAAGCATTTGTGAACACGTAAGTGCAAACCAAAAGCATCTAAACAACATCCATTGATTACATCATGTAAAACATTATATCTAAGCTCAATTTATCCATTAAACTCAACAATCCTTCAAAATTCAGTTTCATCATTGGTTAGACTTAAACTCCACAAAGCTAGAAATGCGAGACATGCAACTAAACATATAATGCAACTAAACGTATACTAACATATATCATCATGACTAAAAACAGAAAAATTTTCTGCAATTATTAACTAACACATAAACATGCAAAATTTTAAACTAACATACAAATATTACATGCAACTACCCTACTACCCATTACCCCCAAACTTAAAATATTCAGTGTCTTAATGAATGAAGGTATAGGGTTAAAAGAACTCCCCTACTGATCAACTGCACCACGCTTTTCGGGTGGTGAATCCGGTGGTGGAAATGGCACGACTTTCCCAAATTGTTGCCACTCGAGCATAGTGCCATGTTGTGCAAATGCCTCTGCTACAGACCTCGTCAAACTATTAGCAAATGCCACAAAGTTGTCATACATAATGTCGACCTTCCTCTTCAACCTTCGGAAATGTCAATCATCAGTAGTCGCGCTGGCTTGAGTTGACGTGCATGCTTCATTTGTCCCTGATGGCTGCTGCTATGGCGCAGATGATGCGGGATGAATGATGAAACCCTTACCCCTTGGGTATGGGGTACGTCCTGCCCAATCTTTGAATTTTTCTATCGTGGCGTGGGTGATATCCTGACTTGGGAATTGCAGCTTCTCATCAGACCACCTAACTCCTGCTTTAGCATACAAATGAGCCACAATCGAGGCATGTGGTATACTTCCTATAGTGCTCCCCCTCATATAACGTAACATGTTATGATTGATTAGATGACCAATATCAATGTATTTCCCTTTAACAATTCCCCAAAGAATGATGGCTCTCTCAGTTGTAATCTCATGTTGATGGAATGACGACATGAGTTTTTCACAAATAAACAGATTTCAAGCCTTAGTATAACGGTTGAGAGTGGAAGTTGGGAAGGTCTTAGGGTCCATTGTGTACCCGATATACATAAATAAGTGATAACCTCATCTAAATCTGTCTCCAGTCGTTCCGCCTCAACCCAATTTATACGTCCAGCTGGAGGGTCTGCTAAATTGAAGACGCCACGAATTGCCCTAGGTCGATAATCCACTTGAACCCCTCGAACGAAAGAAAATCTATTCATTGTCTCCTTTGCATTTGCATAAAACTCCCTTACAATGGCCATAGGTGCAGCCATTGGTGTAGAGCAAACTCCATGCCAACATTTTCCCTTGATCATCTACACCAATTGCCCATCTTGTGCCTCTGGCTTAAACCCTCATTCTCGAACAAAAAACTTTGCTATAATACGGTAATACTCTATCTGTGCATCCAGGCTGACAAATTTAGAGAAGTCCACATTGTCACCACTTTGACTACTGTTAGATGATGACTCAAGAGTGCGAGAGCGAGCACATTTAGGACCCTTCTCTGAACGAAGAGGAAGAAAACTTGCTTGATGGAATTGTGAGTAAAAAATTTACTGCACAGAGAACCACCAAACTTGTATTGCACACACCCACTAAAAAACCCTAGTTTTATCAGTGTAGATGTTGAACGTGGGTAGGAGGACTGATGCGATAAACACGTAATGGGATGAGACGTTACACTTTTGAATTGGAACGGTTTGGGAGAGGAAGAGTCGTGCACACTGTGGAGAGGAATGAGATACGCTTTGATATTTCAAATGTTATGAGAGATTGAGCAAGACACGTCTTTAAAATCTTCAAAATTTTTCAAAACCAGGTGTCGGGCGCGGCAGTGCGTGTTCTGAATGGGGACATTACGCGGGCGCGCGACTGCTTTTTCTACACAGACTTGTTGTAAGACCCCGAATTTTATGAAATAAAAGTATTCAATTTTTCTATTTGATAAATGGTTAAATAGATAAAAGTTTAAAGTTATGGGTGAAATGTGAATTTTTTTTAAAATAAACAAGTGGTTATAAAATATTCATTTATTGTCGGGGAATATTCGTTTGGTCGCGAAATATTCTTTCTGTCGGGAAATATTCGTACGACGGCGCAACAATTTCTGGGCCCCATAACGACTAACTGTCGGATGAAGATAACGACAAAAATTGAGTTTTTTATAATTAACGGCGTAGTTGTTACCGTTAACACTGTTGGAATACCCGGTGGTTAAAATACAGTAATACGCGTGGTTCCACAGTAGCACACGGTTTTGCATAGTATTTTGAATTATTGATTCTTACGTAAGAAGGCACTACTCAATAATTGTTACAGTAATTACTGTTCAATATTTTATTTTATTGATTCAATAATTGTTGCGTTGATATTTTATATTATTGTTTTTTTCAATAATTGTCACTGCACAGTATCTCCATTATCAGATCAATAATTCATATTATTTGAATAATATTATTAGATAGCATTATTGGTAATGTCTAAAAAGTTCTGTCAAGGAGATGTTTAGTCAACAAATTGCGCGCCAGTAAGGAGAAATCCTTATCGGAAAGCCCCCTCTTTCCTGAGAACTGCGTGGTTGTCATTATTGTGATTCTGTAATATTATTTGTGAATAATTAATTATTGATTTATATGATAAAAAAATATTTATTTGATGTGGATATAAATGATGGATTTATTTATGTGGTTATAAATGAAGGAATTAATGTTGAGGTATTTTATCAGTATTTTTGTCGGATTGGAGGTATTAAAAGATCAAATCGGTATTCTTACAGCTTTATTGTGTGAGTTATAATTTTTGATCCGACCGTTGGAT
The DNA here is from genome assembly GCA_016801055.1 of Panax notoginseng. Lineage (NCBI taxonomy): Eukaryota > Viridiplantae > Streptophyta > Magnoliopsida > Apiales > Araliaceae > Panax > Panax notoginseng. The sequence goes on from CM029016.1 coordinate 20,695,619, forward strand.
CGTTGTAATTTTTGGATATGTTATACATATATGAGTTGAGTATATGTCCACAAATTTTGAACCGTTAAAAATGAACGAATGATTTGTTATGAATTTTAAGAGGTGACTGATTCGGAAATTAGGTTTATAAATGATTTTGGTAGAAAATTCTAGAAATGAGTGGGCCCCACTTTTGGTTGTTGGGAATGGTTGTAAGACCCCAACTTATTAATGAATAAAATCAAATTTTCTCTAAATATTATTGTGAATAATAAGGGGTTAATTTGATATAATACTTTGGTTATGGGTGAAATGTGCAAATTTTGCAAAATAAGCAAGTGGTTATAAAATATTTATTTTTGGTCGGTGAATATCCGGTTGGTCGTGGAATATTCTTGTTGTCGGGGAATATTCGTACGACGACGCAGCCTTGTGTGGGCCCCATAACGGAAAGCGATTGGATGAAGAAAACGACAAGTATAAGTTGTTTATTAATAACGGCGTAGTTGTTACCGTTAACACTGTTGAAATACCCGGTGGTTAAAAATACAGTAATAACGCGTGGTTGCACAGTAGCGCACAGATTGCACAGTATAGTTGAATTATTGATTCGTACGTAAGAATGCACTACTCAATAATTGTTACAGTGATTACTGTTCAATATTTTATTTTATTGGTTCAATAATTGCTGCATTGATATTTTATATTATTGTTGTTTCAATAATTGTTACTGCACAGTATTTCCCATTATCAGATCAATAATTCATATTATTTGAATAATATTATTAGATAACATTATTGACAATGTCTAGAAAGTTCTGTCTAAGGAGAGGTTTGGTCATCTAATTGCGCGCCAGTAAGGAGAAATCCTTATTGGAAAGCCCCCTCTTTCCTGGGAACGGCCTGGTTGTCATAAATGTGATTCTGTAATATTATTTGTGAATAATTAATTATTGATTCATATGATAAGGAAATATTTATTTTATGAGGGATATATTTTTTTGGTTAAAAATGAAGGAGTTAATGTTGAGGTTTTTATCCATATTTTTGTCGGAATGGAGGTATTAAAAATCAGGGTTTTTGAGATATTTTGCGGGGGTTATAATTTTTAATCCGACCGTTGGATCGTGGTAATTTTTGGATATGTTATACATATATAAGTTGAGTATATGTCCACAAATTTTGAACCGTTAAAAATGAACGTATGATTTATTACGAATTTTACAAGATGACTGGTTCAGAAATTGTTGAATTTTCGGAGTTTATCATTTTGGTGGAAAATTCTAGAATTGGTGGGCCCCACTTGTGGTTGGTGAAGAAATGTGCTGAATTATATTTCAAATGTGGTGGGTGGGAATAGTAGCAGGTAAAGCCATCAGGTTGCAGGTCAAACCTACCAAAATTTTCCTATAAATAGAGGGCTAAGTTAGAATTGAAAATCACACCAGAAACAAGTTTTCTCTCTTTCTCTCTCTAGATTATTGAGTGTATTTTGTGAGTATACTTTGAGAGTTTCTATCATCAGAGCAAGTTTCTTTCAGCCTTATACCGGTATTCCGACCAGAAGTACTGATATTTTGAGGTAAGGGATATTATTTTCTTCTTAATGATATTATTTTCTTCAATATCATTATGCTGAAATATTGATATGAGTTTTTATCAAATTTGGAACTTTTTGTGTCGGGGGTTACTATTCACGTATACGGCACTATTCACGTATACGGCACTATTCACGAATACGGCACTATTCACCGAAAAATAAAATTTTTCCTTTTTGTCCAAGATGTCTATTATGGTTACTATCTTTGATTGTATCCATGTTTTGATCTTTATTTTTGAATTCTGCTTCACAATTGATTATTATGAAGTATTATTGATCTTGGATAAACTGTTATACGAATCCCTACTATTTGTCCTTCTGTCTCATTGGATTCGTTCTCTTTAAGATATTTTTCATCATCCTCAGTCCTAAATGATGATATTACTGAATATCTTTGGCCTGTAGTGCAAAGATGTATAATTACTTGATGAATATCTTTGGCCTGTAGTGCAAAGATGAACAGGTGTTGAGATGAACATGACCGACTGATGATACAAATGAATATCTTTGGCCTGTAGTGCAAAGATGAATATTTGGTTAAAGATGATTATTAATTGATGTTACAGGGATAAAATATTGATGATGGACTTTTAAATCTTAGAAGATAGTAGAATTCTTTCTCTACTTGACTCTTCTAATGGTTTGCTGTTTCCGCTGCAGTTGTTGATCTAAAACTTGTTGTCGATTATATTTTATCAGATTTTTCCCTGTTGAAGACTAACGATAATTTGTTGTATATTATCTTAGTCATAATATTCTTTACTGGGCTAGTTGAGCTCACCCTTTTCCTTTTTGTTCCATTTTTCTTCTCAGGAGGTGAGAACATAGCAGGATCTAGTCGGGGTATGGAGTGATGGTTCTAGAAAGATGTATTAGCAGTCCTCACTATTTCTGTAAAATAGTGTTTGAATAATTGTAATGAGGATTTATTTGAGTGTGGATATTGTCTAGAAGACAATATTTGTATTTAAACTCAGTATGTGTTGTCGTATTTTGCACGACAATTGTATTATTGAAGTTGTAGTTTGCTTTCTGTACCATGTATTTGGCGACTCAGAATGGGTGTTGTATACCTATTCTGGGGGCGTCACAGTTGGTATCAGCTTAGTATGTGGTGACTGTTGACGATAGAGACTGTAGGGGAGTGATGATAGGTACCACTGTGGTGCTGAGATGGGGTGAGACAGTTGGTATCAGAGCTTAGGGATATGATCCCTGGATGAGATGTGAGACAAGAACTAGGAGGGAGAGACGGGGAATTCCTTCGCTAGTATGACCTGACTAAGTTTATTTGGTGTTTATTTGGTCGGTCAGAGTATAGGGATAATATATGACATGACTATTAACCCTTGTTTTATGGCAGTATTTAAGAATGGCAGCTGAGAACGTTAATAATGGAGTAAATCAGACCGTGGAGACACCTTTGATCACTACCCAGGGAAACGTGCAACAGGAAGGCAATATTCCTCCTGTAAACAACGTTACCGAGCAAACGATGAATGATGGAATGTTTAGGAGCTTTTTGCAGTTCATGCAAAATCAGACGAGGGAGACTCGTGTGCAGAATACGGGTGGAAATGATAACAACGCGCGGTTTGTCACAGCTAAGCAGTTCAAAGAATTGGGACCACCAGAATTTAAGGGAAAGCCGGATCCGATCATGGCGGAAACGTGGGTCAAGCAAATTACCAAGATATTTGATGTCTTGGGATGCACGGAGGAACAGAAGGTTCCATTCGCCACATTTATGTTCCGCGGTGAGGCAGACTACTGGTGGGAGTCTGTGAAGCGTACCCAGCCTGACGCACTCAACATGTCCTGGGAAACATTTCAAAAACTGTTCAATGACAAGTACTTTCCTGAAAGTATTCGTCATATGAAGGAGGTTGAGTTTATCAGACTGGAACAAAACAACATGACGGTGTCCCAGTACGAGGCGAAGTTTGCAGAGTTATCCAGGTTTGCACCTCATTTGGTCGAAAATGAGGAACGAATGACGCGGATGTTTCTGAGAGGTTTAAAACCTGAGATTCGTCAATACCTTATCTCTCATAAATTTTCTCTGTATTCAGACGTTGTCAACAGGGCCCAATTATTAGAGAGAGATAATGAGTATACTCAACCGAGGGACCACAACCAGGGTCATACCGGTGACAGCAATCATCAGAGCGATGATAACCAACGAGGAGGGAAAAATACGAACAAAGGCGGTAACCACTCGGGTGGTCATCGTGGCCATGATAATAGGAGAGGTGAGTCAAGTGGAAATTTCAGAAAGAGGAGATTCAACAATGACGGGAAGACATCAGCACCAGCACCAGCACCAACAACAAATTTTAGGGGAGGAGAACGACCGCCAGTTAGATGTTACAAATGCGGGAAAGAGGGACATATCAGCCCAAACTGTCCACAACAATCCAAGGTGTGTTACAACTGTGGAAGGAAGGCCACATCGCTCGAGATTGTACTATAGCGAAACCAAGTTCAGCGGGAGTGGTGATTCCAAGGGCTGTCCCGGATAAGGCGAAATCAGCGGTTCCTGGAAGAGCGTTTGTCGTAACTGGCCAAAACGTGAGAAACCCGAACGAGGTGATCACGGGTAAGCTAATCTTGAATTCTTGCGAAGTTTATACTTTACTAGATACCGGTTCTACCCATTCTTTTATCTCTCCTGCTTGTGCTCAACGTTTAAACTTGACTCCGGAGAAATTGGACTTTAACTTATCTGTTGAAACTCCGTTGGGTGAAACCTTCGTTACATCTACAGTTTATAAATCTTGCATGATCCAAGTTGGCACTATCACATTACCTGTTGATCTTATCTCTTTAAAGATACTTGCTTTTGATGTGATTTTAGGAATTGATTGGTTAACCACTCATCATGCTAAAATTGATTGTTTTCGTAAGGTTGTTAGTTTTCATATTCCTAACCAACCTGTCATACGAATTCAAACTACTAAACCACTAAAATCAGTCACTGTCATATCAAGCCACAAAGCTATTCGTTTATTGAAAAACGGATGTCAAGCTTTCTTAGCCCATGTTATGGATTTGAACAAAGACAAGTCAGATTTGAATAATATTTCTATTGTTAGAGAATTTTCCGATGTATTTCCTGAAGAACTTCCCGGTCTACCCCCGGAACGAGAAATTGAATTCTTTATTGACCTTGAACCCGGTACAAAGCCCATTTCTAAAACCCCATATCGAATGGCTCCTATTGAACTTCAGGAGTTAAAAGTCCAACTACAGGAGTTGTTGGACATCGGTTTTATTCGTCCTAGTACGTCTCCTTGGGGTGCTCCTGTTTTATTCGTAAAGAAGAAAGACGGGAGTATGCGACTTTGTATTGACTATCGAGAATTGAACCATGTCACCATCAAGAATAGGTATCCGCTACCTCGCATTGATGACCTGTTTGACCAGTTGCAAGGAGCACAATTCTTTTCAAAGATCGATCTTCGTTCTGGATATCATCAGCTGAAGATTAAAACTGAGGATATTCCAAAGACTGCCTTCAGAACTCGGTACGGGCATTATGAATTCTTAGTAATGTCTTTTGGATTGACTAATGCTCCTGCTGCCTTCATGGATATGATGAACCGTGTATTCAAAGAATATTTGGATCAGTTCGTTGTTGTCTTTATTGATGACATCCTCATCTATTCCAAAAGCCGTGAAGATCATGAGCGCCATTTGAAGCTGGTACTGCAAAGGCTTCGTGAAAACAAGCTATATGCCAAACTGAAGAAATGCGAGTTCTGGCTTGAGGAAGTAGCATTCCTTGGGCACGTGGTGTCAAAACATGGAGTATCTGTCGACCCGGCGAAGATTGAAGCCATACAAAGTTGGGAGCAACCGAAGTCGGTAACCGAAGTACGTAGCTTTCTGGGCTTAGCTGGTTATTATCGGAGATTTGTGGAAGGATTTTCTCGAATCGCTACTCCGTTAACTCAGCTGACTCGGAAAGATACAAAATTCGTATGGAGTGAGGAATGCGAGAAGAGTTTCCAAGAACTCAAGAGGAGACTCATTTCGGCACCTGTTCTGACAATACCATCTGGTTCGGATGGATTTGTTATCTACAGCGATGCTTCAGGCAAAGGGTTAGGATGTGTTCTCATGCAACATGGGAAAGTCATAGCCTATGCCTCACGACAACTCAAAGAATATGAGAGGAATTATCCTACTCATGATTTGGAGTTGGCAGCAGTCGTTTTTGCGTTGAAGATCTGGAGACACTACCTGTATGGGGAGAAAGTGGAGATCTATACAGATCATAAAAGCCTCAAATATTTCTTCACCCAAAAGGAACTCAACATGCGGCAACGACGTTGGCTTGAGCTGTTGAAAGATTACGATCATACCATCCAATACCATCCTGGAAAAGCAAACGTAGTAGCTGACGCATTGAGTAGAAGATCATATGCGGGTACGAGTGCAATGTTTTTAACACAAAGGCCCATTTTGTATGACTTGCAAAGGATGGAGATAGAGATGAAGGCTCCAAGTACCCACATGATGATATCAAATATACGAGTAGAACCGACTTTAATCGATAAAGTTAAAGCTGCTCAAGCTACGGATATAGAGCTGATGCGTATGAAGAAGAAAGTGCAAGAAGGTGCTATTCCAGAAGCAAGAATCGATGAAGAAGGAATACTTCGAGTCAACTCCAGACTTTGTGTTCCTAACGATTTTGACTTGAAGCATAGAATAATGATGGAGGCACACAACACACCGTTTGCAATCCATCCTGGGAGTACCAAAATGTATCACGATCTTCGACATACATTTTGGTGGAGCAATATGAAAAGAGAGATCGCGGAGTTTATCTCGAGATGTTTAACTTGTCAACGTGTAAAAGCGGAGCATCAAGTACCAAAGGGTCCATTGCAACCACTTGAGATTCCGAAATGGAAGTGGGAACACATTACTATGGATTTTGTTACAGGTCTTCCCAAGGTTTCTCAAGGCATAGATGCGATTTGGGTTATTGTTGATAGATTAACCAAGTCCGCTCATTTCTTGCCGATACGTGAGACTTATTCCCTTGAACGTCTTGCTAGTATGTACGTGAACGAGATTGTGAGATTGCATGGCATGCCAGTATCCATAGTTTCGGATCGTGACCCAAGATTCACTTCACGATTTTGGGTTAGCTTGCAGAAAGCTATGGGCACGGATTTACGATTCAGTTCAGCATACCATCCTCAAACGGACGGACAATCAGAGAGGACTATTCAAACTCTTGAAGATCTATTAAGACTTTGTGTCTTAGATCTCAAAGGGAGTTGGGATAAGTACCTACCATTGGTGGAATTCTCCTACAACAACAGTTATCAGGCGAGCATAGGTATGGCTCCATTTGAGGCGTTGTATGGAAGAAAATGTCGTTCTCCAGTATGCTGGGACGAGGTGGGTGAAGCAACATTGTTGGGACCAGAATTGGTACGCATTACTACAGAGAAGATCCAAACGATTCGACAACGTATACAAACGGCACAGGATCGACAAAAGAGTTATGCGGATCTTCATCGGAAGGACGTGGAATTTAATATTGGGGATCATGTATTGTTACGTGTTGCACCATGGAAGGGAGTTACAAGATTTGGGAAGAGAGGAAAGCTCAATCCAAGATTTGTTGGTCCATTTGAGATTCTTGAGCGAATAGGAAATGTGGCATATAGACTCGCATTACCTCCAAGCATGTCTCGTGTTCATAATGTTTTTCACATATCTATGCTTCGTAAATATGTTAAAGACCCGAACCACATTATTGAGTTAGAACCAGACGAGATAGCTGAAGATTTAACGTACGAGGAGGTACCTGTTAAGATCTTGGATAGGAAAGAGCATGTCCTACGCACGAAGGTTATACCACAAGTTAAGGTTTTGTGGAGAAACCATGCTATTGAAGAAATGACCTGGGAGTTGGAATCAGAAATGAAAGCGAGGTATCCTCACCTTTTTGAAACATCAGGTACGTACGTCAATTTCGAGGACGAAATTTCATAAGGAGGGGAGGTTGTAAGACCCCAACTTATTAATGAATAAAATCAAATTTTCTCTAAATATTATTGTGAATAATAAGGGGTTAATTTGATATAATACTTTGGTTATGGGTGAAATGTGCAAATTTTGCAAAATAAGCAAGTGGTTATAAAATATTTATTTTTGGTCGGTGAATATTCGGTTGGTCGTGGAATATTCTTGCTGTCGGGGAATATTCGTACGACGACGCAGCCTTGTGTGGGCCCCATAACGGAAAGCGATTGGATGAAGAAAACGACAAGTATAAGTTGTTTATTAATAACGGCGTAGTTGTTACCGTTAATACTGTTGGAATACCCGGTGGTTAAAAATACAGTAATAACGCGTGGTTGCACAGTAGCACACGGATTGCACAGTATATTGATTATTGATTCGTACGTAAGAAGGCACTACTCAATAATTGTTACAGTGATTATTGTTCAATATTTTATTTTATTGATTCAATAATTGCTGCATTGATATTTTATATTATTGTTGTTTCAATAATTGTTGCTGCACAGTATTTTCCATTATCAGATCAATAATTCATATTATTTGAATAATATTATTAGATAACATTATTGGCAATGTCTAGAAAGTTCTGTCTAAGGAGAGGTTTGGTCATCTAATTGCGCGCCAGTAAGGAGAAATCCTTATTGGAAAGCCCCCTCTTTCCTGGGAACGGCCTGGTTGTCATAAATGTGATTCTGTAATATTATTTGTGAATAATTAATTATTGATTCATATGATAAGGAAATATTTATTTTATGAGGGATATATTTTTTTGGTTAAAAATGAAGGAGTTAATGTTGAGGTTTTTATCATATTTTTGTCGGAATGGAGGTATTAAAAATCAGGGTTTTTGAGATATTTTGCGGGGGTTATAATTTTTAATCCGACCGTTGGATCGTGGTAATTTTTGGATATGTTATACATATATAAGTTGAGTATATGTCCACAAATTTTGAACCGTTAAAAATGAACGTATGATTTATTACGAATTTTACAAGATGACTGGTTCAGAAATTGTTGAATTTTCGGAGTTTATCATTTTGGTGGAAAATTCTAGAATTGGTGGGCCCCACTTGTGGTTGGTGAAGAAATGTGCTGAATTATATTTCAAATGTGGTGGGTGGGAATAGTAGCAGGTAAAGCCATCAGGTTGCAGGTCAAACCTACCAAAATTTTCCTATAAATAGAGGGCTAAGTTAGAATTGAAAATTATACCAGAAACAAGTTTTCTCTCTTTCTCTCTCTAGATTATTGAGTGTATTTTGTGAGTATACTTTGAGAGTTTCTATTCATCAGAGCAAGTTTCTTTCAGCCTATACCGGTATTCCGACCAGAAGTACTGATATTTTGAGGTAAGGGATATTATTTTCTTCTTAATGATATTATTTTCTTCAATATCATTATGCTGAAATATTGATATGAGTTTTTATCAAATTTGGAACTTTTTGTGTCGGGGGTTACTATTCACGTATACGGCACTATTCACGTATACGGCACTATTCACGAATACGGCACTATTCACCGAAAAATAAAATTTTCCCTTTTTGTCCAAGATGTCTATTATGGTTACTATCTTTGATTGTATCCATGTTTTGATCTTTATTTTTGAATTCTGCTTCACAATTGATTATTATGAAGTATTATTGATCTTGGATAAACTGTTATACGAATCCCTACTATTTGTCCTTCTGTCTCATTGGATTCGTTCTCTTTAAGATATTTTTCATCATCCTCAGTCCTAAATGATGATATTACTGAATATCTTTGGCCTGTAGTGCAAAGATGTATAATTACTTGATGAATATCTTTGGCCTGTAGTGCAAAGATGAACAGGTGTTGAGATGAACATGACCGACTGATGATACAAATGAATATCTTTGGCCTGTAGTGCAAAGATGAATATTTGGTTAAAGATGATTATTAATTGATGTTACAGGGATAAAATATTGATGATGGACTTTTAAATCTTAGAAGATAGTAGAATTCTTTCTCTACTTGACTCTTCTAATGGTTTGCTGTTTCCGCTGCAGTTGTTGATCTAAAACTTGTTGTCGATTATATTTTATCAGATTTTTCCCTGTTGAAGACTAACGATAATTTGTTGTATATTATCTTAGTCATAATATTCTTTACTGGGCTAGTTGAGCTCACCCTTTTTCTTTTTGTTCCATTTTTCTTCTCAGGAGGTGAGAACATAGCAGGATCTAGTCGGGGTATGGAGTGATGGTTCTAGAAAGATGTATTAGCAGTCCTCACTATTTCTGTAAAATAGTGTTTGAATAATTGTAATGAGGATTTATTTGAGTGTGGATATTGTCTAGAAGACAATATTTGTATTTTAAACTCAGTATGTGTTGTCGTATTTTGCACGACAATTGTATTATTGAAGTTGTAGTTTGCTTTCTGTACCATGTATTTGGCGACTCAGAATGGGTGTTGTATACCTATTCTGGGGGCGTCACAATGGTGGCTGATTTTTGGTGGATGGAATAGTAGCAGGTAAAGCCATCAGGTTGCAGGTCAAGTCTACTTCGGCATGCTAACATTTTCCTATAAATAGAGGGCTAAGTTAGAATTGAAAATCACCCCGGAAACATAAGATTTCTCTCTAGATTATCAAGTGTATTTTGTGAGTATTTAGATACTTGGTGAGTTGCTATTCATCAGTGCAAGTTTCCTTCAGCGTCATATCCGATATCCAGTCAGAAGTGCTGCTCTTTTGAGGTAAGGGATAGTAAGGGATATTAAGGGATGTTATATTCTTCGTAATGATGTTATTCTTTCAATATCATTATACTGAAATATTGATATGGATTTTATTGTAGAATTTCTACCTTTTTGAGTCGGGGGTACTATTCACGTATACGGTACTATTCACGTATACGGCACTATTCATGTATATGGCACTATTTACGTATATGACATTATTTACGTATACGATACTATGTACGAATACGGAGTACTATTCACGAGTTACTATTTATAAGTTACTATTCACGAGTTACTATTCATGAGTTACTATTCATAGGTACTATTCACGATAAAATTGATTTCTTTTTCTAACCAAATTATAGTTGATTTATGAATATTACTCTGGAGATTAAAACTATATATTGATTATATTGTTTTTATTATCATATATAACATTTTTATAACCCTAATGATGATATTCTCTTTCACTTGAGTGTAAAGTTGGGTAAATTATTGGTATGATCATGACTAGGGTTAGTGGAAAAATTGAATTGTGACTGGTATGACCATGACCATTGAATTTATAATTGAATATCTTTAGCTTAAGTGCAAAGGTGAATTGATTAACATGGTTATAATTATTGTTTATATAAATTCTGAAATGATTATATATTTCTTTGAGATATGAATATATTTGGCCTGTAATGCAAATATGAACTGTTGAGGAATATCTTTGACCTGTAGTGCAAAGATGAATTGTTGATGAATATCTTTAGCCCGTAGTGCAAAGATGAATTATTGATGAATATCTTTGGCTCGTAATGCAAAGATGACCTGTTGATGAATATCTTTGGCCTGTAGTGCAAAGATGAGTTGTTGATGAATATCTTTGGCTTGTAATGCAAAGATGACCTATTGATGAATATCTTTGACCTGTAGTGCAAAGATAACTTGTTGATGAATATCTTTGGGCCGTAGTGCAAAGATGAATTTATTAATATGATTATGAACATGAGTTGTGATTTGGTATAACCATGATCTTTGATGTTTCAGGTGATGAAAATTATCTTTGTCCTGGATGAGAAAAGGAATTTAGAACTACAATTACGATTATGAGTTATACATGTGATTGTGGACAGAAATTGTTGATTGATGTTACAGGGATAAAACATTGTTGGTGGACTTTTAACATGGAGAAGATAATAGATTTTATGGTCTATTTGACTCTTCTAATGGATTGCTCGTTCTGCTGCAACTATGGTTGAAAAGTTTTATCATCTACCATATGTTCTAAATTTCTGATTTATTACAGATGAAGGCTATTGATAATTTAATTATCTTTAGTCATGATAATCTTTACTGGGCTAGTTGTGCTCACCCTTTTGCTTCACAATTCCTCTTCAGGTAATAAGAGTGTAGCTGGGTCGAGCGGGGGTAACAAGGGAATAGAACGGTGGTCTCTAGCTGTGGAGTTCTCCCTAAGCAGTATAAAAAAGTTCATTTAATAGTTATATTTGGTGAATCCAATAGGGTAAGGTGTACCCAACGTTGGAAGGGTGTTTTGCCACTATCATACAAGATGTCTAATGACATACAACCTCGTGTCATCATAAGACAGGGTTGTGCTTATCCACTTGCGGAGTATATCTACGAGCACTACCTATATAATCTTGGTGTTTGTTTGGAGTATAATTCTCAATTAGAGACAGTGGAGATAATGATATGTCAAGAGAAGACTCACCATTGGAAAGAATATGATAGTAATCTTCTCATTTTTCTTTGGGGTCTATTGGGTCAACCAAGGATAATTCTGTGGCCATATGATATCTATCATAACCTAGACGCATGGCCTCCCATATATGACGGTTTCCTTGAGCACTTCCCAAAGATTTTAATTTCTAAAACAGTTTTTGACTATACCTTTATGTAAGGTGTCACTGTGAGGTGCTGTTCACGGTTGGGACATGTGTCACATTTGGTATATATTTGTATCCAAACTCACAGCATATGTGTTGTTGTATTTTGTACGACAATTGTTGTAATAAAGTTGTAGCTGTTTTCTGTACCATGTATTTGGCGACTCAGAATAGGTTGGATGGAATGGACCTATTTTGGAATTGTCACAATTGTGGCGCGGGCGCTCGACTTTTCAAAGCTCTCATGGCGCGGCCGCGCATACCTGTATTCTGCACTGCCATCTTGTATCCTAAATACATCAAAACAACGATGAATCCACTCCAATACATCTGTTTAATCAACAACTATCATTATTATATATCAAGCCTCCAAGATCAAAACATGAATTGATGATTATGCATACATGACTATCCTAACGCAATACTTTCTCTGCTAGTCCTATGTCTCATCATACGCTCAGTCAGCTCCCATAATACTAATTTAACAAAAAGTATACTATGAATATTAACAGGAACATGAAAACTAAATATAATTTAAATAGAATTAAACAAGAGGTAAGGATAGAAATAATGGGTTGTCTCCCATCAAGCGCTAAGTTATAGTCAATTAGCTTGACTATCTCCGACTTTTCATGTTGAAGAAAGAATTGAGGGTACTTTCTTTCTGTCAACCTCGCCACCACAATAATGCTTTAGCCGCTGTCCATTTACTTTGAACGGCTTGTCCGGGAATTTATTGAACACTTCCACATCACCATGTGGAAAAACTGTCTTCACTGTGAATGGCCCTGACCACCTTGATTTGAGCTTCCCAGGAAAAATTTTAAGTCTTGAATTAAACAGTAAAACTTTTTGTCCCGGCTCAAATACTCTCTCTATGATCTTGCGGTCATGCCATTTCTTCACATTTTCCTTGTATAGCTTTGAGTTTTCTTACGCCTGTAATCTGAATTTGTCCAACTCATTGAGTTGGAGTAGGCGTTTTTCTCCTGTATCTTTCAAATCAAAATTTAGCTTCCGAATTGCCCAATATGCTTTGTGCTCAAGCTCCATAGGAAGGTGACAAGCCTTCCCATAAACCAACTGAAAAGGTGACATGCCCAACGGAGTTTTATACGCAGTTCTATATGCCCATACAACATCATCAAGCATTAATGACCAATCCTTTTTTGTGGGGTTCACAACTTTTTCCAGAATTCTCTTGACTTCACGATTCGAAACCTCTGCTTGGCCATTAGTTTGAGGATGATAAGTTGTAGCAATGCGATGATTCACCCCATACTTAACCAACAAAGCTGTGAACTGCCTATTACAAAAATGACTGCCTTCATCACTAATGATAACCCTTGGAGTCCCAAACCTCGTGAAAATACTCCTTTGTAAAAATCTTAAGACCACTTTGGCATCATTCGTTGGAAGAGCTGCCACTTCCACCCACTTTGACACATAATGAACTGCTAACAAAATGTACAGATTTCCACATAAAGAAACGAAAGGCCCCATGAAGTCTGTCCCCCAAACATAAAAAATTTCCACCTCGAGGATCGTGTTCAATGGCATTTCATTCCTTTTTCAAAATGTTCCCGACTCTTTGACATCTGTCACATCTCTAGACGAAACTGTAAGCATCCTTTAAAATTGTTGGCCAGTAAAATCCTGCTTGTAACACTCTAGCCGTTGTTCGCTCTCCATCGTAGTGACCACCATATAATGAATCATGACAATCCTGCAAAATCCCCTTAGTGTCACTATATGAGATACATCTCCTTATCATCTGATCAGCACATTGCTTGAACAAATATGGTTCATCCCATATAAACCACTTCACATCATGCAAAAATTTCTTCTTTTGATATCCAACTAAGTCAGAAGGAATCATCTTGCTCACCAAGTAGTTCACATAATCTGCAAACCATGGCACTTCCCCTTCCCCTCATCTGGAAAGGATTCATTAATCACAGTCTTGTCATCTACCTCCCTTCCCGGATTCTCCAGTCGAGATAAGTGGTCCGCCACTTGGTTCTCAGTTCCCTTCATGTCCTTAATCTCTAAATCAAATTCTTGCAATAGTAGTATCCATCTGATCAAACGAGGCTTTGTATCCTTCTTTGCCACTAAGTGTCGAATTGTCGCATGATCCGTGTATACTAACACCTTTGTACCAATCAGATACACTCGGAACTTGTCAAAAGCATACACAACTGCCAGTAATTCCTTCTCTGTGGTGGTGTAGTTCAACTGTGCATCAGTAAGGGTCTTGCTTGCATAGTATATCACATAAAAAAATCTTTTCATTCCGCTGACCTAAAATACCTACAACATAATCACTGGCATCACACATCAATTCGAATGGTAGGTCCCAATTCGGTGTTGTAATTACTGGTGTTGAAGTTAACCTCCTCTTCAAATGCTCAAATGCAGACATGCAACCCTTGTCAAATTTGAACTGTGCATCCTTCTCTAATAAACTGCAAAGTGGTTTAGTTATCTTGGAGAAGTCTTTAATGAACCTGCGGTAAAAGCCTGCATGTCCTAGAAAACTTCAAATAACTTTTACTAAAGTTGGTGGCGGCAAATTCTCAATAGTTTCTAATTTAGCTCTGTCCACCTCAAGTCCCTTCTTCGATACCTTAAGTCCCAGAATTATTCCTTCTTGTACCATAAAATGACACTTTTCCCAATTCAATACCAAGTTTGTCTCAACACATCTTCTCAAAACCATCACCAAATTTTCCAGACATAGATCAAAGGAATCCCCAAATATTGAAAAATCATCCATAAATACCTCCACATTTTGCTCCACCATATCTGAAAAGATAGCCATCATACACTTCTGAAAAGTGGCTGGGGCATTACAAAGACCAAAAGACATCCTCCTGAAAGCGAAAGTACCATATGAACATATAAAGGTTGTCTTTTCTTGGTCCTCTGGAGTTATAACAATCTGATTGTAGCCTGAATACCCATCTAGAAGACAATAGAACTCATGCCTCGCTAGTCTATCCAACATCTGATCTATAAACGGCAGTGAGAAGTGATCTTTCTTTGTAGCTTTGTTAAGCTTGCGGTAATCCATGCAGACTCTCCAGCCCGTCACTGTCCTTGTTGGAAGCAACTCATTATTCTCATTGGAAATCACGGTCATACCACCTTTCTTCGGTACACACTGCACCGGACTCACCCATGAACTATCTGAAATTGGATATATAATGCCTGCATCTAGCCATTTCAACACTTTCTTCTTTACCACATCCTTCATGATCGGATTAAGTCTTCTTTGATGTTCCACTGAAGGCTTGCTATCATCTTCCAGGAGGATCTTATGCATACAGAAATATGGGCTAAATCTGTGAGACCTCAAATTTTATGAATAAAGATTTAATTTTCTTGAAATATTTTTTTGAATATTATGGTGTGGATTTGAGATAGTGTTATAGTTTTGGGTAGCATTTATAAATTTTGAAAATTATGCAAGTTGTTGTATAATATTCGATTGGTCGGGAAATATCCGTACGACGGTACAATCATTGGTTGTGACGCCCCCCAAAATAGGTCCATTCCATCCAACCCATTCTGAGTCGCCAAATACATGGTACAGAAAATAACTACAACTTTATTCCAACAATTGTCGTGCAAAATACAACAACACATATGTTGTGAGTTTTGATACTAAAATATACCAACTGTGACTCTGTACACCAACTTGGATAGCACGTTACCATGACACCTTACATAAAGGTATAGTCAAAAACTGTTTTAGAAATTAGAATCTTTGAGAAGTGCTCAAGGAAACCTTCGTACATGGGAGGCCATGCGTCTAGGTTATGATAGATATCATATGGCCATAGAATTATCCTTGGTTGACCCAATAGACCCCAAAGAAAAACGAGAAGATTACTATCATCTTCTTTCCAATGGTGAGTCTTCTCTTGACATATCATTATTTTCACTGTCTCTAATTGGGAATTATACTCCAAACAAACACCAATACTATATAGGTAGCGCTTGTAAATATACTCAGCAAGTGGATGAGCACAACCCTGTCTTATGATGACACGAGGTTGTATGTCATTAGACATCTCGTATGATAGTGGCAAAACACCCTTCCAAGTTAAATTCACCTTACCCTCAACATCTATAGACCACCGTTCTATTCCCCTGTTATTCCCCCGCTTGACCCAGCTACACTTTTATTACCTGAAAGGAATTGTGAAGCAAAAGGGTGAGCACAACTAGCTCAGTAAAGAATATCATGACTAAAGATAATTACATTATCAATAGACTTCATCAGTAATAAATCATAGATTTAGAACATATGGTAGATAATAAAACTCTTCGACCATAGTTGCAGCGGAACGAGCAATCCATTAGAAGAGTTAAATAGACTATAAAGTCTATTATCTTCTCCACGTTAAAAGTCCACCAAAAATGTTTTATCACAGTAACATCAATCAACAGTTCCTTTCCACAATCATATGAATAATTCATAATCATAATTGTGATTCTAAATTTCTCTTCGCATCCGAGACGAAGATAATTTTCATCACCTGTATTTACCTGAAACATCAAAGATCATGGTTATACCAAATCACAGTTCTTGTTCATAATCATACTAATAAATTCATCTTTGCACCACGGGCCAAAGATATTCATCAACAGTTCATCTTTACACTACATGCCAAAGATATTCAACAACAAGTCATCTTTGCACTACATGCCAAAGATATTCAACAACGGGTCGTCTTTACACTACGAACCAAATATATTCATCAATAATTGATCTTTGCACTACATGCCAAAGATATTCATATCTCAAAGAAATATATAATCATTTCAGAATTTATATAAACAATAATTATAACCATGTTGATCAATTCACCTTTGCACGTAAGCTAAAGATATTCAATTATAAATTCAATGGTCATGATCATACCAGTCACAATTCAACTTTTTACTACTGGCCAAAGATAACCCTAGTCATGATCATACCAATAATTTACCCATCTTTACACTCCAGTGAAAGAGAATTTCAACATCAGGATTATAAAATTGTTATATATGATAATAAAATCAATATAATCAATACATAGTTTTAATCTCCAGAGTAATATTCATAAATCAACTATAATTTGGTTAGAAAAAGAAACTAATTTTGTAGTGAATAGTAACTCGTGAATAGTAATGCATGAATAGTAATCCATTGTGAATAGTAACTCGTGAATGGTAAATCGTGAATAGTAACTCGTGAATAGTAACTCATGAATAGTAACTCGTGAATAGTAACTCGTGAATAGTAACTCATGAATAGTAATTCTGACATGAAAAAGTTCCAAATTTGATAAAATTTCTAACCAATATTTCGGCATAATGATATTGAAGAAATAATATCATTTATGAAGAAAATAACATCTCTTACTATCCCTTACCTCAAAAGAGCAGTACTTCTGACTGGAATAACGCTGAACGAACTTGCACCGTATAGCAACACTCAAGATATCAAAATACTCACAAGAATACACTTGATAATATAGAGAGAGAAATAGAGAGAAAACTTTAGTTTCTGGTATAATTTTCAATTCTAACCTAAGCAACCTATTTATAAGAAATTGCTTAGAATACCAAAGTAGAAAATTTAATATAATAATATATTTATATAAAAATTTTAAATCCCACCTCATGAATTCTAAATTCAGCATGTTTACCACTAATGTGGGGCCCACCAATAATGAAAAAATGTTTTTCTAAACAAAAATATTTAAAACTTCCAAAATTTAATTATTTCGGAACTTCAGAACTTCAATAATTCATAATAAATAGCCCTTTTATCAGAAAATTTGAATCTCGCGCTTTTCTTATAGGAAATTCAATTCTCTACAACTTTGTAGAAGAAAGTTTTTCCAAATTTCAAATAAAAATTGACCGAAATCCATAAACGGACGATTTTACAGGCTATAATCAAATTTCAGTCAAGAAATGAGGTCTACCGATACACAAAATATGTGTTAATCATTTAATGTAACAAAAATACTCTTTCTCCTCATATACTCGTATATCCCACATTCATTGTAAAAATATCATAACTATTATATTATAATAATATAATAAAATATTATTTTATCAGAGAAGATAAAATATCAATTTTTAACAATTGTCACTTTAAAATTTTTTCTCCATCTATATCCACATAAAATCAATATTTTTCTCATCATATAAATCATTAATTAATTATGCACAAATAATATTACATAATCACAATATTGACAACTAGGTAGTTCCCAGGAAAGATGAGGCTTTTCAATAAGGATTTCTCCTTACTGGCGCGCAATTAGGTGACCAAACCTCTCCTTAGACAGAACTTTCTAGACATTGTCAATAATGTTATCTAATAATATTATTCAGATAATATGAATTATTGCTCCGATAATAGAAAATACTGTGTAGTGACAATTATTGAAACAACAATAATATAAAATATCAACGCAGCAATTATTGAATCAATAAAATAAAATACTGAACAGTAATTACTATAACAATTATTGAGTAGTGCCTTCTTACGTAAGAATCAATAATTGGTACAATACCGTGTGCTACTGTGCAACAACACGTATTACGGTGTTTTAACCACCGGGTATTCCAACAGTATTAACGGTAACAACTACGCCGTTATTTTTAAATAACTTATACTTGTCGTTTTCTTCATCTAATCGCTTTCCGTTATGGGGCCCACACAAGGCCGCGCCGTCGTATGAATATTCCCCGACAGGAAGAATATTCCACGACCAAATGAATATTCCCCGACAACAATGAGTATTTTATAAACACTTGCTTATTTTAAAAAAATTTCATATATCACCCTTAACTCTAACCTTTTATCAATTTAACCATTTACTGAATAGTGATTATAAGAAAAAATTGAATACTTTGTTTTCATAAAATTCGGGGTCTTACAATCTCCCCTCCTTATGAAATTTCATCCTCGAAATTTACGTACATGGTATTTCAAAGAGTTGAGAATACATTGCTTTTATTTCAGATACTATCCTTCCTATCATCATGATTTCTCCATTGCTCATCTCCTTTATTTTAGATATCATTCTAGAATACAACTTCAAAAACAAAGGTTAATTTAACAAATTAACATATCACATAATATCTAGATATTATGACTGACCAACAAATAAGCTTAGGTAGGACACACTAGCGAATGATTTACTCATCTCTCCCCTCCTAGTTCTAATCCCGATCTCCGCCAGAGATCATATCCCAAAGCTCTGATACCAACTGTGACGCCCCCCAAAATAGGTCAATTCCATCCAACCTATTCTGAGTCGCCAAATACATGGTACAGAAAACAACTACAACTTTATTACAATAATTGTCGTGCAAAATATAACAACACATATATTATGAGTTTTAATACTAAAATATACCAACTGTGACTTTGGACACCAACTTGGATAGCACGTTACCATGACACCTTACATAAAGGTATAGTCAAAAACTGTTTTAGAAATTAGAATCTTTGGGAAGTGCTCAAGGAAACCTTCGTACATGGGAGGCCATGCGTCTAGGTTATGATAGATATCATTTGGCCACAGAATTATCCTTGGTTGACCCAATATACCCAAAGAAAAACGAGAAGATTACTATCACCTTCTTTCTAATGGTGAGTCATCCCTTGACATATCATTATTTTCACTGTCTCTAATTGGGAATTATACTCCAAACAAACACCAAGATTATATAGGTAGCGCTTGTAAATATACTCAGCAAGTGGATGAGCACAACCATGTCTTATGATGACACGAGGTTGTATGTTATTAAACATCTTGTATGATAGTGGCAAAACACCCTTCCAAGTTAAATTCACATCACCCTCAATATCTATAGACCACCGTTCTATTCCCATGTTATTCCCCCGCTTGACCCAGCTACACTTTTATTACCTGAAAGGAATTGTGAAGCAAAAGGGTGAGCACAACTATCTCAGTAAAGAATATCATGACTAAAGATAATTACATTATCAATAGACTTAATCAGTAATAAATCAGAGATTTAGAACATATGGTAGATAGTAAAACTTTTCAACCATAGTTGCAGCGGAACGAGCAATCCATTAGAAGAGTCAAATAGACTATAAAGTCAATTATCTTCTCCACGTTAAAAGTCCACCGACAATGTTTTATCCTTGTAACATCAATCAACAGTTCCTTTCCACAATCATATGAATAATTCATAATCATAATTGTGATTCTAAATTCCTCTTCGTATCCAAAACGAAGATAATTTTCATCACCTGTCTTTACCTGAAACATCAAAGATCATGGTTATACCAAATCACAGTTCTTGTTCATAATCATACTAATAAATTCATCTTTGCACCACGGGCCAAAGATATTCATCAACAGTTCATCTTTGTACTACATGCCAAAGATATTCAACAACAAGTCATCTGTGCACTACATGCCAAAGATATTCATCAACGGGTCATCTTTACACTACGGACCAAAGATATTCATCAATAATTGATCTTTGCACTACATGCCAAAGATATTCATATCTCAAAGAAATATATAATCATTTCAGAATTTATATAAACAATAATTATAACCATGTTGATCAATTCACCTTTGCACGTAAGCTAAAGATATTCACTTATAAATTCAATGGTCATGATCATACCAGTCACAATTCAACTTTTCACTACTGGTCAAAGATAACTCTAGTCATGATTATACCAATAATTTACCCATCTTTACACTCCAGTGAAAGAGAATTTCAACATCAGGGTTATAAAAATATTATATATGATAATAAAATTAATATAATCAATACATAGTTTTAATTTCCAGAGTAATATTCATAAATCAATTATAATTTGGTTAGAAAAAGAAACCAATTTTGTAGTGAATAGTAACCCATCGTGAATAGTAATTCATGAATAGTAACTCGTGAATAGTAACTCATGAATAATAACTCATGAATAGTAACCCATCGTGAATAGTAACTCATGAATAGTAACTCGTGAATAGTAACTCGTGAATAGTAACTCATGAATAGTAACTCGAGAATAGTAACTTATGAATAGTAACCCCGACATGAAAAAGTTTCAAATTTGATAAAATTTCTAACCAATATTTCAGCATAATGATATTGAAGAAATAATATCATTTATGAAGAAAATAACATCCATTACTATCCCTTACCTCAAAAGAGCAGTACTTCTGACTGGAATAACGCTGAACGAACTTGCACCGTATAGCAACACTCAAGATATCAAAATACTCATAAGAATACACTCGATAATATAGAGAGAAAACTTCAGTTTCTGGTGTAATTTTCAATTCTAACCTAAGCACCCTATTTATAGGAAATTATTTAGAACACCAAAGTAGAAAATTTAATATAATAATATATTTATATAAAAATTTTCAAGCCCACCTCTTGAATTCTGAATTCAGCATGTTTACAACTAATGTGGGGCCCACCAATAATGAAAAAAACGTTTTTCTAAACAAAAATATTTAAAACTTCTAAAATTTAATTATTTCGGAACTTCGGAACTTCAATAATTCATAATAAATAGCCTGTTTATTAGAAAATTCGAATCTCGCGTGTTTTTATAGGAAATTCAATTCTCTACAACTTTACAGAAGAAAGTTTTTCCAAATTTCAAACAAAAATTGACCGAAATCCATAAACGGACGATTTTACAAGCTATAATCAAATTTCAGTCAAGAAATGGGGTCCACCGACACACAAAACATGTGTTAATCATTTAATACAACAAAAATACTCTTTCTCCTCATATACTCATATATCCCACATTCATTGTAAAAATATCATCATTATTATATTATAATAATATAATAAAATATTATTTTATCAGAGAAGATAAAATATCAATTTTTAACAGTTGTCACTTTAAAATTTTTTCTCCATCTATATCGACATAAAATAAATATTTTTCTCATCATATAAATCAATAATTAATTATACACACATAATATTACATAATCACAATATTGACAACCAGACAGTTCCTAGGAAAGAGGGGGCTTTCCAATAAGGATTTTTCCTTACTGGCGCGTAATTAGGTGACCAAACCTCTCCTTAGACAGAACTTTCTAGACATTGTCAATAATGTTATCTAATAATATTATTCAGATAATATGAATTATTGCTCCGATAATGGAAAATACTGTGTAGTGATAATTATTGAAACAACAGTAATATAAAATATCAATGCAGCAATTATTAAATCAATAAAATAAAATACTGAACAGTAATTGCTGTAACAATTATTGAGAAGAGCCTTCTTACGTAAGAATCAATAATTGGTGCAATACCGTGTGCTACTGTGCAACAACGCGTATTACTGTGTTTTAACCACCGGGTATTCCAACAGTATTAACGGTAACAACTACGCCGTTATTTATAAACAACTTATACTTGTCATTTTCTTCATCTAACCGCTTTCCGTTATGGGGCCCACATAAGGCTGTGCTGTCGTATGAATATTCTCCGACAGGAAGAATATTCCACGACCAAACGAATATTCCCCGACAACAATGAGTATTTTATAACCGCTTGCTTATTTTAAAAAAAATTTCATATATCACCCTTAACTTTAAACTTTTATCAATTTAACCATTTACTGAATAATAATTATAAAAAAAAATTAAATACTTTGATTTCATAAAATTCGGGGTCTTACAATCTCAACTCCTTATGAAATTTCGTCCTCGAAATTTACGTACCTGATATTTCAAAGAGTTGAGAATACCTTGCTTTCATTTCAGATTTCATCTTTCCTGTCATCATGATTTCTCCATTGCTCATCTCCTGTATTTCAGATATCATTCTAGAATACAGCTTCAAAAATAAAGGTTAATTTAACAAATTAACATATCACATAATATCCCGATATTATGACTGACCAACAAATAAGCTTAGGTAGGACACACTAGAGAAGGATTTACTTATCTCTCCCCTCCTAGTTCTAATCCTGATCACCGCCAGAGATCATATCCCTAAGCTCTGATACCAACTGTGACGCCCCCCAAAATAGGTCCATTCCATCCAACCCATTCCGAGTCGCCAAATACATGGTACAGAAAATAACTACAACTTTATTACAACAATTGTCGTGCAAAATACAACAACACATATGTTGTGAGTTTTGATACTAAAATATACCAACTGTGACTCTGGACACCAACTTGGATAGCACGTTACCATGACACCTTACATAAAGGTATAGTCAAAAACTATTTTAGAAATTAGAATCTTTAGAAAGTGCTCAAGGAAACCTTTGTACATGGGAGGCCATGCGTCTAGGTTATGATAGATATCATATGGCCACAGAATTATCCTTGGTTGACCCAATAGACCCCAAAGAAAAACGAGAAGATTACTATCATCTTCTTTCCAATGGTGAGTCTTCTCTTGACATATCATTATTTTCATTGTCTCTAATTGAGAATTATACTCCAAACAAACACCAATACTATATTGGTAGCGCTTGTAAATATACTCAGCAAGTGGATGAGCACAACCCTGTCTTATGATGACACGAGGTTGTATGTCATTAGACATCTCGTATGATAGTGGCAAAACACCCTTCCAAGTTAAATTCACCTTACCCTCAACATCTATAGACCACCGTTCTATTCCCCTGTTATTCCCCCGCTTGACCCAGCTACACTTTTATTACCTGAAAGGAATTGTGAAGCAAAAGGGTGAGCACAACTAGCTCAGTAAAGAATATCATGACTAAAGATAATTACATTATCAATAGACTTCATCAGTAATAAATCATAGATTTAGAACATATGGTAGATAATAAAACTTTTCGACCATAGTTGCAGCGGAACGAGCAATCCATTAGAAGAGTTAAATAGACTATAAAGTCTATTATCTTCTCCACGTTAAAAGCCCACCGACAATGTTTTATCCTTGTAACATCAATCAACAGTTCCTTTCCACAATCATATGAATAATTCATAATCATAATTGTGATTCTAAATTCCTCTTCGCATCCAAGACGAAGATAATTTTCATCACCTGTCTTTACCTAAAATATCAAAGATCATGGTTATACCAAATCACAGTTCTTGTTCATAATCATACTAATAAATTCATCTTTGCACCATGGGCCAAAGATATTCATCAACAGTTCATCTTTGCACTACATGCCAAAGATATTCAACAACAAGTCATCTTTGCACTACATGCCAAAGATATTCAACAACGGGTCATCTTTACACTACGGACCAAAGATATTCATCAATAATTGATCTTTGCACTACATGCCAAAGATATTCATATCTCAAAGAAATATATAATCATTTCAGAATTTATATAAACAATAATTATAACCATGTTGATCAATTCACCTTTGCACGTAAGCTAAAGATATTCAATTATAAATTCAATGGTCATGATCATACCAGTCATAATTCAACTTTTCACTACTGGCCAAAGATAACCCTAGTCATGATCATACCAATAATTTACCCATCTTTACACTCTAATGAAAGAGAATTTCAACATCAGGGTTATAAAAATGTTATATATGATAATAAAATCAATATAATCAGTACATAATTTTAATCTCCAGAGTAATATTCATAAATCAACTATAATTTGGTTAGAAAAAGAAACCAATTTTGTAGTGAATAGTACCTGTGAATAGTAACTCGTGAATAGTAATCTATCGTGAATAGTAACTCATGAATAATAACTCGTAAATTGTAACTCATGAATAGTAACTCATGAATAGTAACCCTGACATGAAAAAGTTCCAAATTTGATAAAAATTCTAACCAATATTTCGACATAATGATATTGAAGAAATAATATCAATTATGAAGAAAATAACATCTCTTACTATCCCTTACCTCAAAAGAGCAGTACTTCTGACTGGAATAACGCTGAACGAACTTGCACCGTATAGCAACACTCAAGATATCAAAATACTCACAAGAATACACTCGATAATATAGAGAGAGAAATAGAGAGAAAACTTCAGTTTCTGGTGTAATTTTTAATTCTAACCTAAGCACCCTATTTATAGGAAATTGCTTAGAACACCAAAGTAAAAAATTTAATATAATAATATATTTATATAAAAATTTTTAAGCCCACCTCTTGAATTCTGAATTCAGCATGTTTACCACTAATGTGGGGCCCACCAATTATGAAAAAAACATTTTTCTAAACAAAAATATTTAAAACTTCCAAAATTTAATTATTTCAAAACTTCGGAACTTCAATAATTCATAATAAATAGCCATTTTATCAAAAAATTTGAATCTCACAATTTTTTTTATAGAAAATTCAATTCTCTACAACTTTACAGAAGAAAGTTTTTCCAAATTCCAAACAAAAATTGACCGAAATTCATAAACGGACAATTTTACAGGCTATAATCAAATTTCAGTCAAGAAATGGGGTCCACCGACACACAAAATATGTGTTAATCATTTAATGCAACAAAAAATACTCTTTCTCCTCATATACTCATATATCCCACATTCATTGTAAAAATATCATCATTATTATATTATAATAATATAATAAAATATTATTTTATCAGAGAAGATAAAATATCAATTTTTAACAATTGTCAGTTTAAAAATTTTTCTCCATCTATATCCATATAAAATTAATATTTTCCTCATCATATAAATCAATAATTAATTATACATAAATAATATTACATAATCACAATATTGACAACCAGGTAGTTTCTAGGAAAGAAGGGGCTTTTCAATAAGGATTTCTCTTTACTGGCGCGCAATTAGGTGACCAAACCTCTCTTTAGACAGAACTTTCTAGACATTATCAATAATGTTATCTAATAATATTATTCAGATAATATGAATTATTGCTCCGATAATGAAAAATACTGTATAGTGACAATTATTGAAACAACAGTAATATAAAATATCAACGCAGTAATTATTGAATCAATAAAATAAAATACTGAACAGTAATTACTGTAACAATTATTGAGTAGTGCCTTCTTACGTAAGAATCAATAATTGGTGCAATACCGTGTGCTACTGTGCAACAACGCGTATTACTGTGTTTTAACCACCGGGTATTCCAACAGTATTAACGGTAACAACTACGCCGTTATTTGTAAACAACTTATACTTGTCGTTTTCTTCATCCAATCGCTTTTCGTTATGGGGCCCACACAAGGCTGCGCCGTCTTATGAATATTCCCCGACAAGAAGAATATTTCACGACCAAACGAATATTCCCCGACAACAATGAGTATTTTATAACCACTTGCTTATTTTAAAAAAATTTCATATATCACCCTTAACTTAAAACTTTTATCAATTTAACCATTTACTGAATAGTAATTATAAGAAAAAATTGAATACTTTGATTTCATAAAATTCGGGGTCTTACATTGGTGGACACCATAACAGAATTATTGTCGGATTGAGAAAACGACAAAAATATTTTTATGAAAATAACGGCGGAAGTTTTATAGTTAAAACTGTTGAACTACTCGGTAGTAAAAGTACAGTAATACGCGTGGTTGCATAGTAGCATATGGTATTGATTATTGATACTTACGTGAGAAGTTACTCAGTTTTGTTCAATTATTGCTACAGTAATTGCTGCATAGTATCTCACGTTATTTGATTCAATTATTGTTAATATTTTATATATTATTAAATCAATAATTGAGACGACGAAGTTATTAATATTATTATTTATAATATTAACGATGTCTAGAAGTTCTGCCAAGGAGAGGTTTGGTCACCTAATTGAGCGCCAATAAGGAGAAATCCTTATCGGAAAGCCCCCTCTTTCCTGGGAACGACCTGGTTGTTAAATATTGTGAATTATAATATTAATGATGAATAAGTTCGTGTTGATTAAAGATGAAATTGATTGTTCCATTGTGTTGGGATTATTAGTGTTAGTGGAAATCAACCGTTATTTCGATGATAATTGATGTCTGGAGGTTATATTGTTCACTTGGGTATTCGGGGCACTTCTCGTGTCGGAGTACTATTCACGAGTTACTATTCATGAGATACTATTCACCCGAAAAATATATTTCTTTTCGGTCCAAATCATTTTGGGTACAATATTATTCCATGAGGAGATGTGCTAATTTTTCAGACCGTTGGTTGAAATTACAATAGTAAATCAATATGGATCGTTGATTTAAAGTTTTAATAGTAACTTGTCCCTTCAGTTTTCCAAGAGTTATTTGTCCCTTCAGTTTTCCAAGAGTTATTTGCCCCTTCGGTGTTTCAAGAGTTATTTGCCCCTTCGGTGTTCCAAGAGTTAATGGCCCCTTCATAAATAGTTGTTGTCTCTTCAATATTACCAAGAGTCATTTTGACCCTTCGTTAAGACCAAAGAGCCACTTTCAGTTCTTCTATAAATAGAAGCTCATTCCTTCATTATTTCTTATGAATTCATTGAAACTCTAGAGAGAGAAACTATAGAGAGAAAGAAGAAAAGTATTCTGCTGCTTTACTTTTCCAATATCTAGTTTCTTCTAAGGTAAGTGATATTATTTGTTGTACTCGTAAGGGGTATTCTTTCTTTCTTATTCGTTAAGAGAACTTCTGTTATTCCATTCTTTATTATTCTGTTAGAATAACCTATATACGCGTGATACCCTATACTTGGTGAAATTTTTCTGTTATTCCAATCTTTATTATTATGTTGGAATAACCTGTTTATGCGAAGTACCGCATACATGGTAAAATTCTTCTAATATTCTGTTCTTTATTATTCTGTCGGAATATCCTGTCTGTGCGTTTATGCCGGACCTGGTTCTATTATTTATTATTCTGTTGGAATAACCTGTCTGTGTGGATTATGCACGCCTGGTGAATTCTTCTGTTATTCCATTCTTTATTATTCTGTTGGAATAATCTGTCTACGTGGATTACCGCATGGCGGCGAAAATCCATTAGCAGTTTCATATATTCTATTATACTCAGTTGGTTAAAATTTTGGCTTCTATACTCCATGAAATTAGTGGAATATCCTAGATATTTGTGCTTCATCCAGTATCTTTTCATGGAAATATTCTTCTGAGCATTCTTGAATTTTACTCCACAAAGCAGTATCATGTTAAAAATTTGGACGTTATTGAGTTCAGGATAAATTAACTTATAAATATTTAAAATTTATTCTTGAACTTGTTTTATTGAATTGTCATTATTCTCATGCTTATATTAAGTTGAAAGTCATCTGTGGCCTGTAGTGCATAGATGGACTTGGTATGATTATGACCAGGGATTATTCGGTATAATCATGACCGTAATGTTACAAATGATGTGGTAAAAAGTCCTCATTGACCCGTAGTGCATTGATGGACAGTTTTTGGTATGATTATGGCTATGGATTCTTTTCTGCCAAGGGTGCAAAGATGAATTGTTTTATGGCTTGATCAGGACCATTGATGAAAACATGATTATCTTTGGCCCGTAGTGCATGGATAATTCGTGGTCGTAATACTAAAGAATATCCTTGGCCTATAATGCAGGGATGATTTGATGATGTAGATTATTTATTAAACTGAGTCTCAGCGATAAAAGTGATGAAAAACCTTTTAAATCATAGAAGATAGTAGATTTTATTCTCTACTTGACTCTTCTAATGGATTGCTTATTCCGCTGCAGTTGTTGATCTAAAACTTGTTGTCTATTATATTCTATTAGTTGTTATACTGTTGAAGGCTAAGGATAATTTATTCTGCTTATCTTAGTCATAATATTTCTTACTGGGCTAGTTAAGCTCACCCTTTCTTTCAATGTTCTTTTCATGAAATGAGAATATAGCTGGGACTAGTTGGGGAATGGATTAACGGTCCAGATGGTTGCATTAGTAGTCCTCACTATTCTTTGAAATAGTGTGATAATAAATGTATTGAGGACTTATTTTGAGTTTGAATACTGTCTAGAAGACAATATTTGTATTAAAACTCACAGCTAATGTTGTATATTTAAGGTTGTATTTGTATTCTGTACCATGTATTTGGCGACACAAGATGGGTGATGTATACCTATTTTGGGGGCGTCACATAACCCCTTTTATATCTGCTATAGTCCACCCAATTGCTGACTTGAACTCTCTGAGGACTCTTAGCAATTTTTCTTCTTGAAAAGATGTTAGTGCAGAAGAAATAATCACAGGTAATTTTGAATTTTCATTTAAAAATACATACCTCAAATGATCTAGAAGTGGTTTCAACTCAAGTTCTGGAGGTGTTTCAAGAGATGGCTTCAATTTTACTGATGACTCCAGCATTCTTTAATGTCTCAATAGGAATCTTGAATTTTCTGAATTGTGGAGTTGTATCAAGGAAATGCATAAGTTCTTCAATCTCCTCATCATCTATTTTTGAATTTCCAGCAATAGCACTTCTCAATGGTTCTTGATTCACCAAGCTCTCTACCTTATCATTTGTAATCCTTTCTACCAAATCAACCCTGAAGCATTCCTCATCTTCTGCCAGAAATTTGATTGCCTCGAATACATTGAAAGTGACTTTTTGATCATGAACTCGCAGTGTTAGTTCCCCTTTCTGAACGTCTATTAAGGTCCTTCCTATAGCTAGGAATGATCTTCCAAGAATGATCGGTATACTTCTGTCTTCTTCATAGTCTAGTATAATGAAATCAGCCAGAAAGATGAATTTATCCACTTTAACCAGTACATCTTCAACAATCCCCTGTGGATAATTGATAGACCTGTCAGCTAGCTGTAAAGAAATATTTGTCGGCCTTGGAGCCGGCAATCCCAACTGATTGAATACTGACAAGAGCATCAAATTGATACTTGCCCCAAGATCACACAAACATTTACTGAAACTCATTTTTCCAATTGTGCATGGAATTGTGAAACTGCCCAGATCTTTCAGCTTTGGAGGTAATTTGCGTTGAAGCATTGCACTGCATTCCTCCATTAAGGCCACTGTTTCAAATTCTTCCAATCTCTTCTTCCTTGACAAGATGCTCTTCATGAATTTTGCATAACTAGGCATCTGTTCCAATGCCTTAGCGAAGGGTATGTTAATATGCAACTTTTTAAATATCTCCAAGAACTTACTAAATTGCTTGTCTTCCCTCTGCTTATGTAATCTTTGTGGATAAGGAACAGGAGGTTGGACTATTGGTATTTTATTCACAAGCTTCTCAAAAGAACCTTCTTTATTCTTCTCTTCTTGTTGTTATTCAGAATCCTCCATATTCAATTTCTCATCAGACACAATTCCCTGATTGCGCGACCGCGCATCCTCCCTTTGCAAAAGTGGCGCGGGCGCGCCATGCTGATTTTCTACAATTTGTTTCCCAGACCTAAGTGTAATTGCTTGACATTGTTCCTTCCCTTCTCTTCTTGGATTGACCTCTATGTTACTTGGCAATGACCCATGTGGTCTGTTGTTAAGCATGCTAGCCATCTGACCCATTTAAGTTTCTAGATTTTTGATAGCCACTGCTTGGCTTTTAATCATTACCTCAGTTTTTGCCATGTACTTCATCATCATCTCCTCAATCTCTAACTTCTTTTCTTGCTGAGGTGCAGGTGGTGTATGATGCTATTGTTAAGAAAATCCAGGTGGATAGGGCAGTCTCGGTGTAAACTGTTGTTGAGCTGATTGTGACTGAAATTAATTTTGTGGTTGAAACTGACTTTGTTGATTGTTTTGGTTATTAGACCAACTGAAATTTGGATGATTGCGGTTGTTAGAGTTGTATGTGTTCTGAAATTGACCTTGATCCTTCCGATAGTTTCTCACATATTGTACAGACTCTGAACTGATAGCACATTGGTCAGTTGAATGTGGCCCTGCACATATCTCACATACAAATGCAACTTCCTTCGCCTTAGTCTCTGTTAATGAATCAATCTTCTTTTCCATGGATGCCATCTGTGCTGACAATTGAGTGATAACATCCACCTCTAACAAACCTGCAACTTTGGGCTGTGGCATCCTGGCTATAGGATTTTGGAAATCATTAGCTGTCATCGTCTCAATGAGATTATAGGCCTCTTCATAGCTCTTCGCCCATAAAGCTCCTCATGCGGCTACATCTACAATAGGCCTAGACTGTCATCCCAATCCATTATAAAATGTGTTAATAACCATCCAATTCGGCATGCCATGGTGTGGACACTTCCTTAGCATTTCCTTATCTTAGCAGTCTTAGCTATTGGAAAGAATTTGGCTAAGAATTTCTGCGCTAGGTCCTTCCATGTGGTGATAGATCCCGAAGGTAAAGAGTGAAGCCAACTTCTAGCTTTATCCCACAATGAAAATGGAAATAGTCTAAGTCTGATTGCATCCTCTGTCACCCCGTTGTATCTGAAGGTATCACATATTTTAATGAAACTCAACAGGTGCTCATTTGGATCGTCTGTAGTAGCACCCCCAAACTGTACCGAATTCAGAACCATTTGAATAGTACCCGACTTAATCTCGAAGGCGTTGGCTCCTATCACTGGTCTGACTATACTTGACTGCAATCCATTAATATTCGGTATTGAATAATCTCTTAAAGCCCTATGCTCCTCCCTTTTCTCTTCTCTTTGTTCTGCGGCTGCCATATCAGATGTTGTGGTCTCTAACTCTGCTTGTATATTTCTACGTGCTCTTGATTTCCAACCCCTTTCGTTGATGTTGTCCTGTAAAGGTGTAACTCGAAATTGGAGGATCGAGTGCGCATATACTATATACAAGTGCCCGAAACAAAAACAAAAATAGAAATGAGACAAGATTAGAATTGTCTAAGTCATACAATTTAGCTTAAAATTGATGATAATAATAATAAAATTAAATGTCTTTCCCCGGCAATGGCGCCAAAAACTTGTTGCCTCCTTTTTAGTCTTACCAAAAGGACACTAACTCATGCAAGCATACATGGGTCAACAAGTAGTACAGAGTAAGAAATGTATCGATCCACAAAGAAAGGTTTTAAACTTTACTTATCGTACATCAATTGCATCACTATCTTTATATGTTTAAACGAATACTCACAATTTTAAAGTAATCTAAATTCAAATAATGATTTAAAGAATAATACTATAATAATGAATCAAATTTGGAAAGAATGGGATTCTAACTTCATTTCATACTTCATCTAAATATTACCATCATGCAAAATTATATATTTATCATGGAAAATTAGCTAAGAGCACCAAAAGTAGACATAATCATTTTTCAATGAATTATGACCTGTTTACATAACATCCATATTGCGATAGAAATCATGTAATCGACAATAATGCCAAAATCACTATATTCCTATGTGAAATTGTAACACTAATGAATTGAAGCATATGCTCTTATATTACTACATACGGTGAAACAATATATTTCTATCTGATTCACGAAATATAAAGCTAAACATTTCAGCCTCATAAACGCATGTTATCATGATTATACCCGCACTCATATGTCAATTTTCAATTCCATATAAGTACACATGGTGAATGGTGATAAAAAATTAATACACTACACTCAATCATGATAGATAATCCAAAAATAAACATATAACCAAACAATCAAGTAATTAACTATAGACTACATATCAAATTCCGTTAGAATCCCATAATGGAGTTTAGTTCATTTCTGAACCAAAAGCCATTATGGGAATGTAGTAACCCATGGAAATTAAATAACACAATTGAGAGAGAAGAGAGAATTGATTAAACCCAATTGCAGGATTCTGTCCAAAATACTATTCCAAATCACCACTGATCTCCCGAAGATAAAAATATACTTTATTTCTAATAACCAAAAATGAGAGAGAGACAATTGTACTGATCAGAGCTCCAAACTCTCTCCTCAAAACTAATGAAAAACTTAAAACCCTAATTGTTCTAATGTAAAACTGATGAAAACCATAATAATCCCCGTCTGGTACCAACCATAATAGTTTAGATAAGCTCAAGTGCTTCAAATTTCAAATTTAAAAAAATAAGTCAACAACAGCTTCAGAGGACTCACGCGGACGTGCGAGATCCCAGTATAAAACAGGCGCGGGCGAGCGTGTATGCAATTTTAACTTCTGTAGAATGATGGCGCGGACGCACTAGATATAGCTTATTCAGCCGTGCGACTTCCGTGTTCTGTATACTGAAGTTCTGTTGTTGTTGCTTATTGTTCTGCTGCTTGTTTATTGGTCCTTCAACCATGTTTAGCTCGTTGTCTACACGCGTTCCACTTGCCATGCCTTAGCTAGCCTCATACCACCTTGCCAATGCCAAACTATGCCATTTCCTGTATTTCAATACCATAGGATTTCTAATTACGAGTTATGCAAAATAAACATAAAATGCACTAAAAACATACTAAAATGTACTTGAGATGAGCATAATTCTCGTGAATTGATATCCAATAAGTAGGTATAAAACCTACTTATCAGCAAGAAAAAAACAAGGGAATATAAAGAACATAATAAGAAAGTAAAACAACCAACTGTTGAGGGTGGCAAGACTGTTGAGGGTGAGAGCAATGCTGAGGGTGACAATATTGTAGAAGAATAAGATAGTGAGAGTGATGATGATTATTCTAATGACAGTGAAATAGATAGTTATAGTGAAGCATATTATGACTCTAATCAAGTAGAAAATTATAGCCATGAGGAAGCTGACTCTGAGGATGATACCCTTGTATGGAGGCAAAACCTTTTCCCAGTGTATAAACCCAACACCAAAATCATGGGGACAAACTTAGAGTTAAGTATATTATTTGCAAACAAAAAAGAATTCAAATCTGCAGCCATTAATTAATCATTAACAAAAGGTTTTGATTTAAAATTTGTGAAAAGTGAAAGACATAGGGTGAAAGGGAGGTGTATGAATTCTAAAAATTGTCCTGTGAAAGTATGGGGAAGTAAAGTTTAGTTTCAACCAACTTTTCAACTTAGAACATTAAAGAAAAAGCATTGATGTTCAAAGAATTTAGTGAGTAGGCAGGTTAATGCTAAGTGTTTAGTAAAAATTTTGAATACAGAACTTAAAGAATTCAGGAATTGGAGATTGGTTAATATCCAGCCTTATGTGAAAAAGACCTTTCTAGTTTATGTGTCAATAGAAAAATGTTATAGGGCTAGCCAGTTTGCTTTCCAAGAGTTGATGGTGAACATGAAAGAACATTATGCCAAGTTACATAGATATATTGACGAGTTAAGAAGATCAAATTCTGGGATTACAATTGACTTGTATCAAGTATTTCATATTAGTGCACCTCAATTCAGAAGACTTTATATTGGATTTAAGGCTTGTAGAGTTGGTATGCTAGTTGGATGTAGGAAAATAATTGGCATGGATGGTTGTTTTCTAAAAGGTTATTGTGGTGGGCAGCTTTTAAGTGTTGTAGCTAGCTATGGAAATAACCAAATGTTTCCAATCTCTTGGGTTTTTATAGAGGGAGAAAATAGATATTCATGGGAGTGGTTTCTGACATTGCTTAAAGATGACCTGAAGTTAAAAGATGGTGAAGGGTGGACCTTCATTAGTGATCAACAAAAGGTAATTATCCAACAACTGTTATTTGTTATACATTTTCTACTTCAATTTTAATTATTAATTCTAAGAAATGTGATGTTTCTAACATATAATTTTGTGTTTGTATTGAGGGATTAGCTGGTATATTAGATTGTATATTTCCTTTCTCAGAAACTAGAAACTGTGCAAGGCATATATATGTAAATATGAGAAAGAGGTATAGAGGTATAGCTTTGAAGAAAACCTTTTGGAGGGTTGCAAAATCCACAACTAACATTGATTTTGAGGATGAGATGGAAAGAATTAAGGAGTTAGATGAAAGGGCTTATGACTTCTTGATGGCTAGGACTCCCAGGAAATGGTACAAGACTTTTTTCAAGATTGATACAAAGTGTGACATCGTGGACAACAACCTTTGTGAGTGTTTTAATGGATACATAATCCAATCAAGAGGAAAACCATTGATTGAATTATTGGAAGATATTAGACAACTGTTAATGACTAGACTACAAAAGAAAAGAGATATAGCCATCAAGAATAAATGGAACATTTGTCCAAGACCAAAAAAAATACTTGACAACAACATTGAAGACAACTGCCAGTATGTTGTGTTATACAATAGAGATCTACAATTTGAGGTAACATCTAGGATTGCACCTGATGGGTACACAGTTGATTTGAAACTTCGCACATGTGCTTGTAAGGCTTGGGAACTCAGTGAAATTCCTTGTGCACATACATGTGCATCTATGTTCTACATGAGATACAATCCTGCAGACTATGTGCCACACTGGTTTAGGGTACAAACATATCTATGAGCATATTCAGAAATATTGAGTGTGGTTAGAGGGGAGAGATTTTGGCCAAGAGTTAATACCACTCCACCATTACCTCCTCCATTAAAGACACCGAGAGGAAGGCCACAAAAGTTGAGAAGGAGGGAGCTGGATGAGGAGTCAAGTGCTGCAAGTCAAAACCAAATTAATAAAACCAAGTCATACAAATAACACAAATAACACAATCAGATGTAAGTATTTTCGTACACACGTGCAAGTTTTTTTAAAATTCTTTTGACTGGTCTGTTATTATTAATTGTTAATTATTTTTGGTTTATTTTTGCAGGAACAAGTTGTAAAAGACAAGGGAGATAGTGGGAAGAAAAGAAAACAAAGAAGGAAAGGGGAACAAGACAAGGTTACTGTTTAGTTACAATTACTTACAAGTTTACTGTCAAAAAAGGGACCTGGTAAGCAGTACTTGTTAATTATTTTCTAATTTTGCAGGAACAAGTTGGACAAGATAAGGGAGACAGTGGGAAGAAGAGAAAAGGAGAGAAGGTATGTCCCTTACAATTTTGATTAATCATGTTTAGTTACATTGGTAATATTGTTTTAAACATATGTAAACAATTTTAGGAACAAGTTATAAAAGTTAAAACTGACATGGCAAATAAGGGAGATAGTGGAGCTGATACCAGTTCAAGTCACAAACTGGTGAGTTGGGACCTGATTATAATTACTTAGAGATTCATGTGTTTACTAGCCAAATCAGATTTTCCATTTTTATAGACAAATGTGACAGTAGTTAGAGAAAAATTACCAATCACGAGAAATCGTTTAAGAAGAGAATGGGTCCCTCCTGGTTTTGGCTGTTTCATTTCCCTAAAAACCGACAACACTTATTAAGTATATGTGAATGATTATTATTGTATACTTGTTTCAGTACATTTCATTACTTAGTAAAATGTGATATGTACACTTATTATGTTAACCAACTGTTGTATATAGAGCACACCTGAGAGATGTTACTTAGCTGGATCTGGCCTAAGGACTGCACCTGCACACCATCCACCATAGGCAAAGACAACTGCACCTAAGGCCACAAAACTGATGTCTGGTGCTATGAGAGTGGTAGATGCATGCACTTAATGGAGAGGCTGAAACAGAGGATCATTTGATGGCTCAAGCTTTGTATAATAGCTTCAAGGAGACTATAGGGGGAGGAAGACCGGAGGGTGAGGGTCAGTCAAGTGGAGTGACAAACAAGACTGGTGGTACTCAAGAATGTGTGAACAAGGAGTAGAATTTTAAAATCTATTAATATATATTATCATTTTTTGTGAACTTTTATTTATGGTATTTTGGTGTTTGTATTATGTCAAACACAAAACTTATACAGTAAGGTTTATTTGGTGTACTGATAAACAAAACTAATACAATAACTGATTATATGATTTATTTGGTGTATGGTATCCTAGACTCTTATATTTATTTTTGTGTTTGTAATCATGACAACAGTGTTACTGATTAAATGAAAAAAAGAGTTTCTTGTAAAATTTTTTGTACAAATGTCACAGTTACAATTATAATTATGTGCAATTTGTTAGGTATGCATTTTTTGTAGGTATTAATTTTCTTACATTTTCTTAACAATGAGATTGAACAATTATGTAGAGTTTGAACTGTAACATGAGTGCTCTATTTTTCTTATTATCAATTTTAAAAAACAGGGATGCTCCATGTTCATATTCTATGCTTTGTTGTGTAAAAAAACAAATCAAATAATTTGGAATGTCCCCAATTATTGAAGTATGCTCTGTTTTGCTAAATAATTATTCAAATAAACACAATTATCAAATGTCATGAATCTACATTAAAAAAATCATTCTTCAAATAATGTAATTATCCAAACAGCATTATCCAATCACCATTTATATATATATAAAAATTCAAACATCAAAATAACTAAAACTATTTCATGGTTTTTAACATGCTCAAACACAACACAAGAAGCAACCCAATTACAAGTAAGAATCAATTCTCCTTAGTTTTTAAATTCCTTATTTCTTCTTTTAAACACTTCCAATCATTCTTCAATTTGACTTTTTTTATCTAATTTCGATACTTGCACTCCCAAGTAATGAGCTTTATCCTTCATCATTTGTAGGTCAATTTCTATGCTCCTCAAATTCAACAGACCCGAATCATTCTCTACCCCAAAATCTTCTAACATGTGGATAGAGTCAATCCATTGAAAAAAGCCACAAAATACTTGGGTCTGTAGATAATTAAACAAACAATTATCAATTATCACGATTGTATGTACAATTTTAAAATTTTATCAGGGCAAATACAATAACTTACACCATAATTTGAACAACTATAAAACTTCCTCCCAACACTGAGTCCCTTTAACGATGTATAAATTCGTACTCGTATCCCACACCCACAATACCTTGGTGATGAAATCCCACTGACTCCAGTGGATATTGAACATTCCCCAACCTTTTGATGGAAATTTTCTTTAGGGTGTTGCTTTCCTTTTTTCATTTCTCACGGAGTTCAAGATTACAACAAGAGAGAGAGAGACAATTACAATGGAACCCTAACCTTTTGCCTCACTTTACCGACCCCTCGTTGAGGAGTATCTAAAATTTAATGCGAGAGTTGGATGAGATAGAGAAAGATAAAGAACAAAATGAATCTTAGATTTGTCTGAAGAACTAAATGAATCTTAGATTTGTCTGAAGGATCTGTGAAGTATTTTATTTTTTTTGGGGGGAAATAAAATGTTTTAATATAAAGATTAATCCTGGTAATTTATTAGCAGCTAGGCCTGTAGTGCTCAGGTGGTCATATGACCAAAGTTTCAAGCGTGAGGTTGCGAGTTCGAATTTGTGGAGAAGCAATTTTTTGAAAAAAGATTCAAAAGAAGCCACGTCAGCAATGCTCACATGTAAAATTATATATAAAGTACCACATCAGATTTGCCACGTAGGCACCACATGTGACACGTCATCAGGTCAACGCACACGTGGCACCTGGGGGTTTAAAGTCCAAATTTTTGAATAGAAAGGTGCTCAGTTTGCGTTGACCGTAAGAAAGGGACTCAGTACCCAAAAACTACTAAAGTTCAATGGTTGACTTTGCATTTAACCCGGGTTAAGTTTATCAAATCGAAAGTTTCAAAAACCATTGAAAAGTGGTAAACAAATGATTGGATCGTCTGAATTGGCAACTCGACGATCAATCCACGGTCTAAACCACTTAAAGCCAGAAAAAAAGTGAGAACTCTATATCCACAATCAAAAAAAATTTCTTCATTTTTCCCTTCCCAAAAGATTATGAATTTTCAGACTTCGATCGATGCGGCTGAAAATGTTTAAGCAGGCTTTAAGAGTTGGGGAGTTGCAGATTTGCAGATGATATTGGAGTTTTTTTTTGAGAGCATGAGAAGGGACTTGGGAGTTGAAGATAGATAATAAAAGGGATAGGTGCAGGGGGCGGATGGAGTAGGCACCATTCATTGCTCACTTTTTTTATAAGTAAACTCAAGGGGGAGGAATTTATAAGTTAATAAACTTAAGGGGCAGATTCATAGAAAAGTTAAATTTAATGGTGGCAAAAGAAAAAAGTTCTATTCTGATCTAATTCTATAAAGTAAAGCTTAGTGCTTATAGAGAGTCAAAGAGGCGAGAACATACTTAAAATTGAAAGAACTCGTTCCTTTGCTTCACTATTTGGCTAAAAGCCTAAAACACCATCGTGAACTCGTTCCTTTTTTTAGCGATGACCACCGTGACCTCGTCTCCTGTTCTCATTCTATTACAGTCTCTAGTCTCTACCTCTCGCCCCTTGCGCATACTTAGAAGGTAACTAAATTAGGGTTTTTTTTGGTTTGAAAATTTAAAATTTGTAGTTTGTTTGAATTTGTTCTTGGTTTGGGACTTGGAATTAAACCCAATTCAATTTATTTGATGTATTTATTGTATTTTGGACTTAGATATAACTAATTACGGCTTTTTTGTTTGATAGTTTCAAGTTTACGTTTATTTGAATTTGTTATGGGTTGGGGTTAAAACATAAATGAATATGCAGTTATTCACTTCAATTTTTTTGAATTTATTGTGTTTGTAAGTTGATTTTGACTATTGTGGCTTAATTTTGTTTGATAATAACAAGTAAATTTGGTTTGCGGCTTTGCGTATACAGTTGAAATTGTAATTTTTTTGGGAATCATTTAAATTAAACTATGACAAGTAACGAAGTAAGTTTCTAAATTCTATTTAAATGTTTTTTATTATGAAATTCCTTTTTTAGTTTGGGTTATGATTTTTGAATAATTATTTGTTGTATATTATAGAATTCTATTTATGTTGCAGAAAATAATTGTTTGTTTGAGATTGTTGTTTAGTTGTATTTTGATTGATTTAGGCATTCATAACATGTAGTCAAAATTCAAATATTTCAAAATTGAATCATTAACATCACAATCCAATGAATCAATATGACTACTCAAAATCTCTCAAATGAAACTCCTATATATCCATTTAAGAACAATCTCAAAATATCAATTCTCAATCCTAAGTTGAATTTAATTTAGAAGAGGAACTTGTTGCGAATCTGGGACTAAGACTATCTATAATAAAATATGATGCTAATAAGAGAGAGAGTATTCGCCGATGATATTTGCTTGAGGGCCCTCATCAATCAATACTTAATTAATATTATGATTAGTTCAATTTTTTTTTATTTAATTTCAACAAAAAATTTAGTTAAAATTTGTTCTTACTAAAAAAAAATTCTAAATCCGTCTCTGAATTCATGAGCATGCAATCTCTAGGATTTACCAAAATCAAATAATCACTATATATATTTTCATCTAAGAGTTTAACCAATACATCCAAACAAAGAAATTATTCTAAAGTACTTACATTAGTCTGGCTAACTAAATGTCGCGTTTGCATAAATTCCATCAACGTTCTCATGTCTGCCCTCTACGAACGACCATAAACATGTAGATTAATAAACATGAATTCAACTAATCAATTTTTTTCACTTTTATCCTTCTTCTAAGGAGTTTGCTTATAGTTTACCAACAGTTTTCCTTATTTTTCAAAGAGGACAACATAGTTTGTTTCAAGTTCTTATTTTCAAGTACTCCCTCGTTCCAAAATTAAAGATACAATTTGACTTTTAAGATTAAACGACGGCATATTGAAATTTAAAATTAATTGGTATGAATCGTAAAAGTTTATAATGAAATATATTATTTGATTAATAAGTTTTGTTATATACTATACAATTATAATATTGTATCAACTAAAATTAAATAAATTCACATCAATTTAAAATTAAATGTGCAGTCCTTTGACCTCAGAAGTTAAATTGTATCTCTAATTTTAGAACGGAGGAGAGTAACATATAACATGAGTTAAATAGGAAAGAACTGATATTTAATTAAATTGGATATTTATGATGATGCATAATTATAGATAGACAAATTAAAGTCAAGTGCATTTAAGCTAACTTCGACATTAATGATTTGAATGTAACCAATCAAAATTATTTAGATGATTTAAACGCAGGATTAAGCAGTGAACTACATTAATAACAATATCAATAATTCTTAATTAGTTTTAAATATTTTTAACTGTTTGGTATGAGAGACAAAAAATATCACTATATTAAGGGATGAAATTACATAAATGTGAAGAAAAAAACTCACACCCCAAAATCCAAATATACCCAAAATTATTCCTCCCTCTAAAGGTGGCTAAAAACATAAAATAAATAAATCAAAAACCCTAATTACAATAATATATATATATATATATATATATATATATATATATATATATATATATATGAATGGAATATTGACGAATTTAGTGAACAAGAAATTCTTAATAAATTGAATCATATGTCTATGGTAGCTAATAGCTATATTACCAAGTTCAACAATTTGTCTCAACCAGACATAGTTGAATTAATAGCTAGTGGATTTACTGGTATTCTCAAATCTTGGTGGGAGAAACATCTCACAGAAGATATTAGGCTATCAGTTATTCATGCTATCCAAAGAGATGATGACAGCAATCCCATCTTTGATGAAGATGCTGGTATTGGTCCGCCTGATGGAGTTAATACTTTAATTTTCACAATAATTAAACATTTTGTTGGAACTCCTAGTAATATCACAGAAAAAATTCACGATCAACTTAGTAACCTTACTTGACCCACGCTAAGTGATTTCAGGTGGTACAAAGATGTTTCTACTTCAAGAGTCATGATGAGAAATGACAGTAATAAACCATTTTGGAAAGAAAAATTCGTTAATGGTTTACCTTCTTTATTTGCACATAAAGTTAGAGAAGAGTTAAGTAAAAACTTAGGATATATTGATTATGATAATTTAACTTACGGTGATATTATTAGTAATATTCAAAAAATTGGTTTTAAAATGTGTATTGATTTCAAATTACCTAAACAAGCCGGTAAAGATAAGAATAAAGCCAAATATGAGTTAGGCACCTTTTGTGAACAGTATGGTTTACTGCCAGTTGCTCCCTCTAGAATAAAGCATATGCATAAGCATATTGAGCCTCACAAAAGTCATAAACGTCGTAAGAGGCGATATAATCAATATAAAACCAATAAAAATAGTAATCAAGAAACTTACTATAATAAACCTAAGTCATCTAACAAGAAATCACATAAAAAATCAAAGAAATTTGATAAGAGTAAAATTGTCTGTCACAATTGTGGGCAGAAAGGACACTTTAAAAGTGAATGTAGAGTTAAACAAAAATTAGCTCAGCTGAATATCTCGGCTGAAGATACTAAACAGTTATTAAAATTAATGAGAATTGAAAATAACAGTAGTAATGAAGAAGCTTCTTATATTCCAGAGTCTTCTAGTAGCAGTACAGATAAAGATGAGTCAAATAGTGATAATGAAGTTACTATATGTACTGAAAACTGTAGTAATAACTGTTGTAAAAGAATTAATGTAATTACCAAAGATGTAGAAGAAAGTTCTTTGTTAATTGAATTAATCAGTAAA
Source organism: Panax notoginseng (assembly GCA_016801055.1). Classification (NCBI taxonomy): domain Eukaryota; kingdom Viridiplantae; phylum Streptophyta; class Magnoliopsida; order Apiales; family Araliaceae; genus Panax; species Panax notoginseng. The sequence goes on from CM029016.1 coordinate 20,738,201, forward strand.
ATTAATGACCCCGGATTAAAAACTCAGTATATGAATCAGTTAAAAAATTTGTTGACCAAAGACACTAAAGTTACTGATAAGGTTCTTAGAGCCAAAGAAAAGCCTATTTTTAGCCTTAATAAGACATCGAAAGACTCAGAGCTCCTTCTCTGACGAATCTTTTGCCTCTACCGCTGATAAACCCTTCTCAATCCCTCTTCTACTTCGGTCATGTTTTAGTTAATTTTGTAAGTCATTTAATTTTCTATATTTGTAAATAGTTAAAGTTATCAATCAATAATATTTTGGTAATTTAATTGTGTTTGTATGCGTATAAGTTCTTCTTCTCTCTTCTTCTCTTCTTCCGTCGCCTTATGGTATCAAAGCCAAGTTGTTTGTAGTTTCTAACTGCAAAGTAAGATCTTTTTAATTAACTTCTCTTTTCTGTTTCAAAATCTTCTTCTTCCTCAGAGTTCTGAAGTCACCTTACTTACCTGTAGTCCACCTAGTTCGTGTCTAACCTTTGTACGTCTCCAGGGTGTGAGCAGTGTCTGGTTATAGAACATAGGTATGAGTCTACTTAGGGTAAACGGGGTATGCATGAATGAACCTTGAGTCAGTTTTTATTTTGAAAACAGTTAAGATGAGTATATTATTCTGATCTAGCTCTTCAGTTAGTAACCGATCAACTTTACCTCCTGTTCCAGACATAGTCAACCAAGAAGAACAGAGTTATGAAAATATTAGTCAAGTTTTACATAATTGAAACATACCTAGGGTTTCCCCTAAATAAATTTATCAGTCAACCTTTTTAGATAGTTTTAAAACTGATTATAATGTTAAAACAGTTGAAAGAGATTATGCAATTAACAAAGAATATGAAAATTGTAGTCTTTTATCTCCTGATGTTATTAAAAAACATAGGAAAAAAGGATATAATTTTATTCATATAGGTCTTATTCAAGTTGTAGTTAAACCACTTAATAGAAAAGGAATTAATTCATCTATCTACCTCTGCCTTAGATATGCTAGATTTTTAAATTATTATCTTAGTATTATTGGAGCCATGGAAGCTAGTTTGCATAATGGTCCTATCCATTTCAACTGCTTTCTTGATTTCACTCTAAGCCTTAGTGATCAAAACTTATTTAAAGCTTTATAATTAAATATTGAAACTGCAGGAGAGATTACTCAAATGATTGAGGGATCTCAGCCTATTGCTTTGATCTACCGGATTTATTATAAGACCATGAAGTCAAACTTGAATGTTCATGCTCTTAATAAAAGTCCTAAAGATCAAATAGTTTTAATTCAAAGTTCAACTAGTGATGCTAATATCCAAATCCCGAGAACAATTCTCTGGAAGGATATTACCTTACCTAGCCAATGGACTTTACCAAATGAGTTACCACAACAGCCCATAGTTAATAATTTGTTAAATATTGAAAATATCAAACAGTTTTCTGATGGAACTATTAAAATTAGTTTTGAGCGTTCTAGGACCCTAGTCATTATTGAAGATATTTCTAGCTCTTCAACACCTTCAGTTATTCATACTAGAAAAGATACTGAAATACTTGGTAATCCTTCGGTTAGAGATATCAAACTTAAAGGTATCCTTAATAAAGGTCAAGTTAGTCATCCCTGTTATACTCAGAATGAACCTAATGAAGATGAAGGTTCTTCTTCCCCTGCATCTTCAGTGTATCCCACTCAATCTGATTTTAATGCCCCAATTCATAATTAATTAAGAGTTATTAAAAAAGATTTTGTTTTAGATTGGGATAACTTAGTAAAAGATTTTAATTCAAAATCTAATAAAGAAAAAAGACATCTATTTAGATCTAATCACCCTACTGAAAAGGAAAGAGATAAGATAGTTAATAGATGGAAAAGATTTATTGAAAATGAAGAAATTAATGTTACTTTTTACGATTGGTATGAACAATATCAAAGTAAATGTAATGTTATTAGTAAAACTCAATGGATTAAAGAAGACAAATCAAAAATATCGTCTAGTCATCCTCCTTTAGAAACCGTTCTAATTCCAGTTAAAGATACTTCAGCTATTGCTAGTCCATTTAAAATTCCTAATGGAACTAATGATGATAAAAAATAATTGAGCAATTAAACTTTAGTAATCAATATCTAGCAACTATAGGAAAACAGCTAGATAGAATTGAAGAAAAATTTGAAGAAAGTATTATTAAAAAACCTGATTCATAAATTGAACAGCCTTTAATCAAATTACCCGAAAATAGATATAAATTAGGTTTATCTAATAAAGATAATGAACTAGTCCAGTCTATTGATAAGTTATTTTAAAAAGTTAAAACTGAAGCCGGTCCAAGTGGAACTATTGCCACTATTGATCAGGTAGAATCTGATGATAATAGCGACAGTTCTTCTAACCACTCTGAATCTATTTCAAACCTTAATGAACAGCTAAATAAATTAACTGCTAATAACACTAGTATAACTAGAAATTGGTACTCTAGACCTACTCCTCCGGATCTATAATTCGAAGAGAGAAATCTAGATAAACAATTTTCTGTTTCATCTAATAAAATATATGAATGAAATATTGACGGATTTAGTGAACAAGAAATTCTTAATAAATTGAATCATATGTCTATGGTAGCTAATAGCTATATTACCAAGTTCAACAATTTGTCTCAACCATACATAGTTGAATTAATAGCTAGTGGATTTACTGGTATTCTCAGATCTTGGTGGGAGAAACATCTCACAGAAGATATTAGGCTATCAGTTATTCATGCTTCAATATAATCAAAATAACAATAAGAGCTAGTTTGATTAGAAAGTGACCTGAGATCTGAAGGATGACTTCCCCAATCAGAAAAATTGAGGATTTGTTTAATGTAGAGCGAATGATAAAGAAGTTTAGACTTATTATCATTAGCGTAAATGGATTTAATAAACACTGACTCAGTTTCAAGAAGGATATCCTTATAATACACGGGGAATTTATAAGGAGCCCAAGGGAGGAAATGCCAGCTAGTAGGAAAATACTGGGCTGCAAGTTTATTAGGGTTATCTTTGGGTTTCATGTGTGACTCAAGATGAAATAAGTGCTGATCATACACATCATGGTAATCAGAAACTATATCACTAGGTTTTGATGAGGTTGCCCTCGTTTGATTAGCAAAAATATCAAATGGCAGGGGTTGACTAGCAAGAACAGATGAGTAGGGCTTGGGGACTGTACCAAGCACCTAAAATTTATTGTGGGTGGTTTGACTAACTGGGTGAGGAACAACAGTTCCCTTTAACGGAGTGACTGGACCGGGAGACCGTCCACGACCACGAGAAGATGATCTTCCTCGCACACTCATGATGTTTCTGCAACAGTACCTGTGTTAAGGAACTCACGTGTGAAAAAATCAGGAACTGAGTTGTTACTACCTTTAATGTATTCAATATCAAATTCAAAAATACTTAAAATAGCTTGCCATGTAGCGAATGAATGCTTAGCGTCTTTTTCAAGAATGAATTTTGATGACTTGCAGTCTATTCTAACTAAGAATTTTTGATTCAATAAATCTCTTTGAAATTTTTTGATACATAAAACAAGTGATAAAATTTCCTTTTTAATAGTACTGTATTTTAACTGTATAGGGTTCCATGCGCCGGAATAGAAACGAACAATTTGTTATAAGAAGTAGGAGTTAACTTTTGTTTGAGAATGCCACCGAATCCAATGTCAGAGGCATCGATTTTAACTATTTTGAATGCTAAATCATTAGAGATGCCAAGGCAAGACAAAACCTTAACATATTTTTTAACTTGCTAGACGACAAAAGTATGAATGTCAGTCCAAGGAGGGGGATTACTTTGTAAACGCTGAAATAGAGGTTTACAAATTTTTCTTAGATTTTTATAAAACTTGCCTATGTAATTAAGTGATCCAAGGAATCTTTGTAACTGAGTTTTATCGGTAATCTTGTCAGGAAAACGATCGGCGAATTGAATAGCTCGATCAATTGGCCTTTTAAGACCACGATGGACGACTAATCCTAGAAATCTGACTTTAGTCAAAAATAGACTACACTTAGAGGGTGAAAGAACAAGACCATTGGTTTTAACTGTCTTGAAGAATGAATTCAAATATTTAATATGCTCTTCAGTAGTCTTGGAGAATACAAGTATATTGTCAATATAAACGATAATAAAATGACTGAAAGGATTCAAAATATTGTTAAGAATATTCTGAAATTCACTGGGTGCATTTTTTAGTGCAAATGACTGAACATTTCATTCGTAATGACCGAACGAAGTGGTGAATACTATTTTATACCTATCATCGGGATGAATAGCAACTTGCCAGAATCCAGACTTAAGGTTAAATTTACTAAAGACAGTGGAGACACTTAACCTACTAAGGAGATCTTCCTTATTGGGCAAAGGGTACCTAATCCACTCTAGAACTTTGTTTAATGGCTTGTAGTTGATAACTAGACAAGGGACACCTCTCTCTTTCTCAACTTCATTATTAACATAGAAGGCTGGACAAGACCATGGTGACTTACTATGTCTAATTAAATCTTTACTAAGAAGATCATTAATTTCATTTTTACATAACTCCATTTGTTCATGACTCATTTGAATAGGCCTAGCTTTAGTGGGAATTAAATGTTCTTTAAATTCCTTAGCATAGGGTAACCTAACTGTATGCTTCTTCCTATGCCAAAAAGAATTGGGAGAATCAGAACATAAGTTTTTTGTTAAATAATCTTTTAATTCACTTATCTTTTCTTGAACTCTGTTACTCTTAAGTTGTTCTTCAATCTGTTGATACCTAACTTCTTCTTTGAGGAAACTTAGGTGCGTAACTTTACAATTTAACAGATTCAATGATATAGAAATTGATTCTTCTTGAATAAATTTTAAATCTCTTTCTTTTGGTTTAATTAAGAATCTAAACGTAACTTTCTTTCCTAAATGCTCACAGCTTAAACCTTTATTACTAGTAGTAAATGGGTATAATAAATATATAAATGGTAAACCTAAAATGATTTTATCTGTAAGATTACGAGTTAAAACAAAGGAGGTTTTAAAACACATACTATCTTGGCAAATATGCACATTAGGTAATTTATATTTTATTTTCATTTGACTACCATTAGCTGAATTAAGTTTTTCACTAGTCTTTTTATAATACCTAGTGGGAATAAGACCTTCCTGAATACAATTCAAATCTGCACCAGTATCAACTAAGGCAGGGAGCTGTATCGAGAAAGTTTTATCAATAACTAAATTAATAGAGATATACCATTTTTGAATGGTAATATTTTTAATTCTTTTAAGTGAGAGACCTTGAATAAAAAGATCAGGATCATTCTTAGTACCTGAGGATTCAGGTTCTTCGTGACTTCCATCACTAGAAGAGGAATCGTGTACTTGAAGATCTAATTTTTTATCTTCAATCTCTTTTCTAAGATTAGAAACATCTAATTTGAAGTTAGAAATTTCTTTCTTGAGTTTATTAACTTCTTGATTTAACTCAGGGAGGGTAATTTCTTTAATCGGAGACTTAAATCTTTCTAAAGTTTTATTAAGGCTAAAAATAGGCTTTTCTTTGGCTCTAAGAACCTTATTAGTAACTTTAGTGTCTTTGGTCAACAAATTTTTTAACTGATTCATATACTGAGTTTTTAATCTGGGTCATTATTTTTACTGATTAATTCAATTAACAAAGAACTTTCTTCTTCATCTTTGGTAATTACATTAATTCTATTACAATAGTTATTACTACAGTTTTCAGTACATATAGTAACTTCATTATCACTATTTGACTCATCTTTATCTGTACTGCTACTAGAAGACTCTGGAATATCAGAAGCTTCTTCATTACTACTGTTATTTTTAATTCTCATTAATTCTAATAACTGTTCAGTATCTTCAGCCGAGATATTCAGTTGAGCTAATTTTTGTTTAATTCTACATTCACTTTTAAAGTGCCCTTTCTGCCCACAATTGTGACAGACAATTTTACTCTTATCAAATTTCTTTGATTTTTTATGTGATTTCTTGTTAGATGACTTAGGTTTATTATAGTAAGTTTCTTGATTACTATTTTTATTGGTTTTATCTTGATTATAACGCCTCTTACGACGTTTATGACTTTTGTGAGGCTCAATATGCTTATGCCTATGCTTTCTTCTAGAGGGAACAACTGGCGGTAAACCATACTGTTCACAAAAGGTGCCTAACTCATATTTGGCTTTATTCTTATCTTTACCGGATTGTTTAGCTAATTTGAAATCAATACACATTTTTAAACCAATTTTTTGAATATTGCTAATAATATCACCGTAAGTTAAATTATCATAATCAATATATCCTAAGTTTTTACTTAACTCTTCTCTAACTGTATGTGCAAATAAAGAAGGTAAACCATTAACGAATTTTTCTTTCCAAAATGGTTTATTACTGTCATTTCTCATCATGACTCTTGAAGTAAAAACATCTTTGTACCACCTGAAATCACTTAGCGTGGGTCAAGTAAGGTTACTAAGTTGATCGTGAATTCTTTCTGTGATATTACTAGGAGTTCCAACAAAATATTTAATTATTGTGAAAATTAAAGTATTAACTCCATCCTGCGGACCAATACTAGCATCTTCATCAAAGATGGGATTGCCATCATCATCTCTTTGGATAGCATGAATAACTGATAGCCTAATATCTTCTGTGAGATGTTTCTCCCACCAAGATCTGAGAATACCAGTAAATCCACTAGCTATTAATTCAACTATGTCTGGTTGAGACAAATTGTTGAACTTGGTAACATAGATATTAGCTACCATAGACATATGATTCAATTTATTAAGAATTTCTTGTTCACTAAATCCGTCAATATTCCATTCATATATTTTATTTGATGAAACAGAAAATTGTTTATCTAGATTTCTCTCTTCGAATTGTAGATCTGGAGGAGTAGGTCTAGAGTACCAATTTCTGGTTATACTAGTGTTATTAACAGTTAATTTATTTAGCTGTTCATTAAGGTTTGAAATAGATTCAGAGTGGTTAGAAGATCTGTCGCTATTATCATCAGATTCTACCTGATCAATAGTGGCAATAGCTCCACTTGGACTGGCTTCAGTTTTAAGTTTTTTAAATAACTTATCAATGGACTGGACTAGTTCATTATCTTTATTAGGTAAACCTAATTTATATCTATTTTCGGGTAATTTGATTAAAGGCTGTTCAATTTGTGAATCAGGTTTTTTAATAATACTTTCTTCAAATTTTTCTTCAATTCTATCTAGCTGTTTTCCTACAGTTGCTAGATATTGACTACTAAAGTTTAATTGCTCAATTATTTTTTATCATCATTAGTTCCATTAGGAATTTTAAATGGACTAGCAATAACTGAAGTATCTTTAACTCGAATTAGAACGGTTTCTAAAGGAGGATGACTAGACGATAATTTTGATTTGTCTTCTTTAATCCATTGAGTTTTACTAATAACATTACATTTACTTTGATATTGTTCATACCAATCGTAAAAAGTAACATTAATTTCTTCATTTTTAATAAATCTTTTCCATCTATTAACTATCTTATCTCTTTCCTTTTCAGTAGGGTGATTAGATCTAAATAGATGTCTTTTTTCTTTATTAGATTTTGAATTAAAATCTTTTACTAAGTTATCACAATCTAAAATAAAATCTTTTTTAATAACTCTTAATTGATTATGAATTGGGGCATTAAAATTAGATTGAGTGGGATACACTGAAGATGCAGGGGAAGAAGAACCTTCATCTTCATTAGGTTCATTCTGAGTATAACATGGATGACTAACTTGACCTTGATTAAGGATACCTTTAAGTTTGATATCTCTAACCGAAGGATTACCAAGTATTTCAGCATCTTTTCTAGTATGAATAACTGAAGGTGTTGAAGAGCTAGAAATATCTTCAATAATGACTGGGGTCCTAGAACGCTCAAAACTAATTTTAACAGTTCCATCAGAAAACTGTTTGATATTTTCAATATTTAACAAATTATTAACTATGGGCTGTTGTGGTAACTCATTTGGTAAAGTCCATTGGCTAGGTAAGGTAATATCCTTCCAGAGAATTGTTCTCGGGATCTGGATATTAGCATCACTAGTTGAACTTTGAATTAAAATTGTTTGATCTTTAGGACATTTATTAAGAGCATGAACATTCAAGTTTGACTTCATGCTCTTATAATAAATCCGGTAGATCAAAGCAATAGGCTGAGATCCCTCAATCATTTGAGTAATCTCTTCTGCAGTTTTAATATTTTATGATAAAGCTTTAAATAAGTTTTGATCACTAAGGCTTAGAGTGAAATCAGGAAAGCAGTTGAAATGGATAGGACCATTATGCAAACTAGCTTCTATGGTCCCAATAATACTAGGATAATAATTTAAAAATCTAGCATCTCTAAGGCAGAGGTAGATAGATGAATTAATTCCTTTTCTATTAAGTGATTTAACTGCAACTTGAACAAGACCTATATGAATAAAATTATATCCTTTTTTCCTATGTTTTTTAATGACATCAGGAGATAAAAGACTATAATTTTCATATTCTTTGTTAATTGCATAAACTCTTTCAACTGTTTTAATATTATAATCAGTTTTAAAACTATCTAAAAAGGTTGACTGATAAATTTCTTTAGGGGAAACCCTAGGTATGTTCCAATTATGTAAAATTTGGCTAATGTTTTCATAACTCTGTTCTTCTTGGTTGACTATGTCTGGAACAGGAGGTAAAGTCGACCGGTTACTAACTGAAGAGCTAGATCTGAATAATCTACTCATCTTAATTGTTTTCAAAATAAAAACTGACTCAAGGTTCATTCATGCATACCCCGTTTACCCTAAGTAGACTCATACCTATGTTCTATAACCAGACACTGCTCACACCCTGGAGACTTACAAAGGTTAGACGCGAACTAAGTGGACTACGGGTAAGTAAGGTGACTTCAGAACTCTGAGGAAGAAGAAGATTTTGAAACAGAAAAGAGAAGTTGATTAAAAAGATCTTACTATGCAGTTAGAAACTACAAACAACTTGGCTCTGATACCATAAGGGGGCGGAAGAAGAGAAGAAAAGATAAGAAGAACTTATGCGCATACAAACACAATTAAATTACCAAAATATTATTGATTGATAACTTGAACTATTTACAAATACAGAAAATTAAATGACTTACAAAATTAACTAAAACATGACAGAAGTAGAAGAGGGGTTGAGAAGGGTTTATCAGCGGTAGAGGCTAAAGATTCTTCAGAGAAGGAGCTCTGAGTCTTTCGAAGTCTCCAGGGTGTGAGCAGTGTCTGGTTATAGAACATAGGTATGAGTCTACTTAGGGTAAACGGGGTATGCATGAATGAACCTTGAGTCAGTTTTTATTTTGAAAATAGTTAAGATGAGTAGATTATTCAGATCTAGCTCTTCAGTTAGTAACCGGTCGACTTTAAGTGGAATGACAAAAGAAAGAATTTTTGTTTAAATGGTTAAGAACAAGTCTTTTGTTTAAATCGATTTTACTGATAGATCAGGACCAATCGAGTGATCCTTTGTTTCAGATTTCATCTGATTTGTTTTTAAACAAAAAATCTTTTACAAAATTAAAGAAATGTTGAAGATTTTGACCAATTTTTCGGTGAAAAATCTGATTTGTTTTTAAACAAAAAATTTTTTACAAAATTAAAGAAATTTTGAAGATTTTGACCAATTTTTCGGTGAAAATTTTTTGGGGGGGTGAAAGGTTTATTTCCTGGATAAAAATTTTGAGGTGGAAATGTATGGAGATGGTGACTCATCTGAGAAGATGATCAACAGCGCCTCACCGGCGGCTGCACCAACCGGAGCAGAGACGGACCAGAAGACGCCAGAGGCATCTTCAGTCAACAGTGATGGCCGACAGCCATCATCAGTCAACACTGATGGCCCCAACCATCAGATTAGCTTTTACTTTCCGTAAAGCAAAAGTCTTTTACTTTAGTAAAATATAAAAGTAAAAGAATAACTTTTGCTTTTACTTTAATTTAAATGTTTTTAACATTTACCAATGTAAAAGTAAATATAAAATGTTTCTTACGCTATCAGAGCAAAAGTTACTGAACACCCAAGATTTCTTTTACTTTTACTTTTATATTTACTAAAAGTAAAAGACTTTTGCTTTAGGTAAAATTAAAAGCTGAGTGATGGCTGGGGCCATCACCTGTCGGTGACTGGAAAATGCCTCTGGCTCCTTCTTCGTTGACCGGTCCGTCTCCTGTGGATGCCGGAGGGTGCTGTTGATCATCTTCTCAGATGAGTCACCATCCCCATACATATATAACAGCGGATAAGTTTTACAAGAAAAACTTAAACAGGAAAAGAAAAGATTAAGAAGATGACCGGTGAATCGGTATAATAATCTCTTTCTTTTTTATTTATAAACAGTTGAGGAAGGGATTACATTAATCCTAGATCTAACTATTTAAGGAAGAACGAAGTAGGAAAGATTTCGTCTTCATCTAACTCTAGAAGAAGATCGAAGCTGAAAGTTTCGTCTTCAGTTAACTCTAGAGAGAGGGGAGAGAGGACCTCGGAAGAGCTTTCTAGAGAGAGAAGCTCTGAGGCTTTACTGAATTAAGCCTAAAGAAATCCTAACACTTGAGTTTCTTTAAATAGAAAACAGAAAAGTAAATTACTATTTGATTCAAGCAGGAATCACTATTACATTAACTGAAGTAAAAGTAATTTACTAAAGTAAAAGTAAAATGTAAGAAATATTTTACTTTACTTTTACATTTTTACTTAAAGTAAAAAATATTTAACTTAAGTAAAAGCAAAAGTTATATTCTTTTACTTTTACTTTTACATTTACTAAAAGTAAAAGACTTTTGCTTTAGGAAAAAGCAAAAGCTGGGTGATGGCTGGGGCCATCACCTGTCGGTGACTGGAAGATGCCTCTGGCGTCTTCTTCGTTGACTGGTCCGTCTCCTGTAGATGATGGAGGGTGTTGTTGATCATCTTCTCAGATGAGTCACCATCCCCATACATTTCCACCTCAAAATTTTTATCTAGGAAATAACCCTTTCACCCCCAAAAAATTGTTTATAAAAAGAGAGGAAAAAATTTTTCACCGAAAAATTGGTCAAAATCTTCAACATTTCTTTAATTTTGTAAAAGACTTTTTGTTTAAAAAAAAATCAGATGAAATTTGAAACAAATGATCACTCGATTGGTCCTGATCTATCAGTGAAATCGATCTAAACAGTCTACTTGTTCTTAACCGTTTAAACAAAAATTCTTTTTCTTGAAGGTCCACTTAAAAGACCGTACTTGCCGTTAAATCATACCTGTAGATCTAAAGATTCCCTTTAGCCTTACACTGCTCTCTTACTAGAGACTTACAAACAGGCATTAATCGGGACTTAAGGCGATCTTGGGTGTTTTTCGGCGAAGGTCAGGCGATTAAAAGCGGAGCAAGAAAAACTGAAAGTTTGAATAAACCTTTAAACACAAGATCTAACTGCTTTCAATCGAAAACCACTGATAGCATCAAGAACCAACCGTGTGGCTCTGATACCATATTAACAGAGGATAAGTTTTTATCGAAAAAACTTAAACAAAAAAGAAAAGATTAAGAAGATGACCGGTGAATCGGTAAAGTAATCTCTTTCTTTTATTTATAAACAGTTGAGGAATGGATTACATATATCCTAGATCTAACTGTTTAAGGAAGAACGAAGTAGGAAAGACTTCGTCTTCATCTAACTCTAGAAAAAGATCGAAGCTGAAAGCTTCGTCTTCGGCTAACTCTAGAGAGAGGGGAGAGAGGACCTCGGAAGAGCTTTTTAGAGAGAGAAGCTCTGAGGCTTTACTAAATTAAGCCTAAACAACTCTGAACACTTCGAGTTGTTTAAATAGAAAAATAGAAAGTAAATTACTATTGATTCACGCAGGAATCACTATTACATTAATTGAAGTAAAAGCAATTTACTAAAGTAAAAGTAAAACGTAAGAAACATTTTACTTTACTTTTACATTTTTACTTAAAGTAAAAAACATTTAACTTAAGTAAAAGCAAAAGTTATTCTTTTACTTTTACTTTTACAATTTACTAAAAGTAAAAGACTTTTGCTTTAAGTAAAAGCAAAAGCTGAGATGATGACTGGGACATCACCTGTCGGTGACTGAAGATGCCTCTGGCGTCTTCTTCATTGACTGGTCCGTCTCCTGTGGATGCCAGAAGGTGCTGTTGATCATCTTCTCCGATGAGTCACCATCCCCATACATTTTCACCTCAAAATTTTTATCCAGGAAATGACCCTTTCACCCCCAAAAATTTGGTTTATAAAAAGAGAGAGGGAAAAAAATTTCACCAAAAAATTGGTCAAAATCTTCAAAATTTCTTTAATTTTGTAAAAGATTTTTTGTTTAAAACAAATCAGATGAAATCTGAAATAAAGGATAACTCGATTGGTCCTGATCTATCAATGAAATCGATCTAAAATAGAAGACTTGTTCTTAACCGTTTAAACAAAAATTCTTTTTCTTGAAGGTCCACTTAAAAGATTGTACTTGCCGTTAAATCATACCCGTAGATCTAAAGATTCCCTTTAGCCTTACACTGCTCTCTTACTAGAGACTTACAAACAAGTATTACTCGGGACTTACGGCGATCTTGGGTGTTTTTCGGCGAAGGTCAGGTAATTAAAAGCGGAGCAAGAAAAATAAAAGTTTGAATAAACATTTAAGAAACAAACTTAACATGTTTTCAAACGAAAACCACTGACAGCACCAAGAACCAACCGTGTGGCTCTGATACCATATTAACAGCGGATAAGTTTTTATCGGAAAAACTTAAACAGAAAAGAAAAGATTAAGAAGATTACCGGTGAATCGGTAAAGTAATCTCTTTCTTTTATTTATAAACAGTTGAGGAAGGGATTACATATATCCTAGATCTAACTATTTAAGGAAGAACGAAGTAGGAAAGACTTCGTCTTCATCTAACTCTGGAAGAAAATCGAAGTTGAAAGCTTCGTCTTCGGCTAACTCTAGAGAGAGGGGAGAGAGGACCTCGGAAGAGCTTTCTAAAGAGAGAAGCTCTGAGGCTTTACTGAATTAAGCCTAAGTAACTCTAAATTCTTCGAGTTACTTAAATAGAAAACTGAAAAGTAAATTACTATTGAATCACGCAGGATTCACTATTACATTAACTGAAGTAAAAGTAATTTACTTAAGTAAAAGTAAAACGTAAGAAACATTTTACATTTAGTTTTGCATTGGTAAATGTAAGAAACATTTAACTTAAGTAAAAGCAAAAGTTATATTCTTTTACTTTTACTTTTACAATTTACTAAAAGTAAAAGACTTTTGCTTTAAGTAAAAGCAAAAGCTGAGATGATGGCTGGGCAAAAGCAAAAGCAATAGTCTTCTTCGTTGACAAGTCCATCTCTTGTGGATGCCGGAAGGCGCTGTTGATCATCTTCTCAGATGAGTCACCATCCCCATACAATGTATGGGGATGGTGACTCATCTGAGAAGATGATCAACAGCGCCTCACCGACGGTTGCACCAGTAAAGCCTCAGAGCTTCTCTCTCTAGAAAGCTCTTCCGAGGTCCGCTCTCCTTTCTCTCTAGAGTTAGCCGAAGACGAAGCTTTTAGCTTCGATCTTCTTAGTTAGATGAAGACGAAGTCTTTCATACTTCGATCTTCCCTTAAACAGTTAGATCTAGGATTAATGTAATCCCTTCCTCAACTGTTTATAAATAAAAGAAAGAGATTATTATACCGATTAACCGGTCATATTCTTAATCCTTTCTTTTTCTGTTTAGGTTTTTCTGATAAAACTTATCCACTGTTATATGGTATCAGAAAAACCAACCGTGTGGCTCTGATACCATATAACAGCGGATAAGTTTTTATTAGAAAAACTTAAACAGAAAACGAAAAGATTAAGAAGATGACCGGTGAATCGGTAAAGTAATCTCTTTCTTTTATTTATAAACAGTTGAGGAAGGAATTACATTAATCCTAGATCTAACTGTTTGAGGGAAGATCGAAGTATGAAAGACTTCGTCTTCATCTAACTAAGAAGATCGAAGCTGAAAGCTTCATCTTCGGCTAACTTTAGAGAGAAGGGAGAGTGGACTTCGGAAGAGCTTTCTAGAGAGAGAAGCTCTGAGGCTTTACTGAATTAAGCCTAAAGAAACCCTAACACTTGAGTTTCTTTAAATAGAAAATAGAAAAGTAAATTACTATTGAATCACGCAGGATTCACTATTACATTAACTGAAGTAAATGTAATTTACTTAAGTAAAAGTAAAACGTAAGAAACGTTTTACATTTACTTTTACATTGGTAAAAGTTAAAAACATTTAACTTAAAGTAAAAGCAAAAGTTATTCTTTTACTTTTACTTTTGCAATTACTAAAGTAAATGACTTTTGCTTTACGGAAAGCAAAAGCTGACTGATGGCTGTCGGCCATCAGTGTTGATTGATGATGGCTGGGGCCATCATTGTTGACTAAAGATGCCTCTGGCATCTTCGTTGATTGATCCGTCTCTGCTCCGGTTGGTGCAGCCGCCGGTGAGGCGCTGTTGATCATCTTCTCAGATGAGTCACCATCCCCATACATTTTCACCTTAAAATTTTTATCTCGGAAATAACCCTTTCACCCCCAAAAATTTGTTAATAAAAAGAGAGAGGAAAAAAAAATTCACTGAAAAATTGGTCAAAATCTTCAACATTTCTTTAATTTTGTAAAAGATTTTTTGTTTAAAAAACAAATCAGATGAAATCTGAAACAAAGGATCACTCGATTGGTCCTGATCTATCAGTGAAATCGATCTAAACAGTCTACTTGTTCTTAACCGTTTAAACAAAAATTCTTTCTTTGATCATTCCGCTTAAACTCAAGCCGTTCTTGCCTAAGTAAACTCATACCCGTAGATCTAACGATACCCACAAAGCCTTACACTGCTCCCACCTGGAGACTTACAAATGGCATAACGGGTCTTATGGCGATCTTGGGTGTTTTACAGCAAGTTAGGCGATTGAAAGTGGAGCCAAAGAAATAAAAGTTTGAGAAAACATTTAAGACTTCAGATCTAACTATTTTCAATCGAAAACCACTGACAGCATCAAGAACCAACCGTGTGGCACTGATACCATATAACAGCTGATAAGTTTTATTAGAAAAACTTAAATAGAAAAAGAAAAGTTAAGAAGATGACCGGTTAATCGGTATAATAATCTCTTTTTTTTATTTATAAATAGTTGAGGAAGGGATTACATATATCCTAGATCTAACCGTTTGAGGAAGAAGGAAGTATTGAAGAACTTCTTCTTCATCTAACTAAGAAGATCGAAGCTGAAAGCTTCGTCTTCGGCTAACTCTAGAGAGAAGGGAGAGAGGACCTCAGAAGAGCTTTCTAGAGAGAGAAGCTCTGATGCTTTACTGAATTAAGCCTAAACAACTCTAACATTTCAAGTTGTTTAAATAGAAAAACAGAAAGTAAATTACTATTTGATTCACGTAGGAATCACTATTACATTAACTGAAGTAAAAGTACTTATATATATATATATATATATATATATATATATATATATATATATATATATATATATCTTCATCTCAAGTCTAAAAAAAATAACAAATATATAGCAAGGCTACTCAGCATACTGTGGTGTTTGATAGCATCTTAATAGTCTACCTCTTAATACATTTTAACAACCCACATTTTTTTTTATTAAGAGGTCATCTAAATAGTTTAGACTCATATTTGTATCTTAACTATTCAAAGTATTTTTTAGTACAAATATGTGGGCTCTTAAGAGGTATTAAAAGGTGGACTGTTAAGATGCATTAAGATACAATCAAACACCCAAATAACATAATAGTTGCGTGGACAAATCCCATCCCCTAAAAATCTCAGTTTTATTTAAATTAGACTAAAAGACAATTTGTACCCAAAGTTTACTCTCTATTTACTTTTGCACCCTAGACTTAAAAAAGTGTCTAAGTACACCCCAAAATTTTATTATACGTAACAAAATGCACACTTTCTTCACTTAACCGGTCAAAAGTGACCGGCTAAGGCTGTAACACAAGTTTGGGGTGCAAATTGTCTTTTAGCCTTAAAAATTGGCAAAAATAATTAATTTTAAATAAAATAAAATAATTTTAAAATAATTAATTTTAAATAAAATAATTATTTTTAAAAATAAAATAATTAATTTAAAAATAAAATAATTAAAATAATAAAATTAAAATCAATATTTAGAATTAATGATTAATAATTAATCATTAACTTGTAAAATTATTATTTTATTTTTATTTATAAAATTAATTATTAATCATTCCGGTTAAAAAAATCATTAACTTATAAAAAAATCATTTTTGCCACATAAAAAAAATTTGATTTTGTTTTTAAAAACAAAATTTTATTTTACAACTTAAAAAAATTTATGCTTTTGTTTTTAAAAATAGAAGTTTTTTTAAAACAAAATTTTTAAAAACAAAATTCTGTAAAAACATAATTTTTTTAAAAAAAATATTTTTTAAAAACAGAATTTTATTTTACAAGTTTTTAAAAAATTCTGTTTTTGTTTTTAAAAACAAAAATAGATTTTTTTTAAAAACTTGTAAAATACAATTATGTTTAAAAAAATCTGTTTTTACAAAATTCTGTTTTTAAAAACAAAAACATACTTTTTTTAACTTGAAAAATAAAATTATGTTTTAAAAAAAATCAGTTTTAAAAAAATTTCTGTTTTTAAAAATAAAAACAGAAAAAAAAAATTAACTTGTAAAATAAAATTCTATTTTTAAAAAAATCTGTTTCAAAAAAAATTATGTTTTTAAAAATTTTATTTTTTAAAAAAATCTGTTTTTGAAAAATTCTATTTTAAAAAAAAATTCTATTTTTAAAAAAATTGTTTTTACAAAATTCTGTATTTTAAAAACAAAAGCAAAAAATTTTTAATGCTACAAAAATGATTTTTTACATGTTAATGATTTTTTTAACCGGAATGATTAATAATTAATTTTAAAAATAAAAATAAAATAATCATTTAAAAAGTTAATGATTAATTATTAATTCCAAATATTTATTTTAAAATTAATTATTTTATTTTTATTTTAAAAATTAATTATTTTATTTAAAATTAATTATTTTAAAATTATTTTATTTTATTTAAAATTAATTATTTTTGCCAATTTTTAAGACTAAAAGACAATTTGCACCCCAAACTTGTATTACAACCTTAGCTGGTCACTTTTGACCGGTTATGTGAAGAAAGTGTGTGTTTTGTTATGTATAATGAAGTTTGGGGTGTACTTAGACACATTTTTAAGTTTGGGGTGCAAAAGTAAATATAGAGTAAAGTTTGGGGTGCAAATTATTTTTTAGTCTTAATTTTAAAAATAAAAATAAAATAATCATTTTACAAGTTAATGATTAATTATTAATCATTAATTCCAAATATTTATTTTAATTTTATTATTTTAATTATTTTATTTTAAAATTAATTATTTTATTTTTATCTTTAAAATTAATTATTTTAAAATTATTTTATTTTATTTAAAATTAATTATTTTGCCAATTTTTTATACTAAAAGACAATTTGCACCCCAAACTTGTGTTACAACCTTAGCCGGTCACTTTTGACCGTTAAGTGAAGAAAGTGTGTGTTTTGTTACGTATAATGAAGTTTGGAGTGTACTTAAACACCTTTTTAAGTTTAGGGTGCAAAAATAAATAGAGAGTAAAGTTTGGGGTACAAATTGTCTTTTAGTCTTTAAATTATTCGAGTTGTATCAACTTGAAGATAAAATACAAATGATCTACTAACTCGAAAACAATTATAAATATAAGCTAACAATTACAGATAACTATTAACTCGTCAACAACAACAAATATAAGCTAATGTTCCATAAATTATGCAATATGATTTACAAAACTCGCACAAACAAAACTATACTACAATATGTACAAATGATCTATAATTTAATAAATAAACTGAATACAAATGAACTATAAACTAGTAGGAGGATCATCATCGAGCGAGGGTGGACGACGATGCTGCTCCGATGTATGAAAATCAGCGTCGCCGTCGTCATAATCGCCATCACCAGTCCGCTCGCCATTGCCACCTTATTGATAGAATTAAAAATAAAAATTATTAGTCTGTATTTATGTGAGAATTAAAGAGAGACTGTTAAATGAAAATAAAATAACATGCATAATACCTGAGTAGGTGGGGGCTGACGAAAAACCTACCAGGCAATTGCAGACGAAGAAAAATTTAATCGGTATGAAACATATCTGACATCGTCGTTATCAGCCTCTAAAATAACTCGTCGTCCCAGCCAGCGCCTGTATGAGATGGTCCAACAGGAGCTATCGGACGTTGATGTTGAGAGCCTACGAAAATATAAATAACATTATTAATAATAATTTATATTATGTGATAAATTATGATAATTTCGTGAGAAATATAAAATATTATTACCTTCAATTAGTGAATATGCGGGTATTCTCGACATGCCCAGCACTCGATACTTGTCGGTATTGCTAGTAGGGAAATTCTAAGACGCGACCCATAGTCACATCTCCTCATCCCGAGATAATACAATCTCGGGAGGGGGGATGGTGGAATCTAAAGGCTTAGAAACCCCTAGAACCCTCCAACTCAACTATATGCTTGTCCCGAAACTTCTAAAATCGGTTATGTAATTTATTTTGTATACATGAGTTAATTATATCATTTTATTAATGAGTGAATATGTGACGCCCCCAAAATAGGTATACATCACCCATTATGAGTCGCCAAAAACTTGGTACAGAAACAACTACAACTTCATTAATAATTGTTGTGTAAAATACAACAACCCAATACTGTGAGTTTGAATACAAACATTCTTTACTAGAGAGTATACAAACTCAAAAGGAGTCCTTATTACAATTATTATCACACTATTTTATAAAATAGTGAGAACTGCTAACACCACTGACTGAAGACATCACTCCGCACCCCGACTAGTTCCCGCTATATTCTCGCCTCCTAAGAAAAATGGAACAAAAAGGGTGAGCTCAACTAGCCCAGTAAAGAATATTATGACTAAGATAATATACAACAAATTATCATTAGTTTTCAACAGGGAAAAATCTGATCGACAACAAGTTTTAGATCAACAACTGCAGCAAAAACAACAATCCATTAGAAGAGTCAAGTAGAGAAAGAATTCTACTATCTTCTAAGATTTAAAAGTCCATCATCAATATTTTATCCCTATAACATCAATCAATATTCATCTTTGCACTACATGCTAAAGATATTCATTTGAATCACCAGTTGGTCATGTTCATCTCAACACCTGTTCATCTTTGCACTACAGGCCAAAAATATTCATCAGGTAATCATACATCTTTGCACTACAGGCCAAAGATATTCAGTAATATCATCATTTAGGACAGAGGATGATGAAAAATATTTTAAAGAAAACGAATCCAGTAAGATAAAAGAACAAATATTAGGGATTCGTATTACAGTTTATCCAAATTCAATAATACTCCATAATAACCAATTTCGAAGCAGAATTCAAAAATTAAGATCAAAACATGGATACAATCAAAGATAGTAACCATAATAGACATCTTGGATAAAAAGAAGAAATTTTCATTTTTAGGTGAATAGTGTCGTATACATGAATAGTGTCGTATAAGTGAATAATGCCGTATACCCAACACAAAAAGTTTTAAATTTGATAAAAAGTTCAGACCAATATTTTGGCATAATGATGTTGAAAGAATAACATCATTAGGAAGAAAATAATATCCCTTACCTTAAACGAACAATACTTCTGATCAGAATATCGGATACAAGGTTGAATGAAACTTGTGCTGAATAGCAACTCTCAAAGTATCAAAATACTCACAAAATACACTCAATAATATAGAGAGAGAACGAGAGAAAACTTATGAATTTTTGTGTGATTTTCAATTCAAACTTAGCCCTCTATTTATAGGAAAATTTTAGCATGCCAAAGCAGACTTGACCTACAACCTGATGGCTTTACCTGCTACTATTTCCACCCACCACATTTGAATAAAAATTCCAGCACATTTCTCACCAACCAAAAGTGGGGCCCACCAATTCTAGAATTTTTCACAAAAATGATAAACTTCAAAAATTCAACAATTTCTGAACCAGTCATATCGTAAAATTCATAACAAATCATACGTTTATTTTTACCGGTTCAAAATTTGTGGACATATACTTAACTCTTATATATATATAACATATCCAAAAATTACAAAGATCCAACGGTCGGATTAAAAATTATAACTCACGCAATATATCTCAAAAACCCTGATTTAATTTCTAATACCTCAATTTCGACAAAAATACTGATAAAACCTCTTAACATAAACTCCTTCATTTTTAACCACAAAAATATATCACTCATTTATATACACATAAAATAAATATTTTCATATCATATGAATCAGTAATTAATTATTCACAAAAAATATTACAGAATCACATCTATGACAACCAGGCCGTTCCCAGGAAAGAGGGGACTTTTCGATAAGGATTTCTCCTTACTGACGCGCAACTAGGTGACCAAACCTCTCCTTAACTGAACTTTCTAGACATTGACAATAATGTTATCTCATAATATTATTCAAATAATATGAATTATTGATCTGATAATGGAAAATACTGTGCAGTAACAATTATTAAACAGCAATAATATAAAATATCAACGCATCAATTATTGAATCAATAAAATAAAATATTGAACAATAACTACTGTAACAATTATTGAGTAGTGCCTTCCTTCGTAAGAATTAATAATTCAAAAATACGGTGCAATCCGTGTGCTACTGTGCAAACACGCGTATTACTGTATTTTTAACCACCGGGTATTCCAACAGTATTAACGGTAACAACTACGTCGTTATTTATAAAAACTCAATTTTTGTCGTATCTTCCCCTGACCATTTTTCGTTATGGGGCCCACAGATAGATGCGCCGTCGAACGAATATTTCCCAATAGAAAGAATATTCCACGACCAAATGAATATTCCCCGACAGAAATGAATATTTTATAACCACTTGTTTATTTTATAAATTTTGCACATTTCACCCATAACCAAAATATTATATCAAATTAACACCTTATTATTCACAATAATAATTAGAGGAAATTTAATTTTATTCATTAATAAGTTGGGGTCTTACAACCTCCCCTCCTTATGAAATTTCGTCCTTGAAATTGACGTACGTACCTGGTGTTTCGAAAAGGTGAGGATACCTCGCTTTCATTTTTGATTCTAACTCCTAGGTCATTTCATAGCATGGTTTCTCCACAAAACCTTAACTTGTGGTATAACATTCGTGCGTAGGACATACTCTTTCCTATCCAAAATCTTAACAGGTACCTTCTCGTATGTTAAATCTTCGGTTATCTCGTCCGGTTCTAACTCAATAATGTGGTTCGGGTCTTTCACATATTTACGAAGCACATATATGTGAAAAATATTATGAACACAAGACATGCTTGGAGGTAATGCGAGTCTATAGGCCACATTTCCTATTCGGTCAAGAATTTTAAATGGACCAACAAATCATGGATTGAGCTTTCCTCTCTTCCCAAATCTTGTAACTCCCTTCCATGGTGCAACACGTAACAATACATGATCCCCAATATTAAATTTCACGTCCTTTCGATGAAGATCCACATAACTCTTTTGTCGATCCTATGTCGTTTGTATACGTTGTCGAATCGTTTGGATCTTCTCTGTAGTTATGCGTACCAATTCTGGTCCCAACAACATTGCTTCACCCACCTCGTCCCAGCATACTAGAGAGCGACATTTTCTTCCATACAACGCCTCGAATGGAGACATGCCTATACTTGCCTGATGACTGTTGTTGTAGGAGAATTTTACCAATGATAGATACTTATCCCAACTCCCTTTGAAATCTAGGACATAGAGTCTTAATAGATCTTCAAGAGTTTGAATAGTCCTCTCTGATTGTCCGTCCGTTTGAGGATGGTATGCCGAACTGAATCGTAAATCCGTGCCCATAGCTTTCTGCAAGCTAACCCAAAATCGTGAATTGAATCTTGGGTCACGATTCGAAACTATGGATACTGGCATGCCATGCAATCTCACAATCTCATCTACGTACATACTAGCAAGACGTTCAAGTGAATAAGTCTCCCGTATAGGCAAGAAATGGGCAGACTTGGTTAATCTATCAATAATAACCCAAATCGCATCTATGCCTTGAGATACCTTGGGAAGACCCATAACGAAGTCCATAGTAATTTGTTCCCACTTCCATTTCAGAATCTCAAGTAGTTGTAATGGACCCTTTGGCACTTGATGCTCCACCTTTACACTTTGACAAGTTAAACACCTCGAGATAATGTAACGACCCCAAAATCTATACAATTTAAATCCCGACTTCGGTCGTTAACCATACATTCAACCTCTAAATAATACATCATTATTCGATGTTAAACTTAATAAAATTACGGAATATTTAAAACTTTTATACATTTCCTTCTTTCTTGCCCTGGATCGCAACCATTACATTACATCTCTTTGATTCAATCTTATATCATGAATTGTTACAACAAAATGACTATACAAAGTCTTACATTATAACTAAATATCCATATACATTGGATAGCTTAACTTACATTTCAACAACATGTTACGTTCAAAATATGAAATACATTTCTCATAAAACATAAGTAATCTTCGTGAATATAGATCTCTATAACTCACTTAGCACATATCTTTACCTTAAAATCTTGACCTGCAAATGTGGTTATTTGCAAGAGTGAGCTCGATAGCCCAGCAAAGTCTAACAGTTTTCATGCATCACATAACACATAATAACATGCTCGATATACATCTCATTAAAGTAACATGGCATACATGCTTTTAATTCATATAGCAAATATAAAGATTGAGTTCCTTACTCAATCATCATTACTTAGCCAAAACAATGCAGTCATATATTGACTTTAACATTTCATGATTCAACATGCATAACATATCATGCAATTTAAAACAGTTCATCAAGTCCACGTAAAAAATAGGAACCGAAAGACTTGCCTTGATCGTTGTTTACCAATAACAGTTTAACAGCTTACAGCTATCTGCACTTCACGTGCCCTACGCAATTATATAATCATACATATCAAATATTAGTCACATAACAACACATAGTAATTATAATGTAAGCTCTACTCTATGTCTCATAATCTTTCCTATTAATAAATACACAATGTTCAACTTAATTGTGTTAACTTTCAACTTATATCTCACTGTATTTCATATTCGCAGTTCATTCAAGTACTTAAGTCTTGCGAGGACTACTTATTAGCTTTATATTAAATCCACTCCATATCTTATAATATTTATTTCAATTGAATTGAAACACTTTTTATGTTCATTAACACTTGGCACGACGTTTCGACGTTCATTCGTCACACGCCCGATTTGCCTCTCTTGTGTATGCTTACTATGCTTCTATAACTCATCTAATATATTATTTATTAATGTTAAGCATCATTATATTTACTATTATTCATGTTTTGTAACTTAGGACAACATCTTTTATGGTCAGGAGCACTACACATGCATATGTGCATGCCTGACGCCCTCCGATTGCCTCCAAAAACACAATAGTCCTAAAGATGACCATTTTTACCCATCCTAATGACCTCAAATTGAAAACCTTAAAGAACGAAAGTTGTAGGTCTACTCGTCCTCGTTCCGGATCATCTTGAATTACCTCAATCGGAGTTCGTATGAGAAAGTTATGACTATTTTACTATAGAAGGTCAAAACTATCCAAGTCAGACTACAAATCTGGCGTTGGGGCGCGAGGACTAAGCCAACTAGTGGAGCTGGGGCGCAAAATTGGCGATGGGGCGCGAATTTCAGAGCTGCAGCATGAATTTTTGGCGCTGGGGCTCCATTTTTGGCGCTAGGGCGCCATTTTTGGCGCTGGGGCGCTATTTTTGGCGCTGGGGCGCCGAAAATTGCAGAACCCAACCACGAAGAACAAAATAACTAAATTCTGGACTAATTACTACTGCTAACATCTAAATTAGACGTAAAACTTATAAGAATTACTCATAAACATTTACTTATCATACATATACCAATTTAGCACAACTTAACAACAATTTTAGAAGACCTAAATCATTGTACACACTATTTTAAAAACCAAAACTCCATTATCGATGTTTGTTTACACAGTGAACATGATAACCAAAATTTATAAACTAATTTGATTCCTTGAGACTACGATTCTCTGAATTTCATAACAAATTAATATATTCAACGTTCAATTTCATAATTAACATATAATCACATACTAATTTTGTCATCATACAAAACATACGTTCATTCATGTTTTCACTGTAAAACCAAATTCTTTTCTTTCATACATAAATTAGCATACAATCTTGTCTATATACTAAAGATGCAATCATATATATATATATATATATATATATATATATATATATATATATATAATAACCACTATTATACATACACATGACCCTCTAACCAATTATACAGACATGGTTTTACAGAAAGTTTGGTAAAAACCTTTTATAGAGAACGTAAAACATAACAACACATGTAAAGCTTATTAACACATATACGAAATTATAACCTAAAGGTTATGGAAAAATACTTTTTGATGCTTGGTTAATCCTTGTTAATCACAACAAATAGTTTGAAGAGCTTAGACTTTCTCTTATTGCTTCTCCTACTCAGATTCTCTCTCAAATTCTCTCTGAACTTCTTTCTTTTCTTTCTTAGGTTCAGTCTTAGACTAGGCTACTAACAGTAAATGTAAACCCAAAAACTGATAAAAGTATACGCTTAATAAAATTGATTTGGCAATAATAAGCCTACTTATTATATCAGTTATAAAGTTATAACGTATAGGTTATAAATATATTATTTATATTTTATTTATTTAATTTATATTATTAATATATCAAATTTAAAAATCCAAAAGCCATAAGGCTCCGTTTGGCAAAACTCTTTAAAATTAAAGACTTACTATATTTAAGCCTTGTTTGGCAAAATAAATTAAAACTACTTTAATTTATTTTAATAACCACTTATAATATAGTTATTTGTCACACTTCTAATTAATTAAGTTTTCATACTTAATTTAATTAATTCTAATAACAATTCATTGCATAATATAATAATTTATTTAATCATTATAAATTCTCTAACTTAATTATTAAATTAAATTAGATTACTATTTCAAAATAATTAGTTTCCTTAACTCATTAATTATTTATTAAACAAATAAATAATCAAATCACATCAAATCAATTAAACAAATACTTATTCAATAATAAACACATCCATTAAATATTGATATAATTTAATAAATATTTAAATATTATAATAAAAATCTAGATTGTTACATCATTCCCTCCTTACAAGGATTCTGTCCTCAGAATCACGACTCAAGCCACTCATTCGTTACAATCTTCCCTACTTACAAAGATTCTGTCCCCAGAATCGAAGACACAAATTACACAAATAACTCAGAGAAATCTTTCATCATTTTATCTAAATATAGATTTTATATTTCCTGCTACATTCATTACCTAACAAATTCTAGGTTTCATTTCATAACTTTCATTTGAACTCAATTATATTTTGATTATTATATATCTTTTAACCCATTCATTTTCTTTTCTAAGGATCGTTATCATAAACACTCGGGAATCGCTATCATAAACACTCGGGATATTACAGATAAACTCCTCGATCTCTCTTTTCATATTGCTCCACCAAAATGTATGTCGAAGATCATGATACATTTTGGTACTCCCAGGATAGATTGCAAATGGTGTGTTGTGTGCCTCCATCATGATTCTATGATTCAAGTCAGAATCGTTAGGAACACAAAGTCCGGAGTTGAATTGAAGTATTCCTTCTTCATTTATTCTTGCTTCTGGAATAGCACCTTCTTGCACTTTTTTCTTCATACGCATCAGCTCCATGTTCGTAGCTTGAGTACCTTTAACTTTATCGATTAAAGTCGGTTCTACTCGTATGTTTGATATCATCACGTGGGTACTTGGAGCCTTCATATCTATCTCCATCCTTTGCAAGTCATACAAAATGGGCCTTTGTGTTAACAACATTGCACTCGTACCCGCGTATGATCTTCTACTCAATGCGTCAGCTACTACGTTCGCTTTTCCAGGATGATATTGGAGTATGATCGTAATCTTTCAACAGCTCGAGCAAACGTCGCTGCCGCATGTTGAGTTCCTTTTGGTGAAGAAATATTTGAGGCTTTTATGATCTGTATAGATCTCCACTTTCTCCCCATACAGGTAGTGTCTCCAGATCTTCAACGCAAAAACGACTGTTGCTAACTCCAAATCATGAGTAGGATAATTCCTCTCATATTCTTTGAGTTTTCGTGAGGCATATGCTATGACTTTCCCATATTGCATGAGAACACATCCTAAACCTTTGCCTGAAGCATCGCTGTAGATAACAAATCCATCCGAACCAGATGGTATTGTCAGAACAGGTGCCGAAATGAATCTCCTCTTGAGCTCTTAGAAACTCTTCTCGCATTTCTCGCTCTATACAAATTTTGTATCTTTCCGAGTCAACTGAGTTAACGGAGTAGCGATTCGAGAAAATCCTTCCACGAATCTTCGATAATAACCAGCTAAGCCCAGAAAGCTACGTACTTTGGTCACCGACTTTGGTTGCTCCCAACTTTGTATGGCTTCAATCTTCGTCGGGTCGACAGATACTCCATGTTTTGACACCACATGCCCAAGGAATACTACTTCCTCAAGCCAGAACTCGCATTTCTTTAGCGTGGCATAAAGCTTGTTTTCACGAAGCCTTTCAAGTATCAGCTTCAAATAGTGCTCATGATCTTCACGTCTTTTGGAATAAATGATGATGTCATCAATAAAGACAACAACGAACTGATCTAAATATTCTTTGAACACACGGTTCATCATATCCATGAAAGCAGCAGGAGCATTAGTCAATCTAAAAGACATGACTAAGAATTCATAATGCCCGTACCTAGTTCTGAAGGCAGTCTTTGGAATATCCTCAGTTTTAATCTTCAGCTGATGATATTCAGAATGAAGATCGATCTTTGAAAAGAATTGTGCTCCTTACAACTGGTCAAACAAGTCATCAATGCGAGGTAGCGGATACCTATTCTTGATAGTGACATGATTCAATTCTCGGTAGTCGATACAAAGTTGCATACTCCCGTCTTTCTTCTTTACGAATAACACAGGAGCACCCCAAGGAGATGTACTAGGACGAATAAAACCGATGTCCAACAACTCCTGTAGTTGAAGCTTTAACTCCTGAAGTTCAATAGGAGCCATTCGATATGGGGTTTTAGAAATGGGTTTTATACTAGGTTCAAGGTCAATAAAGAATTCAACTTCACGTTCTGGGGGTAGAACGGAAAGTTCTTCAGGAAATTCACTAACAACGGAAATAGTATTCAAATATGACGTGTTTTTGTTCAAGTCTGTGACATGGGCTAAGAAAGCTTGACATCCATTTTTTAATAAACGAATAGCTTTATGGCTTGATATAACAATGATTGATTTTAATGGTTTGGTTGTTTGAATTCGCATAATAGGTTGGTTAGGAATATGAAAACTAACAACCTTACGAAAATAATCAATTTTAGCATAATGAGAGGTTAGCCAATCAATCCCTAAAATCACATCAAATGCAAGTATTTTCAAAGAAATAAGATCGGCAGGTAATGTGATGGTACCAACTTGAATCAAGCATGATTTATAAACAGTAGATGTAACGAAAGTTTTTCCTAACGGAGTTTCAACATATAAGTCAAAGTATAATTTCTCCGGAGTCAAGTTCAAACGTTGAGCACAAGCAGGAGAAATAAAAGAATGGGTAGAACCGGTATCTAATAAGGTCTAAACTTCACAAGAGTTTATGATTAGCTTACCCGTGATCACCTCGTTTGGGTTCCTCGCGTTTTGGGCAGTCACGACAAACGCCCCGGAACAGCCTTCGGAGTCACTATCCCCGTTGAATTTGGTTTCGCAACAAGACAATCTTTAGCTATATGACCTTCCTTTCCACAGTTATAACATACCTTGAACTGTTGTGGGCAGTTTGGGTTGATGTGTCCCTCTTTCCCGTATTTGTAACATACGGCCGGTGGTCGTTCTCCTCCCCTAGAAATAACTGATGCTGGTGGTGATATCTTCACGTTATCGTTGTTGTACCTTCTCCTTTTGAAATCTCCTCCCGACTCGCTCCTTCTATTATCACGGCCACGATTACCACCAGAGTGGTTACCGCTTTTGTCTGAATATTTTCCTCCCTGCTGGTTTTGCATGAACTGCAAAAAGCTTCTAAACATCCCATCATTCATCATTTGTTTGGTAGTGTTGTTCACAGGAGGAATATTGCCTTCTTATTGCACGTTCCCCTGGGTGGTGATCAAAGGTGTCTCCACAGTCTGATTTACTCCATTATTAACGTTCTCAGCTGCCATTCTTAAATACTGCCATAAAACAAGGGTTAATAGACATGTCACATATTATCCCTATACTCTGACCGACCAAACAAATACCAAATAAACTTAGTCAGGTCATACTAGCGAAGGAATTCCCCGTCTCTCCCCTCCTAGTTCTTGTCTCACTTCTCAGCCAGGGATCATATCCCTAAGCTCTGATACCAACTGTGACGCCCCCAAAATAGGTATACATCATCTATTATTTGTCGCCAAAAACTTGGTACAGAAACAACTACAACTTCATTAATAATTGTTGTGTAAAATACAACAACCCAATACTGTGAGTTTGAATACAAACATTATCTACTAGAGAGTATACAAACTAAAAAGGAGTCCTTATTACAATTATTATCACACTATTTTATAAAATAGTGAGGACTGCTAACACCACTGACTGAAGACTTCAATCCGCACCCCGACTAGTTCCCGCTATATTCTCGCCTCCTGAGAAAAATAGAACAAAAAAGATGAGCTTAACTAGCCCAGTAAAGAATATTATGACTAAGATAATATACAACAAATTATCATTAGTTTTCAACAGAGAAAAATCTGATCGACAACAAGTTTTAGATCAACAACTGCAGCGAAAATAGCAATCCATTAGAAGAGTCAAGTAGAGAAAGAATTCTACTATCTTCTAAGATTTAAAAGTCTATCATCAATATTTTATCCCTGTAACATCAATCAATATTCATCTTAAATCAAATATTCATCTTTGCACTACAGGCCAAAGATATTCATTTGTATCACCAGTTGGTCATGTACATCTCAACACCTGTTCATCCTTGCACTACGGACCAAAGATATTCATCAGGTAATCATACATCTTTGCACTACAGGCCAAAGATATTCAGTAATATCATCATTTAGGACTGAGGATGGTGAAAAATATTTTAAAGAAAACGAATCCAGTGAGATAAAAGACCAAATATTAGGGATTCGTATTACAGTTTATCCAAGTTCAATAATACTCCATAATAACCAATTTCGAAGCAGAATTCAAAAATAAAGATCAAAACATGGATATAATCAAAGATAGTAACCATAATAGACATCTTGGATAAAAAGAAGAAATTTTCATTTTTAGGTGAATAGTGCCGTATACGTGAATAGTGTCGTATAAGTGAATAGTGTTGTATACCCGACACAAAAAGTTCCAAATTTGATAAAAAGTTTGGCATAATGATGTTGAAAGAATAACATCATTAGAAAGAAAATAATATCCCTTACCTTAAACGAATAGTACTTCAGATCAGAATATCGAATACGAGGCTGAATGAAACTTGTGATGAATAGCAACTCTCAAAGTATCAAAATACTCACAAAATACACTAAATAATATAAAGAGAGAAAGAGAGAAAACTTATGAATTCTGGTGTGATTTTCAATTCTAACTTAGCCTTCTATTTATAGAAAAATGTTAGCACGCCGAATCAGACTTGACCTGCAACCTGATGGCTTTACCTGCTACTATTTCTACCCACCACATTTGAATAAAAATTCCAGCACATTTCTCACCAACCAAAAGTGGGGCCCACCAATTCTAGAATTTTCCACCAAAATGATAAACTCCGAAAATTCAACAATTTCTGAACCAGTCATATTGTAAAATTCATAACAAATCATACATTCATTTTTAATGGTTCAAAATTTGTGAACATATACTCAACTTATATATGTATAACATATCCAAAAATCACAACGATCCAATGGTCGGATTAAAAATTATAACTCACGCAATATATCTCAAAAATCCTGATTTAATTTCTAATACCTCCATTTCGACAAAAATACTGATAAAATCCCTTAACATAAACTCCTTCATTTTTAACCACAAAAATATATCCCTCATTTATATCCACATAAAATAAATATTTCCTTATCATAAGAATCAATAATTAATTATTCACAAATAATATTACAGAATCACATTTATGACAATCAGGCCGTTCCCAAGAAAGAGGGGGCTTTCCGATAAGGATTTCTCTTTACTGGCGCGCAATTGGGTGACCAAACCTCTCCTTGACAGAACTTTCTAGACATTGCCAATAATTCTATCTCATAATATTATTCAAATAATATGAATTATTGATCTGATAATGGGAAATACTGTACAGTAACAATTATTGAACAACAATAATATAAAATATCAACGCAACAATTATTGAATCAATAAAATAAAATATTGAACAGTAACTACTGTAACAATTATTGAGTAGTGCCTTCCTTCGTAAGAATCAATAATTCAAAAATACTGTGCAATCCGTGTGCTACTGTGCAACCATACGTATTACTGTATTTTTAACCACCGGGTATTCCAACAGTATTAACGGTAACAACTACGCCGTTATTTATAAAAATTCAATTTTTGTCATTATCTTCCCCTGACCGTTTTTCGTTATGGGGCCCACAGATAGTTGCGCCGTCGTACGAATATTCCCCGACAGAAAGAATATTCCACGACCAAACGAATATTCCTTGACAGAAATGAATATTTTATAACCATTTGTTTATTTTGCAAATTTTGCACATTTCACCCATAACCAAAATATTATATCAAATTAATACCTTATTATTAACAATAATAATTAGAAAAAATTTGATTTTATTCATTAATAAGTTGGGGTCTTACAAAATATTAATAATTACTAAAAATTAAGAGTTGTTTTACCCATATAGCTAAAGTTGCTTGAGACAAAGCACACTCCTCCTTAGGAATATAGGCTTTATCCTATAACTCTAACATGGTCGCAGCTTGGCTCAAGCTCTTCCCCACGACCTAATAAATACATTCATAAAACACTTATTAAGTATTCGTGTGAGAATTTGATAACAAAACAACTAAATAAATTACACTTACCAACTTTGCCTCCTCAAAAGACTACGAGCCAGTCGTGTACTATACAGAGTTGGACATGGTTCTTCTTTGCTTGCTTAGACTTCTTCTTGAAGTCAGCAGCATCCTAGTGGGTACCCATAGCTTACCATGCTAGATCGGAGACTATGCGGGGCTGGTGATCTTTGATGGTGGTCCCGGGCTGGTGAACAACTGCCCGTGCATCCCTCTATTGTATCTCATATAGTTAGCCAGAGTAATTCTTAGCGACATGTGCAATAATCACATCGTCGCTGGTTGCTTGAGAGATGCCCTCTCATATCTAAAATAAGTTTATAACGAAAGTTTAAAAGTTAGGAACAATTAATTTTTTAGGCAACAACTATGTACTAATATATAACTGACTAATATTAACTTATTGACTCACGTGAAACTCCCGCAAGACAGTCCGCTTAAATAAGGCATCGTACTGGCTGTAGCGCATGCACCCGGTCGGGAGGTGCGGCAGACAGATAACATGTAAGGTGTATTTAGCGACCGAGTCTAGTATACTATAGTAAAAATATAACAATATGTGTTGCATTAATTATGTCATGCAATAAATTATATAAATTTAAAATTGTTACTGCAACAATGGATTAACACTTACTGTCTAGACTCGACATCCGCTGGGACTATAAGTGGAACTACCGAAGGACGACCAAAGATACTGAGGTTAGTCCCTCGATGTCGTCGATGAGGCACATATGTAATTATTAAAAAAACTGAGTCGATAAATATAAACTAATGCAGGTTGAGATATATTAAAATCCTAGCTAGTTTAGAAGACTTACTAGCTCCTGAAGACGAGCCTACATCATGGTTAGTGTCTCCCGATCCGGATCGCCTACCACCATGGAGACCTCCACCGTTATTTCTAGCCATAAATATGTTACTGGAATAACTAAAATAACGCACATGAATTTTAATGATATATATATATATATATATATATATATATATATATATATATATATGTAAGACCCCAACTTTTATAAATAAAGATGAATTTCTATAAATATCATTTTTGAATATTATGGAGTTAATTTAATATAATGTTATAGTTGTGAGAAATATTTATAAATTTTGCAAAGTACGCAAGTTGTTATATAATATTCGATTGGTCGGGGAATATTCATTTTAACAGGAATATTCGTATAACGGCACAATCATTGGTGGATCCCACAACAGAATTATTATCGGATTGAGAAAACGACAAAAATACTTTATAAAAATAACGACGAAAGTTTTACCGTTACCTGTTGAAACACCCGGTGTTAAAAGTACAGTAATACGCGTAGTTGCACAGTAGCACATGGTATTGATTATTGATGCTTATGTGATAAGTCACTCAGTTTTGTTTTATTGATATTATTAATGTAATAAAACAGAAAAGTTTTTATATAAAACAAAATACTTTTATAAAGTTATTCGTTTTATTAGGCTAATAGTAAAATCTTTTTATATAAAACAGAATACTTTTATAAAGTTATCTATTTTATTAGACAATAATTAGAATATATTATATTTTATTATACATAGTATTTGTATAGTGTTTGCATAGTAAAATCTTTTATAAAGTTATTCATTTTATTAGATTATAAATAGAATATATTATATTTTATTTAAAAGATTTTGCTTTAAATATGGACCGTCAATTTAAAGTAAATCAATCTGGACCGTTCATGAGTTAGTTACTATGCAGTTCATTTTTCTATAAATAGAAGCTCATTCCTTCATTATTTCTTACGAATTCACTGAAACTCTAGAGAGATAAACTATAGAGAGAAAGAAGAAAAGTATTCTGCTACTTCACCACTCATATATCTAGTACTCTTCCTCTTAAGGTAGGGGGTATTATTTCTTTTGTATTCATGAAGAGAACTTCTGTTATTCTATTCTTTATTATTCTGTTGGAATAACCTGTATACGCGGACTTCCCTATACTTGGTGAAATTCTCCTGTTATTTTGTTCTTTATTATTCTGTTGGAACATCCTGTCGGTGCATTACGCCTGACCTGGTTCCGTTATTATTATGTTGGAACATCTTGTCGGTGCGTTTACGCATGACCTGGTTCCGTTGTTTATTATTCTGTCGGAATATCCTGTCTGTGAGTTTACGCCGGACCTGGTTCCATTATTTATTAATCTGTCGGAATATCATGTCTGTGCGTTTACGCTGGACCTGGTTCCATTATTTATTATTCTGTTGGAATAACCTGTCTGTACGGTCTATCGCATGCCTAGTGATTTCTTTTGTTATTCCATTCTTTATTATACTCAGTTGGTTAAAGTTTTGACTTCTATACTCTATGAAATTAGTGGAATATCCTTGATAATTGTGTTTCATCCAGTATCTTTTCATGAAAATATTCTTCTAAGCATTCTTGAATTTTACTCCACAAAGCAGTATCATGTTGGTAATTTGGACGTTATTAGTTCTTGGATAAATTAATTCTTGAACTTATTTTTTTGAATTGTCATCATCTCCATGTTTATAATATGTTAAAAGTCATCTGTGGATTGTAGTGCATAGATGGACTTGGTATGATTATGACCAGGGATTATTTGGTATAATCATGACCGTAATGTTACAAATTAAGACCCACAGTATTTGTATTAAAATCCACATCATTTGTAACATTACGGTCATGATTATACTGAATAATCCTTGGTCATAATCATACCAAGTCCATCTATGCACTACAGGCCACAAATGACTTTCAACATAATATAAACATGAGGATGATGACAATGATATAAGAATTCAATAAAACAAGTTCAAGAATTAATTTATCCATGAACTAATAACGTCTAAATTGTCAACATGATACTGCTTTGTGGAGTAAAATTCAAGAATGATCAGAAGAATATTTTCATGAAAAGATACTGAATGAAGCGCAAATATTAAAGATATTCCACTAATTTCATGGAGTATAGAAGTCAAAACTTTAACCAACTGAGTATAACAAGGAATGGAATAACAAAAGAAATCACCAGACATACGATAGACCGCAAAAGCAGGTTATTCCAACAGAATAATAATTAACGGAACCAGGTCCGGCGTAAAACGCACAGACATGATATTCTAACAGAATAATAAAGACGGAATCAAGTCCGGCGTATAACGCACAGACAGGATATTCCAACAGAATAATAAAGACGAAACCAGGTCCGACATAGAACGCACAGACAGGATGTTCCAGCAGAATAATACATAATGGAACCAGGTCCGGCGTAAACGAACAGACAGGATGTTCCAGCAGAATAATAAAGAATGGAATAACAGAAGAATTTCACCAAGTATAGGGTAGCCCACGTATACAGGTTATTCTAACATAATAATAAAGAATAGAATAACAGAAGTTCTCTTCATAGATAAGAAAGAAATAATACTCCCTACGATTACAACAAATAATATTCCATACCTTAGAATAAAGCTGGATACTGGAATAGAAATGTAGCAGACTTCTTTTCTTCTTTCTCTCTAAAATTTCTCTCTATAATAAGTGCTCTATAGCTTTAGTGAATTGGTGAGAAATGTAGGAAGGATGAGCTTCTATTTATAGGAAAATATAGTTTCGATAATTGCACTTTTTGGGGCTCGAAAAATTACAGTATAATACCTTCCTCTTTTTCTTTATTTTTAATTTAGTGCTGCAAGTATTATCAAACTTGCACCACCTCCCCTAATAGTAAATAATGTGAATCAATAGTACAATCATATGAATAAATAGTATAATCATGTGAAAAAAAATTAATTACAGTATAGTACATTCAACTATACCTCTATTTTTAACTTAGTCATGAAAGTATCATCAATCTTGCACCAACTTCCCTAATAGTACATGAATGTGATTCAATAGTACCCACATGTGAACAAATAGTTATATAAGCATGTGAATTAGTAGTAATTAAGTGCTCATTTATCCGATAACTTACTCGATTTATCAATATAACCCCCAAACATCAATTATCATCGAAATAGGTGTCGATTTTTATTAACACTAATAATCTCAACACAATGGAACTATCAATTTCATCTTTAATCAACACAACTTATTCATCATTAATATTATAACTCATAATATTTAACAACCAGGCCGTTTCCAGGAAAGAGGGGGCTTTCCGATAAGGATTTCTCTTTATTGGCGCGCAATTAGGTGACCAAACCTCTCCTTGACAGAACTTTCTAGACATTATCAATATTACAAATAATAATATGAATAACTTTGTCATCTCAATTATTGATTTAATAATAAAAAATATTATGCAGATGATATTGTAACAATAATTAAATTAATAATATGAGAGATATGATGTAGCAATTACTGTAGCAATAATTGAGTATAACTGAGTGACTTCTCACGTAACCATCAATACCGTGTGCTACTATGCAACCACGCGTATTACTGTACTTTTGCTACCGGGTAGTTTAACAGTTTAACGGTAACTCTTTTGCCGTTATTTTCATAAAGTATGTTTGTCGTTTTCTCAATCCGATAATAATTTCGTTGTGGGGTCCACCAATGATTGTGCCGTTGTACGAATATTCCTTGCTAAAATGAATATTCTCTGACCAATCAAATATTATATAACAACTTGCGTACTTTGTAAAATTTATAAATAATACCCACAACTATAAAATTATATTAAATCCTCACCATAATATTCAAAAATATATTTCGAGAAAAATTAATCTTTATTCAAAAAGTTGGGGTCTTACAACTTAAGGCGGAGACGTGGATAAAGCAGATTACCAAGATATTTGATGTCTTGGGATGCGCCGAAGAGCAAAAGGTTTCCTTTGCCACCTTTATGTTGCGAGGAGAGGCAGATTACTGGTGGAAATCGGTAAAGCGTACTCAACCTGCTGCACTGAAGATGTCTTGGGAGAAGTTCCAAGAATTGTTTAACGACAAGTACTTTTTCGAAAGTATTCGTCACATAAAAGAGGTATAGTTCATCAAGTTGGAGCAGAATAATATGACCGTGTCGCAGTACGAATCCAAGTTTGCCGAGTTATCCCGGTTTGCGTCCCACTTGATGGATAATGAAGAGAGAATGACGCGGATGTTTTTAAGAGGTTTGAAGCCAGAGATACGTCAACATCTTATTTCTCATAAATTGTGTTTGTATTCAGATGTTGTGAATAGGGCTCAGTTAGTGGAGCGCGATAACAAGTCAACGCAACCAAAAGAGAGCAGCCGACAAAATGATAATACCAGTGAGAGCAGTCATCGAAGCGGTGACAACAAGCATGGAGGGAATCAACATGCCTGAAATGGTAACTATTTCGGTGGTAATCAGGGCCAAAACAATAAGAATGGACATTTCAAGAAGAGGATATTCAACAATGATGGAAAGACGTCAGTACCAGTACCCGTTGTTAAGGAAAGAGAACGACCACCTATCATATGTTTCAAATGCAGAGGGGAGGGACACATCAGTCCAAATTGTGTGATGCCGTCCAAAGTATGCTATAATTATGGAAGAGAATGTCATTTAGCTCGATTTTGTCGTTTACCGAAAACAAGTTCAGCGAGGATGGAGGCACCAAAGGCCGTCTCAGAAAAGTCAAAGTAGGTAGTGCAAAGGAGAGCGTTTGTTGTGACCTCCCAGAAAGTAAGGATCCCGAATGAGGTCATCACGGGTAAGCTTATCATAAATTTTATTCTACCCATTCTTTTATTTCTCCTACTTGCGCTCAACGATTAAATTTGACTCCGGAAAAATTAGACTTTGACTTATCTGTGGAAACTCCGTTGGGAGAAACCTTCATTACATCCACTGTTTATAAGTCTTGTTTGGTTCAAATCGGTACCCTCATATTACCTGTCGATCTTATTTCATTGAAAATACTTGCATTTGACTTGATTCTAGGGATTGATTGGTTAACTACTCATCATGCTAAAATTGATTATTTTCGTAAGATTGTTAGTTTCCATACTCCTAATCAACCTATTATGCGAATTCAAGCGGCCAAACCATTAAAATCAATCAATGTCATCTCAAGCCATAAAACTATTCGTTTATTAAAAAATAGATGTCAAGCTTTCTTAGCTCATGTTACAGATCTAAACAAAAATATGTCAGTTTTGAATGATATTTCTATTGTTAATAAATTCCCTGACGTATTCCCTGAAGAATTTCCTGGCTTGCCCCCAGAGCGTGAAATTGAATTTTGTATCAACCTTGAACCCGGTACAAAACCTATTTTCAAAGCCCCATATCGAATGGCTCTTATTGAACTTCAGGAGTTAAAGACCCAACTGCAGGAATTGTTAGACATTAGCTTTATTCATCCCAGTACTTCTCCTTGGGGTGCACCTGTTCTATTCGTGAAGAAGAAAGATGGGAGTATGCGACTTTGTATTGATTATCGGGCGTTGAATCATGTCACCATCAAAAATAGGTACCCATTGCCACGTATTGATGACCTGTTTGACCAGTTGCAAGGAGCACAATTCTTTTCAAAGATCGATCTTCGTTCTGGATATCATCAGTTGAAGGTTAGAACTAAGGATATTCTAAAGACTGCTTTCAGAACTCGGTACGGGCATTATGAATTCTTAGTCATGTCTTTTGGATTGACTAATGCTTCTGCTGCCTTTATGGATATGATGAATCAGGTATTCAAGGAATATTTAGATCACTTTGTGGTCGTCTTTATTGATGACATCCTTATTTATTCTAAAAGCCGTGAAGATCATGAGCAACACTTGAGGCTGGTACTCCAAAAGCTTCGTGAATACAAGCTTTATGCTAAGTTAAAGAAATACGAGTTCTGGCTTGAGGAAGTAGCATTCCTTGGGCACGTAGTATCAATACATGGAATATCTGTTGACCCGGTAAAGATTGAAGCTATTCAAAGCTGGGAGCAACCTAAATCAGTGACCGAAGTACGTAGCTTTCTCGGTTTAGCTGGTTATTATCGGAAGATTCGTGGAAGGATTTTCTCGAATCACTACTCCATTAACTCAGCTGACTCGGAAAGATACAAAGTTCGATT
This sequence comes from Panax notoginseng, assembly GCA_016801055.1. Taxonomy (NCBI): domain Eukaryota; kingdom Viridiplantae; phylum Streptophyta; class Magnoliopsida; order Apiales; family Araliaceae; genus Panax; species Panax notoginseng. The sequence continues at coordinate 20,776,707 of CM029016.1, forward strand.
GGAGCGAAGAATGTGAGAAGAGTTTTTAAGAACTCAAGAGGAGACTCATTTCAGCACATGTTCTAACAATACCATCTGGCTCGGAGGGATTTGTCATCTACAGTGATGCTTCGGGCAAAGGGTTGGGATGTGTTCTCATGCAACGTGGAAAAGTCATAGCCTATGCCTCGCGACAACTCAAAGAATATGCGAGAAATTATCCTACTCATGATCTAGAGTTGGTAGCTGTTGTCTTTGCACTTAAAATTTGGAGGCATTACTTGTATGGGGAGAAGGTGGAGATCTTTACGGATCATAAAAGCCTCAAATATTTCTTCACTCAAAAGGAACTCAACATGCGACAACGACGTTGGCTTGAACTGTTGAAAGATTATGATCATACAATCCAATACCATCCTGGAAAAGCGAACATGGTAGCTGACGCATTGAGTAGAAAATCATATACAAGTACGAGTGCGATATTGTCAACACAAAGGCCCATTTTGTATGACTTGCAAAGGATGGAGATAGAGTTAAAGACTCCAGGGACCCATGTGATGATGGCGAATATACGAGTAGAACCGACTTTAATTGATAAAGTTAAAGCTGCTCAAGCTACAGACCTGAAGCTGATGCATATGAGGAAGAAAGTGCAAGAAGGTGCTATGCCGGAAGCAAGAATTGACGAAGAAAGAATATTTCGAGTCAACTCCAGACTTTGTGTTCCTAACAACCTTGATTTAAAGTATAAAATCATGATGGAGGCGCACAACACACCGTTTGTAATCCATCCTAGGAGTACCAAAATGTATCATGATCTTCGTCATACATTTTGGTGGAGCAATATGAAGAGAGAGATAGCGCTATTTATCTCAAGGTGTCTAACTTGTCAATAAGTTAAAGCGGAACATCAAGTACCAAAAGGTCCATTGCAACCACTTGAAATTCCAGAATGGAAGTGGGAGCACATTACCAAGGATTTCGTTACCGGTCTTCCTAAGGTTTCTCAAGGTATTGATGCGATTTGGGTCATTGTTGACAGATTGACCAAGTCTGCTCATTTCTTACCGATACGAGAAACTTATACCCTTGAACGTCTTGCTCATATGTACATAAACGAGATTGTAAGACTGCATGGTATGCCAGTATCCATAGTTTATAATCGAGACCCAAGATTCACTTCACGATTTTGGGTTAGTTTGTAAAAAGTTATGGGCACGGATTTACGATTTAGTTCGGCATATCATCCTCAGACGGACGGACAATCAGAGAGGACTATTCAAACTTTGAAAGATTTATTAAGACTTTGTGTCCTTGACTTCAAGGGAAGTTGGGACAAGTTCTTATCATTGGTGGAGTTTTCCTACAACAACAGTTATCAAATAAGTATTGGCATGGCTCCATTCGAAGCGTTGTATGGAAGAAAGTGTCGTTCTCCAGTATGCTGGAATAAGGTGGGTGAAGCACCGTTGTTGCGACCGGAGTTGGTACGTATGACTACAGAAAAGATTCAAACGATCCGACAACGTATAAAAACCTCACAAGATCGACAAAAGAGTTATGCTGATCTTCATCGAAAGGACATGGAATTTGATATAGGAGATCATGTGTTCTTACATATTGCTCCATGGAAAGGAGTTACGAGATTTAGAAAGAGAGGAAAGTTCAATCCTCGATTCATCGGCCCATTTTTAATCCTTGATCGAGTAGGAACTGTGGCTTAGAGACTCGTTTTACCGCCAAGTATGTCTCGTGTTCATAACGTTTTTCACATACCCATGTTACGTAAATATGTGGAAGACCCGAACCACATTATTGAGTTAGAACCGGACGAAATAGTGGAAGATTTGACGTATGAAGAGGTTCCTGTTCAAATCTTGGATAATAAGGAACATATTCTACGCTCCAAGGTTATACCTCAAGTCAAAGTTTTGTGGAGAAATCACGATGTTGAGGAAATGACTTGGGAGTTAGAATCTGAAATGAAATCAAGGTATCCTTACCTCTTCGACATACCAGGTACGTACCCTAATTTCGAGGGCGAAATTTCATAAGAAGGGGAGGTTGTAAGACCCCAACTTTTATAAATAAAGATGAATTTCTATAAATATCATTTTTGAATATTATGGAATTAATTTAATATAATGTTATAGTTATGAGAAATATTTATAAATTTTGCAAAGTACGCAAGTTGTTATATAATATTCGATTGGTCGGGGAATATTCGTTTTAACAGGGAATATTCGTACAACGGCACAATCATTGGTGGACCCCACAACAGAATTATTGTCGGATTGAGAAAACGACAAAAATACTTTATAAAAATAACGGCGGAAGTTTTACCGTTAACTATTGAAACACCCAGTGTAAAAAGTACAGTAATACGCGTAGTTGCACAGTAGCACACGGTATTGATTATTGATGCTTATGTGATAAGTTACTCAGTTTTGTTTTATTGGTATTATTAATGTAATAAAACAGAAAGGCTTTTTATATAAAACAGAATACTTTTATAAGGTTATTCGTTTTATTAGGCTAATAGTAAAATCTTTTTATATAAAACAAAATACTTTTATAAAGTTATCTATTTTATTAGACAATAATTAGAATGTATTATATTTTATAATGCATAGTATTTACATAGTGCCTGCATAGTGTTTGCATAGCACAATCTTTTATAAAGTTATTCGTTTTATTAGATTATAAATAGAATATATTATATTTTATTTAAAAGATTTTGCTTTAAATATGGACCGTCAGATTAAAGTAAATCAATCTGGATCGTTCATGAGTTAGTTACTATGCAATTCATTTTTCTATAAATAGAAGCTCATTCCTTCATTATTTCTTACGAATTCACTGAAACTCTAGAGAGATAAACTATAGAGAGAAAGAAGAAAAGTATTATGCTACTTCACCACTCATATATCTAGTACTCTTCTTCTTAAGGTAGGGGGTATTATTTCTTTTGTATTCATGAAGAGAACTTCTGTTATTCCATTCTTTATTATTCTGTTGGAATAACTTGTATACGCGGACTTCCCTATACTTGGTGAAATTCTCCTGTTATTCTATTCTTTATTATTCTGTTGGAACATCATGTCGGTGCGTTACGCCTGACCTGGTTCCGTTATTATTATGTTGGAACATCTTGTCGGTGCGTTTACGCATGACCTGGTTCCGTTGTTTATTATTCTGTCGGAATATCCTATCTGTGCGTTTACGCCGGATCTTGTTCCATTATTTATTATTCTATCGGAATATCCTGTCTGTACGTTTACGCCGGACCTGGTTCCATTATTTATTATTCTGTTGGAATAACCTGTCTATGCGGTCTATCGCATGCCTGGTGATTTCTTTTGTTATTCCATTCTTTATTATACTCAGTTGGTTAAAGTTTTGACTTCTATACTCCATGAAATTAGTGGAATATCCTTGATAATTGCGCTTCATCCAGTATCTTTTCATAAAAATATTCTTCTAAGCATTCTTGAATTTTACTCCATAAAGAAGTATCATGTCGGCAATTTGGACGTTATTAGTTCTTGGATAAATTAATTCTTGAACTTGTTTTATTGAATTGTCATCATCCTCATGTTTATAATATGTTGAAAGTCATCTGTGGCCTGTAGTGCATAGATGGACTTGGTATGATTATGACCAGGGATTATTCGGTATAATCATGACCGTAATATTATAAATGATGTGGTAAAAGTCCTCATTGGCCCGTAGTGCATTGATGAACAGTTGTTGGCATGATTATGACCATTAATGAATACACAAATATTCTTGGCACGTAGTGCATGGATAATTGTGGTCGTGATACTAAAGAATATCCTTGACTGTAGTGCATGGGTGATTTGATGATGTGGATTATTTATTAAGCTAAGTCTCAGCGATAACAGTGATGAAAAACCTTTTAAATCATAAAAGATAGTAGATTTTAATCTCTACTTGACTCTTTTAATGGATTGCTTGTTCCGCTGCAGTTAAACTTGATGTCTATTGTATTTTATCAGTTTAACACTGTTGAAGGCTAATGATAATTTATTCTGCATTATCTTAGTCATAATATTTCTTACTGGGCTAGTTGAGCTCACCCCTTCTTTCACTGTTCTCTTCAAGAAATGAGAACGTAGCTGGGATGAGTCGGGGAACGGAGTGATGGTCCGGATGATAATATTAGCTAGTAGTCACTATTCTGTTAAATAGTGTGACAAAAATGTAATGATGACTTATTCTAAGAGTGGATATTGTCTAGAAGACAGTATTTGTATTAAAACTCATAGCTCTCTTGTTGTATAATTAAGATTGTATTTGTATTATGTACCATGTATTTGGCGACTCAGAATAGGTGATGTATACCTATTTTGGGGGTGTCACAATATATATTACTCTGGCCTTATTTACTAATTTGAAATAAATTTAGATTAGGTACGTCATCAAACCCATCAGATTCAACAACAATATCATTCTTGGATTCTGTATCTTTCTCATCATCAGTTTCGATATCAATTTCGTCATCATTATCATACTCAACGATTATGTAGTCATTCACGAAGACTTCTTCCTCGACATCCTCATAGTTAGGTATGTCAACCACATCATTTGTCATCACATCTTCATTATTTAGCACTACCTGCTTGGGATTACTAACATCTTCTTGCAACGCCTCATCCATCCCAAACATATTAGCACCATCAAATGCACGTGTTTTAGTTGTGACAACTGTATACCAAGGGCTTTTACTATTTACGATATTAGGAGCGCAATACACTTGAGTCGCTTGATTGGCTAACACAAATATATAATTAGATTTTAGTACCGACTTGATATCTGCTGTAACGATTTTATTACGATCAACTTTAACACTCTTTTCAGTATCAAACCAGTACGCTTAAATGTAACTACCTTTTTACCTCCGTGATAATTGAGCATAACCACATCCTGTAAATGTCTATAGTAATTGGACTAGGAATCATGGTAACAGCTTCCCAACACCACAACCCCATAATTGACTGATGTAAGTTCATTCAAGTCATCGACCTTAAATCTTTACTCATTCATGATGCAGCCAGGAAAATAGCTAACAACTTTGTAAGGTCCTCAGATGACATCTATAAAAGGCTCAGAAATTTTCTCTTCTTCAACTCTTTTCTTAAACCACTATTGAAAATTAGTAACAGTGAATGCTTCCAACTCTGTTGCAGTCAAAGTCGGGTTAGAAGCATACGCTTCCTCTTTGAATAAACTAAAATTAAAAACAATATTGTTTAATATATAGATGATTACACTTATAAATTATATTAGATGTGACAAATAATAATTCATACATGATGTATGATGATACTTTGGGCATATTTAGAAGCACGTATGTAGATACAATCTTTAAATCTTTGTCTCTTAAGTAAGTCATCGTCTCATGGCCAAATGGCTTAGCTGGATATGTGAATACAACTACCTCATCATCAGTACCCCATTCCTAATTAAACGGTTGTGCTTCGTTGAGACAACATCGTCAAAATACAATGAGCAGAAGTTGAAAAGCACTTCCTCTATATAGCGTTTAATAATAGAACCCTATACATGAGCTTTATTCTTGACTTTCTGTTTTAATCGACTCATATACCTAAAATACGTTGATTGGATATGAGTATTATTAATATGATCAGCATAATGCAATATGAGTATTATTAATATGATCAGCAGAATGTAATTTGTAAATTATATTACCTCTTAAAAGGATACATCCACTGATATTGCACTGGTCCTCCAAGTTTGAGTTCATACGATAAATGAATAGGCAGATGGTCCATCGAGTTAAAGAATCCTAGTGGGAAGACCATTTCGAGCTTGTAAGTGGTAAGCACAATATTGTTCTCCATCTACTTCGCATCACTGTACTTTATTACAGTTGAGCATAGATCTAGAAAGAAATTTGAAAGTTTAGTCAATTCATCCATAACTTTTTTGGGTAACATCTCACGAAATGAAATTGGGATCAACTTTTGCATAAATACATGACAATCGTGACTCTTGAACCAATTAATTTTCAACTGCTCAAACTTACTGCAACGCGATATGTTAGGCGCATATCAATTTGGGAACTTCAACCCACTTACCCACTTGCACACCTCTTCAACTTGTTGCTTCATAAGACAAAATGGAGCTTTAGGTTCGTATTGTTAGAGCGGGGCCACAATTTCGACCTAATGTTTAGTGCCTCCAAATCTTTTTGTGCATTGTCATTATCTTTTGTTTTACCACTCGCATCTAACACGGTGTAAAAAAATTTCTTGAAAACATTCTTTTCTGTATGCATGACATCTATACAATGACGAACTGAAAGTGTGACCCAATACGACAAACTCAAACCAAATGTGCGAGTATGTCCAATTATGAGTCTTCCTGTACCCAACAGCTCTCAATTTACTTTGCTCCCCTGGCGGTGGAAATGTTATATTGTTCAGTCAGCCCAAGACCTCACTGCTCGACAGTCGACCAACAACCCCCTTCATCTATGTCTTTCTATTGAACTATGTAGACATCTTTCTATAAATGTGATCAACAGGAAAGAATCTACGAGCTGTTCTAAAGAAACAACATTTATGCCCATGCTGCAACTAATTGCCTTGTACATCCCCCATACACACTGGACATGATAACTTCTCGTGAGTTGACCAATCACTAATCATCCCAAGAGCCGAAAAGTCAGTGATAATCCACAACAAGGCTGCCTTCATCAAAAAAATTCTTGTCGATCGATTTATCATACGTCTGGACCCCCGTCTCCCACAACAACTTTAGTTTATCTACTAACGGCCTGAGGTACACATTAATGTCTTTTGTAGGACTCTTATCGCCCGGTATGAGTACAGTCAAGATCAAATACGGAATCCTTATGCACATTGACGATGAAAGACTATAAGCTACCATAATGACTGGCCAAACAGACTAAGGTTGACTAAAATTATTAAAATGGAAAAATCCATCTGTAGCCATGCCGAGACTCACATTTCTGACTTCCTTCGCAAACAGTGGAAAATTTTCATCAAATCTCTTTCATTCATCTCCATCTGCAGGGTGAGTCAGTTGACCAGGTACAACGTCCCTTGTTCTATGCCAACTCATATGTTGAGCCGTATGGGACGACATGAATAACCGTTGAAGCCTTGACGCAAGATGAAAGTACTGTAAGATCTTCTCCTTCCCCCCATTTTTTGTCACCTTGTACCTAGGCAAGCTGCATATATCACACATTGAGCACATTTTGCCAACACATTAAGCATGTTTTTTCTGTTTCAAGAAAATTTCAATAACACCTCCTCATGGTCTCCAAGTACATGAAATAGACTAAGATAACTTAATTTAAGTATGTACTCGAAGAGCATGAAGAGATAACAGCCGAAAAATCCTCAAAACAAAAACAACGTACCTTATGAATTGGAATCGGCCTAAATGAAAAAAATAACATTCAGTAACAGTCCCAAATTGGGGACTATTCGACATTCACTCCTAATGATTGAATGTCAAACGGGTTTCTAAATTCTAAAGTATAGTACATATATCCTTCCATTAACCTGCAAATATTTTGACTGCCTTATTTGAGCTGGCAAGGGGTTGTTCAACAGTAGTTGCAAGGTGAAGGAGCAACAGAAGTTGGCATCAGCATGGTATTATGCAACTTATCACCCAACTCATTTTGAAGAAAACAATAGTTGTCTTGGTTTTCTTCACAATCCCGCCCTGCAACCGTACTTTGGGATTTGTAGAAGTTATCCCCTCTCCACTTCATTTTCCCCTTACAAGTATTATAGCTTTTATCATGTAACAACATAAAGCTCATAAACGATATACGAATGACAAAAGTTGAGCAACTAATTTGACAATCAATTCTAGAAATTGTGATTCGGATTCTTGGATGTTCCAGAGGTCTTGAGTGGGAAACGAATACCGCAATGAGGGAAAAGAATGGAAGGTGGAGAATACTCTAAGTCATCGCGTCACATAAAGAGTTGCCTAAACCCATAAAGTGTGGCGACGGAGTAGAGTATTCGTTGCGGTATTCGTTGCCCTTTCAAGACCTCTGGAACTTTCAAAATTCTAATCGCAAGTTCTACAATTGACCGGTTAATTAGTTGCTCAACTTTGCTCATTCGTATATAGTTTGGTACTATAAATTTTGAGCTTTATGTTGTTACATGATAAAAGATATAATACTTGTAAGGGGGAAGATGAATTGGAGAGGGGATAACGTATACATATACCAAAATGTGGTTGCGGGGCCGGATTGTGAAGAAAGTCAAGACAACTAATGCTTTTTCAGAATGAGTTGGATGATAAGTTGTAAAATATCATGTTCATGCCAACTTATGTTGCTCATGCACCTTGCAACTACTGTCGAATAACCCCTTGCCAAATCAACTAAGGTGGTCATCATATTTGCTGGTCAATGAAATGATATATGTACTATAAAATGTATAGTCGTAATTGATTATAATTATTGTGTTTATTGAGGCCAGATAATGTTAAACTGAGCAGTCTATTAAGTGTATTGAAGATTGAAGAGAGAGTTTTATTGAGTTTATTGAAGATTGTGGCAAACTAAGGAAATGCTACTTAGTTTATTTTACCAATGAAAAACTAAGTAAATGTTACTCAATTTATGAGAACTATTATTTAAATATATATGAGGACTACTATTCGACATTCACTATATATATATATATATATATATATATATATATATATATATATATACACACACACACACAAAACACACACACACACACACACAGAGGGGATCCAGTCCGGAAGTCCGAACTGGCTTAACCTCCGGACCTTTTTTTACTTTTTTTTTAAAGAAAACCTAAAAAAAAAGTTTAATATTTTATGGAATTGAAATTTTTTCATAATACAGTGTTTTGGGTGTTATTTAGATACATATAATAAAATATATGTGTACAATCTGTACAGACCTGTTTTGTTATATATATCCAAATCACACCCAAAATGTTAGATTATGTAAAAATTACAGTTCCATAAAATTTTAAACTTTTTTTTAGTTGTTTTAAAAAAAAACAAAAAAAAATCCGCATTTTCTTAAAATACGGGAGTCCGGATAGGAACCGGACCCATATATATATATATATATATATATATATATATATATATATATATATATACTATTTTAACTTTATTGTATGTACCAGTGGAAGTAAGTAAATGCTACTTAGTTTATTATATTATGCTATAATACTTTAATTTATTTTGTATTATATTATAGTATAGTATATAATTGGTTTAATTTGTTATATGTTATTAACTTAAATTTATTTATTTTATTTTATTGTTCAAAAATTTAATTTATTATTATGTTTTATTGTATTGTATTTTATTTTATTTTCATTTATATTATTTTTAAATTTAATTTATTAAATTTAATTTATTAAATTTTATTATTATGTTTTATAGTATTTTATTTTATTTCGTACTATATTATATATTTTAATTATTTTATAAATTTAATTTATTAAATTAGATTAAATTTGTTTTATTTTATTCAATTTAATTTAATTTATTATTATTTATTATTTTATTATTTTATAATATATTTTATATTATATTATATAATCTTTAAATTTTATTTAACTTTATTTTAATAAATTAAATTAAATTTATTTAATTTAATTTAATTTATTATATTCTAATATTATATTTATTTTATTATTTTATAATATATTATCTTATATTATATTACATTATGTAAATTCAGTTTATATTATTGTATTATTTGATTTTATTTAGTAGCGGCAAAACTAAGTAAACGCTACTTAGTTTATTTTAATATTGAGAAACTAATTAAATAATACATAAATACATGCATGGCCCATAAATTTTACAAATAAATAATTTTGACAGAAATTCTGTTGGAAATTCCCTCAGAAATAGTGAATATGCCGATGAATCAATTAACATAAGACAATCCCAAAATCACTGGCAAGATTGATAAGGGAATCCTAAACTCAATTATACCAACCATCACAACAATTGAGTAAATTAACATATCTTTTGATTCAATTGAAAGATCCAAATTCAGCTAACCAAAATCATTCAGACTAATTGACAGACCCAAAAATCAGTCACAACTAGGACTGATCATTCGGTTATAACCGAACCGAATAGGTTATTCGGTTATAACCGAATACCGAAATATTCATATTTTTAATATCCGAACTAATAACCGAATTTTGATAATAACCAAATAACCGAACACCGAATTACCGAATTGTAATTTTGGTATTTCGGGTAATAATCGAACACTGCAAAAGCAAGGCAAGTAACAAAATTTGGGTTGGGATACAAATAATTAATTTGATACAGAAGTATATTTCTACACCAAAACTTTAACAAAGAAAGAGAGCAAGCACATGTGATCACCGAAAATTAGAAAGAACTACTTTGAACAGAAAACACAAAATTACAAGCAAATCTAATTCCAGAATCTAGAACAAAGAACATAAAATAAGAAGAGGAACCAAGAACAGATCTATGATTTTTACCCACGAATTGAGTCCTCGAAGGCACTCCAGTCTTCAAATCCATCGCTTGTCCGTACTGTGACATACGAGAGTGGATTTATCGAAGCGGGTGGATATTATAAGCCTTCATCATCGATATTTCGTGGTTGAAATTGGGGGATACTGGTGGTGAAATCTGAGATCTGAGGGTTTGTGATTAGTGGAGAGAGAAAGTGGAAGGAACTGAGGAAGAGAAGGGCGAAAGTGTCAGATGAAGAGAAATACGTATATATGCAGACGAAGAGGGAGAAAGACTGAAAGAGGGAGAGCTCACCGATTTTTAAGAAATCTAAGGTAGCCGTCGATCGCGAGCAGTCACCTTCAGAAGAGGGACGTCAGACGAGAAAAAAAGAAAGGCTATGCTCTGCTAATTTTTTAATGTACAAGATAAAGGAATGTATAAGAAAATGAAGAAGTTAATGTAACAACAAGGTAAATAATTTTAAACCGAATAAATATGTTCCTTTAGATATTAATTTTTTTTTATAATAAATATGTTCGGTTATTCGGGTAACCGAATAGGATGATTTTAATAATCGGACCCGAATACCGAAGACCGAATAAGAATTCAGATATAACCGAATTACAAAAAATAACTAAATTATCAATAAAATTTGGTTAAAAAAATTCGGTTCGCTTTGGTTATTCGGTTATATCCGTTTTTTCCTCGGTCCTAGTCACAACACAATAATTGAGTGAATTTGGTACTACAAAATGTCACCGGATAGAGAGCCAAATTCAGTTCCCAACTCCCAATTGATTGACCCAATTCATCATTTTAATTCCCAACAAATTACCTAAAACATACATTTTTGGCCAAAACAAATTTCACCCTAATGAAATTTCATAATGTAAATTGAATAAATATACGAAATTAATACAGTCCCAAATTAATATGAAAAATCATATTACATATTCAGTCCCAAATTAATTCACAAAACACATATTCATGCCCACTGATTGCCAAGCCTCCGAATTGATCAGTCCCAAATAGAACATTTTCAATCAACTAATTCTGTGAAATTCTTACCTGGCTAACGAAGAAAGGAGCACACCCAAGCCGTACCCACTGATTGCCAAGCCTTCGAGCTTCTCCCACCACAGCGTGACCGAGTTCCGTCGAACAGAAAAAAGGAGGAGGATGTTCTAACGGGAGGGACGGAGGAGGACAAAGATGAGATATTGAGAGAGAGAGCGCTGCGAGAGAGAAAGAGATGAGAGAAGAAAAGTGATGAAATGAGGAGGAGGCTAAAGAAGGTGAAGACTAATTAGATTTTAAAATTATTTCCAACTGAAATTCAGTCAGCAATAAAACTTAGCATAAGAGAAAGCAATTATCATTATAGTCCAAGACACAACATTTCTTTCAGGCATTTTATGAAACAGTTTTTGAGCATCATGTAAAAGATTAAACTTTACATACATATTCAAAAATACGTTGATGAGAAAAGTCTTGGGCTTATACCCATAAGAGAAAACATGATTCTGAACAAGTTTTGCTTCGTGAATGGCGCAGCGAGCCAAGCAACACTTTATGAGCTCCGAATAGGTGATGACATCGGCCCATATGTTCTGTTTCTGTATAGTATATAAAACGTTCATGGCTTTGGGGAAGTCTCTTTGGTAGCAGAATCTCGTGAATTCAGTGGCGAAGCTAGGAATTTTTTGTCAGTGGGGTCGAAATTATTATTGAGTTACAAATAATTTGGCGGGGCTATATATATATATATATATATATATATATATATATATATATATATATATATATATATTATATTACAATGAAAATATAATAAGTAATAATATATGGTATATATACTATATTGACTCATACTAGACTTTTTTAATCACAACTGTTCATAAGTAAGTAATTCATTATTTATTTTTAAAAATAATATAAATTAGATTATTATTGTGAGACCCCAGATTTTATGAATAAAGATTTAATTTTCTCGAAATATTTTTTAGAATATTATGGTGTGAATTTGAGATAGTGTTATAGTTGTGGCTAGTATTTATAAATTTTGAAAAGTATGCAAGTTGTTGTATAATATTTGATTGGTCGGGGAATATTCTTTTTGTCGGGAAATATCCGTACGACGGTACAATCATTGGTGGACCCCACAACGAAATTATTGTCGGATTGAGAAAACACAAAAATATTTTTATGAAAATAACGGCGAAAGTTTTACTGTTAAAACTGTTGAACTACTCGATAGTAAAAGTACAGTAATACGCGTGGTTGCATAGTAGCACACTGTATTGATTATTGATACTTACGTGAGAAGTCACTCAGTTTTGTTCAATTATTGCTATATTAATTGTTGCATAGTATCTCACGTTATTTGATTCAATTATTGTCAATATTTTATATATTATTAAATCAATAATTGAGATGACAAAGTTATTAATATTATTATTTGCAATATTAACGATGTCTAGAAATTCTGTCAAGGAGATGTTTGGTCACCTAATTGCGCGTCAATAGGGAGAAATCTTTATTGGAAAGCCCCCTCTTTCCTGGGAACGACCTGGTCGATTAATATTGTGAATTATAATAATGATGATAAATGTTATTAAATATATTGATGTGTCTTTTTATGAAGTCACGGAAGTTTATATATATATATATATATATATATATATATATATTATTGTTTTATTAGTATTATTAATGTAATAAAACAGAAAAACTTTTTATATAAAATAGAATACTTTTATAAAGTTATTTAGTTTATTAGACAATAATTAGAATATATTATATTCTATTATGCACAATATTTTGTATAGTAAAATATTTTTATATAAAATATAATACTTTTATAAAGTTACTTGTTTTATTAGACTATAAATAGAATATATTATATTCTATTATGCATAGTGTTTTGCATAGTAAAATTTTTTTACATAAAACAGAATACTTTTATAAAGTTATTTGTTTTATTAGACAATAATTAAAATATATTATATTTTATTATGCATAGTGTTGCATAGTGTCTGCATAGTGTTCTGCATAGTAAATCAATATGGACCGTCCGTTTAAAAGTAAATCAATCTGGACCGTTCATGAATTAGTTACAATCAATTCATTCTCCTATAAATAGAAGCTCATTCCTTCATTATTTCTTACGAATTCACTGAAACTCTAGAGAGAGAATTCTTCTTCTATAATCTTAAGCGTATTTCTTTAGAGTTTTCAGAAGTTTTGAGCGTAGAAAAACAGTATACGTTTTCTTCAAGAATATTCTCGCCCTACCAGTCGGAATACTCTTCTTTTACGGTAAGGGGTATTATTTCTTTCTTCTTCATGAAGAGAACTTCTGTTATTCCATTCTTTATCATTATGTTGGAATAACCTGTCTATGCGAAGTACCGCATACATGGTGAAATTCTTTTGTTATTTCATTCTTTATTATTCTGTTAGAACATCCTATCTGTGCGTTTACGCATGACCTGGTTCCGTTTTTTATTATTCTGTTGGAACATCATATCTGTGCGGATTACGCATGACCTGGTTCCATTCTTTATTATTTTGTTGGAATATCCTGTCGGTGCGTTTACTCATGACCTGGTTCCGTTATTTATTATTATGTTGGAATATCCTGTCTGTACGTTTACGTATGACATAGTTCCATTATTTATTATTCTGTTGGAATAACTTGTCTGTGCGGTTTATCGCATACATGGTGAATTTTTCTGTTATTCCATTCTTTATTATTCTGTTGGAATAACCTGTCTATGTGGATTGTCACATGCATAGTGAATGACCCTTCGTATTCATTTCTTATTAAATTGTGGAAATGAGCTGTCTACGTGGATTACCGCATGGCGGGTGAAAATCTATTGCAATTTTATATATTCTATGATATTCTTTTGGTTAAAGTTTTGGCTTCTATACTCCATGAAATTAGTGGAATATCCTTGATATTTGCGCTTCATCCAGTATCTTTTCATAAAAATATTCTTCTGAGCATTCTTGAATTTTTACTCCACAAAGCAGTATCATGTTGACAATTTGGACGTTATTGGTTCCTGAATAAATTAATTCTTGAACTTGTTTTATTAAATTATTATGTCATTGTCATCATTCTCATGTTTATATTGTGTTGAAAGTCATCTGTGGCCTGTAGTGCATAGATGGACTTGGTATGATTATGACCAGAAATTATTCGGTATAATCATAACCGTAATGTTATAAATGATGTGAAAAAAGTCCTCATTAGCCCGTAGTGCATTGATAAACAGTTTTTGGTATGATTATGGCTATGGATTCTCTTCGGCCAATGGTGCAACGATGAATTGTTTTATGGTATGATCAGGACCGTTGATGAAAACATAATTATCTTTGGCCCGTAGTGCATGAATAATTCGTGGTTGTGATACTAAAGAATATCTTCGGCCTGTAGTGCAGGGATGATTTGATGATGTGGATTATTTATTTAGCTGAGTCTCAGCGATAAAAGTGATGAAAAAACTTTTAAATCATAGAAGATAGTAGATTTTATTCTCTACTTGACTCTTCTAATGATTACTTGTTTCGCTGCAGTTAAACTTGACATTTATTATATTTTATCAGTTTAACACCGTTAAAGGCTAACGATAAATTATTCTGCATTATCTTAGTCATAATATTTCTTACTGGGCTAGTTGAGCTCACCCTTTTGCTTTCATTGTTCTCTTCAGAAAATGAGAACGTATCAGGGACTAGTCGGGAAACAGAGTGATGGTCCTAAATGGTGCATTAGTAGTCCTCACTATTCTGTGAAATAGTGTGATAATAAATGTAATGAGGACCCAATTGAGTTTGTATATTGTCTAGATGACAATATTTGTATTAAAATTCACAACATATGTTTAGTCGTATTTTACACGACAGTTGTATAATTAAGTTGTATTTGAATTTTATACCATGTATTTGGCGACTCAAGATGGGTGATTTATACCTATTTTGGGGGCGTCACAATTATTTAGTTTAAAATATTATAGAGAGATACATAATATATTAAGAGGATATGAGTCATATGTGATTAAAATTTGATTGACAAAGTTATAAATTTTTAATTTGACCATATATAATAGAAAATTTATAAAATTTTAATGGGGTCAATTTATATATAATACTTAAAAATTTTAAAATTTACCTTACATTATAAAATTAAAAAAAATCAGTGGGGGCGATTGTCCCCATACCCCTTTACGTGGCTTCGCCACTAGGTTAATTCATCAATCAAAGAGGAAGAATTGGAAGAAAATAGACGTTGATTAAATGATTGTAATGGAGTGAAAATCATGGATTTCCACCGAAAATTTGAAATGGCTTTCATTTTAAATAGGTGGTGTTGGGTCATGATATTTCACCCATTGGGCCTGTGACACCCCAAAATCCCGGTACTTCATTACCTCAAGATTTGGTGTTCACGTAATCAAAACATTCATTTCTAACTACCCAATCATAATAGAATTGAATAATAAAAGAAAACCTGCCCATACAGGAT
This sequence comes from Panax notoginseng, assembly GCA_016801055.1. NCBI lineage: Eukaryota > Viridiplantae > Streptophyta > Magnoliopsida > Apiales > Araliaceae > Panax > Panax notoginseng. Next base: position 20,792,761 of record CM029016.1, read on the forward strand.
TAAACTTAAATAAAAGAAATCTCCCAGGTTATCCAACCTTTAACAACAATCATTCAAATGCGAAAAATTAAATAACTTCATTACAATCTTTAAATCAAATTCTGAAAGTAAACTATCAAAACTATTACAAGTCTTCAGTATTTATTCATCTTTCCTTTTCCCTTACTGGTGCTAGGTACGTCACCCGTTTCAACTTTAGCTGTAAGAAATTTTACAGGCAAGAGTGAGCAAACAAGGCCCACTTGAAATAACAATAAGTAAATCTTTAAACTTTCACATCAATTGCCAATATTAGGCTCAATAGAACTAAACAATATATTCTATTAACTTTCTGAAAATTATAACATTCACTGAGGGTCTAATGACCACGAATCATGTCCACAGTTATAAGTAATCTTTCAACTTTAACTTTAACAGTCATAAGACTATAAGGACTCCACGTACTTAGGGGGATCAACTACAATGTATTGTGCACAACCATTTTAACGCTAAGCGTAAACCTCTATTAAAAGAGTTGTTCATCTCAGTATTTAGAATACAAGTCCGCACCAAAGTAAGTTTGGTTTGGATAAGTTTTCAAGGTAATTTGGAGTTCAACGGACATCAACTAAGGATTAGTTAAATACAAGATAATAACACTATGTTATTGAATGATCATACTGAATAAACATTTCGTTCTAAGTTCATGCTTTAGGAATAATCTAATAGCATAACAATTGAATAACTTATCATACCTTGCTTTGAACAACGTTAAGCTAAGGTTACATCTTAGAATTTAATATCAAGCATGCACAACAAATAATAACTTGAACGATAAACTAAAGGTACTTGCATGCTAATATAACAAGTTTAGAGTTAAGAAAACTTACACAATTATAAAAGTAGAGTTAGAGAACTTGCATAAGTGTAACATAACAGTGAAAAGTAACCTTGCTGAATAATAAAGTAGCAAAGGTTAGGGAACTTACCTCGTGTGTAGGTTAAACAATTACTATTCACGTTCACCCCAAGTCCTACACATACCATATGCATTGACAATACACATTAGTTACACTAACAATACCTTTATGAGTTCCTTTATTACTCTTAGTATAGCTACTAACTAAGTTTAAGTTTAAACAACATCACATCTTTCATGAACATTACTTTTTAGCTTTATTACAACTACTTAAATGATCATGTCATTGCACCACATGTACATTAACAACTTAATACAACATCCTAATACATGTCCAACATGTTATCATTAAGTTATACTAATACCCAAAGGGTTGCACTTGCATTCGTGCATCCCGACGCCCTCCGATTGGCTCTAAATACATAACAGTCCTAAAGATGGCCATTTTGACTACTGTTACAGACCTCAAATTAAAAAACTTAAAGCATGAAAGTTCTAGGTCTACTCGTCCTCTTTCCAAATCATCTTGAATTACCTCAATCGGAGTTCGTATAAAAAAGTTATGGCCGTTTTACTACAGGAGGTCAAAATTGCCCAACTAGGACACTTTTCCGGCGCCGGGGCGCGGAACAGTGGCGCTGGGGCGCGAGCTACGGCGCTGGGGCGCGAGCTTCAGCGCTGGGACGCGCTGGGCGCGAGCTACTGGCCTATTTTTGGCGCTGGGGCGCGAACCTTGGCGCCAGGGCGCGAAATTTGGCGCTGGGGCGTGAATTTTGACGCTGGGGCGCCGAAACTCACAGAACCAAACCCGAAAGACAGAGCAAAGCTACTGTCTAATTTATTTTTAACAACCAATGGCATCTAACAACATGTATAACTTCATGAAAATTACACATAAAAGTTATGAAGCATTTGTGTACTAATTTTACACTACTAAACAACAATAGCAGAGAACTAATTCTCTGAAAACACTGTGTTTTTTTTTTAAAATACAGACTCCATTGAAGAAATATCTTGACACAGTAAACACAGCCATCTCCATTCGATTCCTTGCTCTGCTTAATTTCTTACACAATTACACACAAGTTTCAATTAACATAATCACATACTAATTTTTATTAACTTTCAAAAAATTTCATATTCATGCATATAAGTTTACTGTAAAAAAAAACATTCCTTTCGTGTATACGTAATTTATCATACTCTTACCTATACATTATTGAACATACAATCATCAACATATATGTTATCTACTAATACACATGATTTCATAATCAAATAATAAAACATTCGAATTCTAGAAAGTTTGTAAAGAACTTCGTCTTACAGTCAAATTGAGAACACAGAGACAATATAAATTCACATAAAATATATGGCGTAAAATATATATGGTTAAGTTATGTACATATCTTTTGTTTTAGACAATCTTTGTTAAACAATGATGACTTTCTTTTGCTATTTCTCTCTCTCAACTCTCTGAGAACTCTCTCCTTTCTTTCTTTCTTTTTTTTAGCAGACAACTCTAAGGTAAACCAAATGGCAATATACGTATACTAAAAAAACCAACGCTCGCCTTTTCAATTCAATAAAAACTGACGCTCAACTAATGATCGTATTAATATAGCAGTTACTCAAAATAATATATATTATATATTTATTTTATTTATTTAATTAATAGTTTAAATTCAAAAGAAACCCAAAAGCCATAAGGCTTTGTTTGGCAACCCATTAAAATTTAAATGATTAATATACTTACACCTTGTTTGACAAAACTAAATTAAATGACTTTAATTTATTTTAATAACTCTTTATCACATAGTTATTTGTCACACTTTATGAAATAACAATTTATTAAATAAATTACTTAATCACATAATTCAATCCACATAACACATTAATTATTTAACAAATAAATAATTAACTAATTACATTAATTATTTAGCAAATAAATAATTAACTAAATAAACTCAATCAAATTGAACAATTACTTATTCAATAATAAACACATCCAATAAATATTTATATAAATCAATAAGTATTTATAACTTACATTTTAAAAAATATGGAATGTTACATCATTCCCCTCTTAAAAGGATTCTGTCCCCAGAATCACAACTCAAACAACACATTCGTTACACTCTTCCCTACTTATAAAGATTCTGTCCCCAGAATCGAAGACACAGATTAAACAAATAACTCAGGGTACTCTTTCAACATTTTCTCTTCGAGTTCCCACGTAGCTTCTTCAGCATTGTGGTTTCTCCAAATCACCTTCACAGAAGGTATCACTTTATTCCTGAGCACTTGTTCTTTCCTGTCGACTATCTGGATAGGAACCTCTTCATAAGACAAATCTTTCTCGAACTCCAACGGTTCGTACTCGATCACGTGATTGTAATCGGGTTTATATGGTCGTAACACCGAAATATGAAAAATATTATGAATGTTTTCCAACTCTGGAGGTAAAGCTACCTCATAAGCTACCTCTCCAACTTTTCGCAGCACTTTAAAGGGTCCAATAAACCTCGGGCTTAGTTTTTCCTTCTTACCGAAACGAATTTTCCCCTTCCAAGGAGAAACTTTTAGGAATACATAGCTTCCTACGTCAAATGCACGATCTTGCCTGTGTTGATCAGCATACTTCTTCTGTCGGTCTTGAGCTGCTACCAATCTTATCCTGATGAATTTGATAACCTCAGCAGTTTGTTGCACCAATTATGGTCCTAACAGTTGACGTTCACCAACTTCATCCCAGTACAGTGGAGTTCTGCACTTTCTGCCGTATAACGCTTCGTAAGGCGGCATGCCGATGCTCGCGTGATAACTATTATTGTAGGCAAATTCCACCAACGGTAATTGCTCTTCCCAGCTTCCTTTGAAATCCATGACGCATGCTCTCAACATATCTTTCAATGTCTGGATCGTTCGTTCACTTTGGCCATCTGTTTGTGGATGATATGCCGTACTCATTCGCAACTGTGTTCCCATACATTCTTGTAGTCTCTTCCAGAAGTTTGATGTGAACCTCGGGTCTCTGTCTGACACAATTGACACTGGAACTCCATGTCTTGCAACGATCTCTTTAATATATAGTTTTGCCAGCTGATCAAGATTGAATCTAATCTTTATTGGCAAAAAGGGTGCTGATTTTGTCAGTCTGTCTACTATTACCCAAATCGCATCGTATCCTTTCTGAGTAGTTGGAAGACCTACCACAAAATCCATCGTGATATGCTCCCATTTCCATTCCGGTATTTCCAACGGTTGAAGTAATCCGCTGGGTCTTTGATGTTCGGCTTTTACTCTTTGACATGTCAAACATTTAGCCACGCATTCTGCAACATCCCTTTTCATATTCGGCCACCAAAAATGTGGGCGTAAATCTTGATACATCTTCGTGCTTCCTGGATGAATCGAATATCTTGAGCTATGAGCTTCGGTCAGGATTTTGTTTTTCAGTTCTGGTGTTGCTGGAACCCAGATTCTTCCCTCGTACCGTAGTAATCCTTCGGTATCGACCTTGTATTTCGTATTGTTACCATCAACCATATTCTCTTTTATCTTTCCACATTCTTCATCTTGTAACTGAGCATTTTTCACCTTGTCCAGTAAAGTTGGACCTGCTTCTATCTGAAATAGTTGTTCATCGGATTCCTGTAGAAATTTGATTTTCAGTTCTAACTTTGTCATTGCTGAAATGAGCTCCTCCTGAGTTGTTATCAGCATTAATTTCTCCCGACCTTTCCTACTTAAAGCATCCGCAACCACATTCGCTTTGCCCGGATGATAAAAGATCTCACAATCGTAATCCTTTATCAATTCCATCCATCTCCTCTGACGCATGTTCAGGTCCTTCTGATTGAAAATATACTTCAGACTTTTGTGGTCTGTGTAGATCTCACATTTCTCTCCATACAGATAATGTCTCCATATCTTGAGAGCAAATACCACTGCAGCCAATTCTAAATCATGAGTCGGGTAACCTTTCTCATAATCCTTCAGTTGTCTTGATGCATAGGCAATAACTTTGCTGTTTTGCATAAGAACACAACCCAATCCTTTGTGTGAGGCATCACTATACACCACAAAATTTCCTGTATTATCCGGCAGGGTTAACACAGGTGCCATACTTAGCTTCTTCTTCAAATCTTGGAAGCTCTCTTCACACTTTTCCGTCCAAACGAATTTCACAGCTTTTCGTGTCAAATTTGTTAACGGAGTGGATATCTTAGAAAAATCTTGTATAAATCTTTTATAATAACCGGCCAGCCCCAAGAAACTCCTCACCTCCGAAGGTGTTCTTGGTTGTTCCCAATTGATTACAGCTTCCACTTTCGATGGATCTACTGAAATCCCATCTTTGTCAATCACATGACCCAAAAATTGTACACGATCGAGCCAAAATTCACACTTAGAGAACTTCGCGTACAACTTTTCCTTTCTTAGTGTCTCCAATGTCAGACGTAAATGTTCCACGCGTTCTTCTTGAGTTTTGGAATACACCAGAATGTCGTCGATAAACACCACTACGAACTTGTCTAAAAATAGTTTAAATACCCTGTTCATCAAATCCATGAACGCGGCAGAGGCATTTGTTAAACCAAAAGATATCACCAGAAACTCGTAATGTCCGTACCGAGTTCTGAATGCCGTTCTAGGTATATCCTCCTTTCTTACCTTCAATTGGTGATACCCACTTCTCAAATCTATTTTCAAGAAGTATTTAGCACCCTTCAACTGATCAAACAAGTCATCTATTCTAGGTAACGGATACCTATTCTTAATAGTGACCTTGTTTGACTCCCTATAATCAATGCAAAGACGCATCGATCCGTCCTTCTTCTTCACAAATAATACCAGCGCTCCCCACGGTGACACGCTTGGTTGAATATACTTCTTGTCCAGTAGTTCTTGCAGTTGCACCATGAGTTCCTTCATTTCTACCGGAGCCATTCTGTACGGGGCCTTCGATATCGGTGCTGTTCCGGGCACTAAATCGATTACGAACTCAATCTCTCTATCAGGCGGTAGTCCTGGCAAATCCTCCGGAAATACATCAACGAATTCTCTAACCACTAGTATCTCCTCCAGTTTTACACCCTTCTTCTGAGTATCGACTATGTAAGCTAAATAGGCCACACAACCTTGACTCAACAACTTCTTGGCCTGCATAATCGTCAGACATTTCATTTGTCTAGGCGATTTGCTACCATGGAAAACTACCTTTGACGGAGTCATAAGGTTTACACACTTCTTTTGGCAGTCAATTACCACTCCGTATTTGAACAACCAATCCATTCCCAAAATTACATCAAATTCCCCGAGTCTAATCGGAATCAAATCTACCAACAAGATATTCTCCTTAATGTTCACCCTACAGTTCTTGTATACGAATCTAACAGGGATTACTTCCTTATTTGCATTTTCTATGTTCAAAGGAAAATTCAGTTCTTCTCTAGGCAATTCTAATCTCTTGGCAAATTCATCAGATATAAACGAGCAAGTAGCACCCGAATCAAATAATACATATGCATTAATATCATTGATTGGGATAATACCTGACACCACATCTTTTGATTGCACAGCATCTTGCATAGTCATGTTAAAGGTTCTGGCTGTGGGTTTGTTTGATGCTGCAGGTCCTGTAATGTCCCATGTACTTCCATTGTTGCCTCCATTGCTTCTGGTTGTCCCTCCCTCCTTCTTCTTAGGGCATTCACGAGCAAAGTGATCCTTGGATCCGCATGTGAAGCACGCCTTCTTCTTCGGTTGAGTGCAGTTTGGGGCGATGTGACCCTCCTGGCCATAATTGTAGCAAACTCGTTTCCCCATCAAGCACGCACCCTTGTGAAATTTCCCGCATGTCGCGCATGCTTCAAACTTTTTATTTTGCTGGTTACCCTGATGGTTTCCAGCACCCATGTTCCCATTCCACTTTCTCTTCAAGCTGTTGTTGCTGTTGCTGTTTCCACTGCTACCACCTCCATTCTTAATCTCATTCTCATTTTTTTTCTTCTTCTGTTCCTGATTGAACTTTGTCACTGCCTCACCTCCACCTTTAGCGAGTACTGCTTTCTCCATCACCGCTGCAAATGTCTTCAACTAGAACAGGGAAACCCTACTGTACAGCTAGGGCTTCAGTCCCTGTTCAAATCTCTTCGCCTTACGTTCGTCTGTGCTGACTTGATATGGCGCAAATCTTGCCAATTCGTTGAATTTTGCGGCATACTCAGATACTGTCATCGTTCCTTATTTTAGTTCCAGAAACTGAACCTCTAACTGACTCTTAAAACTCTCTGGGAAGTAGGTCTCGAAGAATAACTCCTTAAACCTATCCCAAGTCATCACTCTTGGTCCTTCCCGGGTTTTATTGGCCTGCCACCAATAACTAGCTTCTGCTTTCAACATGAATGTTGCAAAAGCAGTCTTCTGTTCATCCCCTACCCTAGCGACTTCAAATATCTTCTCAATCTCCATAATCCAGGTTTGTGCCTCGACCGGATTCATTGACGCACGAAATTCAGGTGGTCCGACCGCCTTAAACTCCTTAAACGTTGTGCCTTGGTTTTGAGGTTGATTCTGCAACGCTCCTGTTAGTAATGTCACTAGTTGTTGAACGAGATTATCCTCAACATCGTTATTGTTAGTTCTTGCATTGGTTCTCTGACGGGGTGGTTCACGTCTGGGAGGCATTTTCTGTTAGAAAAAGAAAAAAAAACATCTATTAGACTATTACCCAACTTCTTTAAGTATTTTCTAATTAACTTGTCTCCATAAAAAAAATAACCACATAATACTTTTGAATAAAATAATAGCTTTTTATTTATTCATCATAACTTCGAAAAACATAACAATAATAGCATCACTGCCATTTACATTCCTTTCCTGAACTACAAAAGTTACAGGACAACATCATCATTCTCATATCCCATGGTTACTTAACACTCGGGATTTACACATTATTTAACACTTATTACTTGCAAAACAGACAAATTTCCTACGATGATCTATTAAGATAATCAGTCGCCTTTTGACGCTCTTCTTCCATAACACGGAACATGGTTCGGCGATCTAACACGTATGATGGCAGTGTCTCGAACTGAATTGGATAACCCATGACCCGATCTTGAGCTCGATTGATCACGGTATTGAATACTTTATCCATCTCTTCCATCTTCATCCTCTTTGCTTGTGCGTCCCTTACTGCTCTTCCAGTTCGTTGATAAGCTTCCTCGTATGCGTCTTCATCTCTCGCCCTCTTGGTAGCTTCTTCATTCAGCTTTTTCTTCAGTTCCACGACCGTCTCGATCAGTTGTTCCTTTTCTCCTTCAGTCTGCATCAGCTTCTCTTCAGCATTAGTTAGACGTTCATCTCGATCCTGAATGTCGTCGTCCTTCTGTGTCATTGCAGTCTGTTGTTCAGGTATTATCTCCTGCAACTCCTCAACTGTGTCCTGAAGTTCCACGTTACGGTCGTAGACCTCATCATACATACGAGTAGCCATCGAGGTTAGTGGAGTCTCCTCTTCCTCGTCCTCGTTATCTTCATCCTCCTGTGGCAACTCCACGGGATCCTCCTCATCCGTCTCTACATCATCATCCTCATCTTCAACCACTGTGACCAATGGGGCTGACTCCCGTGGCAGTAGTTGTTCCCAAACTACCTGAATGTCACGAGGCTCCTCCTCTATAGGCATTTGAGGTCCCTCCTCCCTAGTCTGACTAGATTCTCTGACATTAGTCATCCTGACAACAAAATTTTTAAGTTTTAGTTATTAATCATTCTACTCGACACTCGCGAGCACATAAGTTATAAACACATAAGCACATAAGTGTTTTATTACTTCTTCCTTAAAACTCGATAAGAGTTATCTCCACTATCTTTTCAAAGGTTACTTCCTAGGGCTTTTCCCCCACCTAAGGTTCATAACCTAAAGCTTTGATACCAACCTGTGACACCCCCAAATCCCGGTACTTCATTACCTCAAAATTTGGTGTTCACGTAATCAAAACATTCATTTCTAACTACCCAATCATAATAGAATTGAATAATAAAAGAAAACCTGCCCATACAGGATTAAACTTAAATAAAAGAAATCTCCCAGGTTATCCAACCTTTAACAACAATCATTCAAATGCGGAAAATTAAATAACTTCATTACAATCTTTAAATCAAATTCTGAAAGTAAACTATCAAAACTATTACAAGTCTTCAGTATTTATTCATCTTTCCTTTTCCCTTACTGGTGCTAGGTACGTCACCCGTTTCAACTTTAGCTGTAAGAAATTTTATAGGCAAGAGTGAGCAAACAAGGCCCACTTGAAATAACAATAAGTAAATCTTTAAACTTTCACATCAATTGCCAATATTAGGCTCAATAGAACTGAACAATATATTCTATTAACTTTCTGAAAATTATAACATTCACTGAGGGTCTAATGACCACGAATCATGTCCACAGTTATAAGTAATCTTTCAACTTTAACTTTAATAGTCATAAGACTATAAGGACTCCACGTACTTAGGGGGATCAACTACAATGTATTGTGCACAACCATTTTAACGCTAAGCGTAAACCTCTATTAAAAGAGTTGTTCATCTCAGTATTTAGAATACAAGTCCGCACCAAAGTAAGTTTGGTTTGGATAAGTTTTCAAGGTAATTTGGAGTTCAACGGACATCAACTAAGGATTAGTTGAATACAAGATAATAACACTATGTTATTGAATGATCATACTGAATAAACATTTCGTTCTAAGTTCATGCTTTAGGAATAATCTAATAGCAAAACAATTGAATAACTTATCATACCTTGCTTTGAACAACGTTAAGCTAAGGTTACATCTTAGAATTTAATATCAAGCATGCACAACAAATAATAACTTGAACGATAAACTAAAGGTACTTGCATGCTAATATAACAAGTTTAGAGTTAAGAAAACTTGCACAATTATAAAAGTAGAGTTAGAGAACTTGCATAAGTGTAACATAACAGTGAAAAGTAACCTTGCTGAATAATAAAGTAGCAAAGGTTAGGGAACTTACCTCGTGTGTAGGTTAAACAATTACTATTCACGTTCACCCCAAGTCCTATACATACCATATGCATTGACAATACATATTAGTTACACTAACATTACCTTTATGAGTTCCTTTATTACTCTTAGTATAGCTACTAACTAAGTTTAAGTTTAAACAACATCACATCTTTCATGAACATTACTTTTTAGCTTTATTACAACTACTTAAATGATCATGCCATTGCACCACATGTACATTAACAACTTAATACAACATCCTAATATATGTCCAACATGTTATCATTAAGTTATACTAATACCCAAAGGGTTGCACTTGCATTCGTGCATCCCGACGCCCTCCGATTGGCTCTAAATACATAACAGTCATAAAGATGGCCATTTTAACTACTGTTACAGACCTCAAAATAAAAAACATAAAGCATGAAAGTTGTAGGTCTACTCGTCCTCTTTCCGAATCATCTTGAATTACCTCAATCAGTGTTCGTATAAAAAAGTTATGGCCGTTTTACTATAGGAGGTCAAAACTGCCCAACTAGGACACTTTTTCGGCGCTGGGGCGCTGAACAGTGGCGCTGGGGCGCGAGCTACGGCGCGAGCTACGGCGCTGGGGTGCGAGCTTCAGCGCTGGGGCGCGAGCTACAGTGCTGGGCGCGAGCTACTGGCCCATTTTTGGCGCTGGGGCGTGAACCTTGGCGCCAGGGCGCGAAATTTGGCGCTGGGGCGTGAATTTTGACGCTGGGGCGCCGAAACTCACAGAACCAAATGCGAAAGACAGGGCAAAGCTACTGTCTAATTTATTTTTAACAACCAATGGCATCTAACAACATGTATAACTTCATGAAAATTACACATAAAAGTTATGAAGCATTTGTGTACTAATTTTACACTACTAAACAACAATAGCAGAGAACTAATTCTCTGAAAACACTGTGTTTTTTTTTAAAAATACAGACTCCATTGAAGAAATATCTTGACACAGTAAACACAGCCATTTCCATTCGATTCCTTGCTCTGCTTAATTTCTTACACAATTACACACAAGTTTCAATTAACATAATCACATACTAATTTTTATTAACTTTCAAAAAATTTCATATTCATGCATATAAGTTTACTGTAAAAAAAAACATTCCTTTCGTGTATACGTAATTTATCATACTCTTACCTATACATTATTGAACATACAATCATCAACATATATGTTATCTACTAATACACATGATTTCATAATCAAATAATAAAACATTCGAATTCTAGAAAGTTTGTAAAGAACTTCGTCTTACAGTCAAATTGAGAACACAGAGACAATATAAATTCACATAAAATATATGGCGTAAAATATATATGGTTAAGTTATATACATACCTTTTGTTTTAGACAATCTTTGTTAAACAATGATGACTTTCTTTTGCTATTTCTCTCTCTCAACTCTCTGAGAACTCTCTCCTTTCTTTCTTTCTTTTTTTTTAGCAGACAACTCTAAGGTAAACCAAATGGCAATATACGTATACTAAAAAAACCAACGCTCGCCTTTTCAATTCAATAAAAACTGACGCTCAACTAATGATCGTATTAATATAGCAGTTACTCAAAATAATATATATTATATATTTATTTTATTTATTTAATTAATAGTTTAAATTCAAAATAAACCCAAAAGCCATAAGGCTTTGTTTGGCAACCCATTAAAATTTAAATGATTAATATACTTACACCTTGTTTGGCAAAACTAAATTAAATGACTTTAATTTATTTTAATAACTCTTTATCACATAGTTATTTGTCACACTTTATGAAATAACAATTTATTAAATAAATTACTTAATCACATAATTCAATCCATATAACACATTAATTATTTAACAAATAAATAATTAACTAATTACATTAATTATTTAGCAAATAAATAATTAACTAAATAAACTCAATCAAATTGAACAATTACTTATTCAATAATAAACACATCCAATAAATATTTATATAAATCAATAAATATTTATAACTTACATTTTAAAAAATATGGAATGTTACAGGGCCAAATGGATTGGGCCTACTTATTTGGTTATTCCCTTGGGTCATCATTAATGGATCTTAAAGTTATTGGGCTTAGTCATTATATGATCTTTGTTAAGTCCTTATAATATCGGGGCGGGTCAGTGGGCTGATCCATCACATATTTAAATATCTCCCCCTTTGACTTGTAATGATGAATAAGATAGCAGTTGACCGAAATGTCTGCAAGGCATTAATGTGGATGGGATTTTAGTCGGCCGGCGGTGGAAAACAGTGACCAGTGATAGTGGGTGAACTGCCTGCAGTCGGCTGATATCACCAAGATAGGGGGATTGATGTCAGAGGGTAGTGGGTGGCACGGTAAACCGGGCTAGAGAGTATATGATAGCAGGGAGGTCATCCAAGTAAAGGTAACTGATATTTTTCTTTCTCTCAATACACTAGATATTCTATCCTCCATTGTTAACCTTGTGATCACCTGTATTGACTCTCACGCCTGAGCTATCCCCCGACGGTCGAAGCCGTCAAGCTTTTGGTGTTGATTGTGTTTATTGTGCAGGATCAGAATGTCTTACGTGATTGGGACGTGGCAGTAGATCTTGGCGTTAACATTGACGCTAGAAGGAGGGCTGAGTTCTAGTGTTCAAGAGTTTGCAATCACAAATATTTATTTGTTCTACGTTATACGTGATGGTGAAGAGTAGAGCAGATACACCGGAAGGACAGCCGAAAGCTGTGAGCTCGTCTGTTCAACACATTTTTGTTTAGGATCGTATGGGTCCTTCAAAGAGTGCTCATGAGAGCACTGCTTTTAAACGTGATTCCAGGGGTTCTCGTTCGAGAGCTCATGGTGACGCCAGACGGAGGTTAGTCTTTGCTACTGAGAAGGGTAGAGATCATGGCCGAAAGAGGGTAGAAGGCACACCGCCTAGAACCCATCACCGAAGTGGTCAAGATGACAAAGCTGCCAAGTTGGCGAAGATGGCAGACGAACTAGATAAAGCCTTGGAAGTTCTTCTGAAGCAGAGGGAGGATATAGCCGAACAGATACTTCGGATGGCCAAATTGAAGGACGAGGCATCCACTTATGTGCAATCGGAAAGGCAAAGTAAGTCCAGGGATGTACAGCGACGAGAAGGGAAGGAGCCAGAGTATTCTGGTTATGTATCTCGAGGCCGTCCTTAGGCTCGGGGAAGATCCAGAAGTAAAACTCTTGAGATATCGAAGAAATCACTTCATCTTGTCGGTTCTTGGGGTCATGGTGACAGTAAACGAAGAAGTAGATCAATGGATAATATTCTGGAGACTACAAAAAAGGTGCATCGAATTAAGTATTCTCACCGTGATGACAGGGCCACACGCCGAAGTAGATCCAGGCTCTGAGGGAAGAGGTCGATCAACTCAGAAGAAGAAGTTATCTCCGGAGAAAGAAGCCTCCTCAAAACAGGAAGGTGTAGACTTTTTGGTTAAGGAGTTGAAGGAGCTTCAAAAGCAGCTGGCTGAAGTTCAGCAAGTGAAGGATACTCTGGGGAAGAAGGCGTCTCCTTTTTCCTCGGATATTCTCAAGGAGAAGGCGGATACCACTAAGAAGTTGCCCCATATGGAGAGTTTTGATGGATCAGGGGATCCTTATGACCATAGCCAGGCGTTCGACCGGCTAATGGATTACTATGATTTCACCGATGCTGCTAAGTGTCATACGTTCGTAACAACGTTGAGGAAAGATGTGAGGTAGTGGATGGGAACTTTGCCTGCAGATTCTATCTCGTCATGGTCGGGGCTATGTGAAAAGTTTTATGCTCGTTTTGGGAGCAATCGAAGGAGAGGAAAGCCTACAGGTTCTTTGGCACAGGTCCGACAGTTTTCAAATGAGTCCTTAGGTCAGTATGTGAAGCGATTCAGGGAGGCAGTTGGCCAAGTGACAGAACTCAATGATCTTCAAGTTGTTGGGTTGTTTCAGAATGGCTTAGATTTGGTGATGTCAGAGAAGTTGGTGAAGAAGCTGATGTTTTACCATCCGAAGAGTTTGGCCGAAACTTTTGATAAAGCTGTGGGCTACATTGTGGTGGAGGAAGTTATGAATAGCTTGAAGTGTCCTTCTTCAGGCATAATAAAGGAGACAGAAATCAAGGCCGAAGGTGATCAGAAAAAGAGTGGGGGAATAATGATCAGCCAGAGGGCAATTCGAAGAAGTACAATAACAACTGGCGACAAGGAGGAAATCGCCCACCTGCTCCTACCCAGAAGGTGAATAGGGTATACACCAAATTAAACACGAATAGGTCGGTAATATTAGATCAGATCAGGAATCAGCCGTACTATGAACCACCTCGTGACAATATTAAGCCTGGACAGGGCAATACTCAAAAATTTTGTGGCTATCATCAAGCCACAGGTCACGATACAAATGAATGTTGTAGTCTTAAGGACTTTGTGGAGAGGAAGGTTCAGAGTGGTATGTTGGTTCAGTACGTGGTCGGAAGGGATCAACAACAAGAACAGCAGAATGATAATCGTGTTGTTCAAGTAGTTCAACCGATTCCCCCTGTACAGCCTGCTCCAAATCAACCGCCCAGGCACGTCGTTGATGTAATTACCGGTGGGACAACAGGAAAATTAGTAGGGAAGAAGAGGCGGTGTTATCTGGACTCGGTTATGTCCGTGGCGGGTGTTCTCTCGAAGATTGATAGGCCGTTTCTTGGGACAATCATAGCTTTTACTGATGAGGGTTACCCTTCGGAACCTATCGAACCTCATGAGGGGGCGTTGGTGATAACTGCTCAGGTGGGTTCGGTGGACATGAAGCGGATGATGATCAACAACGGGTCTTCTGTTGACATTTTGTATGCCCATGCTTATCAGAGGATGCATCTCGATGGGCGAAAGATGGAGGTTGGGCAGGAAGCCCCCCTATATGGTTTTAGCAACGATCCAGTCAAAGTTACAGGCACTATTGAACTACCAGTGATCTTCGGCACAGCTCCTCAGCAAGTAGAAATAATATGTAAATTTTATGTTGTGCGTGTAGATTTAGCTTACAACGCCATATTGGGTAGACCTACTCTGATAGCTCTACAAGTTTTGACTTCCATTCCTTACTTATTAAGTTCCCAATAACACATGGAGTTGGAGAGGTAGCCGGGGACTTAGATCTGGCCAGACGATATTATCAGAATGCTGTAATTGCTTCGGGAGTAGGGGTTAGCAAGCAGAAACAGACCATAGCGATAGAGATTGAGCCCTTTACCGAAAGCAGTTCGGAGCCATTAGTTATGCCAGCAGGAGAAACGGAGGAGATCGAGTTGATTCTTGGCCAGTAGGATAAGACAGTGAAGATAGGTTCGGGTCAGCCAGAACCTCTCCGGACAAATCTTATGGAACTTCTTCGCTGTTACGCAGACATTTTCGTATGGGAGCCAAAATACATGTCTGGAATTAGCCGAAAGATTGCCGAGCACTGGTTAGATGTGGATCCATCAAAGAATCCATTTCGGCAGAATAGGTGAATATTTTCACCAGAGCGTCAACGGATCATAGATGAGGAGATTGCAAAGTTGATTGCCGCTGACTTCATCTTTGAGATAGACTACCCAGAGTGGATGGCTAATGTGGTGTTGGTCTAGAAACACAATGGGAAGTGGAGAGTGTGCATTGATTATACGGACCTGAACAAAGCTTGCCCGAAGGATTTTTATCCTCTACCCCACACTGATCAGCTCATTGATACAACTTCGGGGTATGCACTACTAAGCTTTATGGATGTTTTTTCAGGTTATCATCAGATCTCGATGTGCAAAGAAGACATTCCCAAAATAGCATTTATCATGCACCGTTTGGTATATGCTTACAAGAAGATGACGTTCGGTTTGATTAATGCTAGAGCTACTTATCAGAGGATGATGAATTTTGTCTTTCAGAAATAGTTAGGAAGAAACATGGAGGTGTATGTTGATGATATGATAGTGAAGAACATGATCGTTTAGAAACACTTGGATGATCTAGAGGAATGCTTTCAGACAGTCCGTCATCACAAATTAAGGCGCAATCCTACCAAATGTACCTTCGGCCTCGGTGCAGGGAAGTTCCTGGGCTATCTGGTTAGTCAAAGGGGTATCGAGGCCAATCCATAAAAGATCCAGGCTATTCTAAACATGAAAACTCCTCAGTCATTCAAAGATATTCAACGTCTAACTGGGAGAATTGTAGCTTTGAGGAGATTCATGTCCAAATCGGCAGAGAGATGTTTGTCGTTTTTTGACACATTGAAGGGACCGAAGAATGCAAAGACGTTCCAGTGGACTTCGGAGTGTGAAGACGCCTTCCAGGGAATAAAGACGTATTTGTCTTCGGCACCTTTGCTGGTGAAACCTGCTCCTGCTAAGACTTTATACTTATATTTGGCAGCTAGCTCGTTGGCGGTAGGGGCAGTGTTGGTTCGAGAAATTGGAGGGAAGCAGCATCCGGTGTATTATGTCAGCCATGTTCTTAGGGATGCTGAAACCAGGTACCCGAATATTGAGAAATTTATCTTTGCTTTGATAATTGCTAGTCGAAAGCTTAGGCAATACTTTCAAGGTTGGCTCTTGGTAGTTTATACGGATCAACCTTTGAAGAAGGTTCCGGGAAAACCTGACGTTTCGGGGAGATTAGCTGCTTGGACAATGGAGTTGTCCCATTTTTTTATTGAATATCATCCCCGAACAACTATTAAAGGACATGCATTGGCTGATTTTATGGTTGAATATTCGTTCTCTGAAGCGGATGATGGTGTGACAGAAGCCGAAGGGTCCGACAGAGCTGTTGTCGTTCTTCAGCAGAAGTAAAGCTCTTGGACGCTGTATGTAGATGGATCTTCTACTTCCGACGTCAGTGGAGCAGGAGTTATCTTAACAAGTCCGGAGGGATTCAAAGTGCAGCAGGCCATCAAATTTGGGTTTAGAGCTACAAACAATGAGGTAGAGTATGAAGCAGTGATGGCAGGAGTTCGATTGGTGAAGAGTCTTGAAGTTCAGAAGTTGATCATTTATAGTGACTCTCAGATAGTTGTCAAGCAGGTCTCAAGGCAGTTTGAAGCTCGAGGTTCGAGAATGATCAAGTACTTGGCAGAATTGAAAGATCGGCTTCTATGTTTCATCTTCTATGAGTTTCAGGGTTTTGAGCGTAACGATAATTCCATTGCCGATGCATTATCAAAACTGGCCACTACGGATGCTAACAACTTTGATGGATCAGTTTATTTGGAAATTCTACAGCAGCCTAGTATCCAACACGAAGCGGTGATGTGCGTTGAACGTTTTAACTGTTGGATGACCCCGTACA
Source organism: Panax notoginseng (assembly GCA_016801055.1). Lineage (NCBI taxonomy): Eukaryota > Viridiplantae > Streptophyta > Magnoliopsida > Apiales > Araliaceae > Panax > Panax notoginseng. Next base: position 20,810,032 of record CM029016.1, read on the forward strand.
TAGAATATCTGGCAGATGGCGTCCTTCCTTCGGATAAAATGTTGGCCAAGAAAATTAAGTACAAGAGTGCTAATTTTGTTCTCATTGATGGGGATCTTTATCGAAGGGCTTTTTCGTCTCCATTATTGAAGTGTTTGGTTCCATCCGAGGTCGAATATGCCCTTCGGGAGGTTCACGAAGGTATTTGTGGCGACCATATGGCTGCTAACTTATTAGCTTATAAAGTGCTTCGGCAGGGTTTCTACTGGCCAACCATCTACAAGGAAGCTACGGAGTATGTGAAGAAGTGCGAGAAATATCAGCTGAATAGTCCGATCCCTTATCAGCCACCAGAAGAGATATACTCGATCTTATCTCCTATACCCTTTGTTGTCTATGGGGTAGACATATTGGGTCCATTGCCGAAAGCTAAAGGTCAGGTCAGTTTTGTTATAGTCGCCATTGATTATATGACCAAATGGGTAGAAGCGAAGCCACTTAGGTTGATAACAGAATAAGAATGTTTAAAGTTCATGAAGGAGTCAGTGGTGTTTTGTTTTGGAATTCCTAAGGTGGTGATATCGGACAACGGACGCCAGTTCGTGGGATCAAAGTTTGAGGTATTTTTGGAAGAGCTGGGGGTTCAGCACAGAAAGACTTCGGTAGCTCATCCAAAGTCGAACGGACAGGTTGGAGTGACCAACAGAACGTTGCTGAATGGGATCAAGCGTAGACTAGATGAGGCTAAAGGAAGATGGCCAGAGGAGTTGCTCAGTGTGTTATGGGCATATCAGACTACACCGAGGACTACCACTGTAGATTCCCCTTTCAGAATGGCTTATGGCACTGATGCCTTAGTCCCTGTTGAGATCGGATCTACCAGTCTTCGGGTTAGTCAGTTTAAAGAGATCTACAATATTGAAGGACTGAAGATCAACCTGGACTTTCTGGAAGAAGTCAGAGAGGTAGCTTTGATAAAGCTGGCAGCGTATCAGCGAAGAGTAGCTAAACATTACAACAAGGGGGTAAAGCTTTGTAGATTTGAAGTAGGAGATTTCGTCCTAAGGGAAGTCGAAGCATCTATGCCTCAGAACTTGGAAAAGCTGATGCCGAACTGGGAAGGACCGTATGAAGTTGTTGAATTACCGAAGCCAGGAACTTATCGATTGAGGGCATTGGATGGATCGGAGATCAAGAATACTTGGCATGCTGGTAGGCTTCGAAAGTATTTTCAATAAAGATCAAGTCAATCTCCCGAAAGTCTGTAAATGTTTAGATCATCATCAATAAAAGATTCATTTTCTTTAAAATTGATCTTCTCTTCATTGGTCCAGAATTCACTATGGTGTAAGTAGGTTCGGGTGGACTTGCTGACCATTCGATGGTAGCCTCTTTGGCAGGTGTGTCCTTATGAATTTGTTATACCCTGCGTGGTAGATAAATTCCATAGTCCTTTTAACATTGTTATACCCTGTGTGGTAAACAAATTCACTATGGTGTAAGGAGGTTCGGGTGGACTCGTTGACCATTCGATGGTATCCTTATCGGCAGGTGTGTCCTTATGGATTTGTTAGAACCCTGTGTGGTAAACAAATTCCATGGTTCTTAAATACTTGTTATACCCCGTGTGGTAAACAAGATCCCAATGGTACAAGGAGGATCGGCTAGATTCACCTTATACATAATCTGTCTCACACTTCGGTAACGATAAGTATGCATTACTTTATTTTGTTCAAGTGTTGAGTTCGGTTCATTAAGTTCGGTTTATGTCCTTCTTTAACTTAACTGTTATATGATTTACCCGATTCACAATTCAAGTTAAGCGTAAGAGAAACTTATACACTTTTCAAGTTAATTAATGCTGAATTATTGAAAAGAAATGAAATATACTGAAGTCATAAGGAACGAAGTTAACTATTCATTAATATTTAACTGTTTACATAGAAAATCAGAAATTTTTAACATAAAATCCTAACACTAGAAAAAATAAATAACATATTCAGGCATTGTCTTCGCCTTCGGAGGAGTCCAAAAGAGTTGGGTTTAGTTGGGACGCGGTAAGCTTCTCCTTCCCTCGACTTCGACAAACTTCAGAACCTTCAGAATACACCCGAAGGATTTCTATGTTCAGCTCATCGGATTCCCGATATTCTATTTGATTTATTTACAAAGTTCTTTAGTTAAGGGGGGACCTAACTCTTCCAAGGCTTGCAGCTTACTTTGAAGCTTGTGACGTCTGACCAAATAATTTCTTTATCAACTCGGGCTTTAACCTGGACTTCGTCAATTTTCTTTGCCAGACTTAAATTGATAGAGGCTAGATCTTTATTCTTAGTCCTCAGAATTTCATTCCTTTGGACCAAGTCTGCATTCGTGCTGACGATGTCATGCTGTTTAACCTTGGTCGTCTGCATCTCTTCTTTGGTAGTCTTCAGCTCTTCTTTTGTCTTATTCAAATCTTTCTGAAGACATTCATTGTTGAAAAGTGCAATGTCAAGCTCACTTCTTGACTTCGCCAAAGCCGACTTCAGTATGGCATTTTCCTTTCGTACAGTTTCCTCTTTGGCTTCATCTTCAATATACCTTGGACATAAACGCTCGAAGACAGCATTGGCCTGCATATGTTTAACAGTATTCAATAAGTTTCAGATATCCAAGCAAGAGGAAAAGTGTAGAAATTAAAAAGAAAATTATTTACCTTTGCTTGATAGCTCATGCCTTCTTGGCATTGAATTGGGGCCATAAGGTTGGCGACGCCATCGCATCATTCTGAAACTCATATGAAGAAAGCCTTGAAGGAGAAGGCATGGGTCGTTCAGGAGAGGGCATGGGCTGTTCACAAGTGGGTGATGGATCAGTGTGAATATTTTTAGGAGATGGAGACCTAGAAGGAATGTGTTCAAGTACTGGTGAGAGAATGGATGCTGAGCTTGGGTGACTATCTGATGGTTGTTTCCTTTTTCGGGACGATGAAGGAGTAGGCTCGATTTATTCTTCATCCTCAGAAACTCGTATCTCCATAGGGATTACGGCTGGCGAATTGACTGAAGATGAAGACACTCGAAGCTCTTCAGTGGTCAGGGGGGTAATTTTGGTTCTTAACTTCTTAACTCGAAGGAGTCTTTTTCGATCGTCTACAGGCATATCGAGTAAACTCCCTCGGGTTGGCTTGATGATTGGTTCAGGTTCTATGATGGTTTCAGATTCTGTTGATGTTGGATTGGACCTAGGTTTTTGGACGGCTCTCTTTTTTCGGCGAGGTTGGAGGGATTCTTCTGGTGGAGGAAGATCGTCAGCTTCTGGGGTGTTGGTTGGGGGTTCAGCAGTGAGTGTTTCTGTGATTGGGTTGACTTCGGATGGAGCTTCTATCAGTGGAGCCTCAGCAGCTTCCGCAGATTTTCCAGATATAAAATCTTCAAAATCCTTTTCTTCAGAAGTGCTAGGCTTGATCAAAGACACTACAAGGAGAATAATAACACACTTCAGAATCGATATCATCAAAAATTCCAAGAAATCAAACAGAAAGTTTAAGACTTACATTTATGGTTGTATAACCACGCTTGTTTGGAAAGAAGTCCGTAGTTCCATTCCTCCTTCAGGAAGTTGTTAAAAAGCTCTATCATTTCAGCAATGCATTCTTCAGGAATATCCCCGAAGTCGGCAGAGACTTTCTCATCAGTGGCCCAATTCGGCAGGGAGGCAATCTCTGGTCCCTTGATGAAGAACCACCCTTTGTGCCATCCTTTGTTGCTAGATGGGGTGGAGACCAACGAGCGTCTTTCAAATTTTTCACCTGTCTTCGGTGACTACTTGCTTATAGCTTTAAATCCATTCTCTCGGGATTGACTGATCTTATACACAGTGAAGAAGAAATCAAGAGTGGGCTCAACTCCTACCTCATGGCAGAAGGCTATGAAGGCGAAGATATGGATGTACGAGTTCGGCACTAATTGGGCGAACCCAACACCGATAAAACCTAAGAGGGTCACCATGAATATATGGAGAGGAAATCTGACTCCTTTCTCGAGAATAGTTACAGGAACTGCTGTCCATCCTTCAGGGCGTTGATACATTCTCTCCTCAGACCTATGAGCTCTCACCAAATGGGTGTCCGGGATATGACAGCGAGTCTGAATCTTCCTTAGCTCAATTTCGGTGACAGTTGATGGAGTGTTATTGTGACGCCCCCAAAATAGGTATACAACACCTATTCTGAGTCGCCAAATGCATGGTATAGAAAGCAAACTACAACTTCAATAATATAATTGTTGTAAGACCCCAACTTTTATAAATGAAGATGAATTTTTATAAATATCATTTTTGAATATTATGGAATTAATTTGATATAATGTTATAGTTGTGGGTAATATTTATAAATTTTGCAAAGTACGCAAGTTGTTATATAATATTCGATTGGTCGGGGAATATTCGTTTTAATAGGGAATATTCGTACAACGGTACAATCATTGGTGGACCCCACAGCGGAATTATTGTCGGATTGAGAAAACGACAAAAAATACTTTATGAAAATAACGGCGGAAGTTTTACCGTTAACTGTTGAAACACCCGGTGTTAAAAGTACAGTAATACGCATAGTTGCACAGTAGCACACGGTATTGATTATTGATGCTTATGTGATAAGTCACTCAATTTTATTTTATTGGTATTATTAATGTAATAAAACAAAAAAGTTTTTTATATAAAACAGAATACTTTTATAAAGTTATTCGTTTTATTAGACTAATAGTAAAATCTTTTTATATAAAACAGAATACTTTTATAAAGTTATCCATTTTATTGGACAATAATTAGAATATATTATATTTTATTATACATAGTGTTTGCATAGTACCTGCATAGTGTTTGCATAGTAAAATCTTTTATAAAGTTATTCGTTTTATTATATTATAAATAGAATATATTATATTTTATTTAAAAGGTTTTGCTTTAAATATGGACTGTCAGATTAAAGTAAATCAATCTGGACCGTTCATGAGTTAGTTACTATGCAATCCATTCTTCTATAAATAGCAGCTCATTCCTTCATTATTTCTTACGAATTCACTGAAACCCTTTAGGGAGAAATTATAGAGAGAAAGAAGAAAAGTATTCTGCTACTTCACCACTCATATATCTAGTACTCTTTTTCTTAAGGTAGGGGGTTTTATTTCTTTTGTATTCATGAAGAGAACTTCAGTTATTCCATTCTTTATTATTCTGTTGGAATAACCTGTATACGCGGACTTCCCTATACTTGGTGAAATTCTCCTGTTATTCTGTTCTTTATTATTCTGTTGGAACATCCTGTCGGTGCGTTACGCTTGACCTAGTTTCGTTATTATTATGTTGGAACATCCTGTCTGTGCGTTTACGCATGACCTGGTTCCGTTGTTTATTATTCTGTCGGAATATCCTGTCTGTGCGTTTACGTCGGACCTGGTTCCATTATTTATTATTCTGTCGGAATATCCTGTCTGTGCGTTTACGCCGGACCTGGTTCCATTATTTATTATTCTGTTAGAATAACCTATCTGTGCGGTCTATCGTATGTCTGGTGATTTCTTTTGTTATTCTATTCTTTATTATACTCAGTTGGTTAAGTTTTGACTTCTATACTCCATGAAATTAGTGGAATATCCTTGATAACTGCACTTCATCCAGTATCTTTTCATGGAAATATTCTTTTAAGCATTCTTGAATTTTACTCCACAAAGCAGTATCATGTTAACAATTTGGACGTTATTAGTTCTTGGATAAATTAATTCTTGAACTTGTTTTATTGAATTGTTATCGTCCTCGTGTTTATAATATGTTAAAAGTCATCTGTGGCCTGTAGTGCATAGATGGGCTTGGTATGATTATGACCAGGGATTATTCGGTATAATCATGACCGTAATGTTACAAATGATGTGGTAAAAGTCCTCATTGGCCCGTAGTGTGTTGATGGACAGTTGTTGGCATGATCATGACCATTAATGAATACACAAATATTCTTGGGCCGTAGTGTATGGATAATTGTGATCGTGATACTAAAGAATATCCTTGGCCGTAGTGCAGGGGTGATTCGATGATGTGGATTAATTATTAAGCCGAGTCTCAGCGATAACAGTGATGAAAAACCTTTTTTAATCATAAAAGATAATAGATTATATTCTCTACTTGACTCTTTTAATGGATTGCTTATTCCGCTGCAGTTAAACTTGATGTTTGTTATATTTTATCAGTTTAACACTGTTGAAGGCTAATGATAATTTATTCTGCATTATCTTAGTCATAATATTTCTTACTGGGCTAGTTGAGCTCACCCTTTCTTTCACTGTTCTCTTCAGGAAATGAGAATATAGCTAGGACGAGTCGGGGAACGGAGTGATGAACAAAATGATAGTATTAGTAGTCCTCACTATTCTGTGAAATAGTGTGATAATAATTATAATGAGGACTCTTTTTGAGTTTTTATACTCTCTAGTAGACAATATTTGTATTCAAACTCACAGGTTATGTTTGGTAGTATTTGTACACTACAGTTGTATTATTAAGATGTATCTGTATTCTGTACCTTTTATCTGACGACTCAAGATGTGTGATGTATACCTATTTTGGGGGCGTCACAATTGTCGTGCAAAATACGACAACATATACTGTGAGTTTAAATACAAATATTGTCTTCTAGACAATAGCCATACTCAAATAAGTTCTCATTACAATTATTCAAATAATATTTTACAGAAATAGTGAGGACTGCTAAAACATCTTTCTAGAACTATCACTCCATACCCCAACTAGATCCTGCTATGTTCTCACCTCCTGAGAAGAAAAATGGAACAAAAAAGAAAAGAGTGAGCTCAACTAGCCCATTAAAGAATATTATGACTAAGATAATATACAACAAATTATCATTAGTCTACAACAGGAAAAAATCTGATAAAATATAATAGAAAACAAGTTTTAGATCAACAACTGCAGCGGAAATAATAATCCATTAGAAGAGTCAAGTAGAGAATGAGTTCTACTATCTTCTAAGATTTAAAAGTTCATCATCAATATTTTATCCCTGTAACTACAATCAATATACATCTTTAATCAAATATTCATCTTTACACTACATGCCAAAGATATTCATTTGTATCACCAGTTGGTCGTGTTCATCTCAACACCTGTTCATCTTTGCACTACGGGCCAAAGATATTCATCAGTTAATCATTCATCTTTGCATTACAGGCCAAAGATATTCAGTAATATTATCATTTAGGACTGAGGATGATGAAAAATATTTTAAAGAAAATGAATCCAGTGAGACAAAATAATAAATATTAGAGATTCGTATTACAGTTTATCCAAGATTCAATAATACTCCATAATAACCAATTTTGAAGTAAAATTCAAGAATAAAGATCAAAACATGGATACAATCAAAGATAGTAACCATAATAGACATCTTGGACAAAAAGAAGAAAATTTTATTTTTCGGTGAATAGTGCCGTATTCGTGAATAATGTCGTATACGTGAATAGTGTCGTATACGTGAATAGTAATCCCGACACAAAAAGTTCCAAATTTGATAAAAAGTTCAAACCAATATTTCGGCATAATTATATTGAAAAAAATAATATCATTTAAGAAGAAATAACATCCCTTACCTCAAAATAACCGTACTTCTTACTGAATTTTGGATATAGTGTTGACAGAAACTTGTACTGAATAGCAACTCTCAAAGTATCAAAATACTCACAAAAATACGCTCGATAATCTAGAGAGAAAGAAAACTTGTTTCTGGTGTGATTTTCAATTCTAACCTAAGCGCCTATTTATAGGAAAAATGCTAGAACGCCATATGAGACTAAATAATAAATTAATAATATTTCATTTCTTATTTTCTACGCATGCTTCTTGACCAAGCTCAGTCACCAGCCATCTTTGAACAAGCAGCCCACATGTGTTAAACAAAAATGGGTCCCACCCATAATTTAATAAAAAATATTTTATTTTCTGAAACTTCAGTAATTCATAGAAAATAGTTCGTTTATCAGAAAAATACGAATTTTATGTCCATTCTGCCTGAAATCGAATTCTCTACAACTTTATAGCTTTGAGTTTTTCCAAATTCCAAACATAAAATATCTGAAATCCACAAACGGATGATTTTTAATACCTCCATACCGACAAAATACTGATAAAACACCTCAGCATTAATTCTTTCATTTTTATCCACATAAAAATAAATATATCCATCATTTATATCCACATAAAATAAAAATTTTTATATCATATAAATCAATAATTAATTATTCACAAATAATATTACAGAATCACAATTATGACAATCAGGTCATTCCCAGGAAAGAGGGGGCTTTCCAATAAGAATTTCTCCTTACTGGCGCGCAATTAGGTGACCAAATCTCTCCTTGACAGAACTTTCTGGACATTGCCAATAATGTTATCTAATAATATTATTCAAATAATATGAATTATTGATCTGATAATGGAAAATACTGTGCAGTGATAATTATTGAAACACAAATAATATAAAATATCAACGCAACAATTATTGAATCAATAAAAAAAAATATTGAACAGTAATTACTATAACAATTATTGAGTAGTGCCTTCTTACGTAAGAATCAATAATTCAACAATACTGTGCAATACCGTGTGCTACTGTGTAACCACGCGTATTACTGTATTTTAACCACCGGGTATTTCAACAGTGTTAACGGTAACAACTACGCCGTTATTCAATTTTATCGTTTTCTTCATCCGACCGTTATCTATTATGGGGCCCACAAATGATTGCACCGTCGTACGAATATTCCCCGATAGAAAGAATATTCCACGACCAAACGAATATTCCCCGACAAATGAATATTTTATAACCACTTGCTTTTTTTGAAAATTTTGCACATTTCACCCATAACCAAGTATTATATCAAATTAATACCTTATTATTCACAATAATAATTAAAGGAAATTTGATTTTATTCATTAATAAGTTGGGGTCTTACAGTTATCATGGGAATAAAGTTCCTTATTTCTGAAGAATTCGGAAGGAGTAGGAAGGGTTTTTGGAGGTGGATTCGTGCTTGATTTCGCGGCTTTGGGGTTAGAGCTCGAGGCTTCTTTGTTGGGACTTGGGCTAGGTGGAACGATGGTGATCGGAGTCACAAGGATGGGTGAACCTTGCTCGGAGTCTTGGGAAGCCATTGATAGAAATTTGCAGAGAATGGGAGAATTCGAGAAAGAAGAGGAAAGCTCAAAAGTCCGAAATTCAAATTAGCAGGTAAAACCTTCAATTTGGGGGAAATTTAATTTTTATATTGACAGTTACACGGTACTCGAGGGCGGCACATTTAATTGCTGGTAATGATGAAGAATTTGAATGGGTAGCGTCCGATTCAATCCTCAATTCTTAATTTTGTTGGGCTTCTCGATTTGGGCTTTCAGTTTTATTTTATTCCACTGTGTGATATTTATTAGATATGTCCCAGTCGATTTTATTTTGGGCTTCTATCAATCCTATCAAAATTTTCATATCATGGACTGTTTATAATTTTCTATTAAACATCATGTTTAATAAAAAACTAGGGGGCAATGTTGGGTCATGATATTTCACCCATTGGGCCGAATAGATTGGGCCTACTTATTTGGTTATTCCCTTGGGTCATCATTAATGGATCTTAAAGTTATTGGGCTTAGTCATTATATCATTTTTGTTAAGTCCTTATAATATCGGGGCGGGTCAGTGGGTTGATCCATCACATATTTAAATATCTCTCCCTTTGACCTGTAATGATGAATAAGATAGCAGTTGACCGAAATGTCTGCAAGGCATTAATGTGGATGGGATTTTAGTCGGTCGGCGGTGAAAAACAGTGACCAGTGATAGTGGGTGAACTGCCTGCAGTCGGCTGACATCACCAAGATAGGGGGATTGGTGTCAGAGGGTAGTGGGTGGCACGGTAAACTGGGCTAGAGAGTATATGATAGCAGGGAGGTCGTCCAAGTAAAGGTAACTGATATTTTTTTTTCTCTTAATACACTGGATATTTTATCCTCCATTGTTAACCTTGTGATCACCTGTATTGACTCTCACGCCTGAACTATCCCCCGACGGTCGAAGCCGTCAAGCTTTTGGTGTTGACTGTGTTTATTATGCAGGATCAGAATGTCTTACGTGATTGAGACGTGACAGTAGATCTTGGCATTAACATGTGAAATTAGAATCACTGCTTGTTTAGGGAACGGTGCCAAGAACGAAATTAAGTTAGAATACAGTCAAGACACAAGGCCAAATCGGGAGAAGATACTCCCTCACCCCATTACAAAAGTGGCAAGAGGCGAGATCCTCTCCCCATTGCACAAGTGGCAAGAGAGTTGGACTTGTTAAGAGTGTAAGACCCCAACTTATTAATGAATAAAATCAAATTTTCTCTAAATATTATTGTGAATAATAAGGGGTTAATTTGATATAATACTTTGGTTATGGGTGAAATGTGCAAATTTTACAAAATAAGCAAGTGGTTATAAAATATTCATTTTGTCGGGGAATATTCGTTTGGTCGTGGAATATTCTTGCTGTCGGGGAATATTCGTACGACGGCGCAGCCTTGTGTGGGCCCCATAACGGAAAGCGATTGGATGAAGAAAACGACAAGTATAAGTTGTTTATTAATAACGGCGTAGTTGTTACCGTTAACACTGTTGAAATACTGGTGGTTAAAAATATAGTAATAACGCGTGGTTGCACAGTAGCACACGGATTGCACAGTATAGTTGAATTATTGATTCGTACGTAAGAAGGCACTACTCAATAATTGTTACAGTGATTACTGTTCAATATTTTATTTTATTGGTTCAATAATTGCTGCATTGATATTTCATATTATTGTTGTTTCAATAATTGTTACTGCACAGTATTTCCCATTATCAGATCAATAATTCATATTATTTGAATAATATTATTAGATAACATTATTGACAATGTCTAGAAAGTTCTGTCTAAGGAGAGGTTTGGTCATCTAATTGCGCGCCAGTAAGGAGAAATCCTTATTGGAAAGCCCCCTCTTTCCTGGGAACGGCCTGGTTGTCATAAATGTGATTCTGTAATATTATTTGTGAATAATTAATTATTGATTCATATGATAAGGAAATATTTATTTTATGTGGATATAAATGAGGGATATATTTTTTTGGTTAAAAATGAAGGAGTTAATGTTGAGGTTTTTATCCATATTTTTGTCGGAATGGAGGTATTAAAAATCAGGGTTTTTGAGATATTTTACGGGGGTTATAATTTTTAATCCGACCGTTGGATCGTGGTAATTTTTGGATATGTTATACATATATAAGTTGAGTATATGTCCACAAATTTTGAACCGTTAAAAATGAACGTATGATTTATTACGAATTTTACAATATGACTGGTTCAGAAATTGATGAATTTTCGGAGTTTATCATTTTGGTGGAAAATTCTAGAATTGGTGGGCCCCACTTGTGGTTGGTGAAGAAATGTGCTGAATTATATTTCAAATGTGGTGGGTGGGAATAGTAGCAGGTAAAGCCATCAGGTTGCAGGTCAAACCTACCAAAATTTTCCTATAAATAGAGGGCTAAGTTAGAATTGAAAATCACACCAGAAACAAGTTTTCTCTCTTTCTCTCTCTAGATTATTGAGTGTATTTTGTGAGTATTTAGATACTTTGAGAGTTTCTATTCATCAGAGCAAGTTTCTTTCAGCCTTATACCGGTATTCCGACCAGAAGTACTGATATTTTGAGGTAAGGGATATTATTTTCTTCTTAATGATATTATTTTCTTCAATATCATTATGCTGAAATATTGATATGAGTTTTTATCAAATTTGGAACTTTTTGTGTCGGGGGTTACTATTCACGTATACGGCACTATTCACGTATACGACACTATTCACGAATACGGCACTATTCACCGAAAAATAAAATTTTCCCTTTTTGTCCAAGATGTCTATTATGGTTACTATCTTTGATTGTATCCATGTTTTGATCTTTATTTTTGAATTCTGCTTCACAATTGATTATTATGAAGTATTATTGATCTTGGATAAACTGTTATACGAATCCCTACTATTTGTCCTTCTGTCTCATTGGATTCGTTCTCTTTAAGATATTTTTCATCATCCTCAGTCCTAAATGATGATATTACTGAATATCTTTGGCCTGTAGTGCAAAGATGTATAATTACTTGATGAATATCTTTGGCCTGTAGTGCAAAGATGAACAGGTGTTGAGATGAACATGACCGACTGATGATACAAATGAATATCTTTGGCCTGTAGTGCAAAGATGAATATTTGGTTAAAGATGATTATTAATTGATGTTACAGGGATAAAATATTGATGATGGACTTTTAAATCTTAGAAGATAGTAGAATTCTTTCTCTACTTGACTCTTCTAATGGTTTGCTGTTTCCGCTGCAGTTGTTGATCTAAAACTTGTTGTCGATTATATTTTATCAGATTTTTCCCTGTTGAAGACTAACGATAATTTGTTGTATATTATCTTAGTCATAATATTCTTTACTGGGCTAGTTGAGCTCACCCTTTTCCTTTTTGTTCCATTTTTCTTCTCAGGAGGTGAGAACATAGCAGGATCTAGTCGGGGTATGGAGTGATGGTTCTAGAAAGATGTATTAGCAGTCCTCACTATTTCTGTAAAATAGTGTTTGAATAATTGTAATGAGGATTTATTTGAGTGTGGATATTGTCTAGAAGACAATATTTGTATTTAAACTCACAGTATGTGTTGTCGTATTTTGCACGACAATTGTATTATTGATGTTGTAGTTTGCTTTCTGTACCATGTATTTGGCGACTCAGAATGGGTGTTGTATACCTATTCTGGGGGCGTCACAGTTGGTATCAGAGCTTAGGGATATGATCCCTGGCTGAGATGTGAGACAAGAACTAGGAGGGGAGAGACGGGGAATTCCTTCGCTAGTATGACCTGACTAAGTTTATTTGGTGTTTATTTGGTCGGTCAGAGTATAGGGATAATATATGACATGACTATTAACCCTTGTTTTATGGCAGTATTTAAGAATGGCAGCTGAGAACGTTAATAATGGAGTAAATCAGACCATGGAGACACCTTTGATCACTACCCAGAGGAACGTGCAACAGGAAGGCAATATTCCTCCTGTAAACAACGTTACCGAGCAAACGATGAATGATGGAATGTTTAGGAGCTTTTTGCAGTTCATGCAAAATCAGACGAGGGAGACTCGTGTGCAGAATACGGGTGGAAATGATAACAACGCGCGGTTTGTCACAGCTAAGCAGTTCAAAGAATTGGGACCACCAGAATTTAAGGGAAAGCCGGATCCGATCATGGCGGAAACGTGGGTCAAGCAAATTACCAAGATATTTGATGTCTTGGGATGCACGGAGGAACAGAAGGTTCCATTCGCCACATTTATGTTCCGCGGTGAGGCAGACTACTGGTGGGAGTCTGTGAAGCGTACCCAGCCTGACGCACTCAACATGTCCTGGGAAACATTTCAAAAACTGTTCAATGACAAGTACTTTCCTGAAAGTATTCGTCATATGAAGGAGGTTGAGTTTATTAGACTGGAACAAAACAACATGACGGTGTCCCAGTACGAGGCGAAGTTTGCAGAGTTATCCAGGTTTGCACCTCATTTGGTCGAAAATGAGGAACGAATGACACGGATGTTTCTGAGAGGTTTAAAACCTGAGATTCGTCAATACCTTATCTCTCATAAATTTTCTCTGTATTCAGACGTTGTCAACAGGGCCCAATTATTAGAGAGAGATAATGAGTATACTCAACCGAGGGACCACAACCAGGGTCATACCGGTGACAGCAATCATCAGAGCGATGATAACCAACGAGGAGGGAAAAATACGAACAAAGGCGGTAACCACTCGGTGGTCATCGTGGCCATGATAATAGGAGAGGTGAGTCAAGTGGAAATTTCAGAAAGAGGAGATTCAACAATGACGAGAAGACATCAGCAGCAGCACCAGCACCAACAACAAATTTTAGGGGAGGAGAACGACCACCAGTTAGATGTTACAAATGCGGGAAAGAGGGACATATCAGCCCAAACTGTCCACAACAATCCAAGGTGTGTTACAACTGTGGGAAGGAAGGCCACATCGCTCGAGATTGTACTATAGCGAAACCAAGTTCAGCGGGAGTGGTGATTCCAAGGGCTGTCCCGGATAAGGCGAAATCAGCGGTTCCTGGAAGAGCGTTTGTCGTAACTGGCCAAAACGTGAGAAACCCGAACGAGGTGATCACGGGTAAGCTAATCTTGAATTCTTGCGAAGTTTATACTTTACTAGATACCGGTTCTACCCATTCTTTTATCTCTCCTGCTTGTGCTCAACGTTTAAACTTGACTCCGGAGAAATTGGACTTTAACTTATCTGTTGAAACTCCGTTGGGTGAAACCTTCGTTACATCTACAGTTTATAAATCTTGCATGATCCAAGTTGGCACTATCACATTACCTGTTGATCTTATCTCTTTAAAGATACTTGCTTTTGATGTGATTTTAGGAATTGATTGGTTAACCACTCATCATGCTAAAATTGATTGTTTTCGTAAGGTTGTTAGTTTTCATATTCCTAACCAACCTGTCATACGAATTCAAACTACTAAACCACTAAAATCAGTCACTGTCATATCAAGCCACAAAGCTATTCGTTTATTGAAAAACGGATGTCAAGCTTTCTTAGCCCATGTTATGGATTTGAACAAAGACAAGTCAGATTTGAATAATATTTCTATTGTTAGAGAATTTTCCGATGTATTTCCTGAAGAACTTCCCGGTCTACCCCCGGAACGAGAAATTGAATTCTTTATTGACCTTGAACCCGGTACAAAGCCCATTTCTAAAACCCCATATCGAATGGCTCCTATTGAACTTCAGGAGTTAAAAGTCCAACTACAGGAGTTGTTGGACATCGGTTTTATTCGTCCTAGTACGTCTCCTTGGGGTGCTCCTGTTTTATTCGTAAAGAAGAAAGACGGGAGTATGCGACTTTGTATTGACTATCGAGAATTGAACCATGTCACCATCAAGAATAGGTATCCGCTACCTCGCATTGATGACCTGTTTGACCAGTTGCAAGGAGCACAATTCTTTTCAAAGATCGATCTTCGTTCTGGATATCATCAGCTGAAGATTAAAACTGAGGATATTCCAAAGACTGCCTTCAGAACTCGGTACGGGCATTATGAATTCTTAGTAATGTCTTTTGGATTGACTAATGCTCCTGCTGCCTTCATGGATATGATGAACCGTGTATTCAAAGAATATTTGGATCAGTTCGTTGTTGTCTTTATTGATGACATCCTCATCTATTCCAAAAGCCGTGAAGATCATGAGCGCCATTTGAAGCTGGTACTGCAAAGGCTTCGTGAAAACAAGCTATATGCCAAACTGAAGAAATGCGAGTTCTGGCTTGAGGAAGTAGCATTCCTTGGGCACGTGGTGTCAAAACATGGAGTATCTGTCGACCCGGCGAAGATTGAAGCCATACAAAGTTGGGAGCAACCGAAGTCGGTAACCGAAGTACGTAGCTTTCTGGGCTTAGCTGGTTATTATCGGAGATTTGTGGAAGGATTTTCTCGAATCGCTACTCCGTTAACTCAGCTGACTCGGAAAGATACAAAATTCGTATGGAGTGAGGAATGCGAGAAGAGTTTCCAAGAACTCAAGAGGAGACTCATTTCGGCACCTGTTCTGACAATACCATCTGGTTCGGATGGATTTGTTATCTACAGCGATGCTTCAGGCAAAGGGTTAGGATGTGTTCTCATGCAACATGGGAAAGTCATAGCCTATGCCTCACGACAACTCAAAGAATATGAGAGGAATTATCCTACTCATGATTTGGAGTTGGCAGCAGTCGTTTTTGCGTTGAAGATCTGGAGACACTACCTGTATGGGGAGAAAGTGGAGATCTATACAGATCATAAAAGCCTCAAATATTTCTTCACCCAAAAGGAACTCAACATGCGGCAACGACGTTGGCTTGAGCTGTTGAAAGATTACGATCATACCATCCAATACCATCCTGGAAAAGCAAACGTAGTAGCTGACGCATTGAGTAGAAGATCATATGCGGGTACGAGTGCAATGTTTTTAACACAAAGGCCCATTTTGTATGACTTGCAAAGGATGGAGATAGAGATGAAGGCTCCAAGTACCCACATGATGATATCAAATATACGAGTAGAACCGACTTTAATCGATAAAGTTAAAGCTGCTCAAGCTACGGATATAGAGCTGATGCGTATGAAGAAGAAAGTGCAAGAAGGTGCTATTCCAGAAGCAAGAATCGATGAAGAAGGAATACTTCGAGTCAACTCCAGACTTTGTGTTCCTAACGATTTTGACTTGAAGCATAGAATAATGATGGAGGCACACAACACACCGTTTGCAATCCATCCTGGGAGTACCAAAATGTATCACGATCTTCGACATACATTTTGGTGGAGCAATATGAAAAGAGAGATCGCGGAGTTTATCTCGAGATGTTTAACTTGTCAACGTGTAAAAGCGGAGCATCAAGTACCAAAGGGTCCATTGCAACCACTTGAGATTCCGAAATGGAAGTGGGAACACATTACTATGGATTTTGTTACAGGTCTTCCCAAGGTTTCTCAAGGCATAGATGCGATTTGGGTTATTGTTGATAGATTAACCAAGTCCGCTCATTTCTTGCCGATACGTGAGACTTATTCCCTTGAACGTCTTGCTAGTATGTACGTGAACGAGATTGTGAGATTGCATGGCATGCCAGTATCCATAGTTTCGGATCGTGACCCAAGATTCACTTCACGATTTTGGGTTAGCTTGCAGAAAGCTATGGGCACGGATTTACGATTCAGTTCAGCATACCATCCTCAAACGGACGGACAATCAGAGAGGACTATTCAAACTCTTGAAGATCTATTAAGACTTTGTGTCTTAGATCTCAAAGGGAGTTGGGATAAGTACCTACCATTGGTGGAATTCTCCTACAACAACAGTTATCAGGCGAGCATAGGTATGGCTCCATTTGAGGCGTTGTATGGAAGAAAATGTCGTTCTCCAGTATGCTGGGACGAGGTGGGTGAAGCAACATTGTTGGGACCAGAATTGGTACGCATTACTACAGAGAAGATCCAAACGATTCGACAACGTATACAAACGGCACAGGATCGACAAAAGAGTTATGCGGATCTTCATCGGAAGGACGTGGAATTTAATATTGGGGATCATGTATTGTTACGTGTTGCACCATGGAAGGGAGTTACAAGATTTGGGAAGAGAGGAAAGCTCAATCCAAGATTTGTTGGTCCATTTGAGATTCTTGAGCGAATAGGAAATGTGGCATATAGACTCGCATTACCTCCAAGCATGTCTCGTGTTCATAATGTTTTTCACATATCTATGCTTCGTAAATATGTTAAAGACCCGAACCACATTATTGAGTTAGAACCAGACGAGATAGCTGAAGATTTAACGTACGAGGAGGTACCTGTTAAGATCTTGGATAGGAAAGAGCATGTCCTACGCACGAAGGTTATACCACAAGTTAAGGTTTTGTGGAGAAACCATGCTATTGAAGAAATGACCTGGGAGTTGGAATCAGAAATGAAAGCGAGGTATCCTCACCTTTTTGAAACATCAGGTACGTACGTCAATTTCGAGGACGAAATTTCATAAGGAGGGGAGGTTGTAAGACCCCAACTTATTAATGAATAAAATCAAATTTTCTCTAAATATTATTGTGAATAATAAGGGGTTAATTTGATATAATACTTTGGTTATGGGTGAAATGTGCAAATTTTGCAAAATAAGCAAGTGGTTATAAAATATTCATTTTGTCGGGGAATATTCGTTTGGTCGTGGAATATTCTTGCTGTCGGGGAATATTCGTACGACGGCGCAGCCTTGTGTGGGCCCCATAACGGAAAGCGATTGGATGAAGAAAACGACAAGTATAAGTTGTTTATTAATAACGGCGTAGTTGTTACCGTTAACACTGTTGAAATACCGGTGGTTAAAAATACAGTAATAACGCGTGGTTGCACAGTAGCACACGGATTGCACAGTATATTGAATTATTGATTCGTACGTAAGAAGGCACTACTCAATAATTGTTACAGTGATTACTGTTCAATATTTTATTTTATTGATTCAATAATTGCTGCATTGATATTTTATATTATTGTTGTTTCAATAATTGTTGCTGCACAGTATTTTCCATTATCAGATCAATAATTCATATTATTTGAATAATATTATTAGATAACATTATTGGCAATGTCTAGAAAGTTCTGTCTAAGGAGAGGTTTGGTCATCTAATTGCGCGCCAGTAAGGAGAAATCCTTATTGGAAAGCCCCCTCTTTCCTGGGAACGGCCTGGTTGTCATAAATGTGATTCTGTAATATTATTTGTGAATAATTAATTATTGATTCATATGATAAGGAAATATTTATTTTATGTGGATATAAATGAGGGATATATTTTTTTGGTTAAAAATGAAGGAGTTAATGTTGAGGTTTTTATCCATATTTTTGTCGGAATGGAGGTATTAAAAATCAGGGTTTTTGAGATATTTTGCGGGGGTTATAATTTTTAATCCGACCGTTGGATCGTGGTAATTTTTGGATATGTTATACATATATAAGTTGAGTATATGTCCACAAATTTTGAACCGTTAAAAATGAACGTATGATTTATTACGAATTTTACAAGATGACTGGTTCAGAAATTGTTGAATTTTCGGAGTTTATCATTTTGGTGGAAAATTCTAGAATTGGTGGGCCCCACTTGTGGTTGGTGAAGAAATGTGCTGAATTATATTTCAAATGTGGTGGGTGGGAATAGTAGCAGGTAAAGCCATCAGGTTGCAGGTCAAACCTACCAAAATTTTCCTATAAATAGAGGGCTAAGTTAGAATTGAAAATCACACCAGAAACAAGTTTTCTCTCTTTCTCTCTCTAGATTATTGAGTGTATTTTGTGAGTATTTAGATACTTTGAGAGTTTCTATTCATCAGAGCAAGTTTCTTTCAGCCTTATACCGGTATTCCGACCAGAAGTACTGATATTTTGAGGTAAGGGATATTATTTTCTTCTTAATGATATTATTTTCTTCAATATCATTATGCTGAAATATTGATATGAGTTTTTATCAAATTTGGAACTTTTTGTGTCGGGGGTTACTATTCACGTATACGGCACTATTCACGTATACGGCACTATTCACGAATACGGCACTATTCACCGAAAAATAAAATTTTCCCTTTTTGTCCAAGATGTCTATTATGGTTACTATCTTTGATTGTATCCATGTTTTGATCTTTATTTTTGAATTCTGCTTCACAATTGATTATTATGAAGTATTATTGATCTTGGATAAACTGTTATACGAATCCCTACTATTTGTCCTTCTGTCTCATTGGATTCGTTCTCTTTAAGATATTTTTCATCATCCTCAGTCCTAAATGATGATATTACTGAATATCTTTGGCCTGTAGTGCAAAGATGTATAATTACTTGATGAATATCTTTGGCCTGTAGTGCAAAGATGAACAGGTGTTGAGATGAACATGACCGACTGATGATACAAATGAATATCTTTGGCCTGTAGTGCAAAGATGAATATTTGGTTAAAGATGATTATTAATTGATGTTACAAGGATAAAATATTGATGATGGACTTTTAAATCTTAGAAGATAGTAGAATTCTTTCTCTACTTGACTCTTCTAATGGTTTGCTGTTTCCGCTGCAGTTGTTGATCTAAAACTTGTTGTCGATTATATTTTATCAGATTTTTCCCTGTTGAAGACTAACGATAATTTGTTGTATATTATCTTAGTCATAATATTCTTTACTGGGCTAGTTGAGCTCACCCTTTTCCTTTTTGTTCCATTTTTCTTCTCAGGAGGTGAGAACATAGCAGGATCTAGTCGGGGTATGGAGTGATGGTTCTAGAAAGATGTATTAGCAGTCCTCACTATTTCTGTAAAATAGTGTTTGAATAATTGTAATGAGGATTTATTTGAGTGTGGATATTGTCTAGAAGACAATATTTGTATTTAAACTCACAGTATGTGTTGTCGTATTTTGCACGACAATTGTATTATTGATGTTGTAGTTTGCTTTCTGTACCATGTATTTGACGACTCAGAATGGGTGTTGTATACCTATTCTGGGGGCGTCACAAAGAGGTCTTATCTTGACAGCCCTAAGACCCGAGCCCGAGTCCTTAGGAGGCCCTGAACATCATTTCATTTGGTAATTCCCATCGGTCGTGATTTCATGCTGCTGAGGCTTATGATTCCCGTCATATTAGGAGAGAAATCATAACATATACATATCCCAATATCATACTCCCTCCGTCCTTATTACTATTTTGAATAGTCACATGCTAAATATCTATTTTCTTTTAATAACCAA
The DNA here is from genome assembly GCA_016801055.1 of Panax notoginseng. NCBI lineage: Eukaryota > Viridiplantae > Streptophyta > Magnoliopsida > Apiales > Araliaceae > Panax > Panax notoginseng. The sequence continues at coordinate 20,830,470 of CM029016.1, forward strand.
ACTTTTATACATATTTTCCTATTATACCTGTAGCATTAAATATCTCATACTTTTTTATTCTAATTCTCTTTCCATATTTAATAATATTATTATGGGCAATTTTGTCATTTCATTCATCTTTTTAATATGCGTGAAAAGTCCACTAGGACTTTTATCCTGGGACGGAGGGAGTACTATATATAAACAAAGGAGGGCGTCTTATTTGTTTTTTTTACGCTGACCCTAATGTTCTCACATTACCAATCTCTACAAATGCTTACTGACTTAATTATTAGAGACGGATTCGGAGGTCTACCCTACGCACTCAATTCGGATGGTTGAACCGACCGAAATAGAGCATTATCACTGCAATTAATATTATTGGATTATAATCATTTTTATTCACTAAAGATGCTAAACTACACTTGCTTCTGTAAAAAATTTGAACCTTTTTTCTCTCTCCCTAATATGGGTGTGTAATACTAATAATTTATATAAAGAAATTATTATATGAACATAATAAGAATAAAAATACTGAGATTATTAATTAATCAATACCCCCACCCTACCAAAAAAACTGAGTCAATTTGTAAAAATAATATATATATATATATATATACAAAAAAAAGAGTTTCTATGTCCTGCCACGTTAATATGAAATGATATTATATTCTCAAATTCATCTATCATAATTTTCATTCTATTAATTGCAATCACTAATAAATAAGCACTCAATAAATTTAAAATTTTGAAATAAAAATACATCCTTACATTTTTGTAAATTTTACAATTGAACTCTCAACCTTGAGATAAGTTGCTCAATTTGAAACTCGTTGACAACATCTTTAGGAATTAATGTTTCCACAAGTATATTTGATATTTTAAGATCTTGTTGATGTTATGAGTTTTCTTCTTCTGGTTTAGAAATCTGATTTTGCTCATTTTGTTAAACACCATTTAAATACTGTTATAGATTAAGCTTAAAGTTTTGTTCAGGGTGAGTTAGTTGTCGTTCAAGGCTGTTCTGTTGTTTTAAGCCATTTTGACATAAATCCTGTAGTGGAATTCCCTTTTCATCAAAACTTTCCTGCTTATCTTGTTAAGTTTTAAATGGTGTTTATAACAAAATGAGCAAAATCAGATTTCTAAACCGGAAGAAGAAAACTCATAACATCAACAAGATCAAACTCTATCTTGGCTCTGATACCAAATACGCCAGGATCATATAGAGATTTAAAATACAGAGAAAAGCGAAATATTATTTAAACAACAAACAAACTTACATAGAGATTAAAGCTTGGAAGCTTGAAATCTTCGAACTCGAAAACTCACAAGAAAACTTAGAAAACAAACTGAATACAAATTTTTCGGATGCCTTAACTGAAGAGCAAACCCGTCCTTATATAGGAAGGAGGAAAAAACATAATTATTACAACAGACAAGCAACTTTAAAAAAGTAAACTACTTTTATAAAAGCAGAAAAAACTTTAAATAAAGCAGCTGATGCGTGTCCTGGATAAGGCAAGAGTCGAACTGACAGCATGCTCCCAAAGATAGGATATGATTCCTATCACCGAAAGCCTGAATAATTAAGGCAAATAAAGACCATCTGGACCACCAAAAAGCTTTAAGCATAAGCACGCCTCAATTATTTAGGCTGAGAACATGGGCCACCGAAAGGGTCACTAGATGAGGCGTTCTCATCATCACTGTCGAGCATAGTAACCGTGTCATCATGATTCCTTAGAAAATCTAGAATTTTATTTTTAGGAATTCCTTTAAGGATGGATTTTAACTTCTGCTGAGAGGCATCATATTTGCCCATATCATAATCAACAATATTGGGAGGAATATCTGCAATTTTATCCTCATCAAACTTAGCCCACCATTTAATGGCCAATTGTCGACAAGGCCTATGAACTCTTGTTCCTACATGTTGAGTAATAGTGTAACACCACTTAAAGATCCAAGGGATTTCATTGGTACAACAAAAAGTTAATAATGCCTGATTATCGTTAAGGAAATTAGACATTTGAAAATATTTTTCAAACTTATCCTCAACCTTTGGAGGAAAGAACTATGGAACAGGTCCCCAAAAATAGAACCAAGATTGAAACCATGTAGGGAAATCCTGAGCCTTAGTAGTTTTTGGGAACTTGGGATGGAGAACCCAGCTATGGGTATAATGTTCATTTTGATAAAATAAAAACTTTTCCCATGCTAGAGTGTAATCAAAGTAATTAAAATATTTTGGAATCATGGATTTTGTTTCAAAATATTTATGAGTCCTAAGATCACCCGCCCAGTCACAAGGACGTAAGACCTTTAAGATCTTAACTGTTGAGAAAGCCAGATTGTAACGATCTCTAGGTTTATGAGAAACTTTAATTGAACCTGTCTCAACCAAAATTTTCTCAAAGAATTCCCTGGTTTTGGGAAGGTAAACTGGAAGATCATGAGAGTAGGAAAGACAAAGATCTGTAACCTGTACTGGGGATCTAACTGCATCAACATTCCCAATATCAACAACCTCTCTGATCAAGGTTTCGATGTACTGAGAGTCCACCTGAACTTTAATCTCAGGAGCTTTTCCTTTATTGCCCGGTTTTTGAGAATCGGATGATTGTCCTTTGAGGAAGTCGTAAGAGAGTCTCTCCATCGCTGGTTTAGCTGAACGCCTAGGAGACCTGACAAGATTTAACACACAAACATTAGGAGTATCCTGCAAAAATTCTCTGGTTAAGAAGTCTGGCAAAGAGTTAGAGTCTCCTCTAATAAATTCAATGTCAAAATCAAAGGCAGATAATTCGGCTTGCCACCTAGCAAAAATCTGTTTACAAGCGATGTTTTTAACATCCTTCTCTAAAACTTCTTTAGCTGATTTACAATCAACTCTAAGAAGGAATCTCTGATTTAAGAGATCTCCTTGAAATTTGTCAATACATAGAACTATAGAGCAAATCTCCTTTTTAATAGTAGAGTAGTTTTTCTGTGCATCATCTCATTTTCTTGAAACAAAACAAACTAAGACTTCTTTAGAGTTTATGATTTGTTTCAGAATACCCTCATATCCTTTGTCAGAGGCATCGGTTTCCACTATTTTGTGGGCAAAAGGATCAGAGAAATGTAAACATGGTAAAGATTTCACCCGAGACTTAATAGTTTTAATAGCTTGGGTACATTCATCTGTCCAAGAGATAGGCTTCTTATTTAGCCTTTTGTAAAGAGGAGCCGCATTAATCGCCAAATCTTTATAGAAATCTCTGACATAATTAACACTTCCCATAAATCTCTGGAGTTGCTTTTGATCCAAGATTATGTCTAGAAATTTGTTAGCGAAGGTGATGGCTCTTTTAATTGGGATGTATCTTCCCTGAAAAATTTTAAATCCCAGGAATCTTATCTTGGTTTGAAATAACTGCATCTTGCAAGCCGAAACCACAAGACCTGCTCTTTTAGTAGCTGTTTTAAACACCTTTAAGTGTTTCCAGTGCTGATCAATGTCTTTTGAAAAGACTAAGACATCATCATTATAAACGATCATAAAATCCATGAATGGATTAAAAATCTTGTTCATAATGTTCTGAAATTCTGATGGTGCATTTTGAAGGCCAAAACTCAGAACATTCCACTCATAATGCCCAAATGGCACTGTGAAAGCTGTTTTATACTTATCTTCTTCTTTGATCTGGATTTTCCAGTACCCACTCTTCATATCAAATTTTGAGAAGATATTTGCTTTAAGCAAACGATTCAATAGATCTCTCTTATTTGGGATAGGATACCTGATCCATCTCAAAACTTTATTTAGAGGTTTATAGTTAATCACCAGCCTTGGAACTCCTCTTTCAATTTCAGCAGCATTTTCAACATAGAACGTAGAGCAAGACCATGGAGAATAACTCTTTCTTATCAATCCCTTTTTTAAGAGATCATTGATTTCTTCTTGACAAAGCTTAAGAAACCTTTTATTCATTTGAATAGGTCTCGCTTTAGTAGGAATAAGCCTTTCATTAAAACCTTCTATATAAAGCAAAGAAATGACATGCTTCTTTCTATTCCAGAAAGCAGTGGGATCTGTTGAGCATATTGCTTTACTTAAATCATCCTGATAAGCTTTAACCTTAGGCTTAAACTTGTCATCTTTAAGATGTTCTTCAATCTTCTTAATTTCTAACTCTTGTTTGAGAAAGAAAAGGAAATCTTCTTTGTGTTTAAGCAAATGATTAACTCCTTGATAACGAGGCTCAGAAATAAAGTCAAACCTTACTTCTATCCCCTCCTTATTAGTGCTTATTGTAAGACCCCAACTTTTTGAATAAAGATTAATTTTTCTCGAAATATATTTTTGAATATTAATATATTATGGTGAGCATTTGATATAATGTTATAGTTGTGGGTATTATTTACAAGTTTTGTAAAGTACGCAAGTTGTTATATAATATTCGATTGGTCGGGAAATATTCGTTTTAGCAGAGAATATTCGCACAACGGCACAACCATTGGTGGACTCCACAACGGAATTATTGTCGGATTGAAAAAATGACAAAAATACTTTATGAAAATAACGGCGAAGGGTTACCGTTAAACTGTTGAACTACCCGGTAGTAAAAGTACAGTAATACACGTGGTTGCATAGTAGCACACGGTATTGATTATTAATGCTTACCTGAGAAGTCACTCAGTTATACTAAATTATTACTACAGTAATTGCTGCATCATATCTCTCATATTATTGATTCAATTATTGTTACAGTATCATCTGCATAATATTTATTATTATTAAATCAATAATTGAGACGACAAAGTTATTCATATTATTATTTATAATATTGACAATGTCTAGAAAGTTCTGTCAAGGAGAGGTTTGGTCACCTAATTGCGCGCCAATAAGGAGAAATCCTTATCGGAAAGCCCCCTCTTTCTTGGGAACGGCCTAGTTGTTAAATATTATGAGTTATAATATTAATGATGAATAAGTTGTGTTGATTAAAGATGAAATTGATAGTTCCATTATGTTGGGATTATTAGTGTTAATGGAAATCGACATCTATTTCGATGATAATTGATGTTTGGGGGTTATATTGATAAATCGGATAATTTATCGGATAAATGAGCACTTAATTACTACTAATTCACATGCTTATATAACTATTTGTTAACATGTGGGTACTATTGAATCACATTCATGTACTATTATGGGAGTTGGTGCAAGATTGATAATACTTGCATGACTAAGTTAAAAATGGAGGTATAGTTGAAGGTACTATACTGTAATTAATTTTTTCACATGATTATACTATTTATTCACATGATTGTACTATTGATTCACATTATTTACTATTAGGGGAGGTGGTGCAAGTTTGATAATACTTGAAGGACTAAATTAAAAATGATGAAAAAGAGGAAGGTATTATACTATAATTTTTCGAGCCCCAAAACGTGCAATTATTGAAACTATATTTTCATATAAATAGAAGCTCATCCTTCCTTCATTTCTCACCATTTCACAAAAGCTTTAGAGCAATTATTATATAGAGAAATTTTAGAGAGAAAGAAGAATAGAAGTCTGCTACATTTCTACTCCAGTATCCAGTTTTAATTTTTCTAAGGTAGGGAGTATTATTTCTTTCTTATCCATGAAGAGAACTTCTGTTATTCCATTCTTTATTATTCTGTTGGAATAACCTGTATACGCGGGCTACCCTATACTTGGTGAAATTCTTCTGTTATTCCATTCTTTATCATTCTGTTGGAACATCCTGTCTGTGCATTTACGCCGAACCTGGTTCCATTATTTATCATTCTGTTGGAACATCCTGTCTATGCATTCTACGCCGGACCTGGTTCCGTCTTTATTATTTTGTTGGAATATCCTGTCTGTGCGTTTTACGCCGGACCTGATTCCGTCTTTATTATTCTGTTGGAATATCATGTCTGTGTATTTTACGCCGGACCTGATTCCGTTATTTATTATTCTGTTGGAATAACCTGCCTGTGCGGTCTATCGCATGCATGGTAATTTCTTTTTTTATTCCATTCTTTATTATACTCAGTTGGTTAAAGTTTTGATTTCTATAATCCATAAAATTAGTGGAATATCCTTGATATTTGCACTTCATCCAGTATCTTTTTATGGAAATATTCTTCTGAGCATTCTTGAATTTTACTCCACAAAGAAATATTATGATGACAATTTGAACGTTATTGGTTCCTGGACAAGTTAATTCTTGAACTTATTTTATTGAATTCTTATATCATTGTCATCATCCTCATGTTTATAAAATGTTGAAAGTCATCTATGGCCTGTAGTGCATAGATGGACTTGGTATGATTATGACCAAGGATTATTCGGTATAATCATAACCGTAATGTTACAAATGATGTGGTAAAAGTCCTCATTGGCCCGTAGTGCATTGCTGGACAGTTGTTGGCATGATTATGACCATTAATGAATACACGAATATCTTTGGCCCGTAGTGCATGGATAATTTATGGTCGTGATACTAAAGAATATCCTTGGCCGTAGTGCAGGGGTGATTCGATAATGTGGATTATTTATTAAGCTGAGTCTCAGCGATAAAAGTGATGAAAACCTTTTTAAATCATAAAAGATAGTAGATTTTATTCTCTACTTGACTCTTTTAAGGGATTGCTTGTAGTTAAACTTGATGGTTGTCATATTGTATCAGTTTAACACTATTAAAAGCTAATGATAATTTATTCTGCATTATCTTAGTCATAATATTTCTTACTGGGCTAGTTGAGCTCGCCCTTTCTTTCACTGTTCTCTTCAGGAAATGAGAACGTAGCCGGGACTAGTCGGAGAACGGAGTGACGGACCAGATGATAGCATTAGTAGTCCTCACTATTCTGTTAAATAGGGTGACAATAAATGTATTGATAACTTATTTTGAGTTTGTATAATGTCTAGAAGACAATATTTGTATTAAAACTCACAGCTCGTGTTGTATATTTAAGATTGTATTTGTATTCTGTACCATGTATTTGGTGACCCAAGATGGGTGATGAATACCTATTTTGGGGGCATCACAGTTGGTATCAAAGCTTAGGGATATGATCCCTAGCTAAGATGTGATACTAGAACTAGGAGGGGAGAGACGAAGAATTCCTTCGCCAGTATGACCTACCTAAGTTTATTTAGTATTTAATTGGTCAGTCAGAGTATAGGGATAATATGTTGCATGTCAATTAACCCTTGTTTTGTGGCAGTATTTGAAAATGGCATCCGAGAATGTTGAGAATATCAATGGAGCACAGGAGACAGTTGAGTGTCCACAAATCAATAACCAAGACAATGTGCATCAGGAAGGCGACAATCCTCATGCAAACAACAACACTGACCAAATGATGAACGATGGAATGTTTCGAGGTTTCATGCAATTCATGCAACATCAGACGAGAGCAGCTCCTGTTCAAAATACAGGTGGAAACACTAGAAACTATCGGACGGTCACCGCTAAACAGTTCAAGGAGCTGGGACCAACGGAGTTTTTTGGAAAGCCAAAACCACTTAAGGCGGAAGCGTGGATAAAGCAAATCACAAAGATATTTGATGTCTTGGGATGCTCTAAGGAGCAAAAGGTTCCCTTCACCACCTTTATGTTGCGTGAAGAAGCAGATTACTGGTGGAAATCTGTAAAACGTACCCAGCCTGACGCACTCAAGATGTCGTGGGAGAAGTTCCAAGAGCTGTTAAACGACAAGTACTTTCTCGAAAGTATTCGTCACATGAAGGAGGTGGAGTTTATCAAGTTGGAACAAAACAATATGACTGTGTCGCAATACGAGGCTAAATTTACGGAGTTATCCCGGTTTGCATCCCATTTGGTCGATAATGAGGAGCAAATGACGCGGATGTTTTTAAGAGGTTTAATACTGGAGATACGATAATATCTTATTTCTCATAAACTGTGTTTGTATTCAGATGTTGTAAATAGGGCTCAGTTATTGGAGCGCGATAACGAGTCAACGCAACCAAGAGAAAGCAGCCGGTAGAATGAAAATACCAGTGGTAACAGTCATCGAAGCGGTGACAACAAACGTGGAGGGAATCAACCTGCCAGAAATGGTAAGCACTTCGGTGGTAATCATAGCCAAGACAATAAGAATGGACATTTCAAGAAGAAGAAATTCAACAATGATGGAAAGACGTCAGCACCAACACCCATTGTCAAGGAAGGAGAACGACCACCTATCATATGCTTCAAATGCAGAGGGGAGGGACACATCAGTCCAAACTGCGCGATGTCGTCCAAGGCATGTTATAATTGTGGAAGAGAAGGTCACCTAGACCGATTTTGTCGTTCAGCAAAGATAAGTTCAGCTAGGATGAAGGCACCAAAGGCCGTCCCAGAAAAGTCAAAGCCGGTAGTACAAGTGTAATAACCCGATATTTTCTATATAATTAAAATCAGAATTTTTGCGTATAATTTTTTTTTATTTTTATTATTAATTATTTATTTCAAAGGTAAGAATGTGGGCAAGGTATTAAGTATGTAATTATGTGATGGATATAAAATATATTTATTACATGAATGATTACGAATAATTTTATTTTAAAATTATTGATCTCTATAAATTATATTCTTATAATATGTAATTTTACAGTAAAAATGTTTTTATTAATTCTTTTCCCTGAAAATAAGTATATATATTATTTAATTAATATATGTAATGATTATTAGAATTTTTATAATACTTATTTTATTATATGAAATTATTTCAGAATAGTTAAGTTAATTATTTAACTTAATTAATAAAGTTATATGTGAAAGATAAATCAGATATGGAATCCAAACCCTAATTTTGGGTTTTGATCAAGGAATAAAAATAATAATATTATATTATTATTGGTCAGTGTTATAGATATGTATGGTTATGCGTGTAATGTTAATGTGTGGAACAATTTTATTATATTACGATCAAACCCTAATAATATTTTGATAAACTCTATTTCTGGTTCTGGAATAAGGAATGATGATAATATAATAATATTAATTATATTGTTGATCTTTCAGTGCTATAAATATGTATGTTATGCTTGTAAGGTTAATCTGGAAATCAATTCCCTTATGACCTGATAAAACCCTAATTTGAAACTCAGCTGTGAGTTCAATACTGTGTTATATGATATATGTTAAGCATTATATAATTTTGTTATTAAACCCTATTTAATATTTAGAAACCATAATTTAAAATAAAAACCGTAGTTTCAAACTGTTAAACCCTAATTGATTTGAAACCCTAATGCGAAAGTCATTCACGACTTTGAGAATTTGTTAAGCCGTTATGTAATCATGATAATGTGATTTATGATCGGTGTTATATGTATTAACCCTAATTAGGGAGAATCGTAATTATTCAAAATCCTTATTATTTTTCTATATTATAAACCCTAATTTCTAAATTAGTAACCCTAATTAATAATTGTAAACCCTAAGCGCTAATTTGGGCAATGTAATGTTAATTAGTATTTTTTTAAAATCCTAATTAGCAAGGTGATAAGTAAATTAAAACCTTTTATTTAGTTAAGAAACCCTAATTATTTTAAAACCCTACTTTATAAATTTTATAAACTAAAATTTTAGTTTGCTTTTATAAACCCTAGTTGCCAAATCTCATTTGTGCTATGTGCTAAACCTTAGGGTTAAACCCTAAGAGTCAAACCCTATGGGTCAAACCCTAAGGGATTGTCAAGATTCAATTTTTTTCCCATTTAAATCAATTAACAAATGACATTATTGCCCTTATTGCATTCTTTACTTGGTTGCTTGAGAATCTTACCATATTTTGAGTTGGTAACCAACTACACTAACTCCTTGCGACACATAAATGACAACACATCAGCCACCTAGCAACCATACATGAATCTACTTAATATATATAAAGATTAGAGAGAGAAAATATTGTATTTTTGGCTCAATTATTCACCAAGCTCATCCTAGACCCTCTCTCTCTAAAAGCTTCAAAATTATGTAGTAGGCCAGTCCCAAAATTGAGCCCCACGATCATCAACAACAAATCAGAAACCATAGATCAACATTTGGTTCTTAAAGGTATAAAAACCTAAGTCAAAATTTGATCTTGTATGCTATAATAAATTTGTGATTTTTATGTTTAAACATGTTGATTAAAGTGTTAAATGATGATCTGGGTTGTTGTTTACTAGATCCATAACATCTAATGCTCGAAATCAGAGTTTTTCAAAAATCTGGGAAAATGGTTTTCTGTTGTCTGACATCAAATGTCAGGTGTTGTAGATCGTTGTGTGTTTATTGTTTTTGTTGTTTAAGTGTTTACATTTGTAGCCTTGTATGAGATCTTTAATCTGAAAGTGGATTCACTGTCATTCGATGTCTAGATCAAAAGATATTAATGGTCAAAGGTCGTTGACCGACCATGACCGGGAAGAAATCTGGGTAAACCCAGAAAATTTTTAGCGTCTGACAGCATGTTGAACTGCTTTTATCTGACAGATTTAATGATTGTTTGATGTTTTTATTGTATTAAAGTTGTAGCCTGTTATTTGGACTATAGCTAAGTGCCTCTAGATGTCTTAATTCTTCAATAAATCGAACGTATCATGTGGTCAAACCTAGTCCCTCGATCACGAATTCTGTTTCTGGGAAATTTCCAGAAAATTGTTAGCCTTAATTCTGACAGGGTTTGACCGAGTTAGGTCTTGTAAATCTGTTAATGTTAAGCTTATATGTTGTTGTAGTGTTGTTCCTTGACATGAGTATTACAGATTTAAACCTTCAAATCGCATGAACCATGATCAGAACTACTATTAATTTGAGCATGAAAGTGCTCAGTCGACACCTGGGTTTCTGGGAAAACCCAGAAACCGTCTGACAGCTACTTTGCTGGCATAGATCGATTTGTTATGTTGTTGTTTGCTTAAAGTATGATATGAAACTTGTAGAGTTACATAAACACTACATGTTCTAAGTTTTAGTTTGAACAGAAGCGATCTAGAAATGAATTTATAGCCGGTCAAACGTGGTATGTTGGTAACCGAAGCTGTCAGTGTTCTTGAGCTCAAGAACACCAACAGCGACGGTTACTGTCGCCAAAAGCCTTTAGCGACAGTTTTTAATTAATTTAATTTCTGAATTTCTGAAAATTGATTAAAAATAGAAAATAAATTATAAAAATTATAAAATTAGTTTTAAAAATTATTTTAAATTATGAAAAATAACTTTTAGTTGTTTGGGATATTTTTCATTAATATTTGTAATTATTTGAATATTAATGATATTTAATTTATTTAATTAGTGTATTAAATAAATTAGAAAAAAATGATTTTAATTATATAAAAATTATTTTAAATACGAATAAAGTGTTTAAAAATATTTTTGAGTTATTATACATAACTTGAATATTTTGGCAATGGTTTCATTAATAGTTTAGTATTGATTAAATATTAATGATAGTAGAATTGATTAGTATTTAAATCATTTAATAATGATTCTGATATTTCAAAAATAGTGATAAATAGTAATAATTATTTAAAAATTATTATAAGTCATTTAAAAATAATATGACTGATACTGGTAGATATTGAGATATGGGATAGAGTCTTAGACTCGATAATTACCCGATAAAGTCGTCGGTAGACCGACATGTTTCAGAAATTGATCTGAACTTAGATAATTTGACAGTATGAAGGTTTGTTTATGATTCTATGACTGTGAAACATGCATGACAATGTGATTAGGTTATGTGTTGACTGCAATTAGCAGTACTATGTGTTATGATATGTGATTCTAATCGATAAAATGATCTTATTAATGATAGGTTTTGGTATAAAAGATAAAACTAAGTTGCGTATTGTAAGCAGCAGACCAGGCAAGTATCCTACCTTTGCATTTTCTTTATGCAATTGGACAAGTGTAAGAATGTTTCAGAATTATACTATTACTGTACAGATTGTTAAACCTATATTATATACGCCCATTGTTTATCAACATGTTAGTATATGATAATTCAGATATATATTCTGTTCGTTAATTTCTATAAATGATTATACAAGTGTCCCCACTTGGATAATCATTGAATTTAATCACATGTTGATACACCTTTGATATATATATATATATATATATATATATATATATATATATATATATATATATATATATATATATGTTGAATTATAGATTATTGTTGGATAAGATAAAACCTTTTGTTTGGAACCCTGACAAGTATGAACATCCCGAACATGGAAAAAATTTTATGCGCTACGGCGGACAAAGGATGAACGATGATATCGTTCAAGCAATGTAGTATTGATCAATACAGGGTCCATGAACTGTACACCCTCAGGCCCGTAAGTTATGTCGGTTTACAGATGAATTTCTGTTTAACCTTTTCGAAAATAAAAATAATGTTCATGGCATGTCACCATAACCCCAGTTATAGTCAATATGTAGTTTCAAAAATTTGAAAGAGAGTTGTTATGTTATTATTATCGGTTCAGAATACTTCACAACTATTGACTTGTTATAGAAGAATAGTACAAAAAAAATATTTAAATTCTTTCCGATTATATATATATATATATATATATATATATATATATATATATATATATATATATATATAATACTTGTTGGGCACTCAAATGCTCATCCTTGCTTAATTTAAATGTTTTCAGCTAAGTGTGATCAGCTAGAAGGGATCGGATAAGATCAAGTGAAAAGGAAAGCAAATTGAATTTGTTTATTTGTATCTTTTGTAATAGTTAGACTGTATTAAGTTATGATATGTATTATATATCATGCAAAGAATGTAGTAAAGGTTGCGTACTTGGGATTAGACTCTGATAAATGTAAGTTAAGTTTGAAATTTATATTGTTGTTATTATTATTAGTAATATTTCCGCTCATAGAAATGGTTTCGTAAAGCACTGAATTCGGGTTTCAAGTACCTGGATTCGGGGGCGTTACAATAAGGGAGAGCGTTTGTTGTGACCTCCCAGAAAGCAAAGAACCCGAACGAGGTTATCACGGGTAAGCTTATCATAAACTCTACTGAAGTCTATACCTTATTTGATACCGGTTCTATCCATTCTTTTATTTCTCCTACTTGCGCTCAACGTTTAAATTTGACTCCGGAGAAATTAAACTTTGACTTATATGTTAAAACTCCATTGGGAGAAACCTTCATTACATCCACTGTTTATAAGTCTTATTTGATTCAAATCGGTAACCGCACGTTACCTGTCGATCTTATTTCTTTAAAAATACTTGCATTTGAAGTCATTCTAGGGATTGATTGGTTAACTATTCATCATGCAAAAATTGATTGTTTTAAAGTTGTTAGCTTTCATATTTCTAATCAACCTGTTATGCGAATTCAAGCGACCAAACCATTAAAATCAATCACGGTCGTCTCAAGCCATAAAGCTATTCGTTTATTGAAAAACGGATGTCAAGCTTTCTTAGCTCATGTCACGGATTTAAACAAAAATACGTTAGTTTTGAATGATATTTCTATTGTTAATAAATTTCCTGACGTATTCCCTGAAGAACTTCCTGGCCTACCCCCAGAGCGTGAAATTAAATTTTGTATCGACCTTGAATTCGGTACAAAACCCATTTCCAAAGCCCCATATCGAATGGCCCATATTGAACTTCAGGAGTTAAAGACCCAATTACAAGAATTGTTAGACATTGGTTTCATTCGTCCTAGTACGTCTCCTTGGGGTGCTCCTGTTCTATTCGTGAAGAAGAAAGATGGAAGTATACGACTTTGTATTGATTATCGAGAGTTGAATCATGTCACCTTCAAAAATAGGTACCCGTTGCCTCGCATTGATGACCTATTTGACCAGTTGCAAGGAGCACAATTCTTTTCAAAGATCGATCTTCGTTCTGGATATCATCAGCTGAAGTTTAAAATTGAGGATATTCTAAAGACTGCCTTCAGAACTCGGTACGAGCATTATGAATTTTTAGTCATATCTTTTGGATTAACTAATTCTCCTGCTGCCTTCATGGATATGATGAATCGAGTATTCAAGGAATATTTAGATCACTTTGTGGTCGTCTTTATTGATGACATCCTCATTTACTCCAAAACCCATGAAGACCATGAGCAACACTTGAGGCTGATACTCCAAAAGCTACGTGAAAGCAAGCTATATGCCAAGTTGAAGAAATGTGAGTTCTGGCTTGAGAAAGTAGCATTCCTTGAGCACGTAGTATCAAGTCATTGAATATCTATTGACCCGACAAAAACTGAAGCTATTCAAAGCTGGGAGCAACCTAAATCAGTGACCGAAGTACGTAGCTTTCTCGGATTAGCTGGTTATTATCGGAGATTCGTGGAAGGATTTTCTCGAATCGCTACTCCATTAACTCAGCTGACTTGAAAAGATACAAAGTTTAGTTTGAGCAAGGAATATGAGAAGAGTTTTCAAGAACTCAAGAGAAGACTCATTTCAGCACCTGTTCTGACAATACCATCTGGCTTAGAGGGATTTGTCATCTACAGTGATGCATCAGGCAAAGGGTTAGGATGTGTTCTCATGCAACATGGGAAAGTCATAGCCTATGCCTCAAGATAACTCAAAGAATATGAGAGGAATTATCCTACTCATGATCTAGAGTTGGCAGCAGTCGTTTTTGCGCTTAAAATTTGGAGGCATTACTTTTATGGAGAGAAGGTGGAGATCTATACGGATCATAAAATCATCAAATATTTCTTCACCCAAAAAGAACTCAACATGCGGCAACGACGTTGGCTTGAACTGTTGAAAGATTATGATCATACCATTCAATACCATCCTGGAAAAGCGAACGTGGTAGCTGACGCATTGAGTAGAAGATCATATGCGGGTACGAGTGCGATATTGTCAACGCAAAGGCCCATTTTGTGTGACTTGTAAAGGATGGAGATAGAGTTAAAGACTCCAGGGACCCACATGATGATGGCAAACATACGAATACAACCGACTTTAATCGATAAAGTTAAAGTTGCTCAAGCTACAGACCTGGAGCTAGTGCGTATGAAGAAGAAAATGCAAGAAGGTGCTATGCCGAAAGCAAGAATCGATGAAGAAGGAATACTTCGAGTCAACTCCAGACTTTGTGTTCCTAATGACCCTGATTTAAAGTATAAAATCATGATGGAGGCGCATAACACACCGTTTGCAATCCATCCTGGGAGTACCAAGATGTATCATGATCTTTGACATACATTTTAGTGGAGTAATATGAAGAGAGAGATAGCGGAGTTTATCTCAAGGTGTGTAACTTGTCAACGAGTCAAGGCGGAGCATCAAGTACCAAAAGGTCCATTGCAACCACTTGAAATTCCAGAATGGAAGTGGGAGCACATTACCATGGATTTCGTTACTGGTCTTCCCAAGGTTTCTCAAGGCATAGATGCAATTTGGGTCAATATTGATAGATTGACCAAGTCTGCTCATTTCTTACCAATACGAGAAACTTATACACTGGAACGTCTTGCTAGTATGTACATAAACGAGATTGTAAGATTGCATGGTATGCCAGTATCCATAGTTTCTGATCGAGACCCAAGATTCACTTCAAGATTTTGGGTTAGTTTATAAAAAGCTATAGGCACAGATTTACGATTTAGCTCGGCATATCATCCTCAGACGGACGGGCTGTCAGAAAAAACTGTTCAAACTCTTGAAGATTTATTAAGACTCTATGTCCTTGACTTTAAAGGAAGTTGGGATAAGTTCTTACCATTGGTGGAGTTTTCCTACAACAACAGTGTAACGCCCCCAGAATAGGTATACAACACCCATTCTGAGTCGCCAAATACATGGTACAAAAAGCAAACTACAACTTCAATAATACAATTGTCGTGCAAAATACGACAACACATACTGTGAGTTTAAATACAAATATTGTCTTCTAGAAAATATCCACACTCAAATAAGTCCTCATTATAATTATTCAAATACTACTTTACAGAAATAGTGAGGACTACTAAAACATCTTTCTAGAACCATCACTCCATACCCCGACTAAATCCTGCTATGTTCTCACCTCCTGAGAAAAAAAATGGAACAAAAAGGAAAAGGGTGAGCTCAACTAGCTCAGTAAAGAATATTATGACTAAGATAATATACAACAAATTATCATTACTATTCAACATGGAAAAATTTGATAGAATATAATCGACAACAAGTTTTAGATCAACAACTGCATCGAAAATAACAAACCATTAGAAGAGTCAAGTAGAGAATGAATTCTACTATCTTCTAAGATTTAAAAGTCCATCATCAATATTTTATCCCTGTAACATCAATTAATAATCATCTTTAACCAAATATTCACCTTTGCACTACAGGCCAAACATATTCATTTGTATCACCAGTTAGTCATGTTCATCTCAACACCTGTTCATCTTTGCACTACAGGCCAAAGATATTCATCAGGTAATCATACATCTTTGCACTATAGGCCAAAGATATTCAGTAATATCATCATTTAGGACTGAGGATGATGAAAAATATCTTAAAAAAAACGAA
Source organism: Panax notoginseng (assembly GCA_016801055.1). NCBI lineage: Eukaryota > Viridiplantae > Streptophyta > Magnoliopsida > Apiales > Araliaceae > Panax > Panax notoginseng. The sequence goes on from CM029016.1 coordinate 20,846,986, forward strand.
TCCAGTGAGACAAAAGGACAAATAGTAGGGATTCGTATAACAGTTTATCCAAGATCAATAATACTTCATAATAATCAATTGTGAAGCAGAATTCAAAAATAAAGATCAAAATATGGATACAATCAAAGATAGTAACCATAATAGACATCTTTGACAAAAAGGAAAAATTTTATTTTTCGATGAATAGTATCGTATTCGTGAATAGTATCGTATACGTGAATAGTGTCGTATACGTGAATAGTAACTCCGACACAAAATGTTCCAAATTTGATAAAAAAAACTCATATCAATATTTCAGCATAATGATATTGAAGAAAATAATATCATTTAAGAAGAAAATAATATCCCTTACCTCAAAATATCAGTACTTCTGTTCGAAATATCGGTATAAGGCTGAAGGAAACTTGCACTGATGAATAGAAACTCACAAAGTATCTAAATACTTCCAAAATACACTTAATAATCTAGAGAGAGAAAGAGAGAAAACTTGTTTCTGCTGTGATTTTCAATTCTAACTTAGCCCTCTATTTATAGGAAAATGTTAGCACGCCGAAGCAGACTTAACCTGTAACCTGATGGCTTTACCTGCTACTATTCTCACCCACCACATTTGAATAAAAATCTCAGCACATTTTCACCAACCAAAAGTGGGGCCCACCAATTCTAGAATTTTCTGCCAAAATGACAAATTCCGCAACTTCTACAATTTCTAAACCAGTCATTTCGTAAAATTCATAACAAATCATACGTTCATTTTAACGGTTCAAAATTTGTGGACATATACTCAACTTATATATGAATAACATATCCAAAAATTACCACGATCCAACGGTCGGATTAAAAATTATAACCCCCGTAATATTTCTCAAAAACCCTAATTTGATTTTTAATACCTCCATTCCGATAAAAATACTGATAAAACACCTCAACATTAACTCCTTCATTTTTAACCACAATAAATATATTCAACATTTATATCCACATAAAAATCATATGAATCAATAATTAATTATTCACAAATAATATTACAGAATCACATTTATGACAACCAGGCCGTTCCCAGGAAAGAGGGGGCTTTCCAATAAGGATTTCTCCTTACTAGCGCGCAATTAGATGACCAAACCTCTCCTTAGACAGAACTTTCTGGACATTACCAATAATGCTATCTAATAATATTATTTAAATAATATGAATTATTGATCTGATAATGAAAAATACTGTGCAGCAATAATTATTGAAACAACAATAATATAAAATATCAACGCAACAATTATTGAATCAATAAAATAAAATATTGAACAATAACTACTGTAACAATTATTGAGTAGTGCTTTCTTACGTAAGAATCAATAATTGGTGCAATATCGTGTGCTACTGTATTTTAACCACCAGGTATTCCAACAGTATTAACGGTAACAACTACGCCGTTAATTATAAATAACTTATACTTGTCGTTTTCTTCATCCAATCGCTTTTCGTTATGGGGCCCACACAAGGCTGCGCCGTCGTATGAATATTCCCCGACAGCAAGAATATTCCACGACCAAACGAATATTCACCGACCAAAAATGAATATTTTATAACCACTTGCTTATTTGAAATATTTACGTATTTTACCCATAACTAACCATATTAATCAAATCAACCCTTTCTATTTCAAAATAATAAATAGAGGAAATTTAATTTTATTTATTAATAAGTTGGGGTCTTACAACCTCCCCTCCTTATGAAATTTCGTCCTCAAAATTGACGTACGTACCTGGTGTTTCGAAAAGGTGAGGATACCTCACTTTCATTCCTGATTCCAACTCCCAGGTCATTTCTTCAATGGCATGGTTTCTCCACAAAACCTTAACTTGTGGTATAACCTTCGTGCGTAGAACATGCTCTTTCCTATCCAAGATCTTAACATGTACCTCCTCGTACGTTAAATCTTCGGCTATCTCGTCTGGTTCTAACTCAATTATGTGGTTCGGGTCTTTCACATATTTACGAAGCACAGATATGTGAAAAACATTATGAATATGAGACATGCTTGGAGGTAATGCGAGTCGATATGCCACATTTCCTATTCGGTCAAGAATTTCAAATGGACCAATAAATAGTGGATTGAGCTTTCCTCTCTTCCCAAATCTTTTAACTCCTTTCCATGGTGCAACACGTAACAATACATGATCCCCAATACTAAATTCTACATCCTTTCGATGAAGATCCGCATAACTCTTTTGTCGATCCTGTGACGTTTGTATACGTTGTCGAATCGTTTGGATCTTCTCTGTAGTTATGCGTACCAATTCTGGTCCCAACAACGTTGCTTCACCTACCTCGTCCCAGTATACTGGAGAACGACACTTTCGTCCATACAAGGATTCAAATGGAGCCATACCTATACTAGCCTGATAACTGTTGTTGTAGGAGAATTCCACCAGTGGCAAGTACTTATCCCAACTTCCTTTGAAATCTAGAACACAGAGTCTTAATAGATCTTCAAGGGTTTGAATAGTCCTCTCTGATTGCTCATCCGTTTGAGGATGGTATGCTGAACTAAATCATAAATCCGTGCCCATAGCTTTCTGCAAGCTAACCCAAAATCGTGAAGTGAATCTTGGGTCACGATCTGAAACTATGGATACTGGCATGCCATGCAATCTCACAATCTCATTCACGTACATACTAGCAAGACGTTCAAGGGAATAAGTCTCACGTATAGGTAAGAAATGAGCAGACTTGGTTAATCTATCAACAATAACCCAAATCGCATCTATGCCTTGAGAAACCTTGGGAAGACCCGTAACAAAATCTATAGTAATGTGTTCCCACTTCCATTTCGGAATCTTAAGTGGTTGCAATGGACCCTTTGGTACTTGATGCTCCACTTTTACACGTTGACAAGTTAAACACCTCGAGATAAACTCCGCGATCTCTCTTTTCATATTGCTCTACCAAAATATATGTCGAAGATCGTGATACATTTTGGTACTCCCAGGATGGATTGCAAACGGTGTGTTATGTGCCTCCATCATGATTCTATGCTTCAAGTCAAAATCGTTAGGAACACAAAGTCTGGAGTTAACTCGAAGTATTCCTTCTTCATCGATTCTTGCTTCTGGAATAGCACCTTCTTGCACTTTTTTCTTCATACGCATCAGCTCCATGTCCGTAGCTTGGGCGGCTTTAACTTTATCAATTAAAGTCGGTTCTACTCGTATATTTGATATCATCATGTGGCTACTTGGAGCCTTCATCTCTATCTCCATCCTTTGCAAATCATACAAAATGGGCCTTTGTGTTAACACCATTGCACTCATACCCGCGTATGATCTTCTACTCAATGCGTCAGCTACTACGTTCGCTTTTCCAGGATGATATTGGATGGTATGATCGTAATCTTTCAACAGATCAAGCCAACGTCGTTGCCGCATGTTGAGTTCCTTTTGGGTGAAGAAATATTTGAGGCTTTTATGATCCGTATAGATCTCCACTTTCTCCCCATACAGGTAGTGTCTCCAAATCTTCAACGCGAAAACGACTGCTGCCAACTCCAAATCATGAGTAGGATAATTCCTCTCATATTCTTTGAGTTGTCGCGAGGCATAGGCTATGACTTTCTGATGTTGCATGAGAACACATCCTAACCCTTTGCTTGAAGCATCGCTGTAGATAACAAATCCATCCGAACCAGATGGTATTGTCAGAACAGGTGCCGAAATGAGTCTCCTCTTGAGTTCTTGAAAACTCTTCTCACAATCCTCGCTCCAACCGAATTTTGTATCCTTCCGAGTCAGCTAAGTTAACGGAGTAGCGATTCTAGAAAATCCTTCCACGAATCTCCGGTAATACCCAGCTAAGCCCAGAAAGCTACGTACTTCGGTCACCGACTTCAGTTGCTCCCAACTTTGTATGGCTTCAATCTTCGGCTGGTCGACAGATGCTCCATATTTTGACACTACGTGCCCAATGAATGCTACTTCCTCAAGCCAGAACTCGCATTTCTTCAATTTGGCATATAGCCTGTTTTCACGAAGCCTTTGCAGTACCAGCTTCAAATGGCGCTCATAATCTTCACGGCTTTTGGAATAGATGAGGATGTCATCAATAAAGACAACAACGAACTGATCTAAATATTCTTTGAATACACGGTTCATCATATCCATGAAGGCAGCAGGAGCATTAGTCAATCCAAAAGACATGACTAAGAATTCATAATGCCCGTACCGAGTTCTGAAGGCAGTCTTTGGAATATCCTCAGTTTTAATCTTCAGCTGATGATATCCAAAACGAAGATCGATCTTTGAAAAGAATCGTGCTCTTTGTAACTGGTCAAACAGGTCATCAATGCGAGGTAGCGGATACCTATTCTTGATAGTGACATGATTCAATTCTCGGTAGTCGATACAAAGTCGCATACTCTCGTCTTTCTTCTTTACGAATAACACAGGAGCACCCCAAGGAGATGTACTAGGACGAATAAAACCGATGTCCAACAACTCCTGTTGTTGAACCTTTAACTCCTGAAGTTCAATAGGAGCCATTCGATATGGGGTTTTAGAAATGGGCTTTGTACCAGGTTCAAGGCCAATAAAGAATTTAACTTCACGTTATGGGGGTAGACTGGGAAGTTCTTCAGGAAATACGTCACGAAATTCACTAACAACAGAAATATTATTCAAATCTGACGTGTTTTTGTTCAAGTCCATATCATGGGCTATGAAAGCTTGACATCCGTTTTTCAATAAACGAATGGCTTTATGGCTTGATATGACAGCGATTGATTTTAGTGGGTTGGTTGCTTGAATTCGCATAACAGGTTGGTTAGGAATATAAAAACTAACAACCTTACGAAAACAATCAATTTTGGCATGATGAGTAGTTAACCAATCAATTCCTAAAATCACATCAAAAGCAAGTATCTTTAAAGAGATAAGGTCAACAGGTAATGTGATTATGCCAACTTGGATTAAGCAAGATTTATAAACTATAGATGTAATGAAAGTTTCTCCTAACGGAGTCTCCACAGATAGGTCAAAGTCTAATTTCTCCGGAGTCAAGTTTAAACGTTGAGCACAAGCAGGAGAGATAAAAGAATGGGTAGAACCGGTATCTAATAAGGTATAAACTTCGCAAGAGTTTATGATTAGCTTACCCGTGATCACCTCGTTTGGGTTTCTCGCGTTTTGGGCAGTCACGACAAACGCCCTTCCAGGAACCACCGACTTTGACTTGTCCGGAACAGCCTTCGAAGTCACTATCCTTGTTGAACTTGGTTTCGCAACAAGACAATATTTAGCTATATGACCTTCCTTTCCACAGTTATAACATACCTTGAACTGTTGTGGGCAGTTTGGGCTGATGTGTCCCTCCTTCCCGCATTTGTAACAAACGACCGGTGCTCGTTCTCCTCCCCTAAAAGCAGTTGATGTTTGTCCTGACGTCTTCACGTTATCATTGTTGTACCTTCTCTTCTTGAAATCTCCTCCCGACTCGCTCCTTCTATTATCACGGCCACGATTACCACTAGAGTGGTTACCGCTTTTGTCCGAATATTTTCCTCTCTGCTGCTTTTTATTGCTTCGATGACTGCTGCCACCGGTATGACCCTGGTTGTGGTCCCTCGATTGCACATACTCATTATCTCGCTCTAATAATTGAGCCCTGTTTACAACATCTGAATATAAAGAAAATTTATGAGAGATAAGATATTGCCGAATCTCGGGTTTTAGACCTCTCAGAAACATCCTTGTCATTCGTTCCTCATTTTTGACCAAATGAGGTGCAAACCTGGATAACTCTGCAAACTTCACCTCGTACTGGGACACCGTCATGTTGTTTTGTTCCTGTCTGATAAACTCCACCTCCTTCATATGACGAATACTTTCAAGAAAGTACTTGTCATTGAATAGTTTCTGAAATGTTTCCCAGGACATGTTGAGTACGTCAGGCTGGGTACGCTTCACAGACTCCCACCTGTAGTCTGCCTCACCGCGAAACATAAAGGTGGCGAATGGAACCTTCTGTTCCTCCGTGCATCCCAAGACATCGAATATCTTGGTAATTTGCTTGACCCACGTTTTCGCCATGATCGGATCAGGCTTTCCCTTAAATTCTTGTGGTCCCAATTCTTTGAACTGCTTGGCTGTGACAAACCGCGCGTTGTTATCATTTCCACCCGTATTCTGCACACGAGTCTCCCTCGTCTGATTTTGCATAAACTGCAAAAAGCTCCTAAACATTCCATCATTCATCGTTTGCTCGGTAACGTTGTTTACAGGAGGAATATTGCATTCCTGTTGCACGTTCCCCTGGGTGGTGATCAAAGGTGTCTCCACGGTCTGATTTACTCTATTATTAACGTTCTCAGCTGCCATTCTTAAATACTGCCATAAAACAAGGGGTAATAGTCATGTCATATATTATCCCTATACTCTGACCGACCAAACAAATACCAAATAAACTTAGTGAGGTCATACTAGTGAAGGAATTCCCCGTCTCTCTCCTCCTTGTTCTTGTCTCACATCTCAGCCAGGGATCATATCCCTAAGCTCTGATACCAACTGTAATGCCCCCAAAATAGGTATACAACACCCATTCTGAGTCGCCAAATACATGGTACAAAAAGTAAACTATAACTTCAATAATAAAATTGTCATGCAAAATACGACAACACATACTGTGAGTTTAAATACAAATATTATCTTCTAGACAATATCCACACTCAAATAAGTCCTCATTACAATTATTCAAACACTATTTTACAGAAATAGTGAGGATTGCTGAAACATCTTTCTAGAACCATCACTCCATACCCCGACTAGATCCTGCTATGTTATCACCTCCTGAGAAGAAAAATGGAATAAAAAGGAAAAGGGTGAGCTCAACTTGCCCAGTAAAGAATATTATGACTAAGATAATATACAACAAATTATCATTAGTATTCAATAGGGAAAAATCTGATAGAACATAATCGACAACAAGTTTTAGATCAACAACTGCATCGGAAACAACAAACCATTAGAAGAGTCAAGTAGAGAATGAATTCTATATCTTCTAAGATTTAAAAGTCCATCATCAATATTTTATCCATGTAACATCAATTAATAATCATCTTTAACCAAATATTCATCTTTGCACTACAGGCCAAAGATATTCATTTGCATTACCAGTCAGTCATGTTCATCTCAACACTTGTTCATATTTGCACTACAGACCAAAGATATTCATCAGGTAATCATACATCTTTGCACTACAGGCCAAAGATATTCAGTAATATCATCATTTAGGACTGAGGATGATGAAAAATATCTTAAAGAAAATGAATCCAGTGAGACAGAAGGACAAATAGTAGGGATTCGTATAACAGTTTATCCAAGATCAATAATACTTTATAATAATCAATTGTGAAGCAGAATTCAAAAATAAAGATCAAAACATGGATACAATCAAAGATAGTAACCATAATAGACATCTTTGACAAAAAGGGAAAATTTTATTTTTTGGTGAATAGTGTCGTATTCGTGAATAGTGTCGTATACGTGAATAGTACCGTATACGTGAATAGTAATCCCGACACAAAAAGTTTCAAATTTGATAAAAAAACTCATATCAATATTTCAGCATAATGATATTGAAGAAAATAATATCATTTAAGAATAAAATAATATCCCTTACCTCAAAATAACAGTACTTCTGTTCGGAATATCGGTATAAGGCTGAAGGAAACTTGCACTGATGAATAGAAACTCACAAAGTATCTAAATACTTCCAAAATACACTCAATAATCTAGACAGAGAAAGAGAGAAAACTTGTTTCTGGTGTGATTTTCAATTCTAACTTAGCCCTCTATTTATAGGAAAATATTAGCACGCCGAAGCAGACTTAACCTGTAACCTGATGGCTTTACCTGATACTATTCCCACCCACTAAATTTGAATAAAAATCTCAGCACATTTTCACCAACCAAAAGTGGGGCCCACCAATTCTAGAATTTTCTGCCAAAATGACAAATTCCGCAACTTCTACAATTTCTGAACCAGTCATCTCGTAAAATTCACAACAAATCATACGTTCATTTTTAACGGTTCAAAATTTGTGGACATATACTCAACTTATATATGAATAACATATCCAAAAATTACCACGATCCAACGGTCGGATTAAAAATTATAACCCCCGCAATATTTCTCAAAAATCCTAATTTGATTTTTAATACCTCTATTCCGATAAAAATACTGATAAAACACCTCAACATTAACTCCTTCATTTTTAACCACAATAAATATATTCAACATTTATATCCACATAAAAATCATATGAATCAATAATTAATTATTCACAAATAATATTACAGAATCACATTTATGACAACCAGGCCGTTCCCAGAAAAGAGGGGGCTTTCCAATAAGAATTTCTCCTTACTAGCGCGCAATTAGATGACCAAACCTCTCCTTAGACAGAACTTTTTAGACATTGTCAACAATGCTATCTAATAATATTATTTAAATAATATGAATTATTGATCTGATAATGAAAAATAGTGTGCAGCAATAATTATTAAAACAACAATAATATAAAATATCAAAGCAGCAATTATTGAATCAATAAAATAAAATATTGAACAGTAACTACTGTAACAATTATTGAGTAGTGCCTTCTTACATAAGAATCAATAATTGGTGCAATACCGTGTGCTACTGTATTTTAACCACCAGGTATTCCAACAGTATTAACGGTAACAACTACGCCGTTAATTATAAACAACTTATACTTGTCGTTTTTTTCATCCAATCGCTTTCCGTTATGGGGCCCACACAAGGCTGCGCCATCGTACGAATATTCCCCGACAGCAAGAATATTCCACGACCAAACGAATATTCACCGACCAAAAATAAATATTTTATAACCACTTGCTTATTTAAAATATTTGCGCATTTTACTCATAACTAACCACATTAATCAAATCAACCCTTTCTATTTCAAAATAATAAATAGAGGAAATTTAATTTTATTTATTAATAAGTTGGGGTCTTACAAACAATTATCAAGCAAGTATTGGCATGGCTCCATTTGAGGCGTTGTACGGAAGAAAGTGTCATTCTCCAGTATGCTGGGATGAGGTGGGTGAAGCAATGTTGTTGGGACCGGAGTTGGTGCGTATGAATACGGAAAAGATTCAAATGATCCGACAACGTATAAAAATCTCACAAGATCGACAAAAGAGTTATGTTGATCTTCATCGAAAGAATGTAGAATTCGATATTGGAGATCATGTGTTGTTACGTGTTGCTCCATGGAAAGGGAGGAAAGCTCAATCCTCGATTCATCGGCCCATTTTTAATCCTCGAGCGAGTAGGAACTGTGGCCTATAGACTCGCGTTACCACCAAGTATGTCTCGTGTTCATAACGTGTTCCACATATCTATGTTACGTAAATATGTGAAAAACCCGAACCATATTATTGAGTTAGAACCAGACGAGATAGAGGAAGATTTTACGTATGAAGAGTTACCTGTTAAAATCTTGGATAAGAAGGATCATGTTCTACGCTCCAAGGTTATACCTCAAGTCAAAGTTTTGTGGAGAAACCACGATGTGGAGGAAATGACTTAGGAGTTAGAATCTAAGATGAAGTCAAGGTATTCTCATCTCTTCGACATACCAGGTACGCACCCTAATTTCGAGGACGCAATTTCATAAGAAGGGGAGATTGTAAGACCCCAGCTTTTTGAATAAAGATTATTTTTTCTCGAAATATATTTTTTAATATTATGGTGAGGATTTGATATAATGTTATAGTTGTGGGTATTATTTACAAGTTTTGTAAAGTACGCAAGTTGTTATATAATATTCAATTGGTCGGGGAATATTCGTTTTAGCAGGAAATATTCGTACAACGGCACAATCATTGGTGGACCCCACAACAGAATTATTATCGAATTGAGAAAATGACAAAAATACTTTATAAAAATAACGGCGAAGGGTTACCGTTAAACTGTTGAACTACCCGGTAGTAAAAGTACAGTAATACGCGTGGTTACATAGTAGCACACGGTATTGATTATTGATGCTTACGTGAGAAGTCACTCAGTTATACTCAATTATTACTACATTAATTGCTGCATTATATCTCTCATATTATTGATTCAATTATTGTTACAGTATCATCTGCATAATATTTATTATTATTAAATCAATAATTGAGACGACAAAGTTATTCATATTATTATTTGCAATATTGACAATGCCTAGAAAGTTTTGTTAAGGAGAGGTTTGGTCACCTAATTGTGCGCCAATAAAGAGAAATCCTTATCGAAAAACCCCCTCTTTCCTGGGAACGACCTGGTTGTTAAATATTGTGAGTTATAATATTAATGATTGATTAAAGATGAAATTGATAGTTCTATTGTGTTGGGATTATTAGAGTTAATGGAAATCGACATCTATTTCGATGATAATTGATGTTTGGGGGTTATATTGATAAATCGGATAATTTATCGGATAAATGAGCACTTAATTACTACTAATTCACATGCTTATATAACTATTTGTTAACATGTGGGTACTATTGAATCACATTCATGTACTATTAGGGGAGTTGGTGCAAGATTGATAATACTTGCATGACTAAGTTAAAAATGGAGGTATAGTTGAAGGTACTATACTGTAATTAATTTTTTCACATGATTATACTATTTATTCACATGATTGTACTATTGATTCACATTATTTACTATTAGGGGAGGTGGTGCAAGTTTGATAATACTTGAAGGACTAAATTAAAAATGATGAAAAAGAGGAAAGTATTATACTATAATTTTTCGAGCCCCAAAACGTGCAATTATTGAAACTATATTTTCATATAAATAGAAGCTCATCCTTCCTTCATTTCTCACCATTTCACAAAAGCTTTAGAGTAATTATTATATAGAGAAATTTTAGAGAGAAAGAAGAATAGAAGTCTGCTACCTTTCTACTCCTGTATCCAGTTTTAATTTTTCTAAGGTATAGAGTATTATTTCTTTCTTATCCGTGAAGAGAACTTCTGTTATTCCATTTTTTATTATTCTGTTGGAATAACCTGTATACGCGGGCTACCCTATACTTGGTGAAATTCTTCTGTTATTCTATTCTTTATTATTTTGTTGGAACATCATGTATATGCGTTTACGCCGGACCTGGTTCCATTATTTATCATTCTATTGGAACATCCTGTCTGTGCGTTCTATGCCGGATCTGGTTCCGTCTTTATTATTCTGTTAGAATATCATGTCTGTGCGTTTTACGCCGGACCTGATTCCGTCTTTATTATTCTGTTGGAATATCCTATCTGTGCGTTTTACGTCGGACCTGATTCCATTATTTATTATTCTGTTGGAATAACCTGCCTGTAAGACCCCAACTTTTATGAATAAGGAATAATTTTCTCGAAATATATTTTTGAATATTATGGTGTGGATTTGATATAATGTTATAGTTGTGGGTATTATTTACAAATTTTGTAAAGTAAGCAAGATGTTATATAATATTCGATTGGTCGGAGAATATTCATTTTAACAGGGAATATTCGTACGACGACACAATCATTGGTGGACCCCACAACGGAAGTATTATCGTAGTTAGAAAACGACAAAATTATTTTTTTATAAAAATAACGGCGAAGTGTTACCGTTAAAACTGTTGAACTACCCGGTAGTAAAAGTACAGTAATACGCGTGGTTGCATAGTAGCACACGGTATTGATTATTGATGCTTACGTGAGAAGTCACTCAGTTATACTCAATTATTACTACAGTAATTGCTGCATCATATTATTGATTTAATTATTGTCACAGTATCATATGCATAATATTTTATATTATTAAATCAATAATTGAGACGACAAAGTTATTCATATTATTATTTGTAATATTGACAATGTCTAGAAGTTCTGTCAATGAGAGGTTAGATAATCTAATTGCGCGCCAATAGGGAGAAATCCTTATCGGAAAGCCCTCTCTTTCCTGGGAACGACCTGGTTGTTAAATATTGTGAATTATAATATTAATAATGATTAAGTTCGTGTTGATTAGAGATGAAATGGATAGTTCCATTGTGTTGGGATTGTTGATGTTATTGGAATTCGACATTTATTTCGATAATAATTGACATCTGGAGGTTATATTGACCAATCGGGTAATTAACCGGATAAATAAGCAATTAATTGGTATTAATTCATGTGATTATAACTATTTGTTCACATGTGTGTACTATTAATTCACATTCTTGTACTATTAGGGGAGTTTGTGCAAAACTGATAATACTTGCATGACTAAGTTAAAAATAGAGGTATAGATGGAGGTATTATACTATAATTAGTTTTTTCACATGATTATACTATTAAGTCACATGAATGAACTATTGATTCACATTATTTACTATTAGGGGAGGTGGTGCAAGTTTGATAATACTTGTAGGACTAAATTAAAAATGAAGAAAAACAGGAAGGTATTATACTGTAATTTTCGAGCCCCAAAACGTGCAATTATCAAAATTATATTTTCCTATAAATAGAAACTCATTCTTCTTTCATTTCTCACCAATTCACTAAAGCTATAGAGCACTTATTATAGAGAGAAAGAAGAAGAGAAGTCTGCTACCTCACTATTCCAATATCCAGTTTCTTCTAAGGTAGGGAGTATTATTTCTTTCTTTCTTATTCATAAAGAGAACTTCTATTATTTCATTCTCTATTATTCTGTTGGAATAACCTGTATACGTGGGCTACCTTATACTTGGTGAAATTCTTCTAATATTCCGTTCTATATTATTCTGTCGGAATATCCTGTTTGTGCGTTTACGCCAGACTTGGTTCCATTATTTATTATTCTGCTGGAACATCCTGTCTGTGCGTTTACGCCGGACCTAGTTCTATTATTTATTATTCTGTTAGAATATCCTGTCTGTGCATTTTACGCCGGACCTGATTCCGTCTTTATTATTCTGTTGGTTACGCCGGACCTGGTTCCGTCATTTTTTTTATTCTGTTGGAATAACCTGCATGTGCGGTCTATCACATGCCTGGTGATTTCTTTTGTTATTCTATTCTTTATTATACTTAGTTGGTTAAAGTTTTGACTTCTATACTCCATAAAATTAGTGGAATATTCTTGATATTTGCGCTTCATCTAGTATCTTTTCATGGAAATATTCTTCTGAGCATTCTTAAATTTTACTCCACAAATCAGTATCATGTTGACAATTTGGACGTTGTTAAGTTCAGGATAAATTAACTTATAAATCTTTAAAATTAATTCTTGAACTTATTTTATTGAATTGTCATCATCCTCATGTTTATAATATGTTGAAAGTCATCTGTGGCCTGTAGTGCATAGATGGACTTGGTATGATTATGATCAGGGATTATTCGGTATAATCATTACTGTAATGTTACAAATGATGTGGTAAAAATTCTCATTGACCGTAGTGCATTGATGGACAGTTGTTGGCATGATCATGACCATTGATGAATACACGAATATCCTTGCCCCGTAGTGCATGGATAATTTGTGGTTGTGATACTAATGAATATCATTGGCCGTAGTGCAGGGATGATGTGGATTATTTATTAAGCTGAGTCTCAGCAATAAAAGTGATGAAAAACCTTTTAAATCATAAAAGATAATAGATTTTATTCTCTACTTGACTCTGTTAATGGATTGCTTGTTCCGCTGCAGTTAAACTTGATGGTTATTATATTATATCAGTTTAACAGTGTTGAAGGCTAAGGATAATTTATTCTGTATTATCTTAGTCATAATATTTCTTACTGTGCTAGTTGAGCTCACCCTTTCTTTCATTGTTCTCTTCAAGAAATGAGAACGTAGCTGGGACTAGTCGGGGAACGGAGTGACGATTCAGATGATAGTATTAGTAGTCCTCACTATTCTGTTACATAGTGTGACAATAAATGTAATGAGAATTTTATTTGAGTTTTTATACTCTCTATGAGAAATTATTAGTGTTGAAACTCTCAGCTATGTTTTGGCGTATTGTACACGTCAGTTGTATAATTAAGTTTGTATTTAAATTTTTGTACCATATATTTGGCGACCCAAGATGGGTGATGAATACCTATTTTGGGGGCATCACAGTTGGTATCAAAGCTTAGGGATATGATCCCTGGCTAAGATGTGAGACTAGAACTAGGAGGGGAGAGACGGGGAATTCCTTCACTAGTATGACCTACCTAAGTTTATTTGGTATTTAATTGGTCGGTGAGAGTATAGAGATAATATGTTATTGATCAATTAACCCTTGTTTTGTGGCAGTATTTGAAAATGACATCCGAGAATGTTGAGAATAGCAATGGAGCATAGGAGACCGTTGAGTCTCCACAATTCAATAATCAGGATAATGTGCATCAGAAAGGCGACAATCCTCAGGCAAACAACAACACGGACCAGATGATGAACGATGGAATGTTTAGAGGCTTTATGCAATTCATGCAACATCTGGCAAGAGCGGCTCCTGTCTAAAATGTAGGTAGAAACACTGGCAACTCTCAGACGGTCACCGCTAAACAGTTCAAGGAGCTGGGACCACCGGAGTTTATTGGAGAACCAAAATCACTCAAGGTGGAAGCATGGATAAAGAAGATCACCAAGATATTTGATGTCTTGGGATGCACCGAGGAGCAAAAGGTGCCCTTTGCCACCTTTATGTTACGAGAAGAGGCAGATTACTGGTGGAAATCGGTAAAACGTACTCAACCTGCCGCACTGAAGATGACTTGGGAGAAGTTCCAAGAATTGTTCAACGACAAGTACTTTCCCGAAAGTATTCGTCACAAGAAAGAAGTAGAATTCATCAAGCTGGAGAAAAACAACATGACCGTATCGCAGTACGAAGCCAAGTTTGCCGAGTTGTCCCGGTTTGCGCCCCATTTGGTTGATAATGAGGAGAGAATGACGCGAATATTTTTAAGAGGTTTGAAACCGGAGATACGTCAATATCTAATTTCTCACAAACTGTGTTTGTATTCAGATGTTGTAAATAGGGCTCAGTTATTGGAGCGTGATAACAAGTCAACCCAACCGAGAGAGAGCAGCCGACAAGTCGATAATATCAGTGGTAGCAGTCATCGAAGCGGTGACAACAAGCGTGGAGGGAATCAACATACCATAAATGGTAATCACTTTGATGGTAATCATGTCCATGACAATAAGAGTGGACATTTCAAGAAGAGGAGATTTAACAATGATGGAAAGACGACAGCATCAGCACCCGTGGTTAAGGAAGGAGAACGACCACCTATCATATGCTTCAAATGCGGAGGGGAGGGACATATCAGTCCAAACTGTGCGATGCCGTCCAAAGCGTGTTATAATTGTGGAAAAGAAGGTCACCTGGCCCGATTTTGTTGTTCACCAAAGACAAGTTCAGCCAGGATGGAGGCACCAAAGGCCGTCCCAGAAAACTCAAAGCCGGTAATGCAAGGGAGAGCGTTTGTCGTGACCTCCCAGAAAGTAAGGAACCCAAACGAGGTCATCACGGGTAAGCTTATCATAAACTCTAGCGAAGTATATACCTTATTTGATACCGGTTCTACCCATTCTTTTATTTCTCCTACTTGTGCTCAACGTTTAAATTTGACTCCGGAGAAATTAGACTTTGACTTATCTGTTGAAACTCTATTGGGAGAAACTTTCATTACATCTACTGTTTATAAGTCCTGTTTGATTGAAATAGGTAACCGCATGTTACCTGTCGATCTAGACATTATCCACACTCAAATAAGTCCTCATTTCAATTATTGATACATTATATTAGAAAAATGGTGAGGACTACTAAAATAACTTCTAGAACCATCATTCCGTACCCCGATTAGTACTCGCTACATTCTCGCCTCCTGAGAAGAAAAATGAAACAAAAATGAAAAGGGTGAGCTCAACTAGCCCAGTAAAGAACATTATGACTAAGATAATACAGAATAAATTATCGTTAGTCTTCAACAGGAAAAAATTTATTAGAATACAATAGACAACAAGTTTTAAATCAATATTCGCAGCGAAAATAATAATTCATTAGAAGAGTTAAGTAGAGAACGAAATCTACTATCTTCTATATATGAATATAAAAGTTCATCGTCTATCTTTTATCCCTGTAACATCAATCAATATATATTTGGAATCAAATATTCATCTTTGCACTACAGGCCAAAGATATTCATCAGTTGGTCATGTTCATCTAAACACCTGTTCATCTTTGCACTACGGGCCAAATATATTCATCAGAAATCATTCATCTTTGCACTACAGGCCAAAGATATTCAGTTATATCATCATTTAGGACTGAGGATGATGAAAAATATTTTAAATAAAACGAATCAAGTGAAACAAAAGAACAAATATTAATGATTCGTACTTTAAACAATCCAAGTTCAAAAATACTTCATAAATAACCAGAGTGGAGTAAAATTCAAGAATGAAGACCAAAACATAGATCCAATCAAAGATAGGAATTATAACAGACAATCTTGGACATAAAAAAGAAAATTTAATTTTTTTATGAATAGTGTCGTATTCGTGAATGGTATCGTATTCGTGAATAGTGTCGTATACGTGAATAGTGTCGTATACGTGAATAGTAATTCTGACACCAAAAGATAGAAATTTCATAAAAAAAATTATTATGCTTCGTGAATAGTACTCGTGAATAGTAACTCATGAATAGTAATTCCGACATGAAAAGTTCCAAATTTGATAAAAAGTTTTCACCAATATTTTGGCATAATGATATTGAAGAAATAATATCATTTTTGAATAAAATAAAATCCCTTACATCAGAAAGAATAGTATTTCTGACTAGAATACTGGATATAGTACTGAAAGAACTTGCACCGTATATCAATACTCAAAGTACTAAAATACTCACAAAATACGCTCAATATTATAGAGAGAGAAATCTTTAGTTTCTGATGTAATTTTTAATTCTAACCTAAGCACCCTATTTATAGGAAAATGCTTAGAACACCAAAGCAGAAAATTTAATAAAAATATTAATATATAAATTAAATTTTCCTATGCACACTACACCAGACCCAAGCATTAGCCACCAACTCACAAAAAATAAAAAAAAACATTTTTCTTAATTAAAATAATTAAAACTTCCAAAAATCAATTATTTCGGAATTTTAGAACTTCAATAATTCATAATAAATAGCCCTTTTATCAGAAATATTCGAATCTTGTGTCCTTTTACAGGAAATTCAATTCTCTACAACTTTGCAGAAGAAAGTTTTTTCAAATTCCAAATAGAAATTGACCGAAATTCACAAACGGACGATTCTACAGGCTATAATCAAATTTCAGTCAAGAAATGGGCCCACAGACATGTTTAACATGTTTTAAACAACTTTTGTAACAAAAATATTCTTCCTCCTCATATACTCATATATCCCACATTCATTGTAAAAATATCATTATTATTATATTATAATAATATAATTAAATATTATTTTATCAGAAAAGATAAAATATCGATTTTCAACAATTGTCACTTTAAAAATTTTCTCCATCTATATCCACACAAAATAAATATTTTTCTCATCATATAAATCAATAATTAATTATTCACAAATAATATTACAAAATCACAATATTGACAACCAGGCAGTTCCCAGGAAAGAGGGGGCTGTCCAATAAGGATTTCTCCTTATTGGCGCGCAATTAGGTGACCAAACCTCTTTTTAGACAGAACTTTCTAGACATTGTCAATAATGTTATCTAATAATATTATTCAGATGATATGAATTATTGCTCCGATAATGGAAAATACTGTGTAGTGACAATTATTGAAACAACAATAATATAAAATATCAACGTAGCAATTATTGAATCAATAAAATAAAATCCTGAACAGCCATTATTGTAACAATTATTGAGTAGTGCCTTCTTACGTAAGAATCAATAATTAGTACAATACCGTGTGCTACTATGCAACAACGTGTATTACTGTGTTTTAACCACCAAGTATTCCAACAGTATTAACGGTAACAACTATGTCGTTATTTATAAATAACTTATACTTGTCGTTTTCTTCATCCAATCGTTTTCCGATATGGGTCCACAAAAGATTGCGCCATCGTACAAATATTCCTCGACAGCAAGAATATTCCACGACCAAACGAATATTCCCCGACAACAATGAATATTTTATAACCACCTGCTTATTTTTAAAATATTCGCGCATTTTACCCATAACTAACCACATTATTCAATTCAACCCTTACTATTTCAAAATAATAAATAGAGGAAATTAAATTTCATTTATAATAAGTTGGGGTCTTACAACATGCCCAAGGAATGTTACTTCCTCAAGCCAGAACTCGCATTTTTTTAGCTTGACATATAGCTTGTTATCACGAAGCCTTTGCAGTACCAGCTTCAAATGGGCTCAAGATCTTCACGACTTTTGGAATAGATGAGGATGTCATCAATAAAGACAATAACGAACTGTTCCAAATATTCCTTGAATACACGGTTCATCATATCCATGAAAGAAGTAGGAGCATTAGTCAATCTAAAAGACATGACTAGGAATTCATAATGCCCGTATCGAGTTCTGAAGGCAGTCTTTGGAATATCCTCAGTTTTAATCTTCAACTAATGATATCCAGAACGAAGATCGATCTTTGAAATGAATTGTGCTCCTTGTAACTGGTCAAACAAGTCATCAATGTGAGGTAGCGGATACCTATTCTTAATAGTGACATGATTCAATTCTCGATAGTCGATACAAAGTCGCATACTCCCGTCTTTCTTCTTTACGAATAATACAGGAGCACTCCAAGGAAATGTACTAGGACGAATAAAACCGATGTCCAACAACTCCTGTAGTTGAACCTTTAACTCCTGAAGTTCAATAGGAGCCATTCGATATGGGGTTTTAGAAATGGGCTTTATACCAGGTTCAAGGTCAATAAAGAATTCAACTTCACGTTTTGGGGGTAGACCGAAAAGTTCTTCAGGAAATACGTCAGGAAATTCACTAACAACGGAAATAGTATTCAAATCTGACGTGTTTTTGTTCAAGTATGTGACATGGGCTAAGAAATCTTGACATCCATTTTTCAATAAATGAATAGCTTTATGGCTTGATATGACAGTGATTGACTTTAATGGGTTAGTTGTTTGAATTCGCATAATAGGTTGGTTAGGAATATGAGAACTAACAACCTTACGAAAACAATCAATTTTAGCATTATGCGTGGTTAACCAATCAATCCCTAAAATCACATCAAATGCAAGAATTTTCAACGAAATAAGGTCGGCAGGTAATGTGATGGTACCGACTTGAATCAAGCAAGATTTATAGATGGTAGATGTAATAAAAGTTTCTCCTAACGGAGTCTCAACAGATAAGTCAAGGTCTAATTTCTCCGGAGTCAAGTTTAAATGTTGAGCACAAGCAGGAGAGATAAAAGAATGGGTAGAACCGGTATCTAATAAGGTATAAACTTCGCAAGAGTTTATGATTAGCTTACCCGTGATCACCTCGTTTGGGTTCCTCGCGTTTTGTGTAGTCACGACAAACGCCCTTCTAGGAACCACCGACTTTGACTTGTCCGGTATAGCCTTTGGAGTCACCATCCCTGTTAAACTTGATTTCGCAACTAGACAATCTCTAGCTATATGACCTTCCTTTTCACAGTTATAACACACCTTGGATTGTTGTGGGCAGTTTGGGCTGATGTGTCCCTCCTTCCCGCATTTGTAACAAACGACCGATGCTCATTCTCCTCTCCTAAAAATAGTTGATGTTTGCGCTGACGTCTTCACGTTATCATTGTTGTACCTTCTCATCTTAAAATCTCCTCCCGACTCGCTCCTTCTATTATCACGGCCACGATTACCACCAGAGTGGTTACCGCTTTTATCTGAATGTTTTCCTCCCTGCTGGTTTTCATTGCTTCGATGACTGCCGCCACCGGTATGACCCTGGTTGTGGTCCCTTGGTTGAACATACTTATTATCTCGCTCTAATAATTGAGCCCTGTTTACAACATCTGAATATAAAGAAAATTTATGAGAGATAAGATATTGCCGAATCTCGGGCTTTAGACCTCTCAGAAACATCCTTGTCATTCGTTCCTCATTTTCGACCAAATTAGGTGCAAACCTGGAAAACTCTGCAAACTTCACCTCTACAAACTTCACCTCGTACTGGGACACCGTCATGTTATTTTGTTCCAGTCTGATAAACTCCACCTCCTTCATATGACGAATACTTTCAGGAAAGTACTTGTCATTGAGTAGTTTCTGAAATGTTTCCCAAGACATTCTGAGTACGGCTGGATGGGTACGCTTCACAGACTCTTATCAGTAGTATGCCTCATCGCGAAACATAAAGGTGGCGAATGGAACCTTCTGTTCCTCCGTGCATCCCAAGACATCGAATATCTTGGTAATTTGCTTGACCCACGTTTCCGCCATGATCGGATCCGGCTTTTCCTTAAATTCTGGTGGTCCCAACTCTTTGAACTGCTTGGCTGTGACAAGCCGCGCATTGCTAGCATTTCCACCCGTATTTTGTGCACGAGTCTCCCTCGTCTGATTTTGCATGAACTGCAAAAAACTTCTAAACATCCCATCATTCATCATTTGTTCGATAGTGTTGTTTACAGGAGGAATATTGCCTTCGTGTTGCACGTTCCCCTGGGTGGTGATCAAAGGTGTCTCCACAGTTTGATTTACTCCATTATTAACTTTCTCAGCTGCCATTCTTAAATACTGCCATAAAACAAGGGTTAATAGTCAAGTCATATATTATCCTTATACTCTGACCGACCAAATAAATACCAAATAAACTTAGTCAGGTCATACTAGCGAAGGAATTCCCCGTCTCTCCCCTCCTAGATCTTGTCTCACATCTCAGCCATGGATCATATCCCTAAGCTCTGATATCAACTGTGACGCTCCCAAAATAGGTATACATCACCCATTCTAAGTCGCCAAATACATGGTACAAAAACAAATACAACCTCAGTAATATAATTGTCGTACAAAATATGACAACACATATACTGTGAGTTTGAATACAAATAGATAGTATAAAAACTCAAAAGGAGTCCTCATTATAATTATTGATATACTATTTTACAAAAATAGTGAGGACTGCTAAATAACTATCTTGAATCATCACTCCATACCCCGGCTAGTTCCTGCTAAATTCTCTCCTCCTGAGAAGAACAATGGAACAAAAAGGAAAAGGGCGAGCTCAACTAGCCCAGTAAAGAACATTATGGCTAAGATAATATACAACAAATTATCATTAGTCTTTAACAGGAAAAATCTGATAAAATATAATAGACAACAAGTTTTAGATCAACAACTGCAGCGAAAACAGCAATCCATTAGAAGAGTCAAGTAGAGAAAGAATTCTACTATCTTCTAAGATTTAAAAGTTTATCATCAATATTTTATCCTTGTAACATCAATCAATATACATCTTGAATCAAATATTCATCTTTGCACTACAGGCCAAAGATATTCATTTGTATCATCAGTTGGTCATGTTCATCTCAACACCTGTTCATCTTTGCACTATGGGCCAAAGATATTCATTAGGTAATCATTCATCTTTGCACTACATACCAAAGATATTCTGTAATATCATCATTTAGGACTGAGGATGATGAAAAATATTTTAAAGAAAACGAATCTAGTGAGATAAAAGAACAAATATTAGGATTCGTATTACAGTTTATCCAAGTTCAATAATACTCCATAATAACCAATTTTGAAGCAGAATTCAAAAATAAAGATCAAAACATGGATAAAATTAAAGAAAGTAACCATACTAGACAACTTGGACAAAAACAAGAAAATTTTATTTTTCGGTGAATAGTGTTGTATTCGTGAATAGTGCTGTATACATGAATAGTACCGTATACGTGAATAGTAACCCCGATACAAAAATTTCTAAATTTGATAAAAAGTTCAGACCAATATTTCGACATAATGATATTGAAGAAATAATATCATTTACGAAGAAACTAACATCCCTTACCTCAAAATAACGGTACTTCTGAACAGAATATCGGTATAAAGCCGAAGGAAACTTGTACCTAACAACAACTCTCAAAGTATCTAAATACTCACAAAATACGCTCGAGAATATATAGAGAGAGAGCGAAAAAAAACATATGAATTCTGGTGTGATTTTCAATTCTAACTAAACACCCTATTTGTAGGAAAATGCTTAGAACGCCATAGCAGACTAACTTGTTACCTGATGGCTTTACATGCTCAAGCCTACCACATTTGAATAAAATCTCAGCACATTTTCACCAACCAAAAGTGGGCCCCACCCATGTTTTAAGAAAAATTATTTTATTTTCTGAAACTTCAATAATTCATAATAAATAGCTCTTTTATCAGAAAAATTCAAATCTCATGTACTTTCTATAGGAAATTTAATTCTCTACAACTTTGTAGAAGAAAGTTTTTCTAAATTCAAATCATAAGATACCCGAAATCCACAAACGGATGATTTTTAATATCTATATTCCAACAAAAATACTGATAAAACACCTCAGCATTAATTCCTTCTTTTATAATCACATAAAATAAATAAATCCATCATTTATACCCACATCAAAAATAACTATTTCCTTATCATATAAATCAATAATTTAATTATCCACAAATAATATTACAGAATCACAATAATGACAACCAGGCAGTTCTCAGGAAAGAGGGGGCTTTCTGATAAGGATTTCTCCTTACTGGCGCACAATTAGGTGACCAAACCTCTCCTTGACAGAACTTTCTAGACATTGCCAATAATGTTATCTAATAATATTATTCCAAATAATATGAATTATTGATCTGATAATGGAGAAACTGTGCAATGACAATTATTGAACAACAATAATATAAAATATCAACGCAACAATTATTGAACCAATAAAATAAAATATTGAACAATAATTACTGTAACAATTATTGAGTAGTGCCTTCTTACGTAAGAATCAATAATTCAAAATACTGTGCAAATCCATCCGAACCAAATTGTATTGTCAGAACAGGTGCCAAAATGAGTCTTCTCTTGAGTTCTAGAAAACTCTTCTCACAGTCCTCGCTCCAACCGAATTTTATATCTTTACGAGTCAGCTGAGTTAATGGAGTAGCGATTCGAGAAAATCCTTCCACGAACCTCCGATAATAACTAGCTAAGCCCAGAAAGCTACGTACTTCGGTCACCGACTTTGGTTGCTCCCAACTTTGTATGGCTTCAATCTTCGCCGGGTCGACAGATACTCCATATTTTGACACCACATGCCCAAGGAATGCTACTTTCTCAAGCCAGAACTCGTATTTTTTCAGCTTGGCATATAGCTTGTTATCACGAAGCCTTTGCTATACCAGCTTCAAATAGTGCTCATGATCTTCACGGCTTTTGGAATAGATGAGGATGTCATCAATAAAGACAACAACGAACTGATCTAAATATTCCTTGAATACACGGTTCATCATATCCATAAAAGCAGCAGGAGCATTAGTCAATCCAAAAGACATGACTAAGAATTCATAATGCCCGTACCGAGTTCTGAAGGCGGTCTTTGGAATATCCTCAGTTTTAATCTTCAGCTGATGATATCCAGAACGAAGATCGATCTTTGAAAAGAATTGTGCTCCTTGCAACTGGTCAAATAGGTCATCAATGCGAGGTAGCGGATACCTATTCTTGATAGTGACATGATTCAATTCTCGGTAGTCGATACAAAGTCGCATACTCCCGTCTTTCTTCTTTACGAATAACACAGGAGCACCCCAAGAAGATGTACTAGGACGAATAAAACCGATGTCCAACAACTCCTGTAGTTGAACCTTTAACTCCTAAAGTTCAATAGGAGTCATTCGATATGGGGTTTTAAAAATGGACTTTGTACCAGGTTCAAGGTCAATAAAGAATTCAACTTCACGTTCTGGGGTTAAACCGGGAAGTTCTTCAGGAAATACGTCAGAAAATTCACTAACAACGAAAATAGTATTCAAATCTGACGTATTTTTGTTCAAGTCTGTGACATGGGCTAAGAAAGCTTGACATCCATTTTTTAATAAACGAATAGCTTTATGGCTTGATATGACAGTGATTGACTTTAATGGTTTGGTTGTTTGAATTAACATAATAGGTTGGTTAGGAATATAAAAACTAACAACCTTACGAAAATAATCAATTTTAGCATGATGCGTGGTTAACCAATCAATCCCTAAAATCACATCAAATGCAAGAATTTTCAACGAAATATGGCCGACAGGTAATGTGATGGTACCGATTTGAATCAAGCAAGATTTATAGACAGTAGAAGTAATAAAAGTTTTTCCTAACGGAGTCTCAACAGATAAGTCAAGGTCTAATTTCTCCGGAGTCAAGTTTAAACGTTGAGCACAAACAGGAGAGATAAAAGAATGGGTAGAACCGGTATCTAATAAGGTATAAACTTCGTAAGAGTTTATGATTAGCTTACCCGTGATCACCTCGTTTGGGTTCCTCGCGTTTTGTACAGTTACGACAAACGCCTTTTTAGGAACCATCGACTTTGACTTGTCTGGGATAGCCTTTGGAGTCACCATCCCTGTTGGACTTGGTTTCGCAACTAGACAATCTCTAGCTATATGACCTTCTTTTCCACAGTTATAACACACATTGGATTGTTGTGGGCAGTTTAGGCTGATGTGTCCCTCTTTCCCGCCTTTGTAACAAATGATCAGTGCTCGTTCTCCTCCCCAAGAAACAGTTGATGTTTGTGTTAACGTCTTCATGTTATCATTGTTGTACCTCCTTTTCTTGAAATCTCCTCCCGACTCGCTCCTTCTATTATCACGGCCACGATTACTACCAGAGTGTTTACCGCTTTTGTCCGAATGTTTTCCTCCCTGCTGGTTTTCATTACTCCGATGACTGCCGCCACCGGTATGACCCTGGTTGTGATCCCTTGGTTAAACATATTCATTATCTCGCTTTAATAATTGAGCCCTGTTTAGAACATCTGAATATAAAAAAAAATTTATGAGAGATAAGATGTTACCGAATCTCGGGCTTTAGACCTCTCAGAAACATCCTTGTCATTCGTTCCTCATTTTCGACCAAATAAGGTGCAAACCTGGATAACTCTGCAAACTTCGCCTCGTACTGGAACACCGTCATGTTGTTTTGTTCCAGTCTTATAAACTTCACCTCCTTCATATGACAAATACTTTCAGGAAAGTACTTGTCATTGAATAGTTTTTGTAACGTTTCCCAAGACATGTTGACTGCGTCTGGCTGGGTATGTTTTACAGACTCCCACCAGTAGTCTGCCTCACCGCGGAACATAAAGGTGGCGAATAGAGCCATCTGTTCCTCCGTGCATCCCAAGACATCGAATATCTTGCTAATTTGCTTGACCCACGTTTCTTCCTTGATCGGATCTGGCTTTCCCTGAAATTCTGGTGGTCCCAACTCTCTGAACTGCTTGGCTATGACACGCCACGCATTGCGAGCATTTCCACCCGTATTTTGTGCACGAGTCTCCCTCGTCTGATTTTGCATGAACTGCAAAAAACTTCTAAACATCCCATCATTCATCATTTGTTCGATAGTGTTGTTTACAGGAGGAATATTGCCTTCGTGTTGCACGTTCCCCTGGGTGGTGATCAAAGGTGTCTCCACAGTCTGATTTACTCCATTATTAACGTTCTCAGCTGTCATTCTTAAATACTGCCATAAAACAAGGGTTAATAGTCATGTCATATATTATCCCTATACTCTGACCGACCAAATAAACACCAAATAAACTTAGTCATGTCATACTAGCGAAGGAATTCTCCGTCTCTCCCCTCCTAGTTCTTGTCTCACATCTCAGCCAGGGATCATATCCCTAAGCTCTGATACCAACTGTGACGCCCCCAAAACAGGTATACATCACCCATCTTGAGTCGCCAGATACATGGAACATAAACAAATACAACTTCAGTAATATAATTGCCGTGCAAAATACGACAACACATATATTGTAAGTTTGAATACAAATATTGTATACTAGAAAGTATACAAGCTAAAAAGGAGTCCTCATTACAATTATTGATACACTATTTTACAAAAATAGTGAGGACTGCTAAACAACTATCATGAATCATCACTCCATACCCCGGCTAGTTCCTGCTAAATTCTCTCCTCTTGAGAAGAACAGTGGAACAAAAAAGAAAAGGGTGAGCTCAACTAGCGCAGTAAAGAATATTATGACTAAGATAATATACAACAAATTATCATTAGTCTTCAATAGAGAAAATCTGATAAAATATAATAGACAACAAGATTTAGATCAACAACTGCAGCGGAAACAGCAATCCATTAGAAGAGTCAAGTAGAGAAAGAATTCTACTATCTTCTAAGATTTAAAAGTTCGTCATCAATATTTTATTCCTGTAACGTCAATCAATATACATCTTGAATCAAATATTCATCTTTGCACTACAGGCCAAAGATATTCATTTGTATCACCAGTTGGTCATGTTCATCTCAACACATGTTCATCTTTGCACTACAGGCCAAAGATATTCATTAGGTAATCATTCATCTTTGCACTACAGGCCAAAGATATTCATTAATATCATCATTTAGGACTGAGGATGATAAAAAATATTTTAAAGAAAACAAATCCAATGAAACAGAAAGATAAATATTAGGGATTCGTATAACAGTTTATCCAAGATCAATAATACTCCATAATAACCAATTTTGAAGCGTAATTCAAAAATAAAGATCAAAACATAGATACAATCAAATATAGTAACCATAATAGACATCTTGGATAAAAAGAAGAAAATTTCATTTTTTGGTGAATAGTATCGTATTCGTGAATAGTGTCGTATACGTGAATAGTAATTCCGACACAAAAAGTTCCAAATTTGATAAAAAGTTCAAACCAATATTTTAGCATAATGATATTGAAGGAATAATATCATTTACGAAAAAAATAACATCCCTTACCTCAAAATAAAAGTATTACTGAATGAATTTCGGATATAGTGCTGACAGAAACTTGCACTGAATAACAACTCTCAAAGTATCTAAATACTCACAAAAATACGCTCAATAATCTAGAGATAAAAAAAACTTATTTCTGATGTGATTTTCAATTCTAACCTAAGCGTCTATTTATAGGAAAATGCTAGAACGCAATAGGAGACTAAATAATAAAATAACAATATAATTTCTTTCTTTTCTACGCATGCCTCTTGACAAATCTCAGCCACCAGCCATCTTTGAACAAAATTTTACATCCCACATGTGTTAAAACAAAAGTGGGTCCCTCCCAATTTTAATAAAAATTATTTTATTTTCTGAAATTTCAACAATTCATAATAAATAGCCATTTTATCAGAAAAATTCAAAACTCATGTGTTTTCCATAAGAAATTTAATTCTCTACAACTTTGTAGAAGAAAGTTTTTCCAAATTCTAATCAGAAAATACCCGAAATTCACAAACGGATGATTTTTAATACTTCCAATCTGATAAAATACTGATAAAACACTTCAGCATTAATTCCTTCATTTTTATCCACATAAAATAAATATATACATCATTTATATCCACATAAAATAAATATTTTCTTATCATATAAATTAATAATTAATTATTCATAAATAATATTACAGAATCACAATTATGACAACTAGGCAGTTCCCACGAATGAGGGGGCTTTCCAATAAGGATTTCTCCTTACTGGCGCGCAATTAGGTGACCAAACCTCTCCTTGACAGAACTTTCTAGACATTGTCAATAATGATATCTCATAATATTATTCAAATAATATGAATTATTGATCTGATAATGGGAAATACTGTGCAGTGACAATTATTGAAACAACAATAATATAAAATATCAACGCAGCAATTATTGAACCAATAAAATAAAATATTAAACAGTAATTACTGTAATAATTATTGAGTAGTGAATTCTTACGTAAGAATCACTAATTCAAAATACTGTGCAAAACTGTGTGCTATTATGCAACCACGCGTATTACTGTATTTTAACCACTGGGTATTCCAACAGTGTTACCGGTAACAACTACGCCGTTAATTATAAAAACTTAATATGAATTATTGATCTGATAATGGAGATGATGTGCAGTGACAATTATTGAGCAACAATAATATAAAATGTGATGCCCCTAAAATAGGTATACGTCACCCATCTTGGGTCGCCAAATATATGGTACAAAGTTCAAATATAACTTAATTATACAACAGTCGTGTAAAATACGATAAAATATAATCTAAGAGTTTTAGTACAAATATTGTCGTCTAGACAATATATAACTCAAATTCAATATTATTACATTTATTTTTCCACTAGTTCACAAAATAGTGAGGACTACTAAGGCAGACATCTGGACTATCACTCCGTTCCCCGACTGGTCCCTGCTACGTTCTCATTTTCTGAAGAGAACAATGAAAGCAAAAGGGTGAGCTCAACTAGCCCAGTAAGAAATATTATGACTAAGATAATGCAGAATATATTATCGCTAGCCTTCAACAGTGTTAAACTGATACAATATAACAAACATCAAGTTTAACTGCAGCGAAACAAGCAATCCATTAAAAGAGTCAAGTAGAGAATAAAATCTACTATCTTTTATGATTTAAAAGGTTTTTCATCACTTTTATCGCTGAGACTCAGCTTAATAAATAATCCACATCATCGAATCACCCCTGCACTACGGCCAATGATATTCTTTAGTATCACGACCACAATTATCCATGCACAACGGGCCAAGAATGTTTGTGTATTCATTAATGGTTATGATCATGCCAACAAAAGTCCATCAAAGCACTATGGGCCAATGAGGACTTTTATCACATCATTTATAATATTACGGTCATGATTATACCGAATAATCTCTGGTCATAATCATACCAAGTCCATCTATGCACTACAGCCCACAGATGACTTTCAACATAATATAAACATGAAGATGATGACAATGATATAAGAATTCAATAAAATAAGTTCAAGAATTAATTTATCCAGAAATTAATAACGTCCAAATTGTCAACATGATACTGCTTTGTGGACTAAAATTCAAGAATGCTCAGAAGAATATTTTCATAAAAAGATACTGGATGAAGCGCAAATATCAATAATATTCTACTAATTTCATGGAGTATAGAAGTTAAAACTTTAACCAACTGAGTATAATAAAGAATGGAATAACAAAAAAAATCATCAGGCATGTGATAGACCGCACAGACAGGTTATTCTCAACAGAATAATAAATAATGGAACCAGGTTCGGCATAAACGCACAGACAGGATATTCCGACAGAATAATAAATAATGGAACCATGTCCGGCGTAGAACGCACAGACAGGATATTCCAACAGAATAATAAAGACGAAACTAGGCCTGGCGTAGAACGCACAGATAGGATATTCCAACAGAATAATAAAGACGGAATCAAGTCCGGCGTAAAACGCACAGACGGGATATTCCAACAGAATAATAAAGAATGGAATAACAAAAGAATTTCACCAAGTATAGGGTAGCCCGCGTATACAGGTTATTCTAACAGAATGATAAAGAATGAAATAACAGAAGTTCTCTTCATGAATAAGAAAGAAATAATACTCCCTACCTTTAGAAAAACTGGATACTGGAATAAAGAGGAAGCAGACTTCTCTTCTTCTTTTTCTCTATAATTTCTCTTTATAATAAGTGTTCTATAGCTTTAGTGAATTGGTGAGAAATGAAGGAAGAATGAGCTTCTATTTATAGGAAAATATAGTTTCGATAATTGCACGTTTTGGGGCTCACAAAATTATAGTATAATACCTTCCTCTTTTTCTTTATTTTTAATTTAGTCTAGCAAGTTTTATCAAACTTACCCCACCTTCTCTAATAGTAAATAATGTGAATCAATAGTTCAATCATGTGACTTAATAGTATAATCATATGAAAAAACTAATTACAGTATAGTACCTCCATCTATACCTCCATTTTTAACTTAGTAATGCAAGTATTATCAATCTTGCACCAACTCCACTAATAGTACAAGAATGTGAATCAATAGTATATACATGTGAATAAATAGTTATAATCATGTGAATTAATAGTAATTAATTGCTCATTTATCCGATTAATTACCCGACTAGTCAGTGTAACTTCCAGACATTAATTATTATCTAAATAACTGTTGATTTCCACTAACACTAATAATCACAACACAATGGAAATATAAATCTCATCTTTAATCAACACGAACTTTTCATCATTAATATTATAATTCACAATATTTAACAACCAGGTCGTTCCCAAGAAAGAGGGGCTTTTCGATAAGGATTTCTCCTTATTGGCACGCAATTAGGTGACCAAACTTCTCCTTGACAGAACTTCTAGACATTGTCAATATTGTAAATAATAATATTAATAACTTCGTCGTCTCAATTATTGATTTAATAATATAAAATATTATGCAGATGATACTGTGACAATAATTAAATCAATAATATGAGAGATATGATGCAGCAATTATTGTAGCAATAATTAAGTATAACTAAGTGACTTCTCACGTAAACATCAATAATCAATACCGTGTGCTACTATGCAACCACGTGTATTACTGTACTTTTACTACCGGGTAGTTCAACAGTTTTAACGGTAACACTTTTGCCGTTATTTTTATAAAAAGATAATTCTGTCGTTTTCTAACTATGACAATACTTTCGTTGTGGGGTCCACCAATGATTGTGCCGTCGTACGAATATTCCCTGTTAAAACGAATATTCCCCGACCAATCGAATATTATATAACCACTTGCTTACTTTGCAAAATTTACAAATAATACCCACAACTATAACATTATATCAAATCCACATCATAATATTCAAAAATATATTTCGAGAAAAATTATTCTTTATTTATAAAAGTTGGGGTCTTACATAAAATATCAACGCAGTAATTATTGAATCAATAAAATAAAATATTGAATAGTAATTACTGTAACAATTATTGAGTAGTGCCTTCTTACGTATGAATCAATAATTCAACAATAATGTGAAATACCGTGTACTACTGTGCAACCACGCGTATTACTGTATTTTAACCACCGGGTATTCCAACAGTATTAACGGTAACAACTACTGTAAGACCCCAACTTATTAATGAATAAAATCAAATTTTTTCTAATTATTATTGTGAATAATAAGGTGTTAATTTGATATAATATTTTGGTTAGGGGTGAAATGTGCAAAATTTACAAAATAAATAAATGGTTATAAAATATTCATTTCTGTCGGGGAATATTCGTTTGGTCGTGGAATATTCTTTCTGTCGAAGAATATTCGTATGACGGCGCAGCTATTTGTGAGTCTCATAACAGAAAACGGTTGGATGAAGATAACGACAAAATTGAGTTTTTATAATTAACAACGTAGTTGTTACCGTTAACACTGTTGGAATACCCAGTGGTTAAAAATACAGTAATACGCGTGGTTGTACAGTAGCACACAGATTGCACAGTATTTTTGAATTATTGATTCTTACGAAGGAAGGCACTACTCAATAATTGTTACAGTAGTTACTGTTCAATATTTTATTTTATTGATTCAATAATTACTGCGTTGATATTTTATATTATTGTGTTTTAATAATTGTCACTGTACAGTATTTCCCATTATCAGATCAATAATTCATATTATTTGAATAATATTATTAGATAATATTATTGGCAATGTCTAGAAAGTTCTGTCTAAGGAGAGGTTTGGTCACCTAATTGCGCGCCAGTAAAGAGAAATTCTTATTGGAAAGCCCCTCTTTCCTAGGAACGGCCTGGTTGTCATAAATGTGATTCTGTAATATTATTTGTGAATAATTAATTATTGATTCATATGATAAGGAAATATTTATTTTATGTGGATATAAATGAGAGATATATTTTTGTGGTTAAAAATAAAAGAGTTAATGTTGAGGTGTTTTATCAGTATTTTTGTAGGAATGGAGGTATTAAAAATCAAATCAGGATTTTTGAGATATATTGCGTGAGTTATAATTTTTAATCCGACCGTTAGATCGTTGTAATTTTTGAATATGTTACACATATATAAGTTGAGTATATGTCCACAATTTTTGAACCGTTAAAACTGAACGTATGATTTGTTATAAATTTTACGATATGACTGGTTCAAAAATTGTTAAATTTTCAGAGTTTATAATTTTGGTGGAAAATTCTAGAATTGGTGGACCCCACTTTTGGTTGGTGAGAAAATATGCTGAGATTTTTATTCAAATGTGGTAGGCTTGAATTGTAGATGGTAAAGCCATCAGGTTGCAGGTCAAGTCTACTTCGGCGTGCTAACATTTTCCTATAAATAGAGGGCTAAGTTAGAATTGAAAATCACACCAGAAATAAGTTTTCTCTCTTTCTCTCTCTAGATTATTGAGTGTATTTTGTGAGTATTTAGATATTTTGTGAGTTTCTATTCATCAGTGCAAGTTTTCTTCAGCCTTATACCGATATTCCGATCAGAAGTACTGGTATTTTGAGATAAGGGGTGTTATATTCTTCTTAAAATGATATTTTCTTCAATATCATTATACCGAAATGTTGGTATGAACTTTTTATCAAATTTATAACTTTTTATGTCGGGATTACTATTCACGTATACAGTACTATTCACGTATACGGCATTATTTACGAATACGGCACTATTCACCGAAAAATAAAATTTTCTTCTTATTGTCCAAGTTGTCTATTATGGTTACTATCTTGGATTATATCCATGTTTTGATCATTATTTTTGAATTCTGCTTCAAAATTGGTTATTTCGGAATATTATTGAACTTGGATAAACTGTAATACGAATCCTTAGTATTTGATCTTTTATCTCACTGGATTCGTTTTCTTTAAAATATTTTTCATCATCCTCAGTCCTAAATGGTGATACAAATAAATATCTTTGGCCTATAGTGCAAAGATGAATGATTACCTGATGAATATCTTTGGCCCGTAGTGTAAAGATGAACAGGTGTTGAGATGAACATGACCAACTGGTGATACAAATGAATATCTTTGGCCTGTAGTGCAAAGATGAATATTTGATTTAAGATGAATATTGATTGATGTTACAGGGATAAAATATTGATGATGGACTTTTAAATCTTAGAAGATAGTAGAATTCTTTCTCTACTTGACTCTTCTAATGGATTGATATTTCTACTACAGTTGTTGATCTAAAACTTGTTGTCGATTATATTCTATCAGATTTTTCCCTGTTGAAAACTAATGATAATTTGTTGTATATTATCTTAGTCATAATATTCTTTACTGGGCTAGTTGAGCTCACCCTTTTTTGTTCCATTTTTCTCAGGAGGCGAGAATATAACGGGAACTAGTCGGGGTGCAGAGTGATGTTTTCAGTCAGTGGTGTTAGCAGTCCTCACTATTTTATAAAATAGTGTGATAATAATTGTAATAAGGACTCCTTTTGAGTTTGTATACTCTCTAGTAGAGAATAATTGTATTCAAACTCACAGTATTGGGTTGTTGCATTTCATACAACAATTGTATTAATGAAGTTATAGTTGTTTCTGTACCAAGTATTTAGCGACTCATAATGGGTGATGTATACCTATTTTGGGGGCGTCACAGTTGGTATCAAAGCTAAGGGATATGATCCCCGGCTGAGATGTGAGACAGAAACTAGGAGAGGAGAGACAGAAAATTTTTTCGCTAGTATGACCTAACTAAGTTTATTTGGTATTTGTTTGGTCGGTCAGAATATAGGGATAATATGTGACATGACTATTAACCCTTGTTTTATGGCAGTATTTAAGAATGGCAGCTGAGAACGTTAATAATGGAGTAAATCAGACCGTGGAGACACCTTTGATCACCACCCAAGGGAACGTGCAACAGGAAGGCAATATTCTTCCTGTAAACAACACTACCGAACAAATGATGAATGATGGGATGTTTAGAAGTTTCTTGCAGTTCATGAAAAACCAGACGAGGGAGACTCGTGCACAAAATACGGGTGAAAATGTTAGCAATGCGCGGCTTGTCACAGCCAAGCAGTTCAAAGAGTTGGGACCACCAAAATTTAAGGGAAAGCCGGATCCGATCATGGCGGAAACGTGGGTCAAGCAAATTACCAGGATATTCAATGTCTTGGGATGCACGGAGGAACATAAGGTTCCATTCGCCACTTTTATATTCTGCGGTGAGGCAGACTACTGGTGGGAGTCTGTAAAACGTACCCAGCCAGACGCAGTCAACATGTCTTGGGAAACGTTTCAAAAACTGTTCAATGACAAGTACTTTCCTGAAAGTATTCGTCATATGAAGGAGGTGGAGTTTATCAGACTGGAACAAAATAACATGACGGTGTCCCAGTACGAGGCGAAGTTTGCAGAGTTATCCAGGTTTGCACCTCATTTGGTCGAAAATGAGGAACGAATGACAAGGATGTTTCTGAGAGGTCTAAAGCCCGAGATTCGACAATATCTTATCTCTCATAAATTTTCTTTATATTCAGATGTTGTAAACAGGACTCAATTATTAGAGCGAGATAATGAGTATGTTCAACCGAGGGACCACAACCAGGGTTAGACCGGTGGCAACGGTCATCGGAGCAATGACAACCAGAGGGAAGGAAAGCATTCGGACAAAAGCGGAAAACCACTCTGGTGGTAATCGTGGCCGTGATTCGGGAGGAGATTTCAAAAGGAGAAGGTACAACAATGATAACGTGAAGACGTCACCACCAGCATCAACTGTTTCTAGGGGAGGAGAACGACCACCGGTCGTATGTTACAAATGCGGGAAAGAGGGACACATTAGCCTAAACTTCCCACAACAGTTCAAGGTATGTTATAACTGTGGAAAGGAAGGTCATATAACTAAAGATTGTCTAGTTGCGAAACCAAGTTCAACGGGGATAGTGACTCTGAAGGCTGTTCCGGACAAGTCAAAATCGGTGGTTCCTGGAAGGGCGTTTGTCGTGACTGCCCAAAACGCTAGGAAACCAAACGAGGTGATCACGGGTTAGCTAATCATTAACTCTTGTGAAGTTTATACCTTATTAGATACTGGTTCTACCCATTCTTTTATTTCTCCTGTTTGTGCTCAACGTTTAAACTTGACTCCGGAGAAATTAGACTTTGACTTATCTGCTGAAACTCCGTTAGGAGAAACTTTCGTTACATCTACTGTTTATAAATCTTGCTTGATTCAAGTTGGTACCATTACATTACCTGTCGGTCTTTTTCTTTGAAAATACTTGCATTTGATGTGATTTTAGGGATTGATTGGCTAACCTCTCATCATGCTAAAATTGATTGTTTTCGTAAGGTTGTTAGTTTTCATATTCCTAACTAACCTGTTATGCGAATTTAAACAACCAAACCACTAAAGTCAATTAGTGTCATATCAAGCCATAAAGCTATTCGTTTACTGAAAAAAGGATGTCAAGCTTTCTTAGCCCATGTTACGGACTTGAACAAAAACACGTCAGATTTGAATAATATTTCTATTGTTAATGAATTTCCTGACGTATTTCCTAAAGAACTTCCCGGTCTACCCCCAGAACGTGAAGTTGATTTCTTATTGACCTTGAACCTGGTACAAAGCCCATTTCTAAAATCCCATATCGAATGGCTCCTATTGAACTTCAGGAGTTAAAGGTCCAATTACAGGAGTTGTTGGACATCGGTTTTATTCGTCCTAGTACATCTCCTTGGGGTGCTCCTGTGTTATTTGTAAAGAAGAAAGATGATAGTATGCGACTTTGTATCGACTATCGGGAATTGAACCATGTCACTTGCTTATTTTGAAAATTTTGCACATTTCACCCATAACCAAAGTATTATATCAAATTAATACCTTATTATTCACAATAATAATTAAAGGAAATTTTATTTTATTCATTAATAAGTTGGGGTCTTACAATCGTAATCTTTCAGCAGCTCGAGGCAACGTCGTTGCTGCATGTTGAGTTCCTTTTGGGTGAAAAAATATTTGAGGCTTTTATGATCTGTATAGATCTCCACTTTTTCCCCATACAGGTAGTGTCTCCAGATCTTCAACGCGAAAACGACTGCTGCCAACTCCAAATCATGAGTAAGATAATTTCTCTCATATTCTTTAAGTTATCGCGAGGCATAGGCTATGACTTTCCCATGTTACATGAGAATACATCATAACCCTTTGCCCGAAGCATCGCTGTAGATAACAAATCCATCTAAACCAGATGGTATTGTCAGAACAGGTGCCGAAATGAGTCTTTTCTTGAGTTCTTGAAAACTCTTCTCACAGTCCTCGCTCCAACCGAATTTTATATCTTTACGAGTCAGCTGAGTTAACGGAGTAGCGATTCGAGAAAATCCTTCCACGAATCTCCGATAATAACTAGCTAAGCCCAGAAAGCTACGTACTTCGGTCACCGACTTTGGTTGCTCCCAACTTTGTATGGCTTCAATCTTCGCCTTGTCGACAGATACTCCATGTTTTGACACCACATGCCCAAGGAATGCTACTTCCTCAAGCCAGAACTCGCATTTCTTCAGCTTGGCATATAGCTTGTTATCACGAAGCCATTACAGTACCAGCTTCAAATGGTGCTCAAGATATTCACGGCTTTTGTAATAGATGAGGATGTCATCAATAAAGACAACAACGAACTAATCCAAATATTCCTTGAATACACGGTTCATCATATCTATAAAAGCAGCAGGAGCATTAGTCAATCCAAAAGACATGACTAAGAATTCATAATGCCCGTACTGAGTTCTGAAGGCGGTCTTTAGAATATCCTCAGTTTTAATCTTCAGCTGATGATATCCAGAACGAAGATCGATCTTTGAAAAGAATTGTGCTCCTTGCAACTGGTCAAACAGGTCATCAATACGAGGTAGCGAATACCTATTCTTGATAGTGACATGATTCAATTCTCGGTAGTCGATACAAAGTCGCATACTCCCGTCTTTCTTCTTTACGAATAACACAGGAGCACCCCAAGAAGATGTACTAGGACGAATAAAACCGATGTCCAACAACTCCTGTAGTTGAACCTTTAACTCCTAAAGTTCAATAGGAGTCATTCGATATGGGGTTTTAAAAATGGGCTTTGTACCAGGTTCAAGGTCAATAAAGAATTCAACTTCACGTTCTGGGGTTAAACCGGGAAGTTCTTCAGGAAATACGTCAGAAAATTCACTAACAACGAAAATAGTATTCAAATCTGACGTATTTTTGTTCAAGTCTGTGACATGGGCTAAGAAAGCTTGACATCCATTTTTTAATAAACGAATAGATTTATGGCTTGATATGACAGTGATTGACTTTAATGGTTTGGTTGTTTGAATTAACATAATAGGTTGGTTAGGAATATAAAAACTAACAACCTTACGAAAATAATCAATTTTAGCATGATGCGTGGTTAACCAATCAATCCCTAAAATCACATCAAATGCAAGAATTTTCAACGAAATATGGCCGACAGGTAATGTGATGGTACCGATTTGAATCAAGCAAGATTTATAGACAGTAGAAGTAATAAAAGTTTTTCCTAACGGAGTCTCAACAGATAAGTCAAGGTCTAATTTCTTCGGAGTCAAGTTTAAACGTTGAGCACAAACAGGAGAGATAAAAGAATGGGTAGAACCGGTATCTAATAAGGTATAAACTTCGTAAGAGTTTATGATTAGCTTACCCGTGATCACCTCGTTTGGGTTCCTCGCGTTTTGTACAGTTACGACAAACGCCCTTTTAGGAACCACCGACTTTGACTTGTCTGGGATAGCCTTTGGAGTCACCATCCCTGTTGAACTTGGTTTCGCAACTAGACAATCTCTAGCTATATGACCTTCTTTTCCACAGTTATAACACACATTGGATTGTTGTGGGCAGTTTAGGCTGATGTGTCCCTCTTTCCCGCCTTTGTAACAAATGATCAGTGCTCGTTCTCCTCCCCAAGAAATAGTTGATGTTTGTGTTAACGTCTTCATGTTATCATTGTTGTACCTCCTTTTCTGGAAATCTCCTCCCGACTCGCTCCTTCTATTATCACGGCCACGATTACTACCAGAGTGGTAACCGCTTTTGTCCGAATGTTTTCCTCCCTGCTGGTTTTCATTGCTTCGATGACTGCCGCCACCGTTATTACCCTGGTTGTGATCCCTTGGTTAAACATACTCATTATCTCGCTCTAATAATTGAATCATGTTTACAACATCTGAATATAAAGAAAATTTATGAGAGATATGATATTGCCAAATCTCGGGCTTTAGACCTCTCAGAAACATCCTTGTCATTCGTTCCTCATTTTCGACCAAATGAGGTGCAAACCTGGATAACTCTTCAAACTTTGCCTCGTACTAGGACACCGTCATGTTGTTTTGTTCCAGTCTGATAAACTCCAACTCCTTCATATAACGAATACTTTCAGGAAAGTACTTGCCATTGAATAGTTTTTAAAACGTTTCCCAAGACATGCTGAACGCGGCTAGCTGGGTACGCTTTATAGACTCCCACCAGTAGTCTGCCTCACCGCGGAACATAAAGGTGGCGAATGGAACCTTATGTTACTCTGTGCATCCCAAGACATCAAATATCTTGGTAATTTACTTGACTCATGTTTCCACCTTGATCGGATCTGGCTTTTCCTGAAATTCTGGTGGTCCCAACTCTTTGAACTGCTTGGCTGTGACAAGCCGAGCATTGCTAGCATTTCCACCCGTATTTTGTGCACGAGTCTCCCACGTCTGGTTTTGCATGAACTGCAAAAAACTTCTAAACATCCCATCATTCATTATTTGTTCGGTAGTGTTGTTTACAGGAGGAATATTGCCCTCCTGTTGCACGTTCCCCTTGATGGTGATCAAAGGTGTCTCCACGGTCTGATTTACTCCATTATTAACGTTCTCAGCTGTCATTCTTAAATACTGCCATAAAACAAGGGTTAATAGTCATGTCATATATTATCCCTATACTCTGACCGACCAAATAAACTTAGTCAAGTCATACTAGCGAAGGAATTCACCGTCTCTTCCCTCCTAGTTCTTGTCTCACATCTCAGCCAGGGATCATATCCCTAAGCTCTGATACCAACTGTAACGCCCCAAAAATAGGTATACATCACCCATCTTGAGTCACCAGATACATGGTATAGAAATAAATACAACTTCAGTAATATAATTGCCGTGTAAAATACGACAACACATATGTTGTGAGTTTGAATACAAATATTGTATACTAGAGAGTATACAAACTCAAAAGGAGTCCTCATTACAATTATTGATACACTATTTTACAAAATAGTGAGGACTGCTAAACAACAATATTGAATCATCACTCCATACCCCGGCTAGTTCTTGCTAAATTCTCTCATCCTGAGAAGAACAATGGAACAAAAAGAAAAATGGTGAGCTCAATTAGCCCAGTAAAGAATATTATGACTAAGATAATATACAACAAATTATCATTAGTCTTCAACAGGAAAAATATGATAAAATATAATAGACAACAAATTTTAGATCAACAATTGCAGCGGAAACAGCAATCCATTAGAAGAGTCAAGTAGAGAAAGAATTCTACTATCTTCTAAGATTTAAAAGTTCGTCATCAATATTTTATTCCTGTAACGTCAATCAATATACATCTTGAATCAAATATTCATCTTTGCACTACAGGCCAAAGATATTCATTTGTATCACCAGTTGGTCATGTTCATCTCAACACCTGTTCATCTTTGCACTACAGGCCAAAGATATTCATTAGGTAATCATTCATCTTTGCACTACAGGCCAAAGATATTCATTAATATCATCATTTAGGACTGAGGATGATAAAAAAATATTTTAAAGAAAACAAATCCAATGAAACAGAAAGATAAATATTAGGGATTCGTATAACAGTTTATCCAAGATCAATAATACTCCATAATAACCAATTTTGAAGCGTAATTCAAAAATAAAGATCAAAACATAGATACAATCAAATATAGTAACCATAATAGACATCTTGGATAAAAAGAAGAAAATTTCATTTTTTGGTGAATAGTATCGTATTCGT
Source organism: Panax notoginseng (assembly GCA_016801055.1). Lineage (NCBI taxonomy): Eukaryota > Viridiplantae > Streptophyta > Magnoliopsida > Apiales > Araliaceae > Panax > Panax notoginseng. The sequence continues at coordinate 20,887,078 of CM029016.1, forward strand.
GAATAGTGCCGTATACGTGAATAGTAATTCCGACACAAAAAGTTCCAAATTTGATAAAAAGTTCAGACCAATATTTTAGCATAATGATATTGAAGGAATAATATCATTTACGAAAAAAATAACATCCCTTACCTCAAAATAAAAGTATTACTGAATGAATTTCGGATATAGTGCTGACAGAAACTTGCACTGAATAACAACTCTCAAAGTATCTAAATACTCACAAAAATACGCTAAATAATCTAGAGAGAAAGAAAACTTGTTTCTGATGTGATTTTCAATTCTAACCTAAGCGTCTATTTATAGAAAAATGCTAGAACGCCAGCCATCTTTGAACAAAATTTTGCAGCCCACATGTGTTAAAACAAAAGTGGGTCCCGCCCAATTTTAATAAAAATTATTTTATTTTCTGAAACTTCAACAATTCATAATAAATAGCCCTTTTATCAGAAAAATTTGAAACTCATGCATTTTTCATAAGAAATTTAATTCTCTACAACTTTGTAGAAGAAAGTTTTTCTAAATTCTAATCAGAAAATACCCGAAATCTACAAACGGATAATTTTTAATACTTCCAATCCGACAAAATACTTATAAAATACCTCAGCATTAATTCCTTCATTCTTATCCACATAAAATAAATATATTCATCATTTATATCAACATAAAATAAATATTTTCTTATCATATAAATCAATAATTAATTATTCATAAATAATATTACGGAATCACAATTATGACAACCAGGCAGTTCCCAAGAAAGATGGGGCTTTCCAATAAGGATTTCTCCTTACTGGCGCGCAATTAGGTTACCAAACCTCTCCTTGACAGAACTTTCTAGATATTGCCAATAATGCTATCTCATAATATTATTCAAATAATATGAATTATTGATCTGATAATGGGAAATACTGTGCAGTGACAATTATTAAAACAACTATAATATATAATATCAACGCAACAATTATTAAACCAATAAAATAAAATATTGAACGGTAATTACTGTAACAATTATTGAGTAGTGCCTTCTTACGTAAGAATCAATAATTTAAAATACTGTGCAAAACCGTGTGCTACTGTGCAACCACGCGTATAACTGTATTTTAACCACGGGGTATTCCAGCAGTGTTAACGGTAATAACTACGCCATTAATTATAAAAACTCAATATGAATTATTGATCTGATAATGGAGATGATGTGCAGTGACAATTATTGAGCAACAATAATATAAAATATGACGCCCCCAAAATAGGTATACGTCACCCATCTTGGGTCGCCAAATATATGGTACAAAGTTCAAATACAACTTAATTATACAACAGTCGTGTAAAATACGACAAAACATAATCTAAGAGTTTTAATACAAATATTGTCGTCTAGACAATATACAACTCAAATTCAATATTATTACATTTATTTTCCCTCTAGTTCACAAAATAGTGAGGACTACTAAGGCAGACATCTGGACTATCACTCCGTTCTCCGACTGGTCCCTGCTACGTTCTCATTTCCTAAAGAGAACAATGAAAGCAAAAGGGTGAGCTCAACTAGCCTTGTAGAAAATATTATGACTAAGATATATAATGCAGAATATATTATCGTTAGCCTTCAATAGTGTTAAACTGATACAATATAACAAACTTCAAGTTTAACTGCAGGGGAACAAGTAATCCATTAAAAGAGTCAAGTAGAGAATAAAATCTACTATCTTTTATGATTTAAAAGGTTTTTCATCACTTTTATCGCTGAGACTCAGCTTAATAAATAATCCACATCATCGAATCGCCCCTGCAGTACGACCAATGATATTCTTTAGTATCACGACCACAATTATCCATGCACAACGGGCTAAGAATATTTGTGTATTCATTAATGGTCATGATCATGCCAACAACTGTCCATCAAAGCACTATGGGTCAATGAGAACTTTTACCACATCATTTATAACATTACGGTCATGATTATACCGAATAATCCCTGGTCATAATCATACCAAGTCCATCTATGCACTACAGGCCACAGATGACTTTCAACATAATATAAACATGAGGATGATGACAATGATATAAGAATTCAATAAAACAAGTTCAAGAATTAATTTATCCAGGAATTAATAACGTCCAAATTGTCAACATGATACTGCTTTGTGGACTAAAAGTCAAGAATGCTCAGAAGAATATTTCTATGAAAAGATACTGGATGAAGCGCAAATATCAAGGATATTCCACTAATTTCATGGAGTATAGAAGTCAAAATTTTAACCAACTGAGTATAATAAAGAATGGAATAACAAAAAAAATCACAAGGCATGCGATAGACCGCATAGACAGGTTATTCTCAACAGAATAATAAATAATGGAACCAGGTCCGGCATAAACGCACAGATAGGATATTCCGACAGAATAATAAATAATGGAACCATGTCCGGCGTAGAACGTACAGACAGGATATTCCAACAGAATGATAAAGACGAAGCCAGGTCCGGCGTAGAACGCACAGACAGGATATTCTAACAGAATAATAAAGACGGAATCAGGTCCGGCGTAAAACGCACAGACAGGATATTCCAACAGAATAATAAAGAATGGAATAACAGAAGAATTTCACCAAGTATAGGGTAGCCCGCGTATACAGGTTATTCCAACAGAATAATAAAGAATGGAATCACAGAAGTTCTCTTCATGAATAAGAAAGAAATAATACTCCCTACCTTTAGAAAAACTGGATACTGGAATAAAGAGGAAGCAGACTTCTCTTCTTCTTTTTCTCTATAATTTCTCTCTATAATAAGTGCTCTATAGCTTTAGTGTATTGGTGAGATTTGAAGGAAGAATGAGCTTCTATTTATAGAAAAATATAGTTTCGATAATTGCACGTTTTGGGGCTCGAAAAATTACAGTATAATACCTTCCTCTCTTTTTTTATTTTTAATTTAGTCCTGCAAGTTTTATCAAACTTTCACCACCTCCCCTAATAGTAAATAATGTAAATCAATAGTTCAATCATGTGACTTAATAGTATAATCATGTGAAAAAACTAATTACAGTATAGTACCTCCATCTATACCTCCATTTTTAACTTAGTCATGCAAGTATTATCAATCTTGCACCAACTCCACTAATAGTACAAGAATGTGAATCAATAGTATATACATGTGAACAAATAGTTATAATCATTTGAATTAATAGCAATTAATTGCTCATTTATCCGATTAATTACCCGACTGGTCAGTGTAACTTCCAGACATTAATTATTATCTAAATAACTGTTGATTTCCACTAACACTAATAATCACAACACAATGGAAATATCAATCTCATCTTTAATCAACACGAACTTTTCATCATTAATATTATAATTCACAATATTTAACAACCAGATCGTTCTCAAGAAAAAGGGGGCTTTCCGATAAGGATTTCTCCTTATTGGCGCGCAATTAGGTGACCAAACCTCTCCTTGACAGAACTTCTAGACATTGTCAATATTGTAAATAATAATATTAATAACTTCGTCGTTTCAATTATTGATTTAATTGTGACGCCCCCAAAATAAGTATACAACACCCATTCTGAGTCGCCAAAATACATGGTACAGAAATAACTATATCATTATTATTATAATATAAGAACTGTGAGTTTAAATACAAATATTATCATCTAGACAATATTCACACTCAAATAAGTCCTCATTACAATTATTGATACATTATTTCACAAAAATAGTGAGGACTACTAAAATAACTTCTAGAACCATCATTCCATACCCCGACTAGTACTCGCTACATTCTCGCCTCCTGAGAAAATGGAACAAAAAGGAAAAGGATGAGCTCAACTAGCCCAGTAAAGAATATTATGACTAAGATAATACAGAACAAATTATCATTAGTCTTCAACATGGAAAAATCTAATAGAATAAAATAGACAACAAGTTTTAAATCAATATTCGCAGCGGAAAATAATAATTCATAGAAGAGTTACGTAGAGAATGAAATCTACTATTATCTATGAATTTAAAAGTCCATCATCAATATTTTATCCCTGTAACATCAATCAATATTCATCTTTGCACTACAAGCCAAAGATATTCATCAGTTGGTCATGTTCATCTAAACACATGTTCATCTTTGCACTACGGGCCAAAGATATTCATCAGAAATCATTCATCTTTGCACTACAGGCCAAAGATATTCAGTTATATCATCATTTAGGACTGAGGATGATGAAAAATATTTTAAAGAAAACGAATCCAGTGAAACAAAAGAATAAATATTAAGGATTCGTATTTCAGCTATTCCATGTCCAAAAATACCTATAAGTAATCATAGTGGAGTAAAGTTTAAGAATGATCAAAACATGGATAAAATCAAAGCTAGTATCCATATTAGATATTTTGGACAAAAAGAAGAAAATTTCATTTTTCGGTGAATAGTGTCGTATTCGTGAATAGTGTTGTATACGTGAATAGTGCCATATACGTGAATAGTAACTCCGACACTAAAAGATAGAAATTTCATAAAAAAAACATCATCATGCTTCGTGAATAATACTCGTGAATAGTAACTCATGAATAGTAACCCCGACATGAAAAAATTCTAAATTTGATAAAAAAAAATTCAGATCAATACTTCGATATAATGATATTGAATAAAATAATATCATTTAAGAAGAAATAACATCCCTTACCTCAGCAAGAATAGTACTTCTGGTTGGAGTATCAGATATAGTGGTGAAGGAACTTGCACCGTATAGCAACACTCAAAGTATAAAAATACTCACAAAATACGCTCGATATTATAGAGAGAGAAAGATAGAGAAATCTGTAGATTCTGGTGTGATTTTCAGTTCTAACCTAAGCACCCTATTTATAGGAAAATGCTTAGTACACCAAAGCAGAAAATTTAATATAATATTTATATATATATATATATATATATATATATATATATATATATATATATATATATATATATATATATTAAATTCTTACGCCCACTTTTCTAGATCTGAATTCAGCAACTTCATCCCATGCAAGACCCACAATTAATGACAAAAACGTTTTTTATATTAAAAATAATTAAAACTTCTAAAAATCAATTATTTCGGAACTTCAGAACTTCAATAATTCATAATAAATAGCCCTTTTATCAGAAAAATTCGAATCTCGTAACTTTCTATAGGAAATTCAATTCTCTACAACTTTGCAGAAGAAAGTTTTTCCAAATTCCAAACAGAAATTGATCGAAATCCATAAACGGACGATTTTACAGGCTATAATCAAATTTCAGTCAAGAAATGGGTCCATCAACATGTTTAACATGTTTTTAGTATTTATTGCAACAAAAATACTCCTTCTCCTCATTTACTCATATATACCACATTCATTGTAAAACTATCACCATTATTAAATTATAATAATATAATAAAATATTATTTTATCAGAAAAGATAAAATATCGATTTTCAACAATTGTCACTTTAAAAATTTTCTCCATCTATATCTACATAAAATAAATATTTTTCTCATCATATAAATCAATAATTAATTATTCATAAATAATATTACAGAATCAGAATAATGACAACCAAGCCGTTCCCAGGAAAGAGGGGACTTTCCAATAAAGATTTTCTCCTTACTGGCGCGCAATTAAATAACCTCTCCTTAGACACAACTTTCTAGATATTGCCAATAATATTATCTAATAATATTATTCAGATAATATAAATTATTGCTTTGATAATGGAAAATACTGTGTAGTGACAATTATTGAAACAACAGTAATATAAAATATCAACACAGCAATTATTGAATTAATAAAATAAAATACTGAACAGTAATTACTGTAACAATTATTGAGTAGTGTCTTCTTACGTAAGAATCAATAATTGATGCAATACCGTGTGCTACTGTGCAACAACGCGTATTACTGTGTTTTAACCACCGGGTATTCCAACAGTATTAACGGTAACGCCGTTATTTATAAACAACTTATACTTATCGTTTTCTTCATCCAATCGTTTTCCGTTATGGGGCCCACACAAGGCTGCGCCGTCGTACGAATATTCCCCGACAGTAAGAATATTCCACGACCAAACGAATATTCCCCGACAATAATTAATATTTTATAACCATTTGCTCATTTAAAATATTTGTGCATTTTACCCATAACTAACCTCATTAATCAATTCAACCCTTACTATTTTAAAATAATAAATAGAGGAAATTAAATTTCATTTATAATAAGTTGGGGTCTTACAACCTCCCCTCCTTATGAAATTTCGTCCTCGAAATTGACGTACGTACTTGGTATTTCGAAAAGATGAGGATACCTCGCTTTCATTTCCGTTTTCAACTCCCAGGTCATTTCTTCAATAACATGGTTCCTCCATAAAACTTTAACTTGTGGTATGACCTTCGTGCGTAGGACATGCTCTTTCCTATCCAAGATCTTGACAGGTATCTCCTCGTACGTTAAATCTTCGGCTATCTCGTCTGGTTCTAACTCAATAATGTGGTTCCGGTCTTTCACATATTTACGAAGCATGGATACGTGAAAAATATTATGAACACGAGACATAGTTGGAGGTAATGTGAGTCTATAGGCCACATTTTCTACTCGCTCAAGAATCTGAAATGGACCAATAAATCGTGGATTGAGCTTTCCTCTCTTCCCAAATCTTGTAACTCCTTTCCATGGAGCCACACGCAATAATACATGATCCCCAATGTCAAATTCTACGTCCTTTCGATGAAGATCTGCATAACTCTTTTGTCGATCATGTGTCATTTGTATATGTTGTCGAATCGTTTGGATCTTCTCTGTAGTCATTCGTACCAATTCTGGTCCCAACAACGTTGCTTCTCCCACCTCATCCCAACATATAGGAGAGCGACACGTTCGTCCATACTATGCTTCAAATGGAGCCACACCTATACTTGCCTGATAACTGTTGTTATAGGAAAATTCCACCAATGGTAAATACTTATCCCAACTCCCTTTGAAGTCTAGGACATAGAGTCTTAATAGAGCTTCAAAAATTTAAATAGTCCTTTCTGATTGTCTGTCCGTTTGAGGATGGTATGCCGAACTAAATCGTAAATTCGTGCCCATAGTTTTTGCAAGCTAACCCAAAATTTTGAAGTGAATCTTAGGTCACGATCCGAAACTATAGATACTGACATGCCATGCAACCTCACAATCTCATTCATATACATACTAGCAAGACGTTCAAGGGAATAAGTTTCCCGTATCGGCAAGAAATGAGTAGACTTGGTTAATCTATCCATAATAACCCAAATAGCATTTATGCCTTGAGAAACCGTGGGAAGACCCGTAACGAAATCCATGGTAATGTGTTCCCACTTCTATTTCGGAATCTCAAGTGGTTGCAATGGACCATTTGGCACTTGATGCTCCGCCTTTACACGTTGACAAGTTAAACACCTCGAGATAAACTTTGCAATCTCTCTCTTCATATTGTTCCACCAAAATGTATGTCGAAGATCACGATACATTTTGGTACTTTCAGGATGGATTGTAAATGGTGTATTGTGTGTCTCCCTCATGATCTTGTACTTCAAATCAGAATCGTTAGGAACACAAAGTCTGGAGTGGACTCGAAGTATTCCTTCTTCATCGATTCTTGCTTCTGGAATAGCACCTTCTTGCACTTTCTTCTTCATACGCATCAGCTCCGGGTCTGTGGCTTGAGAAACTTTAACTTTATCGATTAAAGTTGGTTCTACGCGTATACTTGACATCATCGCACTCGTTCCTGTATATGATCTTCTACTCAACGTGTCAGCTACCACGTTTGCTTTTCTAGGATGGTATTAAATAGTATGGTCGTAATCTTTCAACAGCTCGAGCCAACGTTGTCGCATGTTGAGTTCTTTTTTAGTGAAAAAATATTTGAGACTTTTATGGTCTGAATATATCTTCACTTTCTCCCCATATAGATAGTGCCTCCAGATCTTTAATGCGAAAACGAGTGCTGCCAACTCTAGATCATGAGTAGGATAATTCCTCTCATATTCTTTAAGTTGTCGCGAGGCATAGGCTATGACTTTCTCACGTTGCATGAGAACACATCCTAACCCTTTGCCTAAAGCATCACTGTAGATAACAAATCCATCTGAACCAGAAGGTATTGTCAAAACAGGTGCCGAAATGAGTCTCCTCTTAAGCTCTTGGAAACTCTTCTCGCATTCCTCGCTCCATACGAATTTGATATCTTTCCGAGTCAGCTGAGTTAGCGGGGTAGCGATTCGAGAAAACCCTTCCACGAACCTCCGATAATAACCAGCTAAGCCCAGAAAGCTACGTACTTCGGTTACCGACTTCGGTTGCTCCCAACTTTGTATGGCTTCAATCTTCGCCGGGTCGACAGATACTCCATGTTTTGACACCACGTGCCCAAGGAATGCTACTTCCTCAAGCCAGAACTCGCATTTCTTCAGTTTGGCATATAGCTTGTTTTCACGAAGCCTTTGCAATACCAGCTTCAAATGGTGCTCATGATCTTCACGGCTTTTGGAATAGATGAGGATGTCATCAATAAAGACGACAACGAACTGATCTAAATATTCTTTGAATATACGATTCATCATATCCATGAAAGCAGCAGGAGCATTAGTCAATCCAAAAGACATTACTAGGAATTTATAATGCCCGTACCGAGTTCTGAAGGCAGTCTTCGGAATATCCTCAGTTTTAACCTTCAGCTGATGATATCCAGAACGAAGATCGATCTTTGAAAAGAATTGTGCTCCTTGTAACTGGTCAAACAGGTCATCAATACGAGGTAGCGGATACCTATTCTTGATAGTGACATGGTTTAATTCCCGATAATCGATACAAAGCCGCATACTCCCGTCTTTCTTCTTTACAAATAAAACAGGAGTACCCCAAGGAGATGCACTAGGACGAATGAAACCGATGTCCAACAACTCCTGTAGTTGGACCTTTAACTCCTGAAGTTCAATAGGAGCCATTCGATATGGGGTTTTAGAAATAGGCTTTGTACCAGGTTCAAGATCAATAAAGAATTCAACTTCACGTTCTGGGGGTAGACCAGAAAGTTCTTTAGGAAATACGTCAGGAAAGTCAATAACAACAGGAATATTATTCAAATATGACGTGTCTTTATTCAAATCCATAACATGGGCTAAGAAAGCTTGACATCCGTTTTTTAATAAACGAATAGCTTTATGACTTAATATAACAGTGATTGATTTTAATGGCTTAGTTACTTGAATTCGCACAACAGGTTGGTTAGGAATATGAAAACTAACAACCTTACAAAAATAATCAATTTTGACATGAGTAGTTAACCGATCAATCTCTAAAATCACATCAAATGCAAGTATCTTTAAAGAGATAAGGTCAACAGGTATGGTGATGGTGCCAACTTGGATCAAACAAGATTTATAAACAGTGGATGTGATGAAAGTTTATCCTACCGGAGTCTCCACAGATAAATCAAAGTATAACTTCTCTAGAGTCAAGTTTAAACGTTGAGCACAAGTAGGAGAAATAAATGAATGGGTAGCACCGGTATCTAGTAAGGTATAAACTTCGCATGAATTTATGATTAGCTTACCCGTGATCACCTCGTTTGGGTTCCTCGCATGTTGACCAGTCACGACAAACGCTCTTCCAGGAACCGTTGACTTTGACTTTTCTGGGACAACTTTTTGAGTCACCATCCCCACTGGACTTGGTTTCGCTATAGTGCAATCTCGAGCGATATGTCCTTCCTTCCCACAATTATAACATACCTTAAACTGTTGTGGGCAGTTTGGGCTGATATGTCCTTCTTTTCCGCACTTATAGCATATGACCGGTGGTCGTTCTCCTCCCTTGGAACCAGTTGCTGCTGGTGCTGATGTCTTCGTATTGTCATTGTTGAATCTCCTCTTTTTAAAATCTCCTCCTGACTCGTTTCTTCTATTTTCATGGCCACAATTGCCACCAGAGTGGTTGCCGTTCTTGTCTGTATTTTTCTTTCTCCGCTGGTTATCATTGTTCTGATGACTGATGTCACCAGTATGATCCTGGTTGTGGTCCCTCGGTTGAATGTACTCATTATTGCGCTCTAATAATTTAGCCCTGTTGACAACATCTAAATAGAGAGAAAATTTATGAGAAATGAGATATTAACGTATGACGGGTTTCAAACCTCTCAGAAACATCCGCGTCATACGTTCCTCATTCTCCACCAAATGAGGTGCAAACCTGGACAACTCTGCAAACTTCGCCTCGTACTGGGAAACCGTCATGTTATTCTGCTCCAGTCTAATAAACTCTACCTCCTTCATATGGTGAATGCTTTCAGGAAAGTATTTTTCGTTGAAAAGTTTCTGAAACGTTTCCTAAGATATGCTGAGTGCGGCAGGCTGAGTACGTTTCACAGACTCCCACCAGTAGTCTGCCTCGCCACGGAACATAAAGGTGGTGAATGGAACCTTCTGTTCATCCGTGCATCCCAAGACATCGAATATCTTGATAATTTGCTTGACCCACGTTTCCGCCATGATCGGATCCGGCTTTCTCTTAAATTCTGGTGGTCCCAATTCTTTGAACTGCTTGGCTGTGACAAACCGTGAATTGCTATCATTTCCTCCTATATTTTGAACACGAGTCTCTTTCGTCTGCTTTTGTATGAATTGCGAAAAGTTTCTAAACATCCCATCGTTCATCATCTGCTCATTGGTGTTGTTCACAGGAGGAACATTTCCACCTTGTTGCACGTTCTCCTCGTTGGTGAGTACAGGTGTCTCCACAGTTTCATTTACTCCACTGTTAACATTCTCAGTCGACATTCTCAAATACTGCCATAAAACAAGGGTTAATTTAACAAATTAACATATCACATAATATCCCTATATTATAACCGACCAACAAATAAGCTTAGGTAGGACACACTAGCGAAAGATTTACTCGTCTCTCCCCTCCTAGTTCTATTCCCCGATCTCTGCCAGAGATCATATCCTTAAGCTCTAATACCAACTGTGACGCCCCCAAAATAGGTATACAACACCCATTCTAAGTCACCAAGATACATGGTACAGAAACAACTACATCATTATTATTACAACATAAGAACTGTGAGTTTAAATACAAATATTGTCATCTAGACAATATTCACACTTAAATAAGTCCTCATTACAATTATTGATACATTATTTCACAAAAATGGTGAGAACTACTAAAATAACTTCTAGAACCATCATTCCATACCCCGACTAGTATTCGCTACATTCTCGCCTCCTAAGAAAATGGAACAAAAAGGAAAAGGGTGAGCTCAACTAGCCCAGTAAAGAACATTATGACTAAGATAATACAGAACAAATTATCGTTAGTCTTCAACAGGAAAAAATCTAATAGAATACATTAGACAACAAGTTTTAAATCAATATTCTCAGTGAAAAATAATAATTCATAGAAGAGTTACGTAAAGAATGAAATCTACTATTATCTATGAATTTAAAAGTCCATCATCAATATTTTATCCCTGTAACATCAATCAATATTCATCTTTGCACTACAAGCCAAAGATATTCATCAGTTGGTCATGTTCATCTAAACACATGTTCATCTTTGCACTACGGGCCAAAGATATTCATCAGAAATCATTCATCTTTGCACTACAGGCCAAAGATATTCAGTTATATCATCATTTAGGACTGAGGATGATGAAAAATATTTTAAAGAAAATGAATCCAGTGAAACAAAAGAATAAATATTAAGGATTCGTATTTCAGCTATTCCATGTGCAAAAATATCTCACAAGTAATCATAGTGGAGTAAAATTTAAGAATGATCAAAACATGGATACAATCAAAGCTAGTATCCATATTAGATATTTTGGACAAAAAGAAGAAAATTTCATTTTTCGGTGAATAGTGTCGTATTCGTGAATAGTGTCGTATACGTGAATAGTGATGTATACGTGAATAGTAACTTCGACACTAAAAGATACAAATTTCACAAAAAAAATATCATCATACTTCGTGAATAGTACTCGTGAATAGTAACTCATGAATAGTAACTCATGAATAGTAACTCCGACATGAAAAAGTTTCAAATTTGATAAAAAGTTCAGATCAATACTTCGACATAATGATATTGAATAAAATAATATCATTTAATAAGAAATAACATCCCTTACCTCAGCAAGAATAGTACTTCTGGTTGGAATATCAGATATAGTGCTGAAGGAACTTGCACCGTATAGCAACACTCAAAGTATAAAAATACTCACAAAATACGCTCGATATTATAGAGAGAGAAAGATAGAGAAATCTGTAGTTTCTGGTGTGATTTTCAATTCTAACCTAAGCACCCTATTTATAAAAAAATGCTTAGAACACCAAAGCATAAAATTTAATATAATATTAATATATATATATATATATATATATATATATATATATATATATATATATATATATATATATTAAATTCTTACGCCCACTTTCCTAGATCTGAATTCAATAACTACATCCCATGCAAGACCCACAATTAATGACAAAAATATTTTTTATATTAAAAATAATTAAAGCTTCTAAAAATCAATTATTTCAGAACTTCAGAACTTCAATAATTCATAATAAATAGTCCTTTTATCAGAAAAATTTGAATCTCGCGACTTTTTATAGGAAATTCAATTCTCTACAACTTTACAGAAGAAAGTTTTTCCAAATTTTAAACAAAAATTGACCGAAATCCATAAACGGACGATTTTATAGGCTATAATCAAATTTCAGTCAAGAAATGGGTCCATCAACATGTTTAACATGTTTTTAGTATTTATTGCAACAAAAATACTCCTCCTTATTTACTCATATATACCACATTCATTGTAAAACTATCACCATTATTATATTATAATAATATAATAAAATATTATTTTATCAGAAAAAATAAAATATCGATTTTCAACAATTGTCACTTAAAAAAATTTCTCCATCTATATCTACATAAAATAAATATTTTTCTCATCATATAAATCAATAATTAATTATTCATAAATAATATTACAGAATCACAATAATGACAACCAGACCGTTCCCAGGAAAGAGGGGACTTTCCAATAAGGATTTATCCTTACTGGCGCGCAATTAAATAACCTCTCCTTAGACACAACTTTCTAGACATTGTCAATAATATTATCTAATAATATTATTCAAATAATATAAATTATTACTTTGATAATGGAAAATACTGTGTAGTGACAATTTTTGAAACAACAGTAATATAAAATATCAACGCAGCAATTATTGAATCAATAAAATAAAATACTAAACAGTAATTACTGTAACAATTATTGAGTAGTGCCTTCTTACGTAAGAATCAATAATTGGTGCAATACCATGTACTACTGTGCAACAACGCGTATTACTATGTTTTAACCACCAGGTATTCCAACAGTATTAACGGTAACACCGTTATTTATAATCAACGTATACTTGTCGTTTTCTTCATCCAATCGCTTTCCGTTATGGGGCTCACACAAGGCTGCGCCGTCGTACAAATATTCTCCGACAGTAAGAATATTCTACGACCAAACGAATATTCCCCGACAATAATTAATATTTTATAACCACTTGTTCATTTAAAATATTTGCGTATTTTACCCATAACTAACCTCATTAATCAATACAACCATTACTATTTCAAAATAATAAATAGAGGAAATTAAATTTCATTTATAATAAGTTGGGGTCTTACATTAATAATATAAAATATTATGCAGATGATACTGTGACAATAATTAAATCAATAATATGAGAGATATGATGCAGCAATTACTGTAACAATAATTGAGTATAACTAAGTGACTTCTCACGTAAGCATTAATAATCAATACCGTGTGCTACTATGCGACCACGCGTATTACTGTACTTTTACTACCGGGTAGTTCAACAGTTTTAACGATAACACTTTCGCCATTATTTTTATAAAAAGATAATTCTGTCATTTTTTAACTACGACAATACTTCCGTTGTGGGGTCCACCAATGATTGTGCCGTCGTACGAATATTCCCTGTTAAAACGAATATTCTCCGACCAATCGAATATTATATAACCACTTGCTTACTTTGCAAAATTTATAAATAATACCCACAACTATAACATTATATCAAATCCACATCATAATATTCAAAAATATATTTCGAGAAAAATTATTCTTTATTCATAAAAGTTGGGGTCTTACATAAAATATCAACGCAGTAATTATTGAATCAATAAAATAAAATATTGAACAGTAATTACTATAACAATTATTGAGTAGTGCTTTCTTACGTAAGAATTAATAATTCAACAATAATGTGCAATACCGTGTGCTACTGTGCAACCACGCGTATTACTGTATTTTAACCACCGGGTATTCTAAAAGTGTTAACGGTAACAACTACTGTAAGACCCCGACTTATTAATGAATAAAATCAAATTTTCTCTAATTATTATTGTAAATAATAAGGTGTTAATTTGATATAATATTTTGGTTACGGGTGAAATGTGCAAAATTTACAAAATAAACAAGTGGTTATAAAATATTCATTTCTGTCGGGGAATATTCGTTTGGTCATGGAATATTCTTTCTGTTGGAGAATATTCGAACGACGGCGCAGCTATTTGTGGGCCCCATAACAGAAAATGGTTGGATGAAGATAACGACAAAATTGAGTTTTTATAATTAACGGCGTAATTGTTACCGTTAACACTGTTGGAATACCCGGTGGTTAAAAATACAGTACTACGCGTGGTTGCACAGTAGCACACGGATTGCACAGTATTTTTGAATTATTGATTCTTACGAAGGAAGGCACTACTCAATAATTGTTACAGTAGTTACTGTTCAATATTTTATTTTATTAATTCAATAATTGCTGCGTCGATATTTTATATTATCGTGCTTCAATAATTGTTACTGCACAGTATTTCCCATTATCAGATCAATAATTCATATTATTTGAATAATATTATTAGATAGCATTATTAGCAATGTCAAGAAAGATCTGTCTATGGAGAGGTTTGATCACCTAATTGCGTGCTAGTAAGGAGAAATTCTTATTAGAAAGTCCCCTCTTTCCTGGGAACGGCCTGGTTGTCATAAATGTGATTCTGTAATATTATTTGTGAATAATTAATTATTGATTCATATGATAAGGAAATATTAATTTTATGTGGATATAAATGAGGGATATATTTTTGTGGTTTAAAATGAAGGAGTTAATGTTGAGGTGTTTTAACAGTATTTTTGTCGGAATGGAGGTATTAAAAATCAAATTAGGATTTTTGAGATATTTTACGGGGGTTATAATTTTTAATCCGACCGTTAGATCGTTGTGATTTTTGGATATGTTATACATATAAAAGTTGAGTATATGTCCACAAATTTTGAACCGTTAAAAATGAACGTATGATTTGTTATGAATTTTACGAGATGACTGGTTCAGAAATTGTTGAATTTTCGGAATTTATCATTTTGGTGGAAAATTTTAGAATTGATGGGCCCCACTTTTGGTTGGTGAGAAAATGTGCTGAGATTTTTATTTAAATATGGTAGGTTTGAATAGTAGCAGGTAAAGCCATCAGGTTATAGGTCAAGTCAGCTTCGGCGTGCTAACATTTTTCTATAAATAGAGGACTAAGTTAGAATTGAAAATCACACCAGAAACAAGTTTTCTCTCTTTCTCTCTCTAGATTATTGAGTGCATTTTGTAAGTATTTAGATACTTTGTGAGTTTATATTCATCAGTGCAAGTTTTCTTCAGCCTTATACCGATATTCCGATCAGAAGTACTGGTATTTTTAGGTAAAGGGTGTTATATTCTTCTTAAAATGATATTTTCTTCAATATCATTATACCGAAATGTTGGTATAAACTTTTTATCAAATTTGAAATTTTTTGTGTCGGAGTTACTATTTACGTATACGGTACTATTCACGTATACGGCACTATTCACGAATACGACACTATTCACCGAAAAATGAAATTTTCTTCTTTTTGTCCAAGTTGTCTATTATAGTTACTATCTTTGATTGTATCCATGTTTTAATCATTATTTATGAATTCTGCTTCAAAATTGGTTATTTCGGAATATTATTAAACTTGGATAAACTGTAATACGAATCCTTAGTATTTGATCTTTTATCTTACTAGATTCGTTTTCTTTAAAATATTTTTCATCATCCTCAGTCCTAAATGATGATAGCAAAGATGAATGATTACCTGATGAATATCTTTGGCCCGAAGTGCAAAAGATGAACAGGTGTTGAGATGAACATGACCAACTGGTGATACAAATGAATATCTTTGGCCTGTAGTGCAAAGATGAATATTTGATTCAAGATGAATATTGATTGATGTTACAGGGATAAAATATTGATGATGGACTTTTAAATCTTAGAAGATAGTAGAATTCTTTCTCTACTTGACTCTTCTAATGGATTGCTATTTCCGCTGTAGTTATTGATCTAAAACTTGTTGTCGATTATATTCTATCAGATTTTTCCCTATTGAAAACTATTATAATTTGTTGTATATTATCTTAGTCATAATATTCTTTACTGGGCTAGTTGAGCTCACCCTTTTTTGTTCCATTTTTCTCAGGAGGCGAGAATATAGCGGGAACTAGTCGGGGTACGGAGTGATGTTTTCAGTCAGTGGTGTTAGCAGTCCTCATTATTTTATAAAATAGTGTGATAATAATTGTAATAAGGACTCCTTTTGAGTTTGTATACTCTCTAGTAGAGAATAATTGTATCCAAACTCACAGTATTGGGTTGTTGTATTTTACACAACAATTGTATTAATGAAGTTGTAGACATTTCTGTACCAAGTATTTGGCGACTCATAATGGGTGATGTATACCTATTTTGGGGGCGTCACAGTTGGTATCAAAGCTTAGGGATATGATCCCTGGCTGAGATGAGAGACAAGAACTAGGAGGGGAGAGACGGAGAATTCATTCGCTAGTATGACCTGACTAAGTTTATTTGGTATTTGTTTGGTCGATCAGAATATAGGGATAATATGTGACATGACTATTAACCCTTGTTTTATGGTAGTATTTAAGAATGGCAGCTGAGAACGTTAATAATAGAGTAAATCAGACCGTGGAGACACCTTTGATCACCACCCAGGGGAACGTGCAACAGGAAGGCAATATTCCTCCTGTAAACAACACTATCGAACAAATGATGAATGATGGGATGTTTAAAAGTTTCTTGAAGTTCATGCAAAACCAGACGAGGGAGACTCGAGAACAAAATACGGGTGGAAATTCTAGCAATGCGCGGCTTGTCACAGCCAAGCAGTTCAAAGAGTTGGGACCACCAGAATTTAAGGGAAACCCAGATCCGATCATGGCGGAAACGTGGGTCAAGAAAATTAACAAGATATTCGATGTCTTGGGATGCACGGAGGAACAGAAGGTTCCATTCGCCACTTTTATGTTCTGCGGTGAGGCAGACTACTGGTGGGAATCTGTGAAGCGTACCCAGCCTGACGCACTCATCATGTCTTGGGAAACGTTTCAGAAACTGTTCAATGACAAGTACTTTCCTAAAAGTATTCGTCATATGAAGGAGGTGGAGTTTATCAGACTGGAAAATAACATGACGGTGTCCTAGTACGAGGCGAAATTTGCAGAGTTATCCACGTTTGCACCTCATTTGGTCAAAAATGAGGAACGAATGACAAGGATGTTTCTGAGAGGTCTAAAGCTCGAGATTCGGCAATATCTTATCTCTCATAAATTTTCTTTATATTCAGATGTTGTAAACAGGGCTCAATTATTAGAGCGAGATAATGAGTATGTTCAACCGAGGGACCACAACCAGGGTTAGACCGGTGGCAGCGGTCATCGGAGCAATGACAACCAGAGGGAAGGAAAGCATTCGGACAAAAGCGGTAACCACTCTAGTGGTAATCGTGGCCGTGATAATAGAAGGAGCGAGTCGGGAGGAGATTTCAAAAGGAGAAGGTACAACAACGATAACGTGAAGACGTCACCACCAGCATCAACTATTTTTAGGGGAGGAGAACGACCACCGGTCGTATGTTACAAATGCGGGAAAGAAGGACACATCAGCCTAAACTGCCCACAACAGTTCAAGGTATGTTATAACTGTGGAAAGGAAGGTCATATAGCTAAAGATTGTCTTGTTGCGAAACCAAGTTCAACGGGGATAGTGACTCCGAAGGCTATTGCGGACAAGTCAAAATCGGTGGTTCCTGGAAGGGCGTTTGTCGTGACTGCCCAAAATGCGAGGAACCCAAACGAGGTGATCACGGGTAAGCTAATCATAAACTCTTGCGAAGTTTATACCTTATTAGATGCCGATTCTACCCATTCTTTTATTTCTCCTGCTTGTGCTCAACGTTTGAACTTGACTCCGGAGAAATTAGACTTTGACTTATCTGTTGAAACTCCGTTAGGAGAAACTTTCGTTACATCTACTGTTTATAAATCTTGCTTAATTCAAGTTGGTACCATAACATTACCTACCGATCTTCTTTCTTTGAAAATACTTGCATTTGATGTGATTTTAGGGATTGATTGGCTAACCTCTCATCATGCTAAAATTGATTATTTTCGGTTGTTAGTTTTCATATTCCTAACCAACCTGTTATACGAATTCAAACAACCAAACCACTAAAGTCAATTAGTGTCATATCAAGCCATAAAGCTATTCGTTTATTGAAAAACGGATGTCAAGCTTTCTTAGCCCATGTTACGGACTTGAACAAAAACACGTCAGATTTGAATAATATTTCTATTGTTAATGAATTTCCTGACGTATTTCCTGAAGAACTTCCCGGTCTACCCCCAGAACGTGAAGTTGATTTCTTTATTGACCTTGAACCTGGTACAAAGCCCATTTCTAAAACCCCATATCGAATGGCTCCTATTGAACTTCAGGAGTTAAGGGTCCAACTACAGGATTTGTTGGACAACGGTTTTATTCGTCCTAGTACATCTCCTTCGAGTGCTCCTGTGTTATTCGTAAAGAAGAAAGATGGTAGTATGTGACTTTGTATCGACTATCGGGATTTGAACCATGTCACTATCAAGAATAGGTATCCGCTACCTCGCATTGATGACTTATTTGACCAGTTGCAAGGAGTACAATTCTTTTCAAAGATCGATCTTCGTTCTGGATATCATCAGCTGAAGATTAAAACTGAGGATATTCCAAAGACTGCCTTCAGAACTCGGTACGGGCATTATGAATTCTTAGTCATGTCTTTTGGATTGACTAATGCTCTTGCTGCTTTCATGGATATGATGAACCGTGTGTTCAAAGAATATTTGGATCAGTTTGTTGCTGTCTTTATTGATGACATCCTTATCTATTCCAAAAGTCGTGAAGATAATGAGCGCCATTTGAAGCTAGTACTGCAAAGGCTTCGTGATAACAAGCTATATGCCAAGCTGAAGAAATGCGAGTTCTGGCTTGAGGAAGTAGCATTCCTTGGGTACGTGGTGTAAAAATATAGAGTATCTGTCGACCCGGCGAAGATTGAAGCCATACAAAGTTGGGAGCAATCGAAGTCGGTGACTGAAGTACGTAGCTTTCTGGGCTTAGCTGGTTATTATCGGAGATTCGTGGAAGGATTTTCTCGAATCGCTACTCCGTTAACTCAGCTGACTCGTAAAGATATAAAATTCGGTTGGAGCGAGGATTGTGAGAAGAGTTTTCAAGAACTCAAGAGAAGACTCATTTCGGCACCTGTTCTGACAATACCATCTAGTTCGGATGGATTTGTTATCTACAGCGATGCTTCAGGCAAAGGGTTAGGATGTGTTCTCATACAACATGGGAAAGTCATAGCCTATGCCTCGCGACAACTCAAAGAATATGAGAGAAATTATCCTACTCATGATTTGGAGTTGGCAGCAGTCGTTTTCGCGTTAAAGATCTGGAGACACTACCTGTATGGGAAAAAAGTGGAGATCTATATAGATCATAAAAGCCTCAAATATTTCTTCACCCAAAAGGAACTCAACACGCGGCAGCGACGTTGGCTCGAGCTGTTAAAAGATTATGATCATACCATCCAATATCATCTTGGAAAAGCGAACGTAGTAGCTGACGCATTGAGAAGAAGATCATACGCGGGTACGAGTGCAATGTTGTTAACACAAAGGCCCATTTTGTATAACTTGCAAAGGATGGAGATAGAGATGAAGGCTCCAAGTACCCACGTGCTGATATCAAATATACGAGTAGAACCGACTTTAATCGATAAAGTTAAAGTTACTCAAGCTACGGACATGGAGCTGATGCGTATGAAGAAAAAAGTACAAGAAGGTGCTATTCCAGAAGCAAGAATAGATGAAGAAGGAATACTTCGAGTCAACTCCAGACTTTGTGTTCTTAATGATTCTGACTTGAAGCATAGAATCATGATGGAGGCACACAACACACCGTTTGCAATCCATCCTGGGAGTACCAAAATGTATCACGATCTTCGACATACATTTTGGTGGAGCAATATGAAAAGAGAGATCGCGGAGTTTATCTCGAGGTGCTTAACTTGTCAACGTGTAAAGGCGGAGGATCAAGTGCCAAAGGGTCCATTACAACCACTTGAGATTCCGAAATAGAAGTGGGAACACATTACTATAGATTTCGTTACGGGTCTTCCCAAGGTATCTCAAGGCATAGATGCGATTTGGGTTATTGTTGATAGATTAACCAAGTCTACCCATTTCTTGCCTATACGGGAGACTTATTCCCTTGAACGTCTTGCTAGTATGTACGTAGATGAGATTGTGAGATTGCATGGCATGCCAGTATCCATAGTTTCGGATCGTGACCCAAGATTCACTTCACGATTTTGGGTTAGCTTGCAGAAAGCTATGGGCACAGATTTACGATTCAATTCGACATACCATCCTCAAACGGACGGACAATCAAAGAGAACTATTCAAACTCTTGAAGATATATTAAGACTCTGTGTCCTAGATTTCAAAGGGAGTTGGAATAAGTACCTACCATTGGTGGAATTTTTCTACAACAACAGTCATCAGGCAAGTATAGGCATGGCTCCATTCGAGGCGTTGTATGGAATAAAATGTCGCTCTTCAGTATGCTGGGACGAGGTGGGTGAAGCAACGTTGTTGGGACCAGAATTGGTACGCATAACTACAGAGAAGATCCAAATGATTCGACAACGTATACAAACGGCACAGGATCGACAAAAGAGTTATGCGGATCTTCATCGAAAGGATGTGGAATTTAATATTGGGGATCATGTATTGTTATGTGTTGCACCATGGAAGGGAGTTACAAGATTTGGGAAGAGAGGAAAACTCAATCCACGATTTGTCAGTCCATTTGAGATTCTTGACCGAATAAGAAATGTGGCCTATAGACTCGCATTACCTCCAAACATGTATCGTGTTCATAATGTTTTTCACATATCTGTGCTTCGTAAATATGTGAAAGACCCGAACCACATTATTGAGTTAGAACCGGACGAGATAGCCGAAGATTTAACATACGAGGAGGTATCTGTTAAGATATTAGATAGGAAAGAGCATGTCCTACGCACGAAGGTTATACCACAAGTTAAGGTTTTGTGGAGAAATCATGCTATTGAAGAAATGACCTGGGAGTTAGAATCAGAAATGAAAGCGAGGTATCCTCACCTTTTCGAAACACTAGGTACGTACGTCAATTTCGAGGACGAAATTTCATAAGGAGGGGAGGTTGTAAGACCCCAACTTATTAATGAATAAAATCAAATTTTCTCTAATTATTATTGTAAATAATAAGGTGTTACTTTGATATAATATTTTGGTTACGGGTGAAATGTGCAAAATTTACAAAATAAACAAGTGGTTATAAAATATTCATTTCTGTCGGAGAATATTCGTTTGATCGTGGAATATTCTTTCTGTTGAGGAATATTCGTACGACGGCGCAGCTATTTGTGGGCCCCATAACAGAAAACGGTTGGATGAAGATAACGATAAAATTGAGTTTTTATAATTAACGGCGTAATTGTTACCGTTAACACTGTTGGAATATCCGGTGGTTAAAAATACAGTAATATGCGTGGTTGCACAGTATTTTTGAATTATTGATTCTTACGAAGGAAGGCACTACTCAATAATTGTTACAGTAGTTACTGTTTAATATTTTATTTTATTGATTCAATAATTGCTGCATTGATATTTTATATTATTGTGTTTCAATAATTGTTACTGTACAGTATTTCCTATTTCAGATCAATAATTCATATTATTTGAAAAATATTATTAGATAGCATTATTGGCAATGTCTAGAAAGTTCTGACTAAGGAAAGGTTTGGTCACCTAATTGCGCGCCAGTAAGGAGAAATTCTTATTGGAAAGCCCCCTCTTTCTTGGGAACGGCCTGGTTGTCATAAATGTGATTCTGTAATATTATTTGTGAATAATTAATTATTGATTCATATGATAAGGAAATATTTATTTTATGTGGATATAAATGAGGGATATATTTTTGTGGTTAAAAATGAAGGAGTTAATGTTGAGGTGTTTTATCAGTATTTTTGTCGGAATGGAGGTATTAAAAATTAAATTAGGATTTTTGAGATATTTTGCGGGGATTATAATTTTTAATCCGACCGTTGGATCGTTGTGATTTTTGGATATGTTATACATATATAAGTTGAGTATATGTCCACAAATTTTGAACCGTTAAAAATGAACGTATGATTTGTTATGAATTTTACAAGATGACTGGTTCAGAAATTGTTGAATTTTCGGAATTTATCATTTTGGTGAAAAATTCTAGAATTGGTGGGCCCTACTTTTGATTGGTGAGAAAATATGCTGAGATTTTTATTCAAATATGGTAGGCTTGAATAGTAGCAGGTAAAGCCATCAGTTTGCAGGTCAAGTCTGCTTCGGCGTGCTAACATTTTCCTATAAATAAAGGGCTAAGTTAGAATTAAAAATCGCACCAGAAACAAGCTTTTTCTCTTTCTCTCTCTAGATTATTGAGTGTATTTTGTGAGTATTTAGATACTTTGTGAGTTTCTATTCATCAGTGCAAGTTTTCTTCAGCCTTATACCGATATTCCGATCAGAAGTACTGGTATTTTGAGGTAAGGGGTGTTATATTCTTCTTAAAATGATATTTTCTTCAATATCATTATACCGAAATGTTGGTATGAATTTTTTATCAAATTTAGAACTTTTTGTGTCGAGATTACTATTCACGTATACGGTACTATTCACATATACGACACTATTCACAAATACGACACTATTCACCGAAAAATAAAATTTTCTTCTTTTTGTCCAAGTTGTCTATTATGGTTACTATCTTTGACTGTATCCATGTTTTGATCATTATTTTTGAATTCTGCTTCAAAATTGGTTAATTCAGAATATTATTGAACTTGGATAAACTGTAATACGAATCCTTAGTATTTGATCTTTTATCTCACTGGATTCATTTTCTTTAAAATATTTTTCATCATCCTCAGTTCTAAATGATGATACAAATGAATATCTTTGGCCCGTAGTGCAAAGATGAATGATTACCTGATGAATATCTTTGGCCCGTAGTGCCAAAGATGAACAGGTGTTGAGATGAAAATGACCAACTGGTGATACAAATGAATATCTTTGGCCTGTAGTGCAAAGATAAATATTTGATTCAAGATTAATATTGATTGATGTTACAGGGATAAAATATTGATGATGGACTTTTAAATCTTAGAAGATAGTAGAATTCTTTCTCTACTTGACTCTTCTAATGGATTGCTATTTCCGCTACAGTTGTTGATCTAAAATTTGTTGTCGATTATATTCTATCAGATTTTTCTCTGTTGAAAACTAATGATAATTTGTTGTATATTATCTTAGTCGTAATATTCTTTACTGGACTAGTTGAGCTCACCCTTTTTGTTCTATATTTCTCAGGAGGCGAGAATATAGCGGGAACTAGTCGGGGTGCGGAGTGATGTTTTCAGTCAGTGGTGTTAGCAGTCCTCACTATTTTATAAAATAGTGTGATAATAATTGTAATAAGGACTCCTTTTGAGTTTGTATACTTTCTAGTAGAGAATAATTGTATCCAAACTCACAGTATTGGGTTGTTGTATTTTACACAATAATTTTATTAATGAAGTTGTAGTTGTTTATGTACCAAGTATTTGGCGAGTCATAATGGGTGATGTATACCTATTTTCGGGGTGTCACAACTACGCTGTTATTCAATTTTGTCGTTTTCTTCATCCGACCGTTATCCGTTATGGGGCCCACAAATGGCTGCGCCGTCGTACGAATATTCTCCGACAGAAAGAATATTCCACGACCAAACGAATATTCCCTGACAAATGAATATTTTATAACCACTTGCTTATTTTGAAAATTTTGCATATTTCACCCATAACCAAAGTATTATATCAAATTTATACATTATTATTCATAATAATAATTAGAGAAAATTTGATTTTATTCATTAATAAGTTGGGGTCTTACAATTATTATTATTGTTTTACGATTATATATCTAATTTGTTGGTGTTAGTGTGAGTGACGTGCTAGTATTTCCATCTAAGGAAGTAAGTAGGGTTAAATGCTTTATAGGTCACTGTACTATATGTCGACTTACAAATGGGTCACTGAACTTTTTTTTCTTACAGTCAACTCACTGAACTTGTATTTACTAACAAAACGTTAGAAAATCCGTTAAGTCTGTTGACTTTTAACGGAAATCTCCACTTCAGTAGCTGAGTTGGAAACAAGAAGCTTATGTGTCAATAATTATCCCACGTGGCATTTATTATGTGGATCTAAAAGGAAAATCTATAACAAAATAAATTAGAAAAGTTTTTCAAAAATATAAGAAAATAAATAATATATTTAAATATTTTTGTAATTAATATTAAATAAATTTTTGTTTAATTATTTACAAATATAATAATATAAATTAGAAAAGTTGGTCAAAACAACAAAAAATAAATGAAAAATATCTTTAATTATTTTTTAATTAATATCATATATATTTTTATTTAATTTTTCACAAATATATTAATATAAATTTAAAAATTTTGCCAAAAAATAAGAAAATAAATGAAATATATATTTAATTATTTATATATCATTTAATAAAAACAAAAAAAGAAATACTAAAATTCAAAATCAATACAGGTAATAGATTTACAAAAACTATTTACGCATTCAAAATCAATGCAGGTACTCATTCATGCACCATAACTATTTCTTTTCTTTTTTTTCATTTGGACTCTTTCTAGGGTTTCGACTCTGAATCTTAAGCTTGTCATAAAATCCTTCAAGTTTGTGTTAGGGATTCGGCGAATTGGGGATTTTAAAGAAACATTAAGATTTAAGGGTTGTAGATTAGATTGGAACAGAAAAGAAGAGGAAGGTGAGCTTGTTCGATGTGGTGGATGATAGGTCAGTCTCGAAGCTAAGCAAACCTAACAGAGACGGTCGTACTCACAGAGAAGCTTGTTTTCATCCAGAATTTTTATAAATTAAGATTTTTAATTTTATAATTTTTAAAATTTATTTTATACTTTAAAATATTTTTTTTCTTTTTTTCATAAAAATTTTCCTCCAACTCCACATCTTCACTGCCACGTCGCATAATAACTGTCACATAGCCTTTTTTCAGACAAGTCAGCTGCCACGTCATCATTTCCGTTAAGTCAACCTTGACTTAACGGTTTTTGTAACTTTGTATTAGTAAATTAAAGTTCAGTGAGTTGACTGTAAGAAAAAAAAGTTCAGTGACCCATTTGTAAGTTGACCTATAGTAGAGTGACCTAGAAAACATTTAACCCGAAGTAAGTACTTGCAGTTTCTATATTAGGGCGGAGAAAACATTAAATTCACACCTTCCTGTCTCCCAAAGAGATTAAAATGAAACGAGCTTTCTATATTATTATTATTATTATTATTATTATTATTATTATTATTATTATTATTATTATTATTGTAGGTAACTATAAATAAGCTAATTATTAAAATTTGGAATTATTCAAATGACCACCTACGTACGCTACATTCAACTTTGAAATATTCTTTTTTTAATCGTTTCTTCTCTTCAAAACAACTAGTAAAAAATTAAAAATAAAATAAATATATTCATCCCATCAGATATAATGAAGCAAGCGCAAAAAGAAGGAACCATCCTCCTGCCCACAGCCACAAATAGGTAGGGAGTAAGTACTATGTTCACACCCTAACCCCACCAGCAAAGGCAAGGCAAGGCAAGGCAAAACATGTTCCAGATACTATTATTCTATCAATTTATGTTGTTGATAAGCTGAA
Source organism: Panax notoginseng (assembly GCA_016801055.1). Taxonomy (NCBI): domain Eukaryota; kingdom Viridiplantae; phylum Streptophyta; class Magnoliopsida; order Apiales; family Araliaceae; genus Panax; species Panax notoginseng. The sequence continues at coordinate 20,913,396 of CM029016.1, forward strand.
AGTCCATAAATATATATATACATATGTTGTTTAAGATGCAATTACAAAATACAAGAGAGAGAACACACAAGGCATCACAGTTGGATCTAATTATTAGCGATGACAAAGAAATGAAGATTGGTAACTGGTAAGAACCTTAAACATTACTCTAATGGAATGGATATGTCCTGCTTGTGCAAAATAAAAAAAACAGAATCGCACATTATTACAAATCTCCCACATGAAGAAGTTCGTGGCACTATATGCATATTATGGAATTACCCTCTCCAGTTATCTCTGTGTGCCTTATCTCCCGCAGAGCATCAACAGGGGACTTGCAACCAACCCTCTCCTATTGAATAACCAAGTTTTTCAATGTAAGATCCATATGGCACATGTGTAAGACCCCGAATTTTATGAAATCAAAGTATTCAATTTTTTCTTATAATTACTATTCAGTAAATGGTTAAATTGATAAAAGTTTAAAGTTAAATGTGATATATGAAAAAAATTTAAAATAAGCAAGTGGTTATAAAATACTCATTGTTGTCGGGGAATATTCGTTTGGTCGTGGAATATTCTTCCTGTCGGGGAATATTCGTACGACGGCGCAGCCTTTTGTGGGCCCCATAACGAAAAGCAATTGGATGAAGAAAACGACAAGTTTTAGTTTTTATAAATAACGGCGTAGTTGTTACCGTTAATACTGTTGGAATACCCAATGATTAAAAAATAGTAATACGCGTTGTTGCATAGTAGCACACGGTATTGCACCAATTATTTATTCTTACGTAAGAAGGCACTACTCAATAATTGTTACAGTAATTACTGTTCAGTATATTTTATTTTTGATTCAATAATTATTGCGTTGATATTTTATATTATTGTTATTTTAATAATTGTCACTACATAGTATTTTCCATTATCGGAGCAATAATTCATATTATCTGAATAATATTATTAGATAACATTATTGGCAATGTCTAGAAAGTTCTGTTTAAGGAGAGGTTTGTTCACCTAATTGCGCGCCAGTAAGGAGAAATTTTTATTGGAAAGCCCCCTCTTTCTTGGGAACTGTCTGGTTGTCAATATTGTGATTCCGTAATATTATTTGTGAATAATTAATTATTGATTTATATGATAAGGAAAATATTCATTTTATGTGGATATAGATGGAGAAAATTTTTAAAGTGACAATTGTTGAAAATTGATATTTTATCTTTTCTGATAAAATAATATTTTATTATATTATTATAATATAATAATGATGATATTTTTACAATGAATGTGTGATATATGAGTATATGAGGAGGAAGAGTATTTTTGTTGCATTAAATGATTAACACATGTTTTGTGTGTCGGTGGACCCCATTTCTTGACTGAAATTTGATTATAGCCTGTAAAATAGCCCGTTTGTGAATTTCGGTCAATTTCTGTTTAAAATTTAGAAAAACTTTCTTCTGCAAAGTTGTAGAGAATTGAATTTTCTATAAAAGATCGTGAGATTCAAATTTTCTGATAAAAGAAATATTTATTATGAATTATTAAAGTTCCGAAGTTCTGAAATAATTGATTTTTGGAAGTTTTAATTATTTATTTTATGAAAAATGTTTTTTCTTACTTTTTCTAGAAGGTTAGCATGTGTGAATTGCTGAAAATCAGATTCAAGAGGTGGGCTTGACAATTATATAAATATATTAATATTTTATTAAATTTTCTGTTTTGGTGTTCTAAGCATTTTTCTATAAATAGGGTGCTTAGGTTAGAATTGAAAATCACACCAAAATTGAAGTTTTCTCTCTATTTCTCTCTCTATATTAGTGAGCGTATTCTTGTGAGTATTTTAATGCTTTGAGTGTTGCTATACGGTGCAAGTTCGTTCAGCGTTATTCCAGTCAGAAATACTACTCTTTTGAGGTAAGGGATAATAAGGGATTGTAAGAGATGTTATTTCTTCTTAAATGATATTATTTCTTCAATATCATTATGCCGAAATATTGGTTAGAAATTTTTATCAAATTTAAAACTTTTTCATGTCGGGGTTACTATTCATGAGTTACTATTCACGAGTATTATTCACGAGTTACTATTCATGAATTACTATTCACGAGTACTATTCACGAAGCATGATGATATTTTTTATGAAATTTTTATCTTTTAATATCGGAGTTACTATTCACGTATACGGCACTATTCACCGAAAAATGAAATTTTCTTCTTTTCGTCCAAAAAATTTATTCTGGATACTAGCTTTGATTGTATCCATGTTTTGATCATTCTTGAATTTTACTCCACTATGATTATTTATGAGATATTTTTAGACATGGAATAGCTGAAATACGAATCCTTAATATTTATTCTTTTGTTTCACTGGATTCGTTTTCTTTAAAATATTTTTCATCATCCTCAGTCCTAAATGATGATATAACTGAATATCTTTGGCCTGTAGTGCAAAGATGAATGATTTCTGATGAATATCTTTGGCCCGTAGTACAAAGATGAACAGGTGTTTAGATGAACATGACCAACTGATGAATATCTTTGGCTTGTAGTGCAAAGATGAATATTGATTGATGTTATAGGGATAAAATATTGATGATGGACTTTTAAATTCATAGATAATAGTAGATTTCATTCTCTACGTAACTCTTCTATGAATTATTATTTTTCGCTGCGAAGATTGATTTAAAACTGGTTGTCTATTGTATTCTATTAGATTTTTCCCTGTTGAGGACTAACGATAATTTGTTCTATATTATCTTAGTCATAATGTTCTTTACTGGGTTAGTTGAGCTCACCATTTTCCTTGTTGTTCCATTGTTCTTCTCAGGAGGCGAGAATGTAGCGAGTACTAGTCGGGGTGTGGAATGATGGTTCTAGAAGTTGTTTCAGTAGTCATCACTATTCTGTAAAATAATGTATTAATAATTGTAATGATGACTTATTTGAGTGTGGATATTGTCTAGATGACAATATTTATATTTAAACTCACAGTTTTTATGTTGTATGAATAAAGTTGTAGTTGTTTCTGTACCATGTATTTGACGACTCAGAATGGATGATGTATACCTATTTTGGGGGCGTCACAACATGAAGGAAGCGATATGACATGCCCTTCTCTAATATGCTAAAATCACTCCCGCCAGAACATACAATTGTAAAGAAAGAAAGCAATACTTGGGGACTCTTTTGAATCTCCACAACTGGTTCAACCCGGGTCGAGTTTCATTTTCGTTACCTACTTCACTTAGATTCTGACCAACACAATACTAGTTATTTCTATCCTAAGCTGGCGTAGTTCTGACTTCTCAGGTTTGCTACACAGACCATTCAGCTTCAAGGTCTTACTTTGCAGTACATAAGGTGGTGTCCATATTTTTTTAGCGGTTTTCTATTTTTGTTCGTTTTTTTAACCTACAGAAAAAGTAAATAAAATAAAATAGAGGTACAAATACCTGAACCTCTGGTATGTCAACTCGCATAAATGGATTAGTGATAAAAAACATAAACTATGAAATGAAGAACTCTTTATTCTTTATTATTTACATAATGAAGTTATAGCAGAGTATTTATAATACAACTTTCTAACTGGGAATAGCTACTCTGTTCCAGCTTTAAACTAACTATACTACATTTGGTTTTGCCACATGTGCTAAACACCTTTGTATTTGATGCTTCAGTTCAGTTACTTGTGACTTAGAATGATCTTGTAATGCAGCAGCAGCAACATGGGCACCATGATATGTATCAACTCTATTACTCCCCCCACAAATGGGAGGTCCACAAGGATTGTGGAGTCCCAATTTGGAAATGATAAACCAGTGAGCAGTACGTCCCAAAGGTTTAGTAAAAATGTCAGCAAGTTGTTGAGAACTGGGAATAAACACAGGTTTAATGAACTGAGCTTGAACTTTGTCTCGAACAAAATGGCAATCCCCTTCAATATGTTTTGTCCTAGCATGAAGAACAGGATTGGACGCTAATGAAATAGTAGACAAATTATCAACATGTAGGGTAATGGGAGTAGAAACATGAAGGCTCAAATCTGATAAAAGGCTGTGTAACCAAACTAGTTCACATGTAGCATCAACGACCGAGCGATATTCTGCTTCAGCAGAAGAACGACTGACCACAGATTGCTTTTTAGCACCCCAAGAAATCAATGAATTCCCAAGAAACATGCAATAACTAGATATAGATCGTCTTCCCCCATTCTGGCCAGCCCAATCACTGTCAGAATAAGCTGTCAAGTCCAAATTACTAGAGGAAGAGAAAAATAAGCCCATGCCAATGGAACTCTTCAAGTACCTCAAGACTCGTAATGCAGCTCTCATGTGATCTTGACAAGTAACTTGAAAAAATTGACTGAGATGATTAACTCTGTAGCAAATATCTGGGCGAGACATAGTGAGATATTGTAATTTGCCAATCAAACATCTATAAGAAGTGACATCCAGAAGACACTCACTAGTAGATTCATGAAGTTTTAGATGTTGTTCCATAGGAATGGAAAAAGGCTTTGAATCAAGAATGCCAAAATCATGAAGTAAATCAAGAAGGTATTTCCTTTGATGAACAAAAATACCTTGAGAAGATCTACTGACTTCTAAACCCAGATAATACTTTATATGTCCCAAATCTTTGATAGTGATGGCCGAATGTAACATGTGTTTCAACTGAAGTATTTCTTGCTCATTAGAACCTGTGACTAAAATATCATCCACATAAACAATGACCAAGGTATAGGCTGAAGAGGTTTGAGAGATGAACAAAGAATAATCAACTTTAGACTGAGTGTAACCAGCAGATAATAATGCACTTGTTAGTTTGGCAAACCATTGACGTGATGCTTGTTTTAAACCATAGAGGGATTTGTTGAGTTTACAAACTTGTGTAGACTGTTTCAGAATAGAAGAACCAGGTGGAGGTGTCATGTATACCTCCTCGAGTAAATCACCATGGAGGAAAGCATTGTTGAAATCAAGTTGATGAATAGGCCATCCTCTAACAGAAGCAATAGCTAACAAAGCTCGAACAGTTACCATTTTAGCCACGAGAGCAAAAGTTTCAGTGTAATCAATGCCTTCAGTTTGAATATACCCTTTAGCCACCAAACGAGCTTTATACCGTTCCACACTGCCATCAGCATTATATTTCACCTTAAAAACCCATTTACAACCAATAGGAATGTGACCAGAAGGAAGAGATGTAACAGTCCAGGTGTTATTATCTTCTAAAGCAACGAACTCCTTATTCATTGCATCAACCCAGTTAGGATCGCGGATAGCTTGTGTATAACTGGTAGGCTCTTGAATAACAACCAAATTACTAATAAAGTGCAAGTGAGATGGAGCAAAAACACCATATCATAAGTAATCGGTGATTGGATATTTAGAAACAAGAGAAGACATATGAGAATGTGGAACCAAAGAAGGAAAATGATACTGAGAATGCCAAACAGGTTTGCTTTTAGGTCGAGTAGAAACTCTAGGAAAAGCAATAGGAGAAACAGTAGGTGGAGAAATATGAGATGGAGAAGATGTAGAAGGAACAGTAGGTGGAGAAGATTGGTTTGAGGAATCGTGTGCAACAGGAAGAGATGAAACTGGAGAATCCAAGGAAGAATGATCAGATGAGCTTGTGACTTGGGAAGAATCAGTAGAAAACTGTGTACAAGGGGTGTGAGAAATATCAACATTATTAAAATGAGTGATGTCATGTTGTTGGATAAATGGCTGAGTTGGAGGATTAGAATGTGTAGATAAAAAAGGAAAACTGGTTTCATGAAAGATAACATGACTAGAAACAAAGACTTGTTTAGTTTCTAAATTGTAAAGCTTGTAACCCTTTTGTGTAAGAGAATATCCTAGCAATATAGCTTTAACAGCTCTAGAGTCAAATTTATCAAGAGTATGCTGAGAAGCAAAAAAAAGACAACCAATAGTCTTAAGATGAGAATAAAATGGAGGCTTATGAAATAAGATCTCATAAGGAGTCTTAAACTGAAGAACATAACTAGGTACCCTGTTTAAAAGATAAGTAGAAGCAAGAAGACAATCTCCCCAGAAAACTTTGGGTAAACCACTTTAAAATCTTAGGGCCCTAGACATGTTTAAAAGAGTTCTGTGTTTGCGTTCCACAACACCATTTTGTTGTGGTGTTTTTGGACAAGAAGTATGATGTAACACTCCCAATTTGGTGAGAATGGTAGATATAAAATGATTGCAAAATTCAGTCCCATTATCACTGCGGAAAGTTTTAATAGATTTACCAAATTGGGTATGAACTGAAGTAAAAAAATCTTTCACGATTTTAAAAACATGTTGCTTAGTAGACAAAAGAAAAGTCCATACAGCACGAGAAAAATCATCCACAATGGTCACAAAATATTTAGAACCATTTCGAGTAGCAATCTTATAAGGACCCCATAGATCACAATGAATTAGTTCAAGCAATTCATGAGAGCAATTGGAACTAGAAGGAAAAGGTAAACTAGTTTGCTTTGCTAATGGACATACACAACATTTATCACAACTGTCTGCTTTTAGAGAAGAAGAAATTGCTGGAATTTTATTTAAAAGAAAAACAGGTACATGACCAAGTCTTTGATGCCAAAGACTTGTAGGAGATGATTGAACAGCATTAGCAGCAACATTAGAAGGAAAATGCAAGATGTGTAGGCCATTAGACAAGTCACCAGTTGCTATTTTGTGCATCTAATGTTGGTCCTGTACCACACATAAAGAAGCAGTAAATTGAACATGTAAATGTGAATCAATAGCAAGCTTGCTGACTGACAACAAATTACATGTAAAAGAAGGTATAAAAAGGACTTTGTGCAGAATGATATCAGTAGTTAATTGAACAGAACCAGTATGAGTGACTTGAACAACACCCCCATTTGGCAGACTAACCAGGATAGGAGTATGTAAAGGAGTTAAAGAATGAAAAAGATCCTTAGAACCTGTCATGTGATCAGTTGCTCCGGTGTCCACTATCGAAGCATGTTTATTAGAATTGGCAAAAAAAACAAAAGTAGAAACCATACCAGCAACATGATCATCAGGACTATCAGGTATTTTGTCAAACATGGAGAATAACTGATTCATTTGAGCCTGAAGATGTTGTATAGGATCGGATCCAGAATCATCATCTGTGACAGTAGACACTTGCATTGCCTTGCCTACATGAGGACTAGAGTGAGACTGTGCCTTGTATCCAGATAGAGTAGGATTCTTCTTAGTGGAAAATTGATTGGAACCTTGAAATCTTGAGACATTAGGACCAAAAGAAGATCTGTGTTTGGTCCAGTTAGCAGCTGGATGACCAGGTGGATATCCATTCAGCCTATAACAATCCTCTCTTATGTGACCATCTTTGTGGCAATAAGTGCACCAACCGTCCTTAACAGTTTTGTGGAAATGAGAAGGCGGTTCATAATGTTTGGAAGTGGCAGCTTGTACAGAACGGGGATACTGTTCATAATGTCTGGAAGTGGCAGCTTGTATAGAACTTGGATAATATGCACCAGGATTAGTGTCCATATTAGTAGAACTGGAAATATTATGGAAATGCATGTCATGACCAGATCCATATGTCATTTGTTATTTGCCTAAATTGGCAGAATGAGCAAACATGGCAGTACTATTGTTAGGACTAGGAACATATTCTTGGCGTTGTCGTTCATCTTGCCTGATAAGAGCAAATGCTTGGGCTACATTAGGTAAAGGTTGCATCATTAAAATTTGCCCCCTAGCATTGACATAACTTTCCTCTAATCCCATAAGAAATTGAGTAAGTTTCCTTCTCTGATCTTGTTCATCTAGAATCCGAGAAGCTCCACAAGTACACAAAGGAGGAGTCTGTAAAGCCAAGTACTCATCCCAAATACCTTTCATCCTGTGGTAATAATAATCAACAGAGGCAGTTCCTTGCTCCAAAGTATACAAATCTCTGAGCAACTGATAAATTCTATGGCCATCAACGGTAGAAAAACGATTTTGAAGTTCTTTCCAAATTGAGGTAGCAGTGTGTATAAAATTCATGCTATTACTGATTTCTTCATAAACGCAATTGAGGATCCAAGAAGTCACCATGTCATTAACTCTTTCCCATTGTGCAAATATAGGAGAAGTAGTAGCAGGTATTTCATAAAAACCATTCACTATGCCCATTTTATTCTTAGCAGATAGTGCAATAGCCATGGATCTTTGCCAAGGATTGTAGTTGTCCGAACCAGTTAATTTTTTAGAAATTAGTTGTATTCCAGGTTGATCATTATTCTGCAAATACAGAGGATGTGTATTAGAATCCATGGAGACTGTTATTTGGTCAAAATGATTACCAATATCATGTGTAACAGGAAGTTGAGTGGTAGCAATACTAGTAGGAATACCAATTCCAGTAGAAGATCCAGCTCCATTGTTAGAAGAGGATCCAGCTCCATTTCCAGAAGTAGGTCCAGATCCATTATTGGATCCTACACCACGACCCCAAGCAACTGGTGGAGAATTGATGTTAGGATTCACCATTGATGATTTGCGAAGAAAATCGCACAAAACAGAGGAACAAGTTAAAATTGATGGAAGAAAACCCTAATTGATCAAAGAAAACCCTAATTGATTGAAGAAATCAAGTAAAACAGATGAAAAACACAAACAAGAAATCAATTCGCACGATGAAACGAGATCGAGTAAACAAAATGAAATCACAAAACAAGAAATCGAGAAATGAAATAAAACGAGATCGATATTGCTCTGATACCATGATAAAAAACATAAACTATGAAATGAAGAACTCTTTATTCTTTATTATTTACATAATGAAGTTATAGCAGAGTATTTATAGTACAACTTTCTAACTGGAAATAGCTACTCTGTTCCCACTTTAAACTAACTGTGCTACATTTGGTTTTGCCACATGTGCTAAACACCTTTGTATTTGATGCTTCAGTTCAGTTACTTGTGACTTGGAATGATCAGCAGCAGCAACATGGGCACCATGATGTGTATCAACTCTATTAGTTAGTTTCCAATTCTTCTTCAATGGTTGAAGGAACAGTAGGAAGTCCCAACTGTCTCTGCTGCTGAGCCCATGAAAGCTTTTGAGCTATTCTCGCATTGTCTGGTTCAACTGTCATTGCAAACTGCAAGTTCTTCACTGTATACTGAAGAATTAGATATTATTTGACTCTCCCTATAGTAAAAAGGAATTACTAAGCTTATGCTAATATTAAACTGCGTAGGTTCAAACCAGGAATAAAGTTCTTTGGTTCTTTTCATAAATTTTGGATTATTTATAGAGAGTTAGTTTCGTACTCATAAACTCCAACCAAAAACCGCATACGATACTAGCCAATGAAACCAAGAAGAATTCTTATAGAAGAAACTTAAATAAGAAGCAAGTGGACTAACAGACCAGCAGACTTGTCTAATTTGTATGTCCCATGCACAGGTTTGATTCAGAACTGAGTGGAAAATGGCTACTGAATTTCAAACAACTGGACATCCAAATTGAAACAAGGTCTTATCAAATATTAAGAATGTAGGGAAACTATGGCATCCTCTGGCTGCAGCAGGTCCCTCAAGGTGATATTTGTGGACGGACATTGAGGTTGTCCCCATATATGAAACAGTACTTGGAAAAGCAGAGATTACAAATGAGATACATCTTAATATTCGGCAGCATAAATTTGCACTTACAATTTCTGGACCACATCAAAGGATGGATGGCAAGTGAGGGAGGAAACGATAACAATTTCATAGAAATAAGCCAAGCCAGAAGAGTATTATATGACAAGTGTTAATGCCTACTTGTTAATGTCTATTTTGGCCTTCTTGCATGACTTACAAAGTCTCTTACCTTCTTGCATTAGCACCTTCTTCGATTTCTGAGTTAAAAATCAGCTAAACATGATAGCCATCTGGCTACCTTTCTTTGATCTAAGAAGATAAAATAAAGTTTTTCTTTAGAAAGGTTTTATTGGAGGAATGTCATACAAATATTGCACAGTTACAAAATAAGATTCAATGAACTTATAACATTCGGTGAGTATATGAAATATCTGAGTTAAGGGGGAAGGGAGGGTTTATCTCACATTTCTCTCACTACCAACACTCAGCCGAAAGCCAACAAGCTACAAGGAGCCGAAACCAATCAAGGATAAATTGTTGTGATGATGCCACTCAAATGCAAACTCATTTGTGTCTTGATATTAATTTAGTTATGATTTAACAATGTATTATGTTGTCCCAATGAAATATGGTATCATGGTGGCAGAAGCCACACTCTACATATTCGACAACAAATAACAAAGGAAAAGCAAATGCTTAGCAGAGAAAAAAACAAAGGAAAATCAAATATGAATACAATCATACCAATAATTCAATGTACCTGAGGAGAAATCTCCAAAGAGTGTACACATGCAAAGTTAAAAATATTAGTATATTTTACCTCATGGCCGCAGTAAACACGAGTAGGCTTTGGCAACGAACCCAAGGTCACACATAGAGATTGATACATCTGCTCTGCTGTGCCCTCGAAGAACTTACCACAACCAGCAACAAACTATAAAACAGATCATAAGAATTGTAATTAAGAGCACACGACCTATATTCTATTTTGTTAACTAATGAAATATGACATACATTGTTGGGTAATTAACTAAGAGCATAAGGAGCAATTAGTAATTTGACATGTTATCATAGCTTTGGTATCACAAGTACTTGGCTTAAACTGTACCCTATTTCCCCATTATGTTGTTAGTGTAATTGCATTACGTTTTGTATATATATGATGCAACATAATCTGTCTCTACACATGTAAGCAGATGTTGCACATGACATGGAGTGTAGAAGAATATTATATATTTCTTACTCAATTTCTACCTATTAGAACTTTTAGATCAGCGGGAATGGGTAAGTAAGCAGTAACTGAATAAATTAGTTATCGTGGTGAAACCAATGCCGTTATTCTACTAATGGATAAAATTTTATTTTTTTATTTGGGGGAAAATAATTACAGGTACATAACATCGCAAACCACAAACCTTTTAGGAAATCTAGATTTCTACTTCTTTCTCAATAAATCATGGCAATAAACAGATAATATCTCGAGATTGATTGATTGATTGTGTGTGTGTGTGTGTGGGTGAGAGAGAGAGAGAGAGAGAAAGAGCACTTTCTGCACTCACCAGTGTGTCTCCTGTGAAAACAGCAGGGTTCTCTTCTTCTTTGCCAGCAACATAATAACTTATATGACCTTTTGTATGGCTATAGGAGCATCACAAAGAAAATATTACACTCGAGTGAGAAAGAACTAATATAGCAGCAACCATACCACCTAAATACAGTAACAAATCTTTAGAAATATGTATCTAAATACAATGCATTCACCGTAAGGATCACAATAATGAAATTTTAAGGAATTAGTCGTATCACAAGCTCTAAAATATCCACCAATATATGAAATGACAAATTCAACATGATATAATCCAAAAGGTCAAATTAGCAATAAATATCAGTAAGATGTGGGACAACATAATATAGTGCTCCCTCCATTCCACAAAAAGACTCATTTGCAAAGTTTACAAATTTTAAGGATATCTTTTATTCCATATTTACACAATTACTCAAATAAATTGACCGTTTACTGCTAAGTTTACTAGTGATAACATGATAATGGAAGTGTGATGATAACCTTGGGGATATTGTGTCACTCTATCAAAAGAAATGAGACTCTTTTTTTTGGAAAGAAACAATAAAGGAAGAAGAAGAAGCGAAATGGGACAAAGGGTGAACATGGCCACATCATTGTTGAACTAAGGGAGTTTAAACAAAGATTGTAGGCATAACAGAGTTGAAGAAACAAAATGAAATTAATATAAATCACACACATATACATGATAAAAATATATATAGGAAATAGCATACCAAGGCGTGTGAAGAGACAATATGCTGATATCATCACCGAGTGAAAACTTATCACCATTATCCACCTCATTAGTACACCCCTTGACATTATCAACAGAGCCACCATAAACTTTAATCCCAGGAACCAGTTGCTTTATATTTTCATTGCCTCCAGCATGATCCCTATGAGGATATTTTCAATCAATCAATTAAGTATATATATATATATATATATATATATATATATATATATATATATATATATATATATATATATATACAAGTATGTAAAAGTGTTAAAGAAAAAGCATATAATAAGCCAATAATAACATAAACATCAAAGAAAAATCCAATTATTAACTCTCTGCAAATTAATAATTGATAGAAATAGAAAAAGCTAAAAGTGAAAGGAAGGACATACCAGTGGTGGTGAGTGGTGAGAACAAGCTTTAGGTCAACCCCGTATTCTTTAGCAAGCTGAAGAACCTTTTCAGGTTCAACTGGATCCACCACTGCGCCTTCATTAGTTGCCTAGTCGATTATTCTGCAACAATTAAACAGTTCACCGCTTATATTTACATAATAATTCATATATATAATTAGCAGTGTGTATCTAACAGGAAACCCATATATTAGTAATAAAAATGCATAGATTGTTCATATAAGTACGAGTAGTTGTCTTTGAATTATTTTCATCTCTCTAAGTCGGATCCCCGCCAATGGAACTACTAGTATTGTTCAGTGTAGGAGTAACTGCGGTGACGCTGAAACGTTATATCTCGAACTGGATGACGTGTAGGGAGGAAACGTCTACGTCGTGTTTGGCTGATTAGCCAGCCGATTAGGCTATAAGATATAAGCAGTAATATAGACAGCGTGTTGAAAAAAGAAAAAAAGAAGAAGGTTTATCCAAAATCTGCGTGAGAATGGAATGAGCTATTTTAAATTTAGCTTGTTCATGGAGAATTCAAACTTATAAATCTTCATTTTAATTCAACTGTCAGTATTAAATGTTTATATTTTAATTCTAAACGTAAATCAAATAAATTAAACTATTTCAAAATTTCGCAAATCTGACTGAAAAAAGATACGCTGTTTTTTTTGGGACTAATCCTCGGAAACATGGTAGAACACCAAAACAGAAACCTCTCCCAATAAAATTTGGAACATCCACAAACCCAGATTTTTGCTGCTTAAGCATAGAACTGTTATATGTAATATATAGTATTATTTAATATATATAGATATGATAAAACAGAACATAATTATATATATATATATATATATATATATATATATATATATATATATCACAAAAAATATTAATAAATAAATTCAAATCCTTTGAATTCACAAAGTCTCCTTAGAGCAAATTTATTCCCTCACAGGTGCTAAGGATTAATGAATAATTGCTTCCCAAGATAAAACGGATTTCAATTCTTAATTAGTAACACTACAAAATTAAGAATTCGTTAAACTCAAATTCTATGTTATGAACTCGAACTTTACTATTAATAATAATGATGCATGAAGAAAACAGAAGAAAACTTACTGCACAATTTTACTGCAGAAAACGGGATTTTGCAGTGTAGAACGGAAACAGAATTACTGTAGAACGGGAGTCTGCCAGAACGGGACTTTGTTTGACAGAAACGGAAAACGGGAACTATCTGCAGAAACGGGATTTTTGCAGAAGGGAAGGAACGGAACGGGACGCAGAAACAGAACAGTGTAATCAAACTTATGCAGAAAATGTAATACCACATAGTTTATTTATAGAATAATTAGGCAGTTTATTACCGTTAGGACGCGTCAACCGCCCAGACCCACGAACCCGACCCGTTACCCGACCCATCAATTTTCTCATTCAATTCTTAATGGATTTGAACACATAAATATATATTTTATCAAACCCATTTAACATGATATAAAAAGTAGGATAAGTGAACAGAAGACCAGTATTAATACCATGAACGTCAAAAGTTTTTAGAGTTGAAGAATTGGCTTTAGATGTTATAAAAAGCCACATATAATCATGAAACTTGAAACAGGTCCGAGCACTACAATTGGTACAACCACAACATCCAAGTAAGCTCCTGAACTTGTAGAATTTTTCTATGGTCAACGCTTTTGTGAACACATCTGCAATTTGGTCCTCTGTGCTGCAAAATTCTAGTTTTACTTCACCTTTTGCTACGAGCTCTCAGATGAAGTGATGACGAAGCTCAATATGTTTAGTTCTTCCATGAAAAACTGGATTTCGAGTCATCGCGATGCTGGACTTGTTATCACAGAATATGGTTGTTGGCCTCTCTTGTTTCTCCTTTAAATCACATAATATCCTCCTCAACCACACAACTTGACATGCGGCTTTTGTAGCAGCTACATATTCAGCTTCAGAACTTGATAAAGCAACTGAGTGTTGCTTATTTGTTCCCTAAGATATCATTCCAGAACCAAGACCAAGGGCAAAACCGGAAGTACTTTTTCGATCATCTGCGCAACCTGCCCAATCACTATCAGTATAGGCGATTAACTTAAAATTATCAACATTATGATACCTGATCCCATAGTTAATCGTGCCACGAACATATCTCAAAATTCTTTTTGTTGCACCATAATGAACTTTGCTTGGATTCTGCATAAAGCGTGATAACAAACTAACAGCGAACATTATATATGGCCTTGAATGAGTGAGATAAATTAATCCTCCGACTAAACTTCGATACTTTTTCAAATCACATCTTTTAGCTCCATCATCTAACACCAGTTTTTCATTGGTGTTCATTGGGGTTTTTGCGGGATTACAACTTGACAGTTTAAACTTCTTCAACAGATCATTAGCATATTTTTCTTGACACAAGAAAATTCCGTAAGAATCCTGAACAATCTCCATACCCAAGAAGTAATGTAGTAGTCCCAAATCTGTCATCTCAAACTTAGACATCATACTTTTCTTAAATTCTTCAATCAATCTTGGTGAGTTACCAGTATATATCATATCATCAACATAGAGACAAACAATTAAGAAATCAGTACCTTGAGTTTTTAAATACAAGGTTGGCTCACTCTCACTTTTCTTGAAGTTGTGCTGGATAAAATACTTGTCAATCTTCCCGTACCAAGCTCTAGGAGCTTGTTTAAGTCCATACAGAGCTTTCTGCAATTTGTAGACTTTGTTTTCCATCCCTTTGACTTCAAATCCTTTCGGTTGCTCAACATATACGTCTTCTTCTAACTCTCCATTAAGGAATGCCGACTTCACATCAAATTGATAAACTTGCCATTTCTTTTGTGCTGCTAATGCGAGGACAGTCCTGATGGTGTCAATCCTTGCCACGGGAGAAAATGTTTCAGAATAATCGATTTCAGGTACTTGAGAATATCCCTTCGCTACCAATCGTGCTTTGTGCCTTTGAAGTGTACCTTCACAATTAAACTTGCACTTGTAAATCCACTTCAGTCCAATAGCTTCCTTTCCTTTAGGTAGATTGACTAGGTTCTATGTACTATTTCTTTCAATGGCATCAATTTCCTCTTTCATTGCATCCCTCCATTCAGCACTTTCCTTTGCTTCTTCAAATGAAACTGGTTCAAATGTTGCAAAAGCAAAATCACAAGATTGATATATGTCCGCTAGACTCCGTAACTTCTTTGGTGGCGACTCAGACTCTTCTTCAAGAGTTATTGGTTCTTCAACGGACTCTTCTTCCCCTATCACCTTTGACATCTCAGAAAATTTTTCAGTATCTCTTTCCCAATTCCAATAATCATGTTCATTAAAAACAACATCACGACTAACAAGTAATTGATCATTAGAAGGATCATAAAGTCTATAGCCCTTTGTCTCCTCACTATAACCAGTAAAGATACATTTTTGAATTTTATCATCTAATTTCTCTCTTTTTTGATATGGGATGTGAGCATAAGCTATAGAACCAAATACCTTTAGGTGATTCACATTTGGCCTTCTCCCATGCCAAGCTTCATAAGGAGTTTTACCTTGAACAGCCTTTGTAGGAAACCAATTTATTAAATACACTGCAGTTGACACTGCTTCAGCCCAAAACTTCTTTGGTAGTCTTCTTTCTTTCAACATACATCTCGCAGCTTCAATTATGCTTCTGTTCTTTCGTTCGGCAACTCCATTCTGCTGCGGAGTATAACTTGCAGTAAGTTCTCTTCGAATTCCTGCACTTTTACAAAAAAAAAAAAGAACTCCTCACATGTGAATTCACCACCACGATCTGTTCGTAGTGTTTTCAAGGAATGTCCGCATTGTTTCTCAGCATATGCTTTGAATTCCAAGAATCTTGAAAATGCTTCAGATTTCTGTTTGATAAAATAAACTCACGTTAGTCGAGAAAAATCATCTACAAATACCAAACAGTACTTGTTCCCAGCTAATGAGGTTGTACGCATAGGGCCACATAAATCAGCATGTACTAGCATTAACGGTGCTTTTGCTCTCCAAGACTTCCCCACTTGAAATGGAACACGATGTTGTTTACCATAAACACAAGCTTCACATACTTCCTGATTTTTAGTTACTGCAGGCAGCCCATTCACCATTGTCTTTCTTTGCATCAACCTTAGGCCATCAAAATTCAAATGCCCATATCTTTTGTGCCATAGCCAGGAGTCATCAATAACATTAAATGCATTACAATTAAGCTCAGAAAATTGAAGGGGAAACATCTTATTTTCAGTCATTTTTACAGAAAATAATAATTTCTTATCCTCCTTATTGTAAATCATGCAACAATCATCATCAAAAACATCGTAGTATCCTTTCTTAAGTAGTTCACCCACACTAATAAGATTTTGACCCAACCGTGGAACATACATTACATCTGAGATAAGTTTCTTTCCAAACTTGGTATCAATGGAGACAACTCCTTTTCCATAAACCCGAACTTGCTCATTATTTCCTAAGCTGACCTGAGATTTTACGGATTCATCAATTTCGACAAAGATAGACTTATCACCGAACATGTGATTACTGCAGCCACTATCTAGATACCAAACATGCTCTACAGTTTCAGTTAAACAACACAGAAACAACGACTCCTCATTATTATCACATTTTTCTTCATGAAATTTTGCTTCATTTTTCTTGTTATACCAACAATTATCTTGAGTATGTCCATATTTTCCACAAATAGAGTAAATAGGAATATTTGGATCCTTATTTTTATACCAACAATCTTTCTCAATATGACCCTTCTTACTGCAATTATAACAGATAGGAAGCTCATAATTACCTGAGTTGTGTTTCTCACCATTGCGACCGTTAAAGTGCTTATGAGCACTAGCTTTGTTAAAGTGTTTACCATTATTCCTGCTCCAGGACTTGTCACCATTACCTCTGCTATAATGTTTTTGAGTCTGGTTCCAACTTTTTCCTTCGCCTCGAGCACTTTCACGTTTATCTTTTGAATGATTCTTCCACCCATGGGAGTGTGAGCTCGCACCTGTCTTCAAGTCAATCTTTGACTGGAAAACTTGTTCAACTTGATTTTCAACAACCCTGCTCAATCTTTCCTCATGTGTTTTCAATGAACCCATTAATTGAGTAAATGATAAAGTAGACAAATCTTTGGATTCCTCAATTGCAGCCACAACAAAATTATACTTTGGAGTTAAACTCCTCAAAACTTTTTCAACAATTTTTTGGTCAGACATGTTTTCACCAAGAGACTTTGCTTGATTAACAATAGAAGTAACTCTTATAGAAAAATCATGTATTGTCTCAGAACTTTTCATCAACAACGTTTCAAAGTCTCGACGAAGAGTTTGCAATTTAAGAGTAATTACCTGCATTGAACCTTCATATTCATTTCGCAACAACTCCCATGCTTCCTTTGATGTTTTTGCACCCATGATGCTAGGAAAGATTGTATCATCCAACCCTTGTTGTATATAGGACAATGCTTTTGCATCTTTCTTGTTATTTTCTTTCATCTCTTTCATTTGGGCAACAGTGATTCCCTCTCCTTCATATACTGTATAACCATTCTCAACAAGTTCCCATAAGTCAAGAGAAACAAACATGGTTTTCATCTTAATACTCCAAAACTGATATTTTTCACCTTTAAAAATAGGAACATGTGGTTGAGAGTTGTTACCTGATGTAGCCATACTTACTTTGACCTTGCCTCTGATGGAGTTGTAATTTTCTGCCCAGTTATTTAACCAGCTCTGATACCAAACTTTGTTAACGCAGCAGCAAGAAAAATGTGGGCAAGGAAATCGCGCCTTGCTCGCTTAGGGTTTCGTGTTGGCTGAGGAGGAGAGAAATCCACGAAGAATACGGAATTGATTGGTTGATTGTAGAGGGGAGAACGACAGGTGGGCGATTACTCCAACGACGCGTGGCAGAACCCCTAGAATCCGGAAACCGTGTTAGGGTTATTGGGATTCCAAGAGCCTTCTTCGGTTCTTCGAGTTGAGAGAGTGTTCGAATCTTGTTAGTGCTTTTTAGGTGGAATATCCGAGCCTTAAGCTACTAAAAGAGTCCGAGTCTTGTGTCCGGAGAGAAGTCCCCTTCCAAATAGAATGGAAGGGGTATTTATAGGGTATTCTGAAAAGTAGTCATGTGCAAGGCACATGCCTTCAGGAAATTTCAGAAATACCCTTAGTCCTTAGAATAATGCCCCTATTGCCCTGTCCTTCTAGCCACCAATCCAATCCCTCAATTAATTCCCAAAATGAGCCGCCTCCACGAGTCTTCCGCCTCGGGACACGTGGAGGCTTCTCCCGGTCTAGCACATTTATTTCTGACTTTTTCATCTTCATTCCATTAGGTTATGCGAACCCTAACTTGCACATTTAATGAGGTCGTGGAACCCTAATTGTGCATTTAATTTAATTAGGTCATGTGAACCCTAATTGTAAGACCCCGAATTTTATGAAATAAAAGTATTCAATTTTTCTTGTAATTACTATTCAGTAAATGGTTAAATTGATAAAAGTTTAAAGTTATGGGTGAAATATGAATTTTTTTTTTCAAAATAAGCAAGTGGTTATAAAATAATCATTGTTGTCGGGGAATATTCGTTTGGTCGTGGAATATTCTTTTTGTCGGGGAATATTCGTACGACGGCGCAGCTATTTGTGGGCCCCATAACGAATAACTGTCGGGTGAAGAAAACGACAAATTTGAGTTTTTACAAATAACGGCGTAGTTGTTACCGTTAACACTGTTGGAATACCCGGTGGTTAAAATACAGTAATACGCGTTATTGCACAGTAGCACACGGTATTGCACAGTATTTTTAAAATTATTGATTCTTACGTAAGATGGCACTACTCAATAATTGTTACAGTAATTACTGTTCAATATTTTATTTTATTGATTCAATAATTGCTACGTTGAAATTTTATATTATTGTTGTTCAATAATTATTGATGCACAGTATTTTCCTTTATCAGATCAATAATTCATATTATTTGAATAATATTATTAGATAACATTATTGGCAATGTCTAGAAAGTTCTGCCTAAGGAGAGGTTTGGTCATCTAATTGCGCGCCAGTAAGGAAAAATCCTTATTGGAAAGCCCCCTCTTTCCTGGGAACGGCCTGGTTGTCATAAATGTGATTCTGTAATATTATTTGTGAATAATTAATTATTGATTCATATGATAAAGAAATATTTATTTTATGTGGATATAAATGAGGGATATATTTTTGTGGTTAAAAATGAAGGAGTTAATGTTGAGGTTTTTGTCAGTATTTTTGTCGGAATGGAGGTATTAAAAATCAGGGTTTTTGAGATAGTTTGCGGGGGTTATAATTTTTAATCCGACCGTTGGATCGTGGTAATTTTTGGATATGTTATACATATATAAGTTGAGTATATGTCCACAAATTTTGAACCGTTAAAAATGAACGTATGATTTATTACGAATTTTACAAGATGACTGGTTCAGAAATTGTTGAATTTTCGGAGTTTATCATTTTGATGGAAAATTCTAGAATTGGTGGGCCCCACTTGTGGTTGGTGAAGATATATGCTGAATTATATTTCAAATGTGGTGGGTGGGAATAGTAGCAGGTAAAGCCATCAGGTTGCAGGTCAAACCTACCAAAATTTTTCTATAAATAGAGGGTTAAGTTAGAATTGAAAATCACACCAGAAACATAAGCTTTCTCTCTTTCTCTCTCTATATTATGAAGCATATTTTGTGAGTTTTTAGATACTTGGTGAGTTGCTATTCATTAGTGCAAGTTTCCTTCAGTATCATATCCGATATCCAGTCAGAAGTACTGCTCTTTTGAGGTAAGGGATAGTAAGGGATTTTAAGGGTTGTTATATTTTCCAGTTTCGTAATTTTTCTGACCTTCAAAAATTCTGGAAAAATTTGAAATGATATTTTGATGAGTTTTCTTGATTGTGTCCAAAAATGGTGATTTTTGGATGTATAGACTGAGAGTTATGAATTTTATGAGAAAAGACTATTTTAAAAGTAACCGCTTATAATTGTTTGTGGTTAACTCCAAAATTGATAAAATTTTTATTGGGAGTACATGTATATGATAGAAGTATACTCTATAAATTTCAGAATTTTTGGACAAAAGTACAATTTTTGATAAATGTCTAAATATTCGGCTGTTTTGGCCATATGAAAAATAGTAAATGACTTTTAAAAATTTTGAGAAAAATATATGTTCACTATGGGACTATATTATGCTAAATCCCAGAAAAGAAATATTTTTGGAATTGATTTGGTATTTTTTTTATGAAAATGGTCTAGTTATGAGTAAATGAATTAAATATATTTTGTGAAGTAAGAAAATTGGAAAATAAGATTTTATGACTTGAGAATCCTATATGAGATATATGCAGATTTTTGATGAGGGTTTTTGGTTATTGGTGATGAAATCTTATGAGTTTGGTATTTAGAATGATTAAATGCATTATTTAGTAAAGTGTAAACAATTAAAATAAATTGTTTATAAGCTTAAGAAATATTATTCTTTCAATATCATTATACCGAAATATTGGTATGTATTTTATTGTGGAATTTCTATCTTTTTGTGTCGGGTTTACTATTCATGAGTTACTATTCATGAGTTACTATTCACGAGTTACTATTCACGAGTTACTATTTACGACAAAATTGGTTTCTTTTTCTAACCAAATTATAGTTGATTTATGAATATTACTCTTGAGATTAAATCTATATGTTGATTATATTGATTTTATTATCATATATAACATTTTTATAACCCTAATGATGATATTTCTCTTTGACTTGAGTGTAAAGATGGGTAGATTTCTGGTATGATCATGACTATGGGTTCTCTTTGGCCAGTAGTGCAAAGTTGAATTGTTGACTGGTATGATCATGACCATTGAATTTATAAGTGAATATCTTTAGCTTAAGTGCAAAGGTGAATTGATCAATATGGTTATAATTATTGTTTATATAAATTATGAAATGATTATATATTTCTTTGAGATATTAATATATTTGGCCTGTAGTGTAAATATGAACTGTTGATGAATATATTTGGCCGTAGTGCAAATATGAACTGTTGAGGAATATCTTTGGCCTGTAGTGCAAAGATGAATTGTTGATGAATATCTTTGGCCCGTAGTGCAAAGATGACATGTTGTTGAATATCTTTGGCCAGTAGTGCAAAGATGAACAGATGTTGAGATAAACATGACCAACTGGTGATACAAATGAATATCTTTGGCCGTAGTGCAAAGATGGATTTATTAGTATGATTATGAACAGGAAATGTGATTTGGTATAACCATGATCTTTGATGTTTCAGGTAAAGACAGGTGATGAAAATATTCTTCGTCCTGGGTGCGAAGAAAAATTTAGAGTCACAATTATGATTATGAGTTATTCATATGATTGTGGAAAGGAACTATTGAGTGATGTTACATGGATAAAACATTGTTGGTGGATTTTTAACATGGAAGAGATAATGGACTTTATGGTCTATTTGACTCTTCTAATGGATTGCATGTTCCGCTGCAACTATGGTTGAAATTTTTTATCATCTACCATATGTTCTAAATCTCTGATTTATTATTGATGAAGACTATTGATAATTTATTTATCTTTAGTCATGATATTCTTTACTGGGCTAGTTGTGCTCACCCTTCTGTTCACAATTCCTTTCAGGTAATAAGAGTGTAGCTGGGTCGAGCGGGGATAACAAGGGAATAGAACGGTGGTTATCATTTAGTAGTTATATTTGGTGAAGAAAATAGGGTGAGGCGAACCCAACGTTGGAAGGGTGTTTTGTCACTATCATACAAGATGTCTAATGACATACAACCTCGTGTCATCATAGGACAGGGTTGTGCTCATCCACTTGCTGAGTATATCTATGGGCACTACCTATATAATCTTGGTGTTTGTTTGAAGTATAATTCTCAATTAGAGACAGTGGAGATAATGATAAGTCAAGAGAAGACTCACCATTGGGAAGAATATGATAGTAATCTTCTCGTTTTTCTTTGGGGTCTATTGGGTCAACCAAGGATAATTCTGTGGCCATATGATATCTATCATAACCTAGACGCGTGGCCTCCCATGTACGAAGGTTTCCTTGAACACTTCCCAAAGATTTTAATTTCTAGAACAGTTTTTGACTATACCTTTATGTAAGGTGTCATTGTGAGGTGATGTCCACGGTTAGAACATGAGTCACATTTGGTATATATTTGTATCCAAACTTATAGCATATGTGTTGTTGTATTTTGCACGACAATTGTTGTAGTAAAGTTACAGTTATTTTCTATACCATGTATTTGGCGACTCAGAATAGGTTGGATGGAATGGACCTATTTTGGGGTTGTCACAGGTGGTATCAGAGCTTAGGGATATGATCTTTGGCGGAGATCGGGGAATATAACTAGGAGGGGAGAGATGAGTAAATCCTTCGCTAGTGTGTCCTACCTAAGCTTATTTGTTGGTCAGTCATAATATTGGGATATTATGTGATATGTTAATTTGTTCAATTAACCCTTATTTTGAAGCTGTATTCTAGAATGATATCTGAAATACAGGAGATGAGCAATGGAGAAATCATGATGACAGGAAAGATGGAATCTGAAATGAAAGGAAGGTATTCTCAATTCTTTGAAATACCAGGTACGTAAATTTCGGGGACGAAATTTCATAAGGAGGGGAGATTGTAAGACCCCGAATTTTATGAAATAAAAGTATTCAATTTTTCTTATAATTACTATTCAGTAAATGGTTAAATTGATAAAAGTTTAAAGTTATGGGTGAAATATGAATTTTTTTTTTCAAAATAAGCAAGTGGTTATAAAATAATCATTGTTGTCGGGGAATATTCGTTTGGTCGTGGAATATTCTTTCTGTCGGGGAATATTCGTACGACGGCGCAGCTATTTGTGGGCCCCATAACGAATAACTGTCGGGTGAAGAAAACGACAAATTTGAGTTTTTACAAATAACGGCGTAGTTGTTACCGTTAACACTGTTGGAATACCCGGTGGTTAAAATACAGTAATACGCGTTATTGCACAGTAGCACACGGTATTGCACAGTATTTTTAAAATTATTGATTCTTACGTAAGATGGCACTACTCAATAATTGTTACAGTAATTACTGTTCAATATTTTATTTTATTGATTCAATAATTGCTACGTTGAAATTTTATATTATTGTTGTTCAATAATTATTGATGCACAGTATTTTCCTTTATCAGATCAATAATTCATATTATTTGAATAATATTATTAGATAACATTATTGGCAATGTCTAGAAAGTTCTGCCTAAGGAGAGGTTTGGTCATCTAATTGCGCGCCAGTAAGGAGAAATCCTTATTGGAAAGCCCCCTCTTTCCTGGGAACGGCCTGGTTGTCATAAATGTGATTCTGTAATATTATTTGTGAATAATTAATTATTGATTCATATGATAAAGAAATATTTATTTTATGTGGATATAAATGAGGGATATATTTTTGTGGTTAAAAATGAAGGAGTTAATGTTGAGGTTTTTGTCAGTATTTTTGTCGGAATGGAGGTATTAAAAATCAGGGTTTTTGAGATAGTTTGCGGGGGTTATAATTTTTAATCCGACCGTTGGATCGTGGTAATTTTTGGATATGTTATACATATATAAGTTGAGTATATGTCCACAAATTTTGAACCGTTAAAAATGAACGTATGATTTATTACGAATTTTACAAGATGACTGGTTCAGAAATTGTTGAATTTTCGGAGTTTATCATTTTGATGGAAAATTCTAGAATTGGTGGGCCCCACTTGTGGTTGGTGAAGAAATATGCTGAATTATATTTCAAATGTGGTGGGTGGGAATAGTAGCAGGTAAAGCCATCAGGTTGCAGGTCAAACCTACCAAAATTTTCCTATAAATAGAGGGTTAAGTTAGAATTGAAAATCACACCAGAAACATAAGCTTTCTCTCTTTCTCTCTCTATATTATGAAGCATATTTTGTGAGTTTTTAGATACTTGGTGAGTTGCTATTCATTAGTGCAAGTTTCCTTCAGTATCATATCCGATATCCAGTCAGAAGTACTGCTCTTTTGAGGTAAGGGATAGTAAGGGATAGTAAGGGATTTTAAGGGTTGTTATATTTTCCAGTTTCGTAATTTTTCTGACCTTCAAAAATTCTGGAAAAATTTGAAATGATATTTTGATGAGTTTTCTTGATTGTGTCCAAAAATGGTGATTTTTGGATGTATAGATTGAGAGTTATGAATTTTATGAGAAAAGACTATTTTAAAAGTAACCGCTTATAATTCTTTGTGGTTAACTCCAAAATTGATAAAATTTTTATTGGGAGTACATGTATATGATAGAAGTATACTCTATAAATTTCAGAATTTTTGGACAAAAGTACAATTTTTGATAAATGTCTAAATATTCGGCTGTTTTGGCCATATGAAAAATAGTAAATGACTTTTAAAAATTCTGAGAAAAATATATGTTCACTATGGGACTATATTATGCTAAATCCCAGAAAAGAAATATTTTTGGAATTGATTTGGTATTTTTTTTATGAAAATGGTCTAGTTATGAGTAAATGAATTAAATATATTTTGTGAAGTAAGAAAATTGGAAAATAAGATTTTATGACTTGAGAATCCTATATGAGGTATATGCAGATTTTTGATGAGGGTTTTGGTTATTGGTGATGAAATCTTATGAGTTTGGTATTTTAGAATGATTAAATGCATTATTTAGTAAAGTGTAAAACAATTAAAATAAATTGTTTATAATCTTAAGAAATATTATTCTTTCAATATCATTATACCGAAATATTGGTATGTATTTTATTGTGGAATTTCTATCTTTTTGTGTCGGGTTACTATTCATGAGTTACTATTCATGAGTTACTATTCACGAGTTACTATTCACGAGTTACTATTTACGACAAAATTGGTTTCTTTTTCTAACCAAATTATAGTTGATTTATGAATATTACTCTTGAGATTAAATCTATATGTTGATTATATTGATTTTATTATCATATATAACATTTTTATAACCCTGATGTTATTTCTCTTTGACTTGAGTGTAAAGATGGGTAGATTTCTGGTATGATCATGACTATGGGTTCTCTTTGGCCAGTAGTGCAAAGTTGAATTGTTGACTGGTATGATCATGACCATTGAATTTATAAGTGAATATCTTTAGCTTAAGTGCAAAGGTGAATTGATCAACATGGTTATAATTATTGTTTATATAAATTATGAAATGATTATATATTTCTTTGAGATATTAATATATTTGGCCTGTAGTGCAAATATGAACTGTTGATGAATATATTTGGCCGTAGTGCAAATATGAACTGTTGAGGAATATCTTTGGCCTGTAGTGCAAAGATGAATTGTTGATGAATATCTTTGGCCCGTAGTGCAAAGATGACATGTTGTTGAATATCTTTGGCCAGTAGTGCAAAGATGAACAGATGTTGAGATAAACATGACCAACTGGTGATACAAATGAATATCTTTGGCCGTAGTGCAAAGATGGATTTATTAGTATGATTATGAACAGGAAATGTGATTTGGTATAACCATGATCTTTGATGTTTCAGGTAAAGACAGGTGATGAAAATATTCTTCGTCCTGGGTGCGAAGAAAAATTTAGAGTCACAATTATGATTATGAGTTATTCATATGATTGTGGAAAGGAACTGTTGAGTGATGTTACATGGATAAAACATTGTTGGTGGATTTTTAACATGGAAGAGATAATAGACTTTATAGTCTATTTGACTCTTCTAATGGATTGCATGTTCCGCTGCAACTATGGTTGAAATTTTTTATCATCTACCATATGTTCTAAATCTCTGATTTATTATTGATGAAGGCTATTGATAATTTATTTATCTTTAGTCATGATATTCTTTACTGAGCTAGTTGTGCTCACCCTTTTGTTCACAATTCCTTTCAGGTAATAAGAGTGTAGCTGGGTCGAGCGGGGTAACAAGGGAATAGAACGGTGGTCATCATTTAGTAGTTATATTTGGTGAAGAAAATAGGGTGAGGCGAACCCAACGTTGGAAGGGTGTTTTGTCACTATCATACAAGATGTCTAATGACATACAACCTCGTGTCATCATAAGACAGGGTTGTGCTCATCCACTTGCTGAGTATATCTATGGGCACTACCTATATAATCTTGGTGTTTGTTTGAAGTATAATTCTCAATTAGAGACAGTGGAGATAATGATAAGTCAAGAGAAGACTCACCATTGGGAAGAATATGATAGTAATCTTCTCGTTTTTCTTTGGGGTCTATTGGGTCAACCAAGGATAATTCTGTGGCCATATGATATCTATCATAACCTAGACGTGTGGCCTCCCATGTACGAAGGTTTCCTTGAGCACTTCCCAAAGATTCTAATTTCTAAAACAGTTTTTGACTATACCTTTATGTAAGGTGTCATTGTGAGGTGATGTCCACGGTTGGAACATGAGTCACATTTGGTATATATTTGTATCCAAACTCACAGCATATGTGTTGTTGTATTTTGCACGACAATTGTTGTAATAAAGTTACAGTTATTTTCTATACCATGTATTTGGCGACTCAGAATAGGTTGGATGGAATGGACCTATTTTGGGGTTGTCACAGGTGGTATCAGAGCTTAGGGATATGATCTTTGGTGGAGATCGGGGAATATAACTAGGAGGGGAGAGATGAGTAAATCCTTCGCTAGTGTGTCCTACCTAAGCTTATTTGTTGGTCAGTCATAATATTGGGATATTATGTGATATGTTAATTTGTTCAATTAACCCTTATTTTGAAGCTGTATTCTAGAATGATATCTGAAATACAGGAGATGAGCAATGGAGAAATCATGATGACAGGAAAGATGGAATCTGAAATGAAAGGAAGGTATTCTCAATTCTTTGAAATACCAGGTACGTAAATTTCGGGGACGAAATTTCATAAGGAGGGGAGATTGTAAGACCCCGAATTTTATGAAATAAAAGTATTCAATTTTTCTTATAATTACTATTCAGTAAATGGTTAAATTGATAAAAGTTTAAAGTTATGGGTGAAATATGAATTTTTTTTTCAAAATAAGCAAGTGGTTATAAAATAATCATTGTTGTCGGGGAATATTCGTTTGGTCGTGGAATATTCTTTTTGTCGGGGAATATTCGTACGACGGCGCAGCTATTTGTGGGCCCCATAACGAATAACTGTCGGGTGAAGAAAACGACAAATTTGAGTTTTTACAAATAACGGCGTAGTTGTTACCGTTAACACTGTTGGAATACCCGGTGGTTAAAATACAGTAATACGCGTTATTGCACAGTAGCACACGGTATTGCACAGTATTTTTAAAATTATTGATTCTTACGTAAGAAGGCACTACTCAATAATTGTTACAGTAATTACTGTTCAATATTTTATTTTATTGATTCAATAATTGCTACGTTGAAATTTTATATTATTGTTGTTCAATAATTGTTGATGCACAGTATTTTCCTTTATCAGATCAATAATTCATATTATTTGAATAATATTATTAGATAACATTATTGGCAATGTCTAGAAAGTTCTGTCTAAGGAGAGGTTTGGTCATCTAATTGCGCGCCAGTAAGGAGAAATCCTTATTGGAAAGCCCCCTCTTTCCTGGGAACGGCCTGGTTGTCATAAATGTGATTCTGTAATATTATTTGTGAATAATTAATTATTGATTCATATGATAAAGAAATATTTATTTTATGTGGATATAAATGAGGGATATATTTTTGTGGTTAAAAATGAAGAAGTTAATGTTGAGGTTTTTATCAGTATTTTTGTCGGAATGGAGGTATTAAAAATCAGGGTTTTTGAGATATTTTGCGGGGGTTATAATTTTTAATCCGACCGTTGGATCGTGGTAATTTTTGGATATGTTATACATATATAAGTTGAGTATATGTCCACAAATTTTGAACCGTTAAAAATGAACGTATGATTTATTATGAATTTTACAAGATGACTGGTTCAGAAATTGTTGAATTTTCGGAGTTTATCATTTTGATGGAAAATTCTAGAATTGGTGGGCCCCACTTGTGGTTGGTGAAGATATATGCTGAATTATATTTCAAATGTGGTGGGTGGGAATAGTAGCAGGTAAAGCCATCAGGTTGCAGGTCAAACCTACCAAAATTTTCCTATAAATAGAGGGCTAAGTTAGAATTGAAAATCACACCAGAAACATAAGCTTTCTCTCTTTCTCTCTCTATATTATGAAGCATATTTTGTGAGTTTTTAGATACTTGGTGAGTTGCTATTCATTAGTGCAAGTTTCCTTCAGTATCATATCCGATATCCAGTCAGAAGTACTGCTCTTTTGAGGTAAGGGATAGTAAGGGATAGTAAGGGATTTTAAGGGTTGTTATATTTTCCAGTTTCGTAATTTTTCTGACCTTCAAAAATTCTGGAAAAATTTGAAATGATATTTTGATGAGTTTTCTTGATTGTGTCCAAAAATGGTGATTTTTGGATGTATAGACTGAGAGTTATGAATTTTATGAGAAAAGACTATTTTAAAAGTAACCGCTTCTAATTCTTTGTGGTTAACTCCAAAATTGATAAAATTTTTATTGGGAGTACATGTATATGATAGAAGTATACTCTATAAATTTCAGAATTTTTGGACAAAAGTACAATTTTTGATAAATGTCTAAATATTCGGCTGTTCTGGCCATATGAAAAATAGTAAATGACTTTTAAAAATTCTGAGAAAAATATATGTTCACTATGAGACTATATTATGCTAAATCCCAGAAAAGAAATATTTTTGGAATTGATTTGGTATTTTTTTATGAAAATGGTCTAGTTATGAGTAAATGAATTAAATATATTTTGTGAAGTAAGAAAATTGGAAAATAAGATTTTATGACTTGAGAATCCTATATGAGATATATGCAGATTTTTGATGAGGGTTTTTGGTTATTGGTGATGAAATCTTATGAGTTTGGTATTTTAGAATGATTAAATGCATTATTTAGTAAAGTGTAAAACAATTAAAATAAATTGTTTATAAGCTTAAGAAATATTATTCTTTCAATATCATTATACCGAAATATTGGTATGTATTTTATTGTGGAATTTCTATCTTTTTGTGTCGGGTTTACTATTCATGAGTTACTATTCATGAGTTACTATTCACGAGTTACTATTCACGAGTTACTATTTACGACAAAATTGGTTTCTTTTTCTAACCAAATTATAGTTGATTTATGAATATTACTCTTGAGATTAAATCTATATGTTGATTATATTGATTTTATTATCATATATAACATTTTTATAACCCTAATGATGATATTTCTCTTTGACTTGAGTGTAAAGATGGGTAGATTTCTGGTATGATCATGACTAGGGTTCTCTTTGGCCAGTAGTGCAAAGTTGAATTGTTGACTGGTATGATCATGACCATTGAATTTATAAGTGAATATCTTTAGCTTAAGTGCAAAGGTGAATTGATCAATATGGTTATAATTATTGTTTATATAAATTATGAAATGATTATATATTTCTTTGAGATATTAATATATTTGGCCTGTAGTGTAAATATGAACTGTTGATGAATATATTTGGCCGTAGTGCAAATATGAACTGTTGAGGAATATCTTTGGCCTGTAGTGCAAAGATGAATTGTTGATGAATATCTTTGGCCCGTAGTGCAAAGATGACATGTTGTTGAATATCTTTGGCCAGTAGTGCAAAGATGAACAGATGTTGAGATAAACATGACCAACTGGTGATACAAATGAATATCTTTGGCCGTAGTGCAAAGATGGATTTATTAGTATGATTATGAACAGGAAATGTGATTTGGTATAACCATGATCTTTGATGTTTCAGGTAAAGACAAGCGATGAAAATATTCTTCGTCCTGGGTGCGAAGAAAAATTTAGAGTCACAATTATGATTATGAGTTATTCATATGATTGTGGAAAGGAACTATTGAGTGATGTTACATGGATAAAACATTGTTGGTGGATTTTTAACATGGAAGAGATAATGGACTTTATGGTCTATTTGACTCTTCTAATGGATTGCATGTTCCGCTGCAACTATGGTTGAAATTTTTTATCATCTACCATATGTTCTAAATCTCTGATTTATTATTGATGAAGACTATTGATAATTTATTTATCTTTAGTCATGATATTCTTTACTGGGCTAGTTGTGCTCACCCTTCTGTTCACAATTCCTTTCAGGTAATAAGAGTGTAGCTGGGTCGAGCGGGGATAACAAGGGAATAGAACGGTGGTTATCATTTAGTAGTTATATTTGGTGAAGAAAATAGGGTGAGGCGAACCCAACGTTGGAAGGGTGTTTTGTCACTATCATACAAGATGTCTAATGACATACAACCTCGTGTCATCATAGGACAGGGTTGTGCTCATCCACTTGCTCAGTATATCTATGGGCACTACCTATATAATCTTGGTGTTTGTTTGAAGTATAATTCTCAATTAGAGACAGTGGAGATAATGATAAGTCAAGAGAAGACTCACCATTGGGAAGAATATGATAGTAATCTTCTCGTTTTTCTTTGGGGTCTATTGGGTCAACCAAGGATAATTCTGTGGCCATATGATATCTATCATAACCTAGACGCGTGGCCTCCCATGTACGAAGGTTTCCTTGAACACTTCCCAAAGATTTTAATTTCTAGAACAGTTTTTGACTATACCTTTATGTAAGGTGTCATTGTGAGGTGATGTCCACTGTAAGACCCCGAATTTTATGAAATACAAGTATTCAATTTTTCTATTCAGTAAATGGTTAAATTGATAAAATTTTAAAGTTATGGGTGAAATATGAATTTTTTTTCAAAATAAGCAAGTGGTTATAAAATAATCATTGTTGTCGGGGAATATTCGTTTGGTCGTGGAATATTCTTTCTGTCGGAGAATATTCGTACGACGGCGCAGCTATTTGTGGGCCCCATAACGAATAACTGTCGATGAAGAAAACGACAAATTTGAGTTTTTTACAAATAACGACGTAGTTGTTACCGTTAACACTGTTGGAATACCCGGTGGTTAAAATACAGTAATACGCGTTATTGCACAGTAGCACATGGTATTGCACAGTATTTTTGAAATAATTGATTCTTACGTAAGAAGGCACTACTCAATAATTGTTACAGTAATTACTGTTCAATATTTTATTTTATTGATTCAATAATTGCTACGTTGAAATTTTATATTATTGTTGTTCAATAATTGTTGCTGCACAGTATTTTCCATTATCAGATCAATAATTCATATTGTTTGAATAGTATTATTAGATAGCATTATTGGCAATGTCTAGAAAGTTCTGTCTAAGGAGAGGTTTGGTCATCTAATTGCGCGCTAGTAAGGAGAAATCCTTATTGGAAAGCCCCCTCTTTCCTGGGAACGGCCTGGTTGTCATAAATGTGATTCTGTAATATTATTTGTGAATAATTAATTATTGATTCATATGATAAGAAAATATTTATTTTATGTGGATATAAATGAGGGATATATTTTTGTGGTTAAAAATGAAGGAGTTAATGTTGAGGTTTTTATCAATATTTTTGTCGGAATGGAGGTATTAAAAATCAGGGTTTTTGAGATATTTTGCGGGGGTTATAATTTTTAATCCGACCGTTGGATCGTGGTAATTTTTGAATATGTTATACATATATAAGTTGAGTATATGTCCATAAATTTTGAACCGTTAAAAATGAACGTATGATTTGTTATGAATTTTACGAGATGACTGGTTCAGAAATTGTTGAATTTTCGGAGTTTATCATTTTGGTGGAAAATTCTAGAATTGGTGGGCCCCACTTGTGGTTGGTGAAGAAATGTGCTGAATTATATTTCAAATGTGGTGGGTGGGAATAGTAGCAGGTAAAGCCATCAGGTTGCAGGTCAAACCTACTAAAATTTTCCTATAAATAGAGGGCTAAGTTAGAATTGAAAATCACACCAGAAACATAAGCTTTCTCTCTTTCTCTCTCTAGATTATTGAGTGTATTTTGTGAGTATTTAGATACTTGGTGAGTTGCTATTCATCAGTGCAAGTTTCCTTCAGCCTTATACCGATCAGAAGTACTGCTCTTTTGAGGTAAGGGATAGTAAGGGATAGTAAGGGATTGTAAGGGATAGTAAGGGATATTAAGGGATTTTAAGGGTTGTTATGATTTTCAGTTTCGTAATTTTTCTGATCTTCAAAAATTCTGGAAAAATTTGAAATGATATTTTGATGAGTTTTCTTGATTGTGTCCAAAAATGGTGATTTTTGGATGTATAGATTGAGAGTTATGAATTTTATGAGAAAAGACTATTTTAGAAGTAACCGCTTATAATTCCTTGTGGTTAACTCCAAAATTGATGAAATTTTTATTGGGAGTACATGTATATGATAGAAGTATACTCTGTAAATTTCAAAATTTTTAGACAAAAGTACAATTTTTGATAAATGTCTAAATATTCGGTTATTTTGGCCATATGAAAAATAGTAAATGACTTTTAAAAATTCTGAGAAAAATATATGTTCACTATGGGACTATATTATGCTAAATTCCAGAAAAGAAATATTTTTGGAACTGATTTGGTATTTTTCATAAAAATGGTCTAGTTATGAGTAAATGAATTAAATATATTTTGTGAAGAAAGAAAATTGGAAAATAGGATTTTATGGCTTGAGAATCCTATATGAGGTATATGCAGATTTTTGATGAGGGTTTTGGTTATTGATGATGAAATTGTAAGAGTTGGCATTTTATGATGATTAAATGCATTAATTAGTAAAGTGTAAACAATTAAAATAAATTATTTATAAATTTATGAAATGTTATTCTTTCAATATCATTATACCGAAATATTGGTATGAATTTTATTGTAGAATTTCTATCTTTTGTGTCGGGGTTACTATTCATGAGTTACGAATATTACTCTTGAGATTAAAACTATATGTTGATCATATTATTTTTATCATCATATATAACATTTTTATAACCCTGATGTTGAAATTCTCTTTCACTGGAGTGTAAAGATGGATAGATTATTGGTATGATCATGACTAGGGTTCTCTTTGGCCTGTAGTGCAAAGTTGAATTGTGACTGGTATGATCATGACCATTGAATTTATAATTGAATATCTTAAGCTTAAGTGCAAAGGTGAATTGATCAACATGGTTATAATTATTGTTTATATAAATTCTGAAATGATTATATATTTCTTTGAGATATGAATATATTTGGCCTGTAGTGCAAATATGAATTGTTGATGAATATCTTTGGCATGTAGTGCAAAGATGGCCTGTTGATGAATATCTTTGGCCTGTAGTGCAAAGATGAACTGTTGTTGAATATCTTTGGCCCGTAGTGCAAAGATGGTTTGTTGATGAATATCTTTGGCCCGTAGTGCAAAGATGGATTTGTTAGTATGATTATAAACAGGAACTGTGATTTGGTATAACCATGATCTTTGATGTTTCAGGTAAAGACAGGTGATGAAAATATTCTTCGTCCTGGGTGCGAAGAAAAATTTATAGTCACAATTATGATTATGAGTTATTCATATGATTGTGGAAAGAAACTGTTGAGTGAGGTTACATGGATAAAACATTGTTGATGGATTTTTAACATGGAGAAGATAATAGACTTTATAGTCTATTTGACTCTTCTAATGGATTGCTCGTTCCGCTGCAACTATGGTTGAAATTTTTATCATTTACCATATGTTCTAAATCTCTGATTTATTATTGATGAAGGCTATTGATAATTTAATTATCTTTAGTCATGATATTCTTTACTGAGCTAGTTGTGCTCACCCTTTTGCTTCACAATTCCTTTCAGGTAATAAGAGTGTAGCTGGGTCGAGCGGGGGTAACAAGAGAATAGAACGGTGGTCATCATTTAGTAGTTATATTTGGTGAAGAAAATAGGGTGAGGCGAACCCAACGTTGGAAGGGTGTTTTGTCACTATCATACAAGATGTCTAATGACATACAACCTCGTGTCATCATAGGACAGGGTTGTGCTCATCCACTTGCTGAGTATATCTATGGGCACTACCTATATAATCTTGGTGTTTGTTTGAAGTATAATTCTCAATTAGAGACAGTGGAGATAATGATAAGTCAAAAGAAGACTCACCATTGGGAAGAATATGATAGTAATCTTCTCGTTTTTCTTTGGGGTCTATTGGGTCAACCAAGGATAATTCTGTGGCCATATGATATCTATCATAACCTAGACGCGTGGCCTCCCATGTACGAAGGTTTCCTTGAGCACTTCCCAAAGATTCTAATTTCTAAAACAGTTTTTGACTATACCTTTATGTAAGGTGTTATTGTGAGGTGATGTCCACGGTTGGAACATGAGTCACATTTGGTATATATTTGTATCCAAACTCACAGCATATGTGTTGTTGTATTTTGCACGACAATTGTTGTAATAAAGTTGTAGTTGTTTTCTGTACCATGTATTTGACGACTCAGAATGGGTTGGGTGGAATGAACCTGTTTTGGGGTTGTCACAGTTGGTATCAGAGCTATAAGTAAAGAGCCCCGAGCCTCTCGCTGGTGACTTCCTGTTGATGGGGGATGCACCGAAGCCAGACTCTCCGTAGGGGACGCCGTTCTGCGGTGGCAAACTGATAGGTACCACTGTGAGGTGCTGTGGTTGAAGCACCATGAGAGTCACAGGTGGTATCAGAGCTTAGGGATATGATCTCTGACGGAGATCGGGGAATATAACTAGGAGGGGAGAGATGAGTAAATCCTTCGCTAGTGTGTCCTACCTAAGCTTATTTGTTGGTCAGTCATAATATCGAGATATTATGTGATATGTTAATTTGTTAAATTAACCCTTGTTTTGAAGTTGTATTCTAGAATGATATTTGAAATACAGGAGATGAGCAATGGAGAAATCATGATGATAAGGAAGATGGAATCTGAAATGAAAGCAAGGTATTCTCAACTCTTTGAAATACCAGGTACGTAAATTTCGGGGACGAAATTTCATAAGGAGGGGAGATTGTAAGACCCCGAATTTTATGAAATAAAAGTATTCAATTTTTCTATTCAGTAAATGGTTAAATTGATAAAATTTTAAAGTTATGGGTGAAATATGAATTTTTTTTCAAAATAAGCAAGTGGTTATAAAATAATCATTGTTGTCGGGGAATATTCGTTTGGTCGTGGAATATTCTTTCTGTCGGAGAATATTCGTACGACGGCGCAGCTATTTGTGGGCCCCATAACGAATAACTGTCGATGAAGAAAACGATAAATTTGAGTTTTTTACAAATAACGACGTAGTTGTTACCGTTAACACTGTTGGAATACCCGGTGGTTAAAATACAGTAATACGCGTTATTGCACAGTAGCACACGGTATTGCACAGTATTTTTGAAATAATTGATTCTTACGTAAGAAGGCACTACTCAATAATTGTTACAGTAATTACTGTTCAATATTTTATTTTATTGATTCAATAATTGCTACGTTGAAATTTTATATTATTGTTGTTCAATAATTGTTGCTGCACAGTATTTTCCATTATCAGATCAATAATTCATATTATTTGAATAGTATTATTAGATAGCATTATTGGCAATGTCTAGAAAGTTCTGTCTAAGGAGAGGTTTGGTCATCTAATTGCGCGCTAGTAAGGAGAAATCCTTATTGGAAAGCCCCCTCTTTCCTGGGAACGGCCTGGTTGTCATAAATGTGATTCTGTAATATTATTTGTGAATAATTAATTATTGATTCATATGATAAGAAAATATTTATTTTATGTGGATATAAATGAGGGATATATTTTTGTGGTTAAAAATGAAGGAGTTAATGTTGAGGTTTTTATCAATATTTTTGTCGGAATGGAGGTATTAAAAATCAGGGTTTTTGAGATATTTTGCGGGGGTTATAATTTTTAATCCGACCGTTGGATCGTGGTAATTTTTGAATATGTTATACATATATAAGTTGAGTATATGTCCATAAATTTTGAACTGTTAAAAATGAACGTATGATTTGTTATGAATTTTACGAGATGACTGGTTCAGAAATTGTTGAATTTTCGGAGTTTATCATTTTGGTGGAAAATTCTAGAATTGGTGGGCCCCACTTGTGGTTGGTGAAGAAATGTGCTGAATTATATTTCAAATGTGGTGGGTGGGAATAGTAGCAGGTAAAGCCATCAGGTTGCAGGTCAAACCTACTAAAATTTTCCTATAAATAGAGGGCTAAGTTAGAATTGAAAATCACACCAGAAACATAAGCTTTCTCTCTTTCTCTCTCTAGATTATTGAGTGTATTTTGTGAGTATTTAGATACTTGGTGAGTTGCTATTCATCAGTGCAAGTTTCCTTCAGCCTTATACCGATCAGAAGTACTGCTCTTTTGAGGTAAGGGATAGTAAGGGATAGTAAGGGATTGTAAGGGATAGTAAGGGATATTAAGGGATTTTAAGGGTTGTTATGATTTTCAGTTTCGTAATTTTTCTGATCTTCAAAAATTCTGGAAAAATTTGAAATGATATTTTGATGAGTTTTCTTGATTGTGTCCAAAAATGGTGATTTTTGGATGTATAGATTGAGAGTTATGAATTTTATGAGAAAAGACTATTTTAGAAGTAACCGCTTATAATTCCTTGTGGTTAGCTCCAAAATTGATGAAATTTTTATTGGGAGTACATGTATATGATAGAAGTATACTCTGTAAATTTCAAAATTTTTAGACAAAAGTACAATTTTTGATAAATGTCTAAATATTCGGTTATTTTGGCCATATGAAAAATAGTAAATGACTTTTAAAAATTCTGAGAAAAATATATGTTCACTATGGGACTATATTATGCTAAATTCCAGAAAAGAAATATTTTTGGAACTGATTTGGTATTTTTCATAAAAATGGTCTAGTTATGAGTAAATGAATTAAATATATTTTGTGAAGAAAGAAAATTGGAAAATAGGATTTTATGGCTTGAGAATCCTATATGAGGTATATGCAGATTTTTGATGAGGGTTTTGGTTATTGATGATGAAATTGTAAGAGTTGGCATTTTATGATGATTAAATGCATTAATTAGTAAAGTGTAAACAATTAAAATAAATTATTTATAAATTTATGAAATGTTATTCTTTCAATATCATTATACCGAAATATTGGTATGAATTTTATTGTAGAATTTCTATCTTTTGTGTCGGGGTTACTATTCATGAGTTACGAATATTACTCTTGAGATTAAAACTATATGTTGATCATATTATTTTTATCATCATATATAACATTTTTATAACCCTGATGTTGAAATTCTCTTTCACTGGAGTGTAAAGATGGATAGATTATTGGTATGATCATGACTAGGGTTCTCTTTGGCCTGTAGTGCAAAGTTGAATTGTGACTGGTATGATCATGACCATTGAATTTATAATTGAATATCTTAAGCTTAAGTGCAAAGGTGAATTGATCAACATGGTTATAATTATTGTTTATATAAATTCTGAAATGATTATATATTTCTTTGAGATATGAATATATTTGGCCTGTAGTGCAAATATGAATTGTTGATGAATATCTTTGGCATGTAGTGCAAAGATGGCCTGTTGATGAATATCTTTGGCCTGTAGTGCAAAGATGAACTGTTGTTGAATATCTTTGGCCCGTAGTGCAAAGATGGTTTGTTGATGAATATCTTTGGCCCGTAGTGCAAAGATGGATTTGTTAGTATGATTATAAACAGGAACTGTGATTTGGTATAACCATGATCTTTGATGTTTCAGGTAAAGACAGGTGATGAAAATATTCTTCGTCCTGGGTGCGAAGAAAAATTTATAGTCACAATTATGATTATGAGTTATTCATATGATTGTGGAAAGAAACTGTTGAGTGAGGTTACATGGATAAAACATTGTTGATGGATTTTTAACATGGAGAAGATAATAGACTTTATAGTCTATTTGACTCTTCTAATGGATTGCTCGTTCCGCTGCAACTATGGTTGAAATTTTTATCATTTACCATATGTTCTAAATCTCTGATTTATTATTGATGAAGGCTATTGATAATTTAATTATCTTTAGTCATGATATTCTTTACTGAGCTAGTTGTGCTCACCCTTTTGCTTCACAATTCCTTTCAGGTAATAAGAGTGTAGCTGGGTCGAGCGGGGGTAACAAGAGAATAGAACGGTGGTCATCATTTAGTAGTTATATTTGGTGAAGAAAATAGGGTGAGGCGAACCCAACGTTGGAAGGGTGTTTTGTCACTATCATACAAGATGTCTAATGACATACAACCTCGTGTCATCATAGGACAGGGTTGTGCTCATCCACTTGCTGAGTATATCTATGGGCACTACCTATATAATCTTGGTGTTTGTTTGAAGTATAATTCTCAATTAGAGACAGTGGAGATAATGATAAGTCAAAAGAAGACTCACCATTGGGAAGAATATGATAGTAATCTTCTCGTTTTTCTTTGGGGTCTATTGGGTCAACCAAGGATAATTCTGTGGCCATATGATATCTATCATAACCTAGACGCGTGGCCTCCCATGTACGAAGGTTTCCTTGAGCACTTTCCAAAGATTCTAATTTCTAAAACAGTTTTTGACTATACCTTTATGTAAGGTGTTATTGTGAGGTGATGTCCACGGTTGGAACATGAGTCACATTTGGTATATATTTGTATCCAAACTCACAGCATATGTGTTGTTGTATTTTGCACGACAATTGTTGTAATAAAGTTGTAGTTGTTT
The DNA here is from genome assembly GCA_016801055.1 of Panax notoginseng. Lineage (NCBI taxonomy): Eukaryota > Viridiplantae > Streptophyta > Magnoliopsida > Apiales > Araliaceae > Panax > Panax notoginseng. The sequence continues at coordinate 20,952,519 of CM029016.1, forward strand.
TCTGTACCATGTATTTGACGACTCAGAATGGGTTGGGTGGAATGAACCTGTTTTGGGGTTGTCACATCCACGGTTAGAACATGAGTCACATTTGGTATATATTTGTATCCAAACTTATAGCATATGTGTTGTTGTATTTTGCACGACAATTGTTGTAGTAAAGTTACAGTTATTTTCTATACCATGTATTTGGCGACTCAGAATAGGTTGGATGGAATGGACCTATTTTGGGGTTGTCACACTAATTTTGCACATGGGCCCACATTTGCCCCCTGCGCGAGAGTCGCATTTTCAAATAGATGATCGCGCAAGAACACTTTCAGCTTTTAGACGATTCTGCGTGACTTCACTTCACGGGTCTTGAAGACCATGGTCCTAGTAAAAGGAAAAATACTCGTGAGCCAAACCCTTGGATTTGTTTATTTATTTATTTTTTCTGGAAATTGAAAACAAGAAAAATAATCAAATAGCATTCAATAAATAAAAGAAATTTTTATTATTTTGGGTATACAAAATCTTTCTTTTTTTATCAAACCAAATAAAATTAAATCTCAATTTTATTTTGGAAATCAAAAACTGGATTTTATTTTGGAAATAAAATCAAATCTTTCTTTATTTTGAAAATGAAATCAAATATTTTGGATTTTGGAAATAAAATCCAATCTTTCTTTATTTTAAACCCCAAATCTTTATTTATTTGATATATATATATATATATATATATATATATATATATATATATATATATGAACCATTTTCGAAAATCATCTCTTCTGTTTTGAATAAAATCAAGCTTTAATCTTATTCTTCTCGAAAAAATATAAACTTTTTACTTATCTTTATTTTGGAGAAGTAAGAAGTCTCTATTCATAATCCCTCGCCGCATGTCTTGCTTCTGATTAGGTGAAAGATCAGTCATTCATCCCAAGCAATTGATTCGATAGAGCAACAGGATCTCAAAGGTATGAGGGAATAATCCATATGTGTTCGAGCCCAATAGGGCCGAACCTTAGCCTCTGTTCTTCTTTTTCATCATTTTTTTTTTGAAGGAGACATCCCCCTAGGTGGAGGCGGAACCTTATAGGGCGCCGAAGCTTAGGGCGCCGAACCCCTTTTTTTTTTTTTTTTTTTTTTTTGAAGGAGCAGCCCCTAGGTGGTGGCGGAACCCTATAGGGCGCCGAATCCTAGGGCCGAACCTTTTTTTTTTTTTTTTTTTTGAAGGAGCAGCCCCTAGGTGGTGGCGGAACCCTATAGGGCGCCGAATCCTAGGGCCGAACCTTTTTTTTTTTTTTTTTTTTTTTTTTTTAAGGAGCAGCCCCTAGGTGGTGGCCGAACCCTATAGGAGCCGAACCCTATAGGGCGCCGAACCCTTGGGCTGAGCCTTAATAATTTTTTTTTTTTTTTTTTTTGAAGGAGCAACCCCTAGGTGGTGGCCGAACCCTATAGGAGCCGAACCCTATAGGGCGCCGAACCCTAGGGCTGAGCCTTAATTTTTTTTTTTTTTGAAGGAGCAGCCCCTAGGTGGTGGCCGAACCCTATAGGGCGCCGAATCCTAGGGCTGAACCTGATTTTTTTTTTTTTTTTTTGAAGGAGCAGCCCCTAGGTGGTGGCCGAACCCTATAGGAGCCGAACCCTATAGGGCGCCGAACCCTAGGGCTGAGCCCTTTTTTTTTTTTTTTTTTTTTTTTTTGATCTTCCGAGCCCTAATACCTTGAGTACATCTTGGTTTTTTCCTCGGATAATGAAGTGTGGCTTTATATTTTTCCTTGACGAAAACGCGAAAAGAGAAAAATTGATATGCTTGCATGCTACGAAACCACTCCAGATGACCGCACCTCTAGGGGGCGAACCCTAGGGAGGCCGAACCCTAGGGGGCCGAACCCTAGGGGGGCCGAACCCTAGGGGGTGAACTCTAGGCAGAAATTCACGTTTTGGACGAAAAAATGAAGTTCGGGACGACGAGCCTCTACTATTAGAAGCGTCATTTGGAGTTTTGGGGCCTATAATATATCAAAACGACCGTATCGACGAGCCCTTCAAAACTCATCGCGTTGCCATGACCTATGCTGTTTTAAGTTCAAAAAAAAGGCTTCGAAGGATGGATTTTGGCTGTCCGAAGTTTTTTTTTGAAAATTTTCGGGAATTTTTTTCTTGCATAAATGTATTCCTTCAATCTTTCTGACATTGTTTCTTCTTGTTTTCAGGTGTTTTGAAGCTCAACTATTGGACGTTCGCTCCTTATTGCTATGGTGAGTACTTCGTGTTCATATAGTTTACTTGACATTCTTGATATGCTTTCCTTACAATTGTTATAATGAACTTCCCCTTGCTTGTAGGCCCTCTCTCCCGAATGCTCTGCAGAACTAAGAACTCCCAATGAATCCCCATTCATCACTGATTGGGGGAGAGCCCCCTTCTTTGGTCCTTCTGACGTCTTTTGGGATAGAGTTAGAGACTATGACCGTACGAGTTTTCCACCCCCAGAGAAAGAAGGCTTGTTTCTGTATGCCCCAGCTTCTGGAGGTTGGGATGACTTTCCTCATGCCGATTGCATTCCCCGCCTATGCATAGAGAAGCAAGAGTACCCATTCAGTCCCCTTCGCTTCCTGTCAGATTCATTTGCTCGCATTCAAGGATGGCAAGATTGGACCGACGAGATCCTTGACAACGCTGAATATGTGGAGATACTGAAGAATGCGAGTATCTTTCGTTGTGTTCAACTGTGTAGAGACCTACGAATTTACCAGGATCATAACGCACTTACTGTGTTGATCTCACGATGGTGTTCCTCTACTTGCACATTCATCACTGCCTGGGGGGAATTCACCCCTACTCTAGAGGATGTTTATGCCCTCTACCAGTAAGTTTTCTTCTTTTATTCCTTTCATTCATTCTCATTTATATATATATATATATATATATATATATATATATATATATATATATATATATATATATATATTTATTTATTTTTATTTTATTTTTTTATTTTTTTTTGAATCTCGTCTTGTAGCCTTCCCATTGTTGCTTCGAACTCCTGCGGCCCTTCTAACATGTCCACTAGAGATAACGAATGCGTTGCCTACTTGATGGAAGCCTTCAGGCAATCTTCCCACTTCTCTTCCCGCTTCAAGGGTGATACGCTCCTTCCGGATTTCGAGAGTTCAGGTCGGCAAAAGAATTCTTGGTTATCCTGGGTGCGCTATTTCTTCCGTGATTACAAGACCAACCAGTGGAACAGCTCAGTTTACGATAAGTCTGTTCTTGCCTTCCGTGAAGAGACTTGCCCCTTTCCTCTGGCAGCTTATCTAGTTATGTGGTTGTCCCGTTTCATCTTCCCTGGGTCTCCCATAGACGGTCCTTCTGCCCGTATGTTTAGTTTGGCGGCGTTGTTATCCCGAGGCTCGGAGATTCCCCTTGCTCCTCTCTTCCTAGGGACCTTATATCGTCGCCTAGACGAAACAACCCTTGCCATGAAAGAATCTGTTGGGAGGTAATCACTTTCATATTTTATATTTAATTGTCATTCAAACTGCCTTTCTTTTCCTTCAACCTTTTCTATAATATATATATATATATATATATATATATATATATATATATATATATATATATATATATATATATATATATATATATATATATATATTTGTTTTTTATTTACTCAGGTATGATGTCAGTTGCTTCATTCCATGCTCCTTCCTTCAGATCTTTCTTTTCGAGCGCTTTCCGGGCTATTCCGATCTTGAACATCTTTCTACAAGAAAGAAAAAATCTCATTCTCTCCCACCACGCAACATCATTCCTCGCATGCTACGCTGGATTGATCACCGTTCTAGTCCTGACAGTACGGATTTGCGACATTTCCTTGATGAGTATTCATGCTTCACTACTCGTCCTTATACCGTCGTTTCAGGGGGTTGCGGTCATCTACCTCACTTCTACAAGCATAAATTTCGTACCTTCTCCAACCTCAGCAGAAATAGTTTGAGTGGCTCCGCACTGTCTTGGTTCGTTTTCCTTCGGTCCACAGAGCTTCCATATTTCCTTGAGAATAATAGTTTTGGTACTGTACTATATTCTCCTCACAGGGTCATGAGACAATTCGGATACGACCAGGAACGCCCTTTCGGTCACACCTGCCGGGGGAATTATGAGGATGTTCTTCTCAATTTCGTCTCTACTTCCTCCTCTTTTACATGGGCATTTCCGAGGCCATCAAGTGATCCCCATAGACCCCTTCCTTTTGTCATACCAGATGACTCCCGAAGCGGGCGATATACCGCTGGAGAACGTAATTACTGGCAAGTCAACCTTAAAAGATGGGAGGATGATACCTTGATTTGTTCATTGCCGGTCTCTATTTCACAACGTCTTCAATGGGGCCGGCTGCTATGCTCTCCCAAGCCCAATGTTCGCTCAGCACTTTGGCCAGCCAGTAGCCGCTTGGCTGAGCGTGACATTTTGATGCCTAAGTCGTCTCCCCCTAAGCAGATCATTCCATCACAGGTTCCCACTACTTCCAGGAGTCTTCCACCACGGGCTCCATTTCGGGTGTCCTCTCTAGCTCCTCCCCAGGGATCCTCTGATGCCGAGGAGATGAGAGTTACTCGTTCTAAAACGAGAGCAGCTACTACTACTGATTCTGAGATAGCTCCTCCTATTGCTTCTGCCGTGGTTCCAGTCAGTCGTCCTCCTATCAGGCTTATCATAAAGCCATTAGCAAAACGCCCTCTCGATAATGTTGATCCTAGTATCCCGGCAGCCGAGGATCCGATTAAGAAGCGTCGTAGAAATTTGGTAATTTGTCGTACTATTCTCAATTTTCTTTCATCCCTTGTATTACTGCTTTCACATATCATTGAGTAATTATTTCCTTTATTATTATTATTTTTTTTTATTTTAGGTTACCGTGGTTGATGAAGATGATGATGATGATGTTCCTCTTGGGTTAATGTATAGTACTTCAAATGAGGCTTCCGCGGCGGCTTCCGCGGCGGCTTCCACTAGTCGTGACCCCGTCCAACCGATCCTTGTTGATATTGAGTCATCTACTCCTCGCGACGATTGTGTTAGTCTGGATGCTAAGGATACTTTGTCTGATGTAAGCTCGAGTCCTGCTGTGGGTGATACAGCAATTTCTTTAAACCTTCCTATTCATCCTCCCCATGATGAGTCTGAAGATGTTGATGAGACTCTTACTTCCCCGAGGGAGAATCATTCTGAAACTATTGGTGATGTTCATCCTCCCCAGAAGGATTCTACCGAGGTGGTGATTGCTCGGGAGGGCATTGTTAATAGTACTTTGGATGGGTTGAATGACATTCCCCTTTCTATGGCATCTCCCGACTCCTTTTCCATTGACTATATTGTGAGTATCCTTCCTTAATCTATGAGTGATTTGTCTTGAAGATGAATTTCATTTGCTCTTTTTTTTTTTATTTATAATGTATTGTGCTTTGTCATCTTGTTTTCAGAACGAGAGAATGAAAGATTTGCCTTTGCCCGTTGAGGCACTCGCGTTATTTGCTGTTCTCCATTCGGATAGTGACCTTGGTTATCCTCCAGGTGACCAAGGCTTCGAGGAATCCTTAGCTATGCAACATCTTTCTGCTCCTCCATCCCTGGTCTCGACAAATTCTATGGTGGCCTCTAAAGTAGCTCCTGCTAGAGCTTCCTTCAATCCAAGTGGGGATCTTATTTCTTGGAGGGGTTTCCAGATATCGTCTTCTAGTCAGGAAAGTCTGGAGTGTCTCCTAGCTCGGTTCCCGCAGATTCTTGACCGGCTGATTATTAAGACAACTTCCACCCAAACCCTCTTCCTAGATCAGCTCGCAGGCCTTATTCTTGGATTGCATACTCTTTCTTTATATTCCTTGCGAGTTGAGGACTTGAAGAAGTTTAGCGATGATGTAGATGACCTTGCAGCCGTAGGTGTTGATATGTCTCCTTTTCGTGATAGGTTGGATCTTCTCAAGTCGAGTTTTAACCTTGTTTCACTACGTTCGGAGGTTGCTGTACGTAAATGTGAAGATGAATCCTTTTCAGTGCAGCTTTCTGAGCTTGGTGATGCCGCAAACAGATTGAAGAGCCAGTCTCAAAATTTAAGAGGCCAGCGTCGGGACTTACAAGCAAAACTTCAGGAGGTGGAGCGTCAGTGCCGGGACTTAGAGGCAAAACTTCAGGAGGTAGAGCGTCAGTGCCGGGACTTAGAGGCGACTACCCAACAGGTTAGGGAGCTGAAAGCTGCAAATCTTAAGATTCGAGATGCCGCCGTTGCTGACTTGGAAGCTTTAGTTGTGCCTCCTCTTCATTTTGATATGTCGTGGCCTTTAGATCATAACTTATTGTAGTAGTTTATTTTTTTCAATTTCCTGTTTCAGAAACTCATTCACACATATTTCATTTATCAGAACGTGGTTTTTTTAACTTTGTTGATTGCCTTTAATTTGAATGATTCCTTAAAACTCAATTTTTTATTATTGAATCTCAAGTTATTCAAATTAATATTCCAAGACAACAATAGATGTTATAAGAAAACATGAATTTTGTCAAAGATACATATATTTCTCACAAACCAACACTTGAATTCATACTCCTTTTTTTTTTAATAAAATTAAACATTCGCGTATATGTGAAAGTTTGTCAATTTATTGCTAAAAATTGCTTTTGACGGAAAGCATAACGTTTCATATAATAAATCTTGCTTTTATCGAAGAAAGCAAAACGTTTGCCACTTTTAGAGATAAAGTATAACTTTCTTGCTTTTATCGAATAAAGCATAACATTCTTCACTTTTAAAGATAAAGCGTAACTTTTGGGTTTGAGGGCTTATACTCAGGTGCCTCAGTCACTTTTGAAGTTGAAAGTGTAACTTGCGAGGGCTGTTAGTCAGGTTCCTCGATCACTTTTGAAGTTGAAAGTGTAACTTTCGAGGGCTGTAAGTCAGGTTCCTCGATTACTTTTGAAGTTGAAAGTATAACTTTTGTGATGCTCTTCTCATGTGTAATATTTCTTTACCCATTTCAAGTTTAATGGGCCTGAGACAGCATCTGATCCCACACGAGATATCTTGCAATATCCGCTTTCGGAGATCTCTCGTACCCTATACGGGCCTTCCCATTTGGGGTAAAATTTGGTGGTTGGGGTCCCCCTCATAACTTGAGTTGCCGTTTTGAGGACCAGGTCTCCCACCAGAATTTGTCGTGGTACCACCGCGGTGTTGTATTGTCGTCGCAGTCTTTCGTGGTACCGTTCAAGCTTTTCTTTAGCCTTGTCTCGGAAGTCAGCTAAGGCCTCTAGGGCGGCTGGTCGGCTTTCTTCCTCGACTAAGCTTCGAAGTCTCATTCGAGCCGAAGGTATTTCTATTTCGGTGGGCAAGATAGCTTCTTCACCATAAACCAAAGCGTATGGGGTTTCGCCTGTAGGCTTTCTTTTTGAAGTTCGATATGCCCATAATGCTATTGTTAGTTGTTCTGTCCATTTCTTCGGATGATCGTCTAAGGTTTTTGATAAGATTTTTATCAAGGTTTTGTTTGTCGCTTCTGCTTGTCCGTTGCTTTTCGGGTAGTAGGGTGATGATTTATAATGCTTCACCCTGTATCTTTCCATCAGACTTTTGATGTCTCTATTGATGAAGGGGGTTCCATTGTCGGACAAAATGATCTTCGGGATCCCGAAACGGCAAATGATGTGCTCCTTGATAAAGTTTGCCACTGCTGGTCCCGTGGCCTTCTTCAAGGGTATGGCTTCCACCCACTTTGTGTACATCTCGGTGGCAGTTAAAATCCATATGTTGCCCTTAGAATTAGGGTGTACAGGACCTATAAGATCCATTCCCCATGTATGAAAGGGCCATGGTGTTGCTAAGGTGCGCAAATCCACGGCGGGAGCATGTATCAGGTTTCCATGTATTTGACAAATATGACACTTTTTGACAAATTCTAGACAATCTCCTTCCATCTTTGGCCAATAGTAACCATGATCGATAAGTTGTTTGTACAACTTGGCTCCCCCTTGATGTTCATCCTTGTGCATTTGATAGACCAAATCTCTGGCTTCGCCTAGTTCTAGACACCGTAGGGGCTTGCCATTGAAACCTCTTCTGAACAATTCTCCATTTTGTAAGAAGAATCGTTGCGACTTCCTCTTTATTATAATTGCATCCTTCTTTTCGGTTGGAAGAATCTCGTTTTGTAAGAAGTTCACATAAGGAATTCGCCAATCCACTATATCATCAATGAAAGCACATTCATCCTCCCCAGGGTATTCTTGGCGTGAAACACAGTGCCGTTGTAGGGCATCTGCTGCCTTCTTCATTTCAGGCCAATAATACCCTTGGCGTTGCAACCTACGATACAGACCTATGTCTGCAAACCCGTAATTCTCTTCATGCACCTGATGCAAGACTTTACTTGCTTCTTGTTTCCCCAAGCATCGTGTCAATACACCATCTGCTTCTTTGTGATACAAGACACCTTTGATGATGCTGTACTTTTGTAGCTCTACAATTGGTATTGTTCCTTCCTTAGTTTGCAATTGATGGGAGATGTCATATCTCCAATCGTCTATCATGTCTTTGGGGAACAAGTTTAGCACCGTGGTTGGGAGGGTTCTCTTCATTACCTTCACATTCAAGTCTTCTCCTTGAATATAGACTCGAGATGCTACTGTTGCTAGTGCATCCGGTTGTTTATTCTGTCCTCTTGGCACATATTCAATCACCACCTTCTTGTAAGCTTCCATCACCTTTTGTGCTACAGTTCGATACGGCGCCAAATGGGTTCTTTCACTCCGAATTGACCTTTTATCTGCTGCACTATAAGGTTTGAATCTCCTTTTACTTTAAGATATTTGGCTCCCAATTCTTGAGCCGCTAATAATCCTAGTATGAACGCCTCGTATTCTGCTTCATTATTTGTGCAAGGGAAGTCCAATTTGTACGACAAGGATATTTCATTTCCTTCTTTGGTGGTCAACACCACTCCTGCTCCGCCTTTACCTTCTGCAGATGATCCATCAAAAGCCAAACTCCACCATTCTGGATCCTCATCCATCAAGTCGATTGATTCCACTTCTCCACCCGGAAGATCCTCAGAAGGGGGCTCATATTCTCCGTTTGGAAATTGAGCTAGCAGGTCTGCCAAGGCTTGACATCGGATTGCCTTTGGTGTTACACACTTGATGTCATATTCTGAAAGAATCATCATCCATCTAGCAGGTCTTCCTACTAATGCTGGCCTAGTTAATAGGTATCTGATCGGATCAGTTTTTGTTGCAATCATTACTTCGTGCGCTAGAAAATAATGTCGCATTTTCTGCGCAATGAACACTAACGCTAGGCAATGCCTCTCTACTTGTGAATACCTGGTTTCCGGTCCTCTGATTATCCGGCTAATGTAATATACAGGTTTCTCTTCTCCATCCACCTCTTGCGTGATCAATCCTCCTATAGACTTCTTGGTAGATGTGATGTTCAACTGCAACGGCATTCCTCTTTGTGGCACTACCATCGTTTGTGCCGAAGACAAAATTCTTTTTACTTTCTCAAAGGCCTGTTGTTGGTCTTGCCCCCAGTCCCATTGTGCCTTTCCTTTTAGTAATTTGCCGAAAGGTTCTGTGACTTCGGCCAATGCTGGCATGAATCTTCTCATGTACGAGACCTTCCCTAGAAAGCTCTTCAACTGCTTTTGCGTCTTTGGTGGGGGCATCTCTGTAACTGCTTTCGCCTTTCCTGGGTCCACTTCTAAACCTCTGTTGTGCACCAAGAAGCCCAAGAATTTTCCAGCCGTCATTCCAAAGGCGCACTTCTTCGGATTCATCCTCAACTTATACCTTCGGCATCGGTCAAACACTTTCCTCAGGTCCTCCACATGAGTTATTGCCTTCTTGGATTTCACTACCACATCGTCCACATAGTCCTCCACTATATCATGAATCATGTCATGAAATATAGCATGCATTGCCCTCTGATAAGTTGCCCCCGCATTCTTCAATCCGAATGGCATTACTACATAGTAAAAATTCCCAAACGGGGTACGAAAGGCTGTCAACTCTACATCTTCCATGGACATCTTTATCTGATTGTAGCCCACAAACCCATCCATGAAAGACATCATCTCATGATTAGCCGTTGCATCTACCAAGGTGTCTATGTTGGGTAATGGGTACATATCCTTCGGGCATGCCTTGTTCAAGTCTCTGAAATCGACACATATTCGTAGCTGTCCATTTGATTTCTTTACCGGTACGATGCTGGAAAGCCATGTTGGATGTTGAATTGGCTTGATGAACCCTACTTCCAGTAACTTTTTGATTTCTTCCTTTATTTGGGTTTCGACCTCGGGTGCATAGTTGCGAGGTGCTTGCTTCACTGGCTTCATTCCCGGGCTTATGTTTAGATTGTGCTCCACAAGATCTTTGTCAATTCCGGGCATCTCGTCGTAATTCCAAGCAAAGACGTCCTTATACTCTCGCAGTAGTTGTATGAGCTCCTCTTTCTGGTTAGCCTCAAGCTCCTTGTTGACATAAGTTGGTCTTGGCGTTCCTCCATCTGTTGCCAAATCAACTTCTTCTAATTCATTTTGTTGAGGTTTTGGCCTATCTTCAAAGCATTCTGGAGCTGGTTCTACCTTCTGTTGTACAACTTCTTCTCCTTCATTATTGCTGGAGTGGGGGACACCTCCTGAGCTGTTGGGTTTGAACGCTTCTTTGGGCTCTTCCCCCTTGCACCGTCATAATCGAAACACTACCTTTCCGTCGGGTTTTACAACCCTCTCCCATTTTGTCTTTTGGCCATCCTTGGACTGTGCTATCCGCTTGGCATTTATTATATTTCTGGCATCTTCAGGATTTGCTGGCCTTTTCTTCTCTTCTCTTCCTTCCTTCTCCAAGTCCACTACGACTGGCTTCATATCTTTGGAACATTCTCCATGTTCCGAGGTCTTCTTCTTTACTTTTTCTGCAGGTACAAACTTATCTTCCTGCACTTCCTTCCAGCTTGCTAGTCTTAAGGAATCAGGCCTCGCGATCTGGTTCTCTCCCTCTTCAGCGACATCATCGAAGAAAGTTGCTTCGGTGATGTGTGCCTCCTCTGGTCCAAAGGGATTCCGAGTTGCTGGTACCTTCACTTCTTTCCCTTTCCAGATAGCTTTCAGGCACTGATGAAAGACTGAGGGTACCACCCCATAGTCATTTTGCCAAGCCCTTCCCAGCAAGATATGGTATGCTGCATCTACCTCTGCAACATGGAACATTACAGGCCCTCGGATTTTTCCAACTTGCATGTCTACCTTGATATGTCCCAGGGTTCTCGTGCTTTGGTTAGCGAATCCTGTAATGTTTGTTTGTTCCTTCACTATCTTCTTCTCTGACAGGCCTAACCGTTTGAACATGGTGTAGGGCATAATATTTACAGATGCTCCATTGTCAATGAATGCCCTCCGCACTTCGATGCCATTGATTATCGCTGTCACATACAGTGGTCTGTTGTGCGGGTATCTTATCTCTCTATCAGCTTTAGAGAAAGATATCTTATTTGCTTCCTCCTCCATTATTTTCACAAATCCTTTGCTTATGGCCATGCAAGTCTCCTGTGTCTCGGCGGCCTTAATTATTGCCCTGGTTGCCTCAATCCTTGCTTCCTTGGCCAACCCTATCTGATCGAAAAAATTTCTGAATTTGGCCCCATTCATCAATGCTGTCACTTGCAGGCCTGGGTCACACTCCTCCTTTTCTTCCACCATCATCTCCACTTCTGGGATTATGTTGTGGATAACAGTGTTGCATGTTTCTTTTCCCTTGTGATTCGGCAGTGGCTTGTCATGAACACTGCTTTCCTTTCCCAGTTCAATCTCCCCATTTGCCAACTTCTCGTGGAATATCCTACGCAGGCTATAACAATCCATAGTTGAGTGTCCCGCGTATTGGTGGAAAACACAGAAGTCTGGCCTTCTCTTCATCTCCTCCGTCACTGCAAATCTAGGCCTTGGGGGTTTCACCACCCCATGTTCAATCCATTGCTCGTATAGGCCTCTGAATGCTTTCTCACTGCATGTGATAGCCTCCGGGACCGACTTTCTTGCATATTTATCTCCAGGCCTTCCTTTGCTTCGCTCAAAATTTTTCTCATGCTTCTCCCTCTTGCCCCCTTGTGGTTTTGACTGAGAGTCAGCCAAAGCCACAGTTGCTGTTCTCTTGCCCCTCCATGTAACCGTCGCATGGCTAGTGGGCAGTGTCATGATTCCTCCCAAGTCTTGTGCGAAAGCTGAGAGGGTCGCGAAGGAATCACAAGCCTTGGTAATGAGGTGGGGCTTGAAGGAATCTAAGGCACCATTGTTGCAAATGCTGACCAGGTTCTTTTCTTCAATCGGCTCTGCACACTTCTGTGCCTGGGCCCTGAACCTGTCAACGTAATCTGATAGCTCCTCATTTGGCTTCTGCTTGAACCGCATGAGTTCTACAATGGTTACCTGTTTCTGCACATAGAAAAAATTCTTAAAAAATTGTAATTTGAGGTCATCCCAATCATGGACTGACCCCTTCTCCAAATTGTAGTACCAACTAAAGGCACTATCTGTCAAAGTTTTGTTGAATTCCCGCATCAACAAGTTGTGGTTGTTCACTTCATCATATCCCAGCCACGGAGACATCGACTCTACAAACCTGGCAATATGTTCCCTGGCATTTCCTTTCTCCCCGTTGTATTTTGGAAATTGCGGGGGATGCTCGATATATCCTACCGGGTAAGGTTGCCTCCGAATGTGTGCTGGGTAAGGCGGAGTAAAGTCCAACTCCGAGGGTCGAGATGTCTGCCTACGAAGTTGATTGATTACATCGATCATATCATCCTTCGTCACATACTGGCTCGTGGTGTGAACTCTCTGGGGTGTTGAGATATACTGTGGTATCGGCGGTGTGTATGGTAGAGAGATTGGTTGGTGCACACTTGCGTCATGCAAAGTCGGCACTGGTGGAAGTTGCTGGCTCACTCGTTGGACGTCGCCTGGAATGGTTGGCATTTGCACCTGTGAAATTGATGGGAGAGCAGTTGGGATGATGTTTGTCTGAGGTTGGCTTGCTTCCAACCTACATTGTGGCACGTCACCGCTGTGTTGGGCCTCCAAGTTGATTATTGGAACCGATTGACTTTCCGTCGAGGGCGATACAATCTGGTTCTCTTTGTTGTTGCTGCCATTGTTGTTGTCTTCCACTCCTACTTGTCCCCCCTGCGAGCTTCCTGGGAACATGGCCTTAAACGTAGGAATCTGCATCAACTGCTGGCGGAAGTTCCCCATCTCCTCTTGCTTCCTTTGCATTTCCAGCATCATGGCCATCATCATCCCTTGTCCTTCTCGTGCTTCCTTCAATGCCTTGAGCATCTCCAGTTGCACAGCATTCGTCTGGTCTCCACCTGCATCCTCGCCTTGCCTTCCTGCGTTGGTTTGTTGTTGATTAGCCATATGTGGTGATGTCGAACTCTCTTCTGAAACGTCTTCAACAAGTGGTTGGTCAAAATCCAGGTTTGCGCCTTGGAATGCTTGAGATACTTGTCTTGGAACTGGATCCGGCGAGGTAATGCTATCTGTTGGTGAAGCAGCTCTTCCGGTAATTCTCCCACTTCGAGTTGTGGGCATACCCTTCACGAATTCTACACCTCCCCAGCAGAGTCGCCAAATAAATGTGGGCAAGGAAATCGCGCCTTGCTCGCTTAGGGTTTCGTGTTGGCTGAGGAGGAGAGAAATCCACGAAGAATACGGAATTGATTGGTTGATTGTAGAGGGGAGAACGACAGGTGGGCGATTACTCCAACGACGCGTGGCAGAACCCCTAGAATCCGGAAACCGTGTTAGGGTTATTGGGATTCCAAGAGCCTTCTTCGGTTCTTCGAGTTGAGAGAGTGTTCGAATCTTGTTAGTGCTTTTTAGGTGGAATATCCGAGCCTTAAGCTACTAAAAGAGTCCGAGTCTTGTGTCCGGAGAGAAGTCCCCTTCCAAATAGAATGGAAGGGGTATTTATAGGGTATTCTGAAAAGTAGTCATGTGCAAGGCACATGCCTTCAGGGAAATTTCAGAAATACCCTTAGTCCTTAGAATAATGCCCCTATTGCCCTGTCCTTCTAGCCACCAATCCAATCCCTCAATCAATTCCCAAAATGAGCCGCCTCCACGAGTCTTCCGCCTCGGGACACGTGGAGGCTTCTCCCGGTCTAGCACATTTATTTCTGACTTTTTCATCTTCATTCCATTAGGTTATACGAACCCTAACTTGCACATTTAATGAGGTCGTGGAACCCTAATTGTGCATTTAATTTAATTAGGTCATGTGAACCCTAATTTTGCACATGGGCCCACAAAAAAAAACAGAGCAATGTATTTAAAGGAAGGAGAAGAACTGAACTTTTATTGTTCTGTGTTCCTTTCATATGATAGCAAGATGGCCTTTATATAGGCATTAGAATAAAGGAGATAAGCCTAATAACATGATAAGGCTGATTCAAAAATAAAGCTAAACTGATTTAATTATATCCTTCAGATAGAAGGATTTTATTTAAAATAACTAACAGCTGAAAACTAGGAACAGAAAATCTGATAGAGTTTGAATTAACATCCAACAGAAACGTCTACGTCGTGTTTGGCTGATTAGCCAGCCGATTAGGCTATAAGATATAAGCAGTAATATAGACAGCGTGTTGAAAAAAAGAAAAAAAGAAGAAGGTTTATCCAAAATCTGCGTGAGAATGGAATGAGCTATTTTAAATTTTGCTTGTTCATGGAGAATTCAAACTTATAAATCTTCATTTTAATTCAACTGTCAGTATTAAATGTTTATATTTTAATTCTAAACGTAAATCAAATAAATTAAACTATTTCAAAATTTCGCAAATCTGACTGAAAAAAGATACGCTGTTTTTTTTGGGACTAATCCTCGGAAACATGGTAGAACACCAAAACGGAAACCTCTCCCAATAAAATTTGGAACATCCACAAACCCAGATTTTTGCTGCTTAAGCATAAAACTGTTATATGTAATATATAGTATTATTTAATATATATAGATATGATAAAACAGAACATAATTATATATATATATATATATATATATATATATATATATATATATATATATATATATATATATCACAAAAAATATTAATAAATAAATTCAAATCCTTTGAATTCACAAAGTCTCCTTAAAGCAAATTTATTCCCTCACAGGTGCTAAGGATTAATGAATAATTGCTTCCCAAGATAAAACGGATTTCAATTCTTAATTAGTAACACTACAAAATTAAGAATTCGTTAAACTCAAATTCTATGTTATGTACTCGAACTTTACTATTAATAATAATGATGCATGAAGAAAACAGAAGAAAACTTACTGCACAATTTTACTGCAGAAAACGGGATTTTGCAGTGTAGAACGGAAACAGAATTACTGTAGAACGGGAGTCTGCCAGAACGGGACTTTGTTTGACAGAAACGGAAAACGGGAACTATCTGCAGAAACGGGATTTTTGCAGAAGGGAAGGAACGGAACGGGACGCAGAAACAGAACAGTGTAATCAAACTTATGCAGAAAATGTAATACCACATAGTTTATTTATAGAATAATTAGGCAGTTTATTACCGTTAGGACGCGTCAACCGCCCAGACCCACGAACCCGACCCGTCACCCGACCCATCAATTTTCTCATTCAATTCTTAATGGATTTGAACACATAAATATATATTTTATCAAACTCATTTAACATGATATAAAAAGTAGGATAAGTGAACAGAAGACCAGTATTAATACCATGAACGTCAAAAGTTTTTAGAGTTGAAGAATTGGCTTTAGATGTTATAAAAAGCCACATATAATCATGAAACTTGAAACAGGTCCGAGCACTACAATTGGTACAACCACCACTGGATAAGGTTACAGGAGAAGGAAGGCACTGCATGAACACATCATCAGACTCCCGACACTAAAGGATCCATCCATCTTCTACCTCAAATTCTGCATCAGCAAAAAGGAATTGAATCCTTTGCTATGCTCCTTAGAAAGGACAGAACAAAAAGAGTCACAATATTTTCCTCAAAGAGCTCACAAGAACAATGCATGACCCTTTAGTACTGGCATGTCTTGCATTACGTGGCAGAAAGTGCTTTGTATCCTTCTTTCTCCAGAAGTTTCGCTATAGAGATATCTCCTGTCTGAATGATTTTCCCGTCATCCTACAAAAGAAATGAGGTGTTTGTCAATAAAACAAAACTCACAATTTCACATTCTATAAACCCTGAATATGGTTTCACATTCTTATAAAATACTGATTCATGCCTAATAATTAATTAGCAGACCAAGGTCCGAAATACTAAACCAGGGATGTTTCATGGCATCTAAAATATAATCACATTAAAGTAAAAAGGTTTCCCTCTGAATTTACTGGCAGGAAAATAACAATTTAAACTTCATTTCAATTTCTTTCCACACTGGTTTAGAAGAAAAGTTATAATCAACTTGCTTACCATGATATGGATATAGTTAGGCTTTATGTATTCCAGAAGTCGTAGATAATGAGTGATCATCAAAACAGAATTTCTCGGGGTAAATCTCCTATCCAATATTCGAGCCAGGATGAAGTGATTGATCTACCTAGATGGGTTAGGTTTGTTCTCCGAGAAGAGTGGACTGCCGAAGTGTTTGATGTTGAGCTGATGAAGTACCAAAACATTGAAGAAGAGATGGTCCAGATGCTTCAAATTGCACTTGCATGTGTGGCAAAGGTGCCAGAGGGACGTCTCACAATGGATGAAGTAGTTAGAATGATAGAGGAAATTCGACAAACCGAGTCAGAGAATCGTCCGTCTTCTGAGGACAACTACGTACTCAAAGAATTCTAATGTGCAGACCCCATGATTGCTTTTAAAACCATTATTTTGTTTTTAGGAGAGAGAGCTTGAGAACTGGAATGCAGCAGCCATCTGTGAGAGTACTTGTGTATGTTAAGCATTGATGTGCCATTTTAGCCAAATGTTGTAGGGAAGAATTGAACTTGTGTAACTCTCCTTGTTTAAATGTTTATTAATTCTCTCTTTCAAGGGAACAATAATCATTATGATTATTTCATGTGGAATAACATGGTGTCAATTTTTAACTACCCAGACCACAACACATGATTGTAACAGACAAATTTTCCTTTCTTATATTTTATAGTACATTACAACTACTGTGCCTTGGGGCAAGGTATAAGATTATTGACACAACCCAAATGTTTGATGATACCCACCACTCCCCTCTCCTCCCCTCCCCTCCCTTCCCCTCATTAAAAACACAACGTCAAATTGAATCGTTTTAATTGTGTGGTATATATATGGCATGTCAGAAACAAACTTAAAAGAAGTATTGCAATGACCATAAACCCCATGCTGATAATGAACAACTCTCCCATAATAACACCAAGGCCAGGCCAAAATAGTAGGTTCAACCACACCACGGGGGCGTCCGGTGGCCTTAATGACCGGTAATGACCGGTGACCCTCTTTTTTTTCTTTTTTTTTTACCAAAATTATGAGAAAAATAAATAAAAAATAATATAGCAAGTTTGAACAAAAAATTGTAAAAGAAAGTATATTTTTGATTAAAAAAACACTGTAAATTGTTTGCAGCGTTAAAAAACAAAAAATTAAAATCAAAGTGCACTGGTCATTACCGGTCATTAAGGCACCGGACCGCCCCTTGATCCTCCTTGTCCACCTTTTGTTCACATCTCTTTCGCCTAAAAATGTTGGATCTGAAAAAGGGTAATTTTTCTACCCATTTGGCATTCTTTGTGTGGGTGTGGGTGTGGGTGTGGGTGTGGGTGTGGGTGTGGGTGTGGGTGGGTTTGATTAAAAGAAACAACATGCATGCAGCGTACAAATTCCTTTCATATTCTTCTTCTCTGTAACTTTTTGTTTGTATGATAATTTTTTTCTTCTTCTCATGATTATCCATCCTTATAAATGGAGTTATTTATATGAAGAATTTAACATCCCTAAGTGGTTTGTGTGAGGTGATTTTATCTATTTTCGGAATGTAAAACACTTTATTGAACAAAAAATATAGGAATAATTAATACAAGAAACAATATTTCTAGCTGTAAGCCTGTAATTGAAGTTGCTTACAACTTTAGGATAGCTCCTCTCCTCCAGTGGATTTTCTTTCATCTTTGTGGAGTTACTTTGTTTGGAACTATGAATATGTTTGCAGATGATGCAATATTTAGTTAATTGTATATTTATATGTACCTCTAATTAGTTTCATCTTCTTTTTCAACTGTACTTTTAGGTCACTGCTGTGATTCTATTATTACCAGGGTGCTATTATTCTTACTAATGGGAAATTGCTTGAAGAAGAAGAAGGTAATTTGTAATTAGAAACAAACAAAAATAAGAAAACATGATTGTGCCTGCCTTCATTATATATATGTTTCTTTTATGATTTTTCATCGCTTTGCTTTACTTTTGCATTTTCTAGCTCTGCTGATTCTAAATTCCCATCACTCCCCCCATAAATTAGATTTACTTTTGCTGTTCATGATAATTTTGAGTGCAAGTATGGCAAAGTTCGACTCAGATTCTTCCTTTTTGTCAGTCTTCCAAAAAAGGTGATGATGAGTCTCCTAAGGCGGACCTTGGGGGACGAAATGTTACGCTCATAACTTCCATCGGGAAGTGGGAAAAAAAGCTATCAGAAGCAAACAGGGATAACAAGATAGTAAGTTCTTAGAGCTGTTTTGCTTCACAAGTCATTTATATTATCATCATTCTGATAAGAGTTGTCGAATGCACAATGCATGTATTCCAAGATTTTTAATTTCTATTCTCAATTTAGCATCATGAATTATGAAAAACGGAGACTCGTAATATTTCTCCGGGATATCTGAATTCTAAGGGACAAGGGTCCTGCATGTACTAGAGGTTAAGGACATACAGTGTAACAGAAACTATGCAGTTTCTATTTGGGAGCTTTCACTGTTAGGCTTGAAATATGTTCTGCAGTTACACTTTTTCTGCAGAAAGATGGATAATAATTCGCTGTCTTATGTTGGGTGAAATAGATCTTGGTGACTTGGTTTAGCTTACGCGCCACAGACTAAAATCATTATTAAGATGCTGGTTCTGCTATATTTGTAGCCTAGGGAATGCCATTTTTGGGCTAACACTTGCAGATCTGATTGTTCTCTATTACATATTGGGTGCAAGTTCTGCATTAGGAAGGTGTCTCTGATTTAAAGTGTGTGAAATTTTGGATGTTCCTCTTCCATCTGTATACAATCTGATTAATATGATTGTTAGGTTCTCATAGTTATTCTTTCGCCTAGCAACTACAACTACAACTACAACTACAACATGCTTGCATGTGGTAAATTGTTGGAAAATATAGCAATTAACAAGACGAATAATACAGTAAATTGGAACAACTTAGCTGGAAAACCGAGGCGTAGCGTGGCTACTGTCCTAAAAAGTGATTTCGCCCCCACTGATAATAATCATAGGTACAAATGGGCTGCCGGCGATCACTCTCCAGGATTTAACGGTGAAGTCTCCGATCGTATGTACTCACAGAAGGAGGCTTTGGACTTGTCTATGTAGATTGCCCAATTAACAGAGTATATATTTGTGTAAGAAAATAGACTGTATATTATGTGAAGAACAAAGGCGATTTCTGTAAGGAGAAGAAGAAGACGATAATGAGATGTGTCTTCTGCTAAGAATAATAATAGTGGTATTTGTAAGGATGATCATAATGTTAAGACACATTAACGTTGGGAATTGCCCATTAACCGTTGGGGATTACAGAAAACGTAACGGCTAGGGTATTAACTCTAAACGAGGGTTACATAAGTTACAGAAATAAATAGCCGATGTGAGACTTTGATAAAACCATAATTTTTAAGCATAACCAACAATCCCCCACATGATTCAAAATTATCAAAGAAAGAAAAATTAAAAGGAAGTGAGAAGGACAATGGATTTTAGATACATAACATCGATACCTTGTGGGTTTGAATCGACACTTAATGGAACAAGCTCATGACTGTAGATTATAGGTGAATTATATTCTTGAACCCATTATCTATGATACAATCAATTGAACTTGCACGCATATCAAAAAATCCTAAATCCACACAAGTCCGCGGTTGTGCGCATTCTAGGCCATGCGCAATATCCCATATTTTCATAAAGGCTCTAGAGAGTTTGCCAAATACTCTCATAGGAAGCGGTCTACACTTCCACCTTTATATAGGTGAACCCATCAAGTGTATACTGACATACACCACCCTTTAGGGCTATGCGTTTCATTAAGAATCTAAATGATTCATCCTATCACAATTTGTCCGTAAGCACCACATGTACACAAGAAGGGATATAAATAATTGTACTGTTATAATTAAGTAATTACATGACTTGTTGTTACCCATTGTACCCAATTCATGGGATCTCCAATCACATAGGTTGGGTTTCCATCGCGTACTACTTACTCAAGATGTTGGCAATAGTCCCATCCCTCTGGATGCTTCTTGGACACTCTTTTTAATCAATCCCTTTCTGCTAGGTTCTTTTCAGCCTCACAAATTCTATGGAAATAACACCGTTTATTGATCAGTCCTCATTCAATATTATGTCTCAAGCTAATATTTCTCTGTTTCCCATTATACATGTGACGCCCCCAAAATTAGGTATACGTTACCCATCTTGGGTTGCCAAATTACGTGGTACATAAATCCAAATATAACTTAATAATACAACCGTCGTGTAAAATACGACAAAACATGAGCTGTGAGTTTGAATACAAACATTGTCTACTAGAGAGTATAAAAACTCAAAAGGAGTCCTCGTTACAATTATTGTCATACTATTTCACAGAATAGTGAGGACTACTAATACTATCATCTGAATCGTCACTCCATTTCCCGACTAGTCCCGGCTACGTTCTCATTTTCTGAAGAGAACAGTGAAAGAAAGGGTGGGCTCAACTAGCCCAGTAGGAAATATTATGACTAAGATAATGCAGAATAAATTATCGTTAGCCTTCAACAGTGTTAAACTGATAAAATATAACAAACATCAAGTTTAACTGCAGTGGAACAAGCAATCCATTAAAAGAGTCAAGTAGAGAATAAAATCTACTATCTTTTATGATTTAAAAAGGTTTTTCATCACTTTTAACGCTGGGACTCAGCTTAATAAATAATCCACATCATCGAATCACCCCTGCACTACGGCCAAGGATATTCTTTAGTATCACGACCACGAATTATCCATGCACAACGGCTAAAGATAATTATGTTTTCATCAACGGTCCTAATCATGCCATAAAATAATTCATCTTTGCACTACGGCCAAAGAGAATCCATAGCCATAATCATACCAAAAACTGTCCATCAATGAACTACGACAAATGAGGATTTTTACCACATCATTCGTTACATTACGGTCATGATTACACCGAATAATCCCTGATCATAATCATACCAAGTCCATCTATGCACTACAGGCCACAGATGACTTTATCCACATCATTACGGTCATGATTACACCGAATAATTCTTGGTCATAATCATACCAAGTCCATCTATGCACTATAGGCTACAGATGACTTTCAACATAATATAAATATGAGGATGATGACAATGACATAATATTCAATAAAACAAGTTCAAGAATTAATTTATCCAAGAACCAATAACGTCCAAATTGTCAACATGATACTGCTTTGTGGAGTAAAATTCAAGAATGCTTAGAAGAATATTTCCATAAAAAGATACTGGATGAAGCGCAAATATCAAGGATATTCCACAAATTTCATGGAGTATAGAAGTCAAAACTTTAACCAACTGAGTATAATAAAGAATGGAATAACAAAAGAAATCACCATGCATGCGATAGACCTCACAGGCAGGTTATTCCAAAAGAATAATAAACAACGGAACCAGGTCCAGCGTAAAACGCACAGACAGGATATTCCAACAGAATAATAAAGAATGAAACCAGGTCCGGCGTAAACGTATAGACAGGATATTTCGACAGAATAATAAAGAACGGAATAATAAATAATGGAACCAGGTCCGACGTAAACGCACAGACAAGATATTCTGACAGAATAATAAAGAACGGAATAATAAATAATGGAACCAGGTCAGGCGTAATACGCACCGACAGGATATTCCGACAGAATAATAAAGAATAGAATAATAGAAGAATTTCACCATTTATGCGGTACTTCGCATAGACAGGTTATTCCAACATAATAATAAAGATGGAATAATAGAAAATTTCACCATGTATGCGGTACTTCGCATAAACAGGTTATTCCAACATAATAATAAAGAATGGAATAACAGAAGAATTTCACCAAGTATAGGGTATCCCTCGTATACAGGTTATTCCAACAGAATAATAAAGAATGGAATAACAGAAGTTCTCTTCATGAATAAGAAAGAAAGAATACCCCTTATGAGTACAACAAATAATATCCCTTACCTTTGAAAGAAGAGTACTCCGACTAGTAGGTCGAGGATATACTCGAAGAAAACTTGCACTACGCTCAAAGCTTTCTTTAACTCTAAAGAAATACGCTCAAGATTATAGAAGAAGAACTCTCACTATAGTTTCTCTCTCTAGAGTTTCAGTGAATTCGTAAGAAATAATGAAAGAATGAGCTTCTATTTATAGGATAATGAACTGCATAGTAACTAACTCATGAACGGTCCAGATTGATTTACTTTAATCTGACGGTCCATATTTAAAGCAAACTCTTTTAAATAAAATATAATATATTCTATTTATAATCTAATAAACTGAATAACTTTATAAAAAATTTTACTATGCAAACATTATGCAGGCACTATGCAAACACTATTCATAATAAAATATAATATATTCTATTTATAGAATAACTTTATAAAAGTATTCTGTTTTATATAAAAAGATTTTACTATGCAAAACACTATGCATATTAGAATATAATATATTCTATTTATAGAATAACTTTATAAAAGTATTCTGTTTTATATAAAAAGCTTTTCTGTTTTATTACATTAATAATACCAATAAAACAAAACTTATCATCTTTATTATAATTTCAACCAACGGTCTGAAAAATTAGCACATCTCTTCATGGAATAATATTGTACTAAAAAATGATTTGGACCGAAGAGAAATATATTTTTCGGGTGAATAGTACCCCGTGAATAGTATTTCAGGAATAGTACCCTGTGAATAATACCCCGATATAAAAAGTGTCCCAAATACCCGAGTGAACAATACTAGAGTGAATAGTAATCGGGTGAATAGTAACCCGTGAATAGTAACTCGTGAATAGTACTCTAACACGAAAAATACCCCAAATACCCGAGTGAATAATATTCAGGTGAATAGTAATTTAGGTGAATAGTAACTTGTGAATAGTAACTCGTGAATAGTACTCCGACACAAAAAGTGTCCCGAATACCCGATTGAACAATACTTAGTGACTTCTCACATAAGCATCAATAATAAATACCGTGTGCTACTGTGCAACTACGCGTATTACTGTACTTTTAACACCGGGTGTTTCAACAGTTAACGGTAAAACTTCCGCCGTTATTTTCATAAAGTATTTTTGTCGTTTTCTCAATCTGATAATAATTTCGTTGCAGGGTCCACCAATGATTGTACCATCGTACGGATATTCTCCGACAAAAAGAATATTTCCCGACCAATCGAATATTATATAACCACTTGCTTACTTTGCAAAATTTATAAATATTACCCGCAATTATAACATTATATCAAATCAACACCATAATATTTAAAAAATTATTTCGAGAAAATTGAATCTTTATTCATAAAATCTGGGGTCTCACAATCTCCTCTCCTTATGAAATTTCGCCATCGAAATTTACGTACGTACCTGGTATGCCGAACAGGTGAGGATATATACCTTGACTTCACTTCAAATTCTAACTCTTGAGGTATAACCTTTGAGCGTCGAATATGATCCTTCTTATCCAAGATGTTAACACGTATCTCCTCATACGTTAAATCTTCTTCTATCTCGTCCGGTTCTAAATTAATAATGTGGTTCGGGTCCTCCACATATTTACGTAACATCGATACGTTAAAAACGTTATGAACACGCGACATACTTGGCGGTAAAACGAGTCTATAAGCCATAGTTCTTACTTTATCGAGGATTTCAAATGGGACAATTAAATCAAGGGTTGAGATTTCTTCTCTTTGTCGATTCTTGCTTCTAGAATAACGCCCTCTTGAACCTTCTTAATTCTTCACATTCATCAGCTCCAGGTGTGTAGCTTGAGCGGCTTTAACTTTATCGATTAAAGTCGATTCTAATTGTATATTCATTATCTTCACGTGGGTTCGTATATTCGCACTTGTAACCGCATACGATCTTCTACTCAACGCGTCAGCTACCACGTTCTCTTTTCCACGATGATATTGAATGGTACGATCGTAATCTTCAACAGCTCGAGCCAACGTCTTTGACGCATGTTACGTTCGTTTTGAGTAAAGAAATATTTGAGGGTTTAAGAAATGGGTTTTGTACTGGGGGTCAATACAAAATTCGATTTCACGCTCTAGGGGTAGGCTAAGAAGTCTTCAAGAATACGTCAGGAAATTTATTAACAATAGAAATATCATTCAAAACTGTGACTCTCATCCAAGACTTGGATAACACGTCACATTGATATCTATCAACTTGTCATCGTCATTCACAACGTCTCCTACGAAAAGTCTGGCTTCAGTGCATTCCACACAAGGAAGTCAACAACGAAAGGATCGGAGCTCTTTACTTATAGCTTGATATGACAATGATTGACTTTAATGGTTTGGTTGCTTAAATTCGCATAACAGGTTGGTTAGAAATATGAAAGCTAACAACCTTACGAAAAGCATGATGAGTAGTTAACCAATCGTTTCCAAAAAAATCACATCAAAGGCAAGTATTTTCAAAGAGATAAGATCGACAGGTAACGTGAAAGTGTCGATTTGAATCAAACAAGATTTATAAACAGTGGAGGTAACGAAGGTTTCTACTAACGAAGTTTCAACCAATAAGTCAAAGTCTAATTTCTCCGAAGTCAAAGTTAAACGTTGAGCGCAAGCAAGAGAGATAAAAGAATGGGTAGAACCGATATCTAATAAGGTATAGACTTCGTAAGAATTTATAATTAACTAACCCGTGCTAACTTCGTTCGGGTTACTCGCTTTTTAAGAAGTCACGAAAAACGCTCTTCCTGAAACCACCGACTTTGTTTTGTCTGTATCCGCCTTTGGCGCCACCGTCCCAGCTGGACTTGACTTTGGTGCACGACAAAATCGAGCTAAATGACCTTCTCTTCTTGAAATTTCTACTTCTATTATCTTGGCCCTGATTACCACCGAAGTGGTTACCATTCTTGGCATGATAATTTCTCCCACGATGGTTATCATTGTTCCGATGACCGTTGCCACCGGTACGATTATTTTTGTGTTGTTGCTCGTTACCTTTTGGTTGAGCTGACTCAACGGTCTCATGTGCTTCATTGCTTATCTCAGCATTTTCATATGCCATTTTCAAACACTGTCACAAAACAAGGGTTAATTAACATATCACATATTATCCCTATACTCTGACCGACCAATTAAAAACCAAATAAACTTAGGTAGGTCATACTAGCGAAGGAATTTCCCGTCTCTCCCCTCTTAGTTCTTATCTCACATCTCAGCCAGGGATCATATCCCTAAGCTTTGATACCAACTGTGACGCCCCAAAATTAGGTATACGTCACCCATCTTGGTTTGCCAAATTATATGGTACATAAATCCAAATACAACTTAATAATACAACCGTCGTGTAAAATACGACAAAGCATGAGCTGTGAGTTTGAATACAAACATTGTCTACTAGAGAGTATAAAAACTCAAAAGGAGTCCTCGTTATAATTATTATCACACTATTTCACAGAATAGTGAGGACTACTAATACTATCATCTGAATCGTCACTCCGTTCCCCGACTAGTCCCGGCTACGTTCTCATTTTCTGAAGAGAACAGTGAAAGAAAGGGTGGGCTCAACTAGCCCAGTAGAAAATAATATGACTAAGATAATGCAGAATAAATTATCGTTTGCCTTCAACAGTGTTAAACTGATAAAATATAACAAGCATCAAGTTTAACTGTAGCGGAACAAGCAATCCATTAAAAGAGTCAAGTAGAGAATAAAATCTACTATCTTTTATGATTTAAAAAGGTTTTTCATCACTTTTAACGCTGGGACTCAGCTTAATAAATAATCCACATCATCGAATCACCCCTGCACTACGACCAAGGATATTCTTTAGTATCACGACCACAAATTATCAATGCACTACGGCTAAAGATAATCATGTTTTCATCAACGGTCCTGATCATGCCATAAAATAATTCATCTTTGCACTACGGCCAAAGAGAATCCATAGCCATAATCATACCAAAAACTGTCCATCAATGCACTACGGCAAATGAGAATTTTTACCACATCATTCGTTACATTACGGTCATGATTACACCGAATAATCCCTGATCATAATCATACCAAGTCCATCTATGCACTACATGTAACGACCCCAAAATAGGTCCATTCCATCCAACCTATTCTGAGTCGCCAAATACATGGTATAGAAAACAACTGTAACTTTATTAAAATAATTGTCGTGCAAAATACAACAACACATATGCTATAAGTTTGGATACAAATATATACCAAATGTGACTCATGTTCCAACCGTGGACATCTCCTCACAATGACACCTTACATAAAGGTATAGTCAAAAACTGTTCTAGAAATTAATGTCATTAGACATCTTGTATGATAGTGACAAACCACCCTTCCAACGTTGGGTACACCTTACCCTATTGGATTCACCAAATATAACTACTAAATGAACTTTTCTATACCGCTTCGGGAGAACATCCACAGCTAGAGACCACTGTTCTATTTCCCCGTTACCCTCGCTCGACCCAGCTACACTCTTATTACCTGAAAGGAATTGTGAAGCAAAAGGGTGAGCACAACTAGCCCAGTAAAGAATATCATGACTAAAGATAATTAAATTATCAGTAGCCTTCATCAATAATAAATCAGAGATTTAGAACATATGGTAAATGATAAAAATTTCAACCATAGTTGCAGCGGAACGAGCAATCCATTAGAAGAGTCAAATAGACTATAAAGTCTATTATCTTCTCCATGTTAAAAATCCACCAACAATATTTTATTCATGTAACATCACTCAACAGTTCCTTTCCACAATCATATGAATAACTCATAATCATAATTGTGACTATAAATTTTTCTTCGCACCCAGGACGAAGAATATTTTCATCACCTGTCTTTACCTGAAACATCAAAGATCATGGTTATACCAAATCACAATTCCTGTTTATAATCATACTAACAAATCCATCTTTGCACTACGGGCCAAAGATATTCATCAACAAACCATCTTTGCACTACGGGCCAAAGATATTCATCAACAAACCATCTTTGCACTACGGGCCAAAGATATTCAACAACAGTTCATCTTTGCACTACAGGCCAAAGATATTCATCAACAGGCCATCTTTGCACTACATGCCAAAGATATTCATCAACAATTCATATTTGCACTACAGACCAAATATATTCATATCTCAAAAAAATATATAATCATTTCAGAATTTATATAAACAATAATTATAACCATGTTGATCAATTCACCTTTGCACTTAAGCTTAAGATATTCAATTATAAATTCAATGGTCATGATCATACCAGTCACAATTCAACTTTGCACTACAGGCCAAAGAGAACCCTAGTCATGATCATACCAATAATCTACCCATCTTTACACTCCAGTGAAAGAGAATTTCAACATCAGGGTTATAAAAATGTTATATATGATGATAAAAATAATATGATCAACATATAATTTTAATTTCAAGAGTAATATTCGTAACTCGTGAAAAGTAACCCCGACACAAAAGATAGAAATTCTACAATAAAATTCATACCAATATTTCGGTATAATGATATTGAAAGAATAACATTACTTAAATTTATAAACAATTTATTTTAATTGTTTACACTTTACTAATTAATGCATTTAATCATCATAAAATACCAACTCTTACAATTTCATCATCAATAACCAAAACCCTCATCAAAAATCTGCATATACCTCATATAGGATTCTCAAGCCATAAAATCCTATTTTCCAATTTTCTTTCTTCACAAAACATATTTAATTCATTTACTCATAACTAGACCATTTTCATGAAAAATACCAAATCAGTTCCAAAAATATTTCTTTTCTGGGATTTAGCATAATATAGTCCCATAGTGAACATATATTTTTCTCAGAATTTTTAAAAGTCATTTACTATTTTTCATATGGCCAAAATAGCCGAATATTTAGACATTTATCAAAAATTATACTTTTGTCTAAAAATTCTGAAATTTACAGAGTATACTTCTATCATATACATGTACTCCCAATAAAAATTTCATCAATTTTGAAGTTAACCACAAGGAATTATAAGCAGTTACTTTTAAAATAGTCTTTTCTCATAAAATTCATAACTCCCAATCTATACATCCAAAAATCACCATTTTTGGACACAATCAAGAAAACTCATCAAAATATCATTTTGAATTTTTCCAGAATTTTTGAAGATCAAAAAAATTACGAAACTGAAAATCATAACAACCTTTAAAATCCATTACTATCCCTTACCATCCCTTACAATCCCTTACCTCAAAAGAGCAGTACTTCTGACTGGATATCGGATATGATGCTGAAGGAAACTTGCACTGATGAATAGTAACTCACCAAGTATCTAAAAACTCACAAAATATGCTTCATAATATAGAGAGAGAAAGAGAGAAAGCTTATGTTTCTGGTGTGATTTTCAATTCTAACTTAGTCCTCTATTTATAGGAAAATTTTGGTAGGTTTGACCTGCAACCTGGTGGCTTTACCTGCTACTATTTCCACCCACCACATTTGAAATATAATTCAGCACATTTCTTCACCAACCACAAGTGGGGCCCACCAATTCTAGAATTTTCCACCAAAATGATAAACTCCGAAAATTCAACAATTTCTGAACCAGTCATCTTGTAAAATTCATAACAAATCATACATTCATTTTTAACGGTTCAAAATTTGTGGACATATACTCAACTTATATATGTATAACATATCCAAAAATTACCACGATCCAACGGTCGGATTAAAAATTATAACCCCCGTAAAATATCTCAAAAACCCTGATTTTTAATACCTCCATTCCGACAAAAATATGGATAAAAACCTCAACATTAACTCCTTCATTTTTAACCAAAAAAATATATCCCTCATTTATATCCACATAAAATAAATATTTCCTTATCATATGAATCAATAATTAATTATTCACAAATAATATTACAGAATCACATTTATGACAACCAGGCCGTTCCCAGGAAAGAGGGGGCTTTCCAATAAGGATTTCTCCTTACTGGCGCGCAATTAGATGACCAAACCTCTCCTTAGACAGAACTTTCTAGACATTGCCAATAATGCTATCTAATAATACTATTCAAATAATATGAATTATTGATCTGATAATGGGAAATACTGTGCAGTAACAATTATTGAACAACAATAATATAAAATTTCAACGTAGCAATTATTGAATCAATAAAATAAAATATTGAACAGTAATTACTGTAACAATTATTAAGTAGTGCCTTCTTACGTAAGAATCAATAATTTCAAAAATACTGTGCAATACCGTGTGCTACTGTGCAATAACGCGTATTACTGTATTTTAACCACCGGGTATTTCAACAGTGTTAACGGTAACAACTACGCCGTTATTTGTAAAAACTCAAATTTTGTCGTTATCTTCATCCGACCGTTTTCCGTTATAGGGCCCACAAATAGCTGCGCCGTCGTACGAATATTCCCCGACAGAAAGAATATTCCACGACCAAACGAATATTCCCCGACATCAATGATTATTTTATAACCACTTGCTTATTTTTGAAAAAAATTCATATATCACCCTTAACTTTAACTTTTTATCAATTTAACTATTTACTAAATAGAAAAATTGAATACTTTTATTTAATAAAATTCGGGGTCTTACACTACAGGCCACAGATGACTTTATCCACATCATTTGTAACATTACGGTCATGATTACACCGAATAATCCTTGGTCATAATCATACCAAGTCCATCTATGCACTACAGGCCACAGATGACTTTCAACATAATATAAACATGAGGATGATGACAATGACATAATATTCAATAAAATAAGTTCAAGAATTAATTTATCTAAGAACCAATAACGTTCAAATTGTCAACATGATACTGCTTTGTGGAGTAAAATTCAAGAATGCTTAGAAGAATATTTCCATGAAAAGATACTGGATGAAGCACAAATATCAAGGATATTTCACTAATTTCATGGAGTATAAAAGTCAAAACTTTAACCAACTGAGTATAATAAATAATAGAATAACAAAAGAAATCACCATGCATGCGATAGACCGCACAGGCAGGTTATTCCAAAAGAATAATAAACAACAGAACTAGGTCCAACGTAAAACGCACAGACAGGATATTCCAACAGAATAATAAAGAATGGAACCAGGTCCGGCGTAAACGCACAGACAGGATATTCCGACAGAATAATAAAGAACGGAATAATAAATAATGGAACCAGGTCCGGCATAAACGCACAGACAGGATATTCCGACAGAATAATAAAGAATGGAATAATAAATAATGGAACCAGGTCAGGCGTAATACGCACCGACAGGATATTCAGACAGAATAATAAAGAATGGAATAATAGAAGAATTTCACCATGTATGCGGTACTTCGCATAGACAGGTTATTCCAACATAATAATAAAGATGGAATAATAGAAAATTTCACCATGTATGCTGTACTTCGCTTAAATAGGTTATTCCAACATAATAATAAAGAATGGAATAACAGAAGAATTTTACCAAGTATAGGGTATCCCGCGTATACAGGTTATTCCAATAGAATAATAAAGAATGGAATAACAAAAGTTCTCTTCATGAATAAGAAAGAAAGAATACCCTTTATGAGTACAACAAATAATATCACTTATCTTTGAAAGAAGAGTTCTCCGACTAGTAGGTCGAGGATATACTCGAAGAAAACTTGCACTACGCTCAAAGCTTTCTTAAACTCTAAAGAAATACGCTCAAGATTATAGAAGAAGAACTCTCTATAGTTTCTCTCTCTAGAGTTTCAGTGAATTCGTAAGAAATAATGAAAGAATGAGCTTCTATTTATAGGATAATGGACTGCATAGTAACTAACTCATGAACGGTCCAGATTGATTTACTTTAATCTGACGGTCCATATTTAAAGCAAACTCTTTTAAATAAAATATAATATATTCTATTTATAATCTAATAAAACGAATAACTTTATAAAAGATTTTACTATGCAGGCACTATGCAAATACTATGCATAATAAAATATAATATATTCTATTTATAGAATAACTTTATAAAAGTATTTTATTTTATATAAAAAGATTTTACTATGCAAAATACTATGCATATTAGAATATAATATATTCTATTTATAGAATAACTTTATAAAAATATTCTATCTTATATAAAAAGCTTTTCTGTTTTATTACATTAATAATACCAATAAAATAAAACTTATCACCTTTATTATAATTTCAACCAACGGTCTGAAAAATTAGCACATCTCTTCATGGAATAACATTGTACTAAAAAATGATTTGGACCTAAAAGAAATATATTTTTCAGGTGAATAGTATCCCGTGAATAGTACTTTGGGAATAGTACCCTGTGAATAGTACCCTGACATAAAAAGTGTCCCAAATACCCGAGTGAACAATAATAGAGTGAATAGTAATTGGGTGAATAGTAACCCGTGAATAGTAACTTATGAATAGTACTTCGACATAAAAAATACCCCAAATACCCGAGTGAGTAATATTCGGGTGAATAGTAATTTAGGTGAATAGTAACTTATAAATAGTAACTCATGAATAGTACTCTGACACAAAAAGTGTTCCGAATACCCGATTGAACAATACTGAGTGACTTCTCACATAAGCATTAATAATCAATACTGTGTGCTACTGTGCAACTACGCGTATTACTGTACTTTTAACACAGGGTGTTTCAACAGTTAATTGTAAAACTTTCGCCGTTATTTTCATAAAGTATTTTTATCGTTTTCTAAATCTGACAATAATTCCGTTGCGGGGTCCATCAATAATTGTACTGTCGTACGGATATTCTCCGACAAAAAAAATATTCCCTGACCAATCGAATATTATATAACCACTTGCTTACTTTACAAAATTTGTAAATACTATCTGCAACTATAACATTATATCAAATCAACACCATAATATTTAAAAAATTATTTCGAGAAAATTGAATCTTTATTCATAAAATCTGGGGTCTCACAATACACATGATTCAATCCTCGTCTAATAGTAGCTTGAGAATCACAATACAGAGATATAGAAGAAATTATTATATCTGCAAATAAATTCCTCAGCCACTCTGCTTCTTCGAGCAGTCCTGTGGTAAACCTTCCATTTGGCTTTCATCCTCCACAACTTGTTCAATAAATGTGCTCACTTGGAATTCTTCCTTGACCGTATCAAACTGCCTAATAGGCTCAAGAGTAGGCCAGTTGTGACGCCCCCAAAACAGGTATACAACACCTATTCTGAGTCGTCAAAATACATGGTACAGAAACAACTATAACTTTATTAATACAACATAAAAACTGTGAGTTTAAATACAACTATTGTCATCTAGACAATATCCACACTCAAATAAGTCCCCATTACAATTATTTATACATTATTTTATAAAAATGGTGAGGACTACTAAAATAACTTCTAGAACCATCATTCCATACCCCGACTACTACTCGTAACATTCTCGCCTCCTGAGAAGAAAAATAGAACAAAAAGGAAAAGGGTGAGCTTAACTAGCCCAGTAAAGAACATTATGACTAAGATAATACAGAACAAATTATCGTTAGTCTCCAACAGGGAAAAATCTAATAGAATACAATAGACAACAAGTTTTAAATCAATATTCGCAGCGAAAAATAATAATTCATTAGAAGAGTTAAGTAGAGAATGAAATCTACTATCTTCTATATATGAATTTAAAAGTTCATCGTCTATTTTTTATCCCTGTAACATCAATCAATATATATCTGGAATCAAAAATTCATCTTTGCACTACAGGCCAAAGATATTCATCAGTTGGTCATGTTCATCTAAACACATGTTCATCTTTGCACTACGGGCCAAAGATATTCATCAAAACTCATTCATCTTTTCACTACAGGCCGAAGATATTCAGTTATATCATTATTTAGAACTGAGGATGATGGAAAAGTATTTTAAATAAAACGAATCCAGTGAAACAAAAGAACAAATATTAAGGATTCGTACTTTAAACAATCCAAGTTTAAAAATACTTCATAAATAACCAGAGTGGAGTAAAATTCAAGAATGAAGACCAAAACATAGATCCAATCAAAGATAAGAACAATAACAGACAATCTTAGACATAGAAAAAAAAATTTAATTTTTCTGTGAATAGTGTCGTATTCGTGAATAGTACCGTATACGTAAATAGTGTCGTATACGTGTATAGTGTCGTATACCTGAATAGTAACACCGACACTAAAAGATAAAAATTTCACAAAAAAATTATCATGCTTCGTGAATAGCACTCGTGAATAGTAACTCGTGAATAGTAACCCCGACATGAAAAGTTCCAAATTTGATAAAAATTTCAACCCATATTTCGACATAATGATATTGAAGAAATAATATCATTTACGAAGAAAATAACATCCCTTACCTCAGAAAGAATAGTACTTCTGACTAGAATACTTAATATAGTGCTGAAAGAACTTGCACCGTATAACAATACTCAAAGTACTAAAATACTCACAAAAATACGCTCAATATATCGAGAGAGAAAGATAGAGAAATCTTTAGTTTCTGGTGTGATTTTCAATTCTAACCTAAGCACCCTATTTATAGAAAATTGCTTAGAACACCAAAGCAGAAAATAAAAAATAAAAATATATATATATATATATATATATATATATATATATATATTAATTTCCTACGCCCACTTTTTTAGTCAAAGATCAGCCATTCATGTAACTTACAGCACAAAAAACGTTTTTGTGAATTAAAATATTTTAAACTTAACAAAAATTAATTATTCCGGAACTTCAGAACTTCAATAATTCATAATAAATAGCCCTTTTACCAGAAAAATTCAAACTACATGTCTTTTCCATAGGAAATTCCATTATCTACAACTTTGCAAAAGAAAGTTTTTTCAAATTCCAAACAGAAATTGACCAAAATCCATAAACGGACGATTCTACAGGCTATAATCAAATTTCAGTCAAGAAATGGGCCCACAAACATGTTTAACATGTTTTAAACAACTTTTGCAACAAAAATACTCTTCCTCATCATATACTCATATATCCCACATTCATTATAAAAATATCATCATTATTATATTATAATAATATAATAAAATATTATTTTATCAGAAAATATAAAATATTAATTTTTAACATTTGTCACTTTAAAAATTTTCTCTATCTATATCCACATAAAATTAATATTTTTCTCATCATATAAATCAATAATTAATTATTTACAAATAATATTACAGAATTACAATACTGACAACCAGGCAGTTCCCAGGAAAGATGGGGCTTTCCAATAAGGATTTCTCCTTACTGGCGCGCAATTAGGTGACCAAACCTCTCCTTAGACAGAACTTTCTAGACATTGCCAATAATATTATTTAATAATACTATTCAGATAATATGAATTATTGTTTCGATAATGAAAAATATTGTGTAGTGACAATTATTGAAATAATAGTAATATAAAATATCAACGTAGCAATTATTGAATCAATAAAATAAAATACTAAAGAGTAATTACTGTAACAATTATTGAATAGTGTCTTCTTACGTAAAAATTAATAATTGGTGCAATACCGTGTGCTACTGTGTGACGCCCCCAAAATAAGTATACAACACTCATTCTGAGTCGCCAAATACATGACACAAAAAAAACAAACTACAACTTCAATAATACAATTATCGTGCAAAATACGACAACACATACTGTGAGTTTAAATACAAATATTGTCTTCTAGACAATATCCACACTCAAATAAGTCCTCATTACAATTATTCAAACACTATTTTACAGAAATAGTGAGGTCTGCTAAAACATCTTTCTAGAACCATCACTCCATACCCCGACTAGATCCTGCTATGTTCTCACCCCCTAAGAAGAAAAATAGAACAAAAAA
This sequence comes from Panax notoginseng, assembly GCA_016801055.1. Classification (NCBI taxonomy): domain Eukaryota; kingdom Viridiplantae; phylum Streptophyta; class Magnoliopsida; order Apiales; family Araliaceae; genus Panax; species Panax notoginseng. The sequence continues at coordinate 20,987,958 of CM029016.1, forward strand.
GAAAAGGGTGAGCTCAACTAGCCCAGTAAAGAATATTATGACTAAGATAATATACAACAAATTATCATTAGTATTCAACAGGGAAAAATCTGATAGAATATAATCGACAACAAGTTTTAGATCAACAACTGCAGCGGAAATAGCAAACCATTAGAAGAGTCAAGTAGAGAATGAATTCTACTATCTTCTAAGATTTAAAAGTCCATCATCAATATTTAATCCCTGTAACATCAATTAATAATCATCTTTAACCAAATATTCATCTTTATACTACAGGCCAAAGATATTTATTTGTATCACCAGTCAGTCATGTTCATCTCAACACCTGTTCATCTTTGCACTACAGGCCAAAGATATTCATCAAGTAATCATACATCTTTGCACTACAGGCCAAAGATATTCAGTAATATCATCATTTAGGACTGAGGATGATGAAAAATATCTTAAAAAAATAAATCCAGTGAGACAGAGGACAAATAGTAGGGATTCGTATAACAGTTTATCAGAGATCAATAATACTTCATAATAATCAATTGTGAAGCAGAATTCAAAAATAAAGATCAAAATATGGATACAATCAAAGATAGTAACCATAATAGACATCTTGGACAAAAAGGAAAAATTTTATTTTTCGGTGAATAGTGTCGTATTCGTGAATATTGTCGTATACGTGAATAGTACCGTATACGTGAATAGTAACTCCGACACAAAAAGTTTCAAATTTGATAAAAAAACTCATATTAATATTTCAGCATAATGATAATGAAGAAAATAATATCATTTAAGAAGAAAATAATATCTCTTACCTCAAAATATCAGTACTTTTGTTCAGAATATCGGTATAAGGCTGAAGGAAACTTGCACTGATGAATAAAAACTCACAAAGCATCTAAATACTTCCAAAATACACTCAATAATCTAGAGAGAGAAAGAGAGAAAACTTGTTTTCTGATGTGATTTTCAATTCTAACTTAGCCCTCTATTTATAGAAAAATGTTAGCACGCCGAAGCAGACTTAACCTGCAACTTGATGACTTTACCTGCTACTATTCCCACCCACCACATTTGAATAAAAATCTCAGCACATTTTCACCAACCAAAAGTGGGGTCCACCAATTTTAAAATTTTCTACCAAACTGATAAATTCTGAAACTTTAACAATTTCTAAAACCAGTCATCTCGTAAATTTCATAACAAATCATACGTTCATTTTTAACGGTTCAAAATTTGTGGATATATACTCAACTTATATATGTATAACATATCCAAAAATCACAACGATCGAACGGTTGGATTAAAAATTATAACCCCCGCAATATTTCTCAAAACCCTGATTTGATTTTTAATACCTCTATTCCGATAAAAATACTGATAAAGCACCTCAACATTAACTCCTTCATTTTTAACCACAATAAATATATCCAACATTTATATCCACATAAAATAAATATTTTCTTATCATATGAATCAATAATTAATTATTCACAAATAATATTACAGAATCACATTTATGACAACCAGGCCGTTCCCAGGAAAGAGGGGGCTTTCCAATAAAGATTTCTCTTTACTAGCGCGCAATTAGATGACCAAACATCTCCTTAGACAAATCTTTCTAGACATTGCCAATAATGCTATCTAATAATATTATTTAAATAATATGAATTATTGATCTGATAATGAAAAATACTGTGCAGCAGGAATTATTGAAACAACAATAATATAAAATATCAACGCAGCAATTATTGAATCAATAAAATAAAATATTGAACAGTAACTACTGTAACAATTATTGAGTAGTGCCTTTTTACGTAAGAATCAATAATTGGTGCAATACCGTGTGCTACTATATTTTAACCATTAGGTATTCCAACAGTATTAACGGTAACAACTACGTCGTTAATTATAAACAACTTATACTTGTCGTTTTCTTCATCCAATCGCTTTCCGTTATGGGGCCCACACAAGGCTGCGCCGTCGTATGAATATTCCCCGACCCCAAGAATATTCCACGACCAAACGAATATTCACCGACCAAAAATGAATATTTTATAACCACTTGCTTAATTGAAATATTTACGTATTTTACCCATAACTAACCACATTAATCAAATCAACCCTTTCTATTTCAAAATAAAAAAAAGAGGAAATTTAATTTCATTTATTAATAAGTTGGGGTCTTACAACCTCCCCTTCTTATGAAATTTCGTCCTCGAAATTGACGTACGTACCTGGTGTTTCGAAAAGGTGAGGATACCTCGCTTTCATTTTTGATTCCAACTCCCAGGTTATTTCTTCAATAGCATGGTTTCTCCACAAAACCTTAACTTGTGGTATAACCTTCGTGCGTAAAACATGCTCTTTCCTATCCAAGATCTTAACAGGTACCTCCTCGTACGTTAAATCTTCGGCTATCTCATCTGGTTCTAACTCAATTGTGTGGTTCGGGTCTTTCACATATTTACGAAGCACAGATATGTGAAAAATATTATGAACACGAGACATGCTTGGAGGTAATACGAGTCGATATGCCACATTTCCTATTCGGTCAAGAATTTCAAATGGACCAACAAATCGTGGATTGAGCTTTCCTGTAAGACCCTGAATTTTATGAAATAAAAGTATTCAAATTATCTTATAATTACTATTCAGTAAATGGTTAAATTGATAAAAGTTTAAAGTTATGGGTGAAATGTGAATTTTTTTTGAAAATAAGCAAGTGGTTATAAAATAATCATTGTTGTCGGGGAATATTCGTTTGGTCGTGGAATATTCTTTCTGTCGGGAAATATTCGTACGACGGCGCAGCAATTTGTGGGCCCCATAACGAATAACTGTCGGATGAAAAAAATGACAAATTTGAGTTTTTACAAATAACGGCGTAGTTGTTACCGTTAATACTGTTGAAATACCCGGTGGTTAAAATACAGTAATACGCGTTATTGCACAGTAGCACACGGTATTGCACAGTATTTTTGAAATTATTGATTCTTACGTAAGAAAGCACTACTCAATGATTGTTACGGTAATTACTATTCAATATTTTATTTTATTGATTCAATAATTGCTACGTTAAAATTTTATATTATTGTTGTTCAATAATTGTCACTGTATAGTATTTCCCATTATCAGATCAATAATTCATATTATTTGAATAATATTATTAGATAACATTATTGGTAATGTCTAGAAAGTTCTGTCTAAGGAGAGGTTTGGTCATCTAATTGCGCGCCAGTAAGGAGAAATTCTTATTGGAAAGCCCCCCTCTTTCCTAGGAACGGTCAGGTTGTCATAAATGTGATTCTGTAATATTATCTTTGAATAATTAATTATTGATTCATATGATAAGGAAATATTTATTTTATGTGGATATAAATGAGGGATATATTTTTGTGGTTAAAAATGAAGGAATTAATATTGAGGTATTTTATCTATATTTTTGTCGGAACGGGGGTATTGAAAATCAAATTAGGATTTTTGAGATATTTTACGGGGGTTATAATTTTTAATCCGACCGTTGGATCGTGGTAATTTTTGGATATGTTATACATATATAAGTTGAGTATATATTCATAAATTTTGAACCATTAAAAATGAACGTATGATTTGTTATGAATTTTAAGAGATGACTGGTTTAGAAATTGTTGAAGTTTCGGAATTTATCATTTTGGTGGAAAATTCTAGAATTGGTGGGCCCCACTCTTGGTTGATAAAAAAATATGCTGAAATTTTTATTCAAATGTGGTGGGTGGAAATAGTAGCAGGTAAAGCTATCAGGTTGCAGGTTAAGTCTGCTTCGGCGTGCTAACATTTTCCTATAAATAGAGGGCTAAGTTAGAATTAAAAATCACACCAGAAACATAAGCTTTCTCTCTTTCTTTTTCTATATTATGAAGCATATTTTGTGGGTATTTAGATACTTTGAGAGTTGCTATTCAGTGCAAGTTTCCTTCGGCTTTGCATTCCAGCCAAAAATACTGCACTTTTGAGGTAAGGGATTTTAAGGGTTGTTATGATTTTCAGTTTCGTAATTTTTCTGAACTTCAGAAAATTCTGGAAAAATTTGAAATAATATTTTGATGAGTTTTATTGATTGTGTCCAAAAATGGTGATTTTTGGATGTATAGATTAAGAGTTATGAATTTTACGGGAAAAGACTATTTTAAAAACAACCGCTTATAACTACTTGTGGTTAACTCCAAAATTGATAAAATTTTTATTGGAAGTATATCTATATAATATCAGTCTACTCTGTGAATTTCGGAATTTTTGAATAAAAGTACAATTTATGATAAATATCTAAATATTCGGCGGTTTTGGCCATATGAAAAATAGTAAATGAATTTTAAAAATTTTGAGAAAAATATATGTTCAATATGGGACTATATTCTGCTAAATCTCAGAAAAAAAATATTTTTGGAAGTGATTTCGTATTTTTCATGAAAATGGACTAGTTATGAGTAAATGAATTAAATATGTTATGTGAAATAAAAAAATTAGAAAATATGATTTTATGGCTTGAGAATCCTATATGAGGTATATGCAGATTTTTGATGAGGGTTTTGGTTATTGGTAATGAAATCTTACGAGTTTGGCATTTTATGATGATTAAATACATTATTTAGTAAAGTGTAAACAATTAAAATAAATTGTTTATAAGCTTAAGAAATATTATTCTTTCAATATCATTATACTGAAATATTGGTATGAATTATATTGTGGAATTTCTATCTTTTTGTGTTGGGGTTACTATTTATGAGTTACTATTCATGAGTTACTATTCACGAGTTAATATTCATGAGTTACTGTTCACGAATTACTATTCACGACAAAATTGGTTTCTTTTTCTAACCACATTATAGTTGATTTATGAATATTGCTCTTAAAATTAAATCCATGTTTTGATCATATTATTTTTATTATCATATATAACATTTTTATAACCTTGATGTTGAAATTCTCTTTCGCTTGAGTGTAAAGATGGGTAAATTATTGGTATGATCATAACTATGGGTTCTCTTTGGCCAGTAGTGCAAAGTTGAATTATTGACTGGTATGATCATGACTATTGAATTTATAATTGAATATCTTTAGCTTAAGTGCAAAGGTGAAATGATCAACATGGTTATAATTATTGTTTATATAAATTCTGAAATGATTATATAATTCTTTGAGATATTAATATATTTGGCCTGTAGTGCAAATATGAACTGTTGATGAATATATTTGTCATGTAGTGTAAATATGAACTGTTGAGGAATATCTTTGGCCTGTAGTGCAAAGATGAATTGTTGATGAATATCTTTGGCCGTAGTGCAAAGATGAATTATTGATGAATATCTTTGGCATGTAGTGCAAAGATGAACTGTTGTTGAATATCTTTGGCCTGTAGTGTAAAGATGGTCTGTTGATGAATATATTTGGTCTGTAGTGCAAAGATGGTCTGTTGATGAATATCTTTAGTCTGTAGTGCAAAGATAACTGTTGTTGAATATCTTTGGCCGTAGTGCAAAGATGGATTTATTAGTATGATTATGAACAGGAACTGTGATTTGGTATAACCATGATCTTTGATGTTTCAGGTAAAGACAAGTGATGAAAATATTCTTCGTCCTAGGTGCGAAGAAAAATTTAGAATCACAATTATGATTATGAGTTATTCATATGATTGTGGAAAGGAGCTGTTGAGTGATGTTACAGGGATAAAACATTGTTGGTGGATTTTTAACATGGAGAAGATAATAGACTTTATGGTCTATTTGACTCTTCTAATGGATTGCTCGTTCCGCTGCAACTATGGTTGAAAAATTTTATCATCTACCATATGTTCTAAATCTCTGATTTATTACTGATGAAGGCTATTGATAATTTAATTATCTTTAGTCATGATATTCTTTACTGAGCTAGTTGTGCTCACCCTTTTGCTTCACAATTCCTTTCAGGTAATAAGACTGTAGCTGGGTCGAGCGAGGGTAACGGGGAAATAGAACGGTGGTCTCTAGCTGTAGATGTTCTCCCTAAGCAGTATAGAAAAGTTCATTTAGTAGTTATATTTGGTGAATCCAATAGGGTAAGGTGTACCCAACGTTGGAAGGGTGTTTTGCCACTATCATACAAGATGTGTAATGACATACAACATCGTATCATCATAAGACAGGGTTGTGCTCATCCACTTGCTGAGTATCTTTACGAGCACTACCTATATAATCTTGGTGTTTGTTTGAAGTATAATTCTCAATTAGAGACAGTGAAGATAATGATAAGTCAAGAAAAGACTTATCATTGGAAAGAATATAATAGTAATCTTCTCGTTTTTCTTTGAGGTATATTGGGTCAACCAAGGATAATTCTGTGGCCATATGATATCTATCACAACCTAGAAGCATGACCTCCCATGTACAAAGGTTTCCTTGAGCACTTCTCAAAGATTCTAATTTCTAAAACAGTTTTTGACTATACCTTTATGTAAGGTGTCATTGTGAGGTGTTGTCCATGGTTGGGACATGAGTCACATTTGGTATATATTTGTATCCAAACTCACAACATATGTGTTGTTGTATTTTGCACGACAATTGTTGTAATAAAGTTGTAGTTATTTTCTGTACCATGTATTTGGCGACTCAGAATAGGTTGGATGGAATGGACCTGTTTTGGGGTCGTCACAGTTGGTATCAGAGCTTAGGGATATGATCTCTGGTGGAGATCGGGGAATACAACTAGGAGGGGAGAGATGAGTAAATCCTTCGCTAGTGTGTCCTACCTAAGCTTATTTGTTGGTCAGTCATAATATCGGGATATTATGTGATATGTTAATTTGTTTAATTAACCCATATTTTATGGCAGTATTTGAGAATGGCAGCTGAGAATGCTAACAATGGAGTGACTGAGACTGTGGGGATACCTCTAATCACTAACCGTGATAATGTGATGTCAGACGAAGAAGGAAATAGAGATATCCATGTGATGAGTGAAGAATTGATAGTTGCACCCGAGATAGTCGCAGAGGTAACAGCTGAGACTGAGGAAGAAGAGGAAGAAGAAGTACCTGAGGAGAGTTTATTAGAGGTATTATATGATCAAAATGTAGAATTTCAAAATCGTATTCATGAGTTAGAAGAGCTGGCAGAAGAACGACAGGCGGTCGTGGAACAAAAGGATGCAACAATTCAAGCTTGTGTTACCCGATATGTGATGCTTGAACAGAAGTATTCTTTGGCAGAGTATAAAATGATAAAAATAGAATCTGAGCTGAAAGAAGAAAAAACTGAACGAGTGAGAATAAGTGATGCATGGGCAAAAGCCGCACGACACGTGGATATTGTGGAAAGAGATGTTCGATCTAAGAAGGCTAAAATAGATGATATGAATTTCTCTTTTTGGAAAGCAATTGGGAGAACCCAACATCGAGTTTTGAATTACCCTGTACATAGCGGTCAACCTGAATCCGATATGGATCGAAGATTAATGATTCAGATCATGAATGAGGAGTACGAAGAGGCAGTTGAGGGAGGAATATGTCCTATAGAAAAGTATATTCCAACGGTAATGATGACGCCAAATGCTGCTCCAGACAAGTCAAAGCTGAGTAGTTCGAGGGATGGCGGTTGTCATGACTTCCCAACAAATGAGAAACCCAAATGAAGTTATCATGGGAGATGAGCAATGGAGAAATCATGATGATCTGAGAGATAGAATCTGAAATGGAAGCAAGGTATTCTCAACTCTTCGAAATACCAGGTACGTAAATTTCGAGGACGAAATTTCATAAGGAGGGGAGATTGGAAGACCCGAATTTTATGAAATAAAAGTATTCAATTTTTCTTATAATTACTATTCAGTAAATGGTTAAATTGATAAAAGTTTAAAGTTATGGGTGAAATGTGAATTTTTTTTGAAAATAAGCAAGTGGTTATAAAATAATCATTGTTGTCGGGGAATATTCGTTTGGTCGTGGAATATTCTTTCTGTCGGAGAATATTCGTACGACGGCGCAGTTATTTATGGGCCCCACAACGAATAACTGTCGGATGAAGAAAACGACAAATTTGAGTTTTTACAAATAACGGCGTAGTTGTTACCGTTAATACTGTTGAAATACCCGGTGGTTAAAATACAGTAATACGCGTTATTGCACAGTAGCACACGGTATTGCACAGTATTTTTGAAATTATTGATTCTTACGTAAGAAGGCACTACTCAATGATTGTTACAGTAATTACTGTTCAATATTTTATTTTATTGATTCAATAATTGCTACGTTAAATTTTATATTATTGTTATTCAATAATTATCACTGCATAGTATTTTCCATTATCAGATCAATAATTTATATTATTTGAATAATATTATTAGATAACATTATTGGCAATGTCTAGAAAGTTCTGTCTAAGGAGAGGTTTGGTCATCTAATTGCGCGCCAGTAAGGAGAAATTCTTATTGGAAAGCCCCCTCTTTCCTAAGAATGGCCTGGTTGTCATAAATGTGATTCTGTAATATTATCTTTGAATAATTAATTATTGATTCATATGATAAGAAAATATTTATTTTATGTGGATATAAATGAGGGATATATTTTTGTGGTTAAAAATGAAGGAATTAATATTGAGGTGTTTTATCTATATTTTTGTCGGAACGGGGGTATTGAAAATCAAATTAGGATTTTTGAGATATTTTGCGGGGGTTATAATTTTTAATCTGACCGTTGGATCGTGGTAATTTTTGGATATGTTATACATATATAAGTTGAGTATATGTCCATAAATTTTGAACCATTAAAAATGAACGTATGATTTGTTATGAATTTTAAGAGATGACTGGTTTAGAAATTGTTGAAGTTTCGGAATTTATCATTTTGGTGGAAAATTCTAGAATTGGTGGGCCCCACTCTTGGTTGGTAAAGAAATATGCTAAAATTTTTATTCAAATGTGGTGGGTGGGAATAGTAGCAGGTAAAGCCATCAGGTTGCAGGTTAAGTCTGCTTCGGCGTGCTAACATTTTCCTATAAATAGAGGGCTAAGTTAGAATTAAAAATCACACCAGAAACATAAGCTTTCTCTCTTTCTTTTTCTATATTATGAAGCATATTTTGTGGGTATTTAGATACTTTGAGAGTTGATATTCAGTGCAAGTTTCCTTCGGCTTTGCATTCCAGCCAAAAATACTGCACTTTTGAGGTAAGGGATTTTAAGGGTTGTTATGATTTTCAGTTTCGTAATTTTTCTGAATTTCAGAAAATTCTGAAAAAATTTGAAATGATATTTTGATGAGTTTTATTGATTGTGTCCAAAAATGGTAATTTTTGGATGTATAGATTAAGAGTTATGAATTTTACGGGGAAAAACTATTTTAAAAGTAACCGTATAACTACTTGTGGTTAACTCCAAAATTGATAAAATTTTTATTGGAAGTATATCTATATAATATCAGTGTACTCTGTGAATTTGAAATTTTTGGATAAAAGTACAATTTATGATAAATGTCTAAATATTCGGCGGTTTTGGCCATATGAAAAATAGTAAATGAATTTTAAAAATTCTGAGAAAAATATATGTTCAATATGGGACTATATTCTGCTAAATCTCAGAAAAGAAATATTTTTGGAAGTGATTTGTTATTTTTCATGAAAATAGACTAGTTATGAGTAAATGAATTAAATATGTTATGTGAAGTATAATTCTCAATTAGAGACAGTGAAGATAATGATAAGTTAAGAGAAGACTCACCATTGGAAAGAATATAATAGTAATCTTCTCATTTTTCTTTGGGGTATATTGGGTCAACCAAGGATAATTCTGTGGCCATATAATATCTGTCACAACCTAGAAGCATGGTCTCCCATGTACAAAGGTTTCCTTGAGCACTTCCCAAAGATTCTAATTTCTAAAACAGTTTTTGACTATACCTTTATGTAAGGTGTCATTGTGAGGTGCTATCCATGGTTGGGACATGAGTCACATTTGGTATATATTTGTATCCAAACTCACAGCATATGTGTTGTTGTATTTTGCACGATAATTGTTGTAATAAAGTTGTAGTTGTTTTCTGTACCATGTATTTGGCGACTCAGAATAGGTTGGATGGAATGGACCTGTTTTGGGGTCGTCACATTTCCTCTCTTCCCAAATCTTGTAACTCCTTTCCATGGTGCAACACGTAACAATACATGATCCCCAATACTAAATTCTACATCCTTTAGATGAAGATCCGCATAACTCTTTTGTCGATCCTGTGACGTTTGTATACGTTGTCGAATCGTTTGGATCTTCTCTGTAGTTATGCGTACCAATTCTGGTCCCAACAACGTTGCTTCACCCACCTCGTCCCAGCATACTGGAGAACGACACTTTCGTCCATACAAGACTTCAAATGGAGCCATACCTATACTTTCCTGATAATTGTTGTTGTAGGAGAATTCCACCAGTGGCAAGTACTTATCCTAACTTCCTTTGAAATCTAGAACACAGAGTCTTAATAGATCTTCAAGGGTTTGAATAGTCCTCTCTGATTGCCCGTCCATTTGAGGATGGTATGCTGAACTAAATCGTAAATCCGTGCCCATAGCTTTCTGCAAGCTAACCCAAAATCGTGAAGTGAATCTTGGGTCACGATCCGAAACTATGGATACTGCCATGCCATGCAATCTCGCAATCTCATTCATGTACATACTAGCAAGACGTTCAAGGGAATAAGTCTTACGTATAGGTAAGAAATGAGCAGACTTGGTTAATCTATCAACAATGATCCAAATTGCATCTATGCCTTGAGAAACCTTGGGAAGATCCGTAACAAAAGCCATAGTAATGTGTTCCTACTTCCATTTCGAAATCTCTAGTGGTTGCAATGGACCCTTTGGTACTTGATGCTTCGCTTTTACACGTTGACAAATTAAACACCTCGAGATAAACTCTGCGATCTCTCTTTTCATATTGCTCCACCAAAATGTATGTCAAAGATCATGATATATTTTGGTACTCCCAGGATGGATTGCAAACGGTGTGTTGTGTGCCTCCATTATGATTCTATGCTTCAAGTCAAAATCGTTAGGAACACAAAGTCTGGAGTTGACTCGAAGTATTCCTTCTTCATCGATTCTTACTTCTGGAATAGCACCTTCTTGCACTTTTTCCTTCATACGCATCAGCTCCATGTCCGTAGCTTGAGCGGCTTTAACTTTATCAATTAAAGTCGGTTCTACTCGTATGTTTGATATCATCATATAGGTACTTGGAGCCTTCATCTCTATCTCCATCCTTTGTAAATCATACAAAATGGGCCTTTGTGTTAACACCATTGCACTCGTACCCGCGTATGATCTTCTACTCAATGCGTCAGCTACTACGTTCACTTTTCCAGGATAATATTGGATGGTATGATCGTAATCTTTCAATAGCTCAAGCCAACGTCGTTGCCGCATGTTGAGTTCCTTTTGGGTGAAGAAATATTTGAGGCTTTTATGATCCGTATAGATCTCCACTTTCTCTCCATAAAGGTAGTGTCTCCAAATCTTCAACGCGAAAACGACTGCTGCCAACTCCAAATCATGAGTAGGATAATTCCTCTCATATTATTTGAGTTGTCGCGAGGCATAGGCTATGACTTTCCCATGTTGCATGAGAACACATCATAACCTTTTGCCTGAAGCATCACTGTAGATAACAAATCCATCCGAACCAGATGGTATTATCAGAACAGGTGCCAAAATGAGTCTCCTCTTGAGTTCTTGAAAACTCTTCTCACAATCCTCGCTCCAACCGAATTTTGTATCCTTCTGAGTCAGCTGAGTTAACGGAGTAGCGATTCTAGAAAATTCTTCCACGAATCTCCGGTAATACCCAGCTAAGCCCAGAAAGCTACGTACTTCGGTCACCGAATTCGGTTGCTCCCAACTTTGTATGGCTTCAATCTTCGCCGGGTCGACAGATACTCTATATTTTGACACCACGTGCCCAAGAAATGCTACTTCCTCAAGCCAGAACTCGCATTTCTTCAATTTGGCATATAGCTTATTTTCACGAAGCCTTTGCAGTACCAGCTTCAAATGGCGCTCATGATCTTCATGGCTTTTGGAATAGATGAGGATGTCATCAATAAAGACAACAACGAACTGATCTAAATATTCTTTGAATACACGGTTCATCATATCCATGAAGGCAACAGGAGCATTAGTCAATCCAAAAGACATGACTAAGAATTTATAATGTCCGTACCGAGTTCTGAAGGCAGTCTTTGGAATATTCTCAGTTTTAATATTCAGCCGATGATATCCAGAACGAAGATCGATCTTTGAAAAGAATTATGCTCCCTGCAACTGGTCAAACAGGTCATCAATGCGATGTAGCGGATACCTATTCTTGATAGTGACATGATTCAATTCTCGGTAGTCGATACAAAGTCGCATACTCCCATCTTTCTTCTTTACGAATAACACAGGAGCACCCCAAGGAGATGTACTAGGACGAATAAAACCGATGTCCAACAACTCCTGTAGTTGAACCTTTAACTCCTGAAGTTCAATAGGAGCCATTCGATATGGGGTTTTAGAAATGGGCTTTGTACCAGGTTCAAGGTCAATAAAGAATTCAACTTCACGTTATGGGGGTAGACCGGAAAGTTCTTCAGGAAATACGTCAGGAAATTCACTAACAACAGAAATATTATTCAAATCTGATGTGTTTTTGTTCAAGTCCATAACATGGGCTATAAAAGCTTGACATCCGTTTTTTAATAAACGAATCGCTTTATGTCTTGATATGACAGCGATTGATTTTAGTGGTTTGGTTGCTTGAATTCGCATAACAGATTGGTTAGGAATATAAAAACTAATAACCTTACAAAAACAATCAATTTTGGCATGATGAGTAGTTAACCAATCAATTCCTAAAATCACATCAAAAGCAAGTATCTTTAAAGAGATAAGGTCAACAGGTAATGTGATTGTGCCAACTTGGATTAAGCAAGATTTATAAACTGTAGATGTAATGAAAGTTTCTCCTAACGGAGTTTCCACAGATAGGTCAAAGTCTAATTTCTCCGGAGTCAAGTTTAAACGTTGAGCACAAGCAGGAGAGATAAAAGAATGGGTAGAACCGGTATCTAATAAGGTATAAACTTCGCAAGAGTTTATGATTAGCTTACCCGTGATCACCTCGTTTGGGTTCCTCGCGTTTTGGGCAGTCACGACAAACGCCCTTCTAGGAACCACCGGCTTTGACTTGTCCGGAACAACCTTTGGAGTCACTATCTCCGTTGAACTTGGTTTCGTAACAAGACAATCTTTAGCTATATGACCTTCCTTTCCACAGTTATAACATACCTTGAACTGTTGTGGGCAGTTGGGCTGATGTGTCCCTCCTTCCCGCATTTGTAACAAACGACCGGTGCTCGTTCTCCTCCCCTAAAAGCAGTTGATGTTTATCCTAACGTCTTCACGTTATCATTGTTGTACCTTCTCCTCTTGAAATCTCCTCCCGACTCACTCCTTCTATTATCATGGCCACGATTACCACCAGAGTGGTTACCGCTTTTGTCCGAATATTTTTCTCCCTGCTAGTTTTTATTGCTTCGATGACTGCCGCCACCGGTATGACCCTGGTTGTGGTCCCTAAGTTGCACATACTCATTATCTCGCTCTAATAATTGAGCTCTGTTTACAACATCTAAATATAAAGAAAATTTATAAGAGATAAGATATTGCCGAATCTCGGGTTTTAGACCTCTCAGAAACATCCTTGCCATTCGTTCCTCATTTTCGACCAAATGAGGTGCAAACCTGGATAACTCTGCAAACTTCGCCTCGTACTGGGACACCGTCATGTTATTTTGTTCTAGTCTAATAAACTCCACCTCCTTCATATGACGAATACTTTCAGAAAAGTACTTGTCATTGAACAGTTTCTGAAATGTTTCCCAGGACATGTTGAGTGCGTCAGGCTGGGTACGCTTCACAGACTCCCACTAGTAGTCTGCCTCACCGCGGAACATAAAGGTGGCGAATGGAACCTTCTGTTCCTCCGTGCATTTCAAGACATCGAATATCTTGGTAATTTGTTTGACCCAAGTTTTTGCCATGATCGGATCCATCTTTCCCTTAAATTCTGGTGGTCCCAATTCTTTGAACTGCTTGGCTGTGACAAACCGCGCGTTGTTATCATTTCCACCCGTATTCTGTACACGAGTCTCCCTCGTCTGATTTTGCATGAACTGCAAAAAGCTCCTAAACATTCCATCATTTATCGTTTGCTCGGTAACGTTGTTTACAGGAGGAATATTGCCTTCTTGTTGCACGTTCCCCTAGATGGTGATCAAAGGTGTCTCCACGGTCTGATTTACTCCATTATTAACGTTCTCAGCTGCCATTCTTAAATACTGCCAGAAAATAAGGGTTAATAGTCATGTCATATATTATCCCTGTACTCTGACCGACCAAATAAACTTAGTCAGGTCATACTAGCGAAGGAATTTCCCGTCTCTCCCTCCTAGTTCTTGTCTCACATCTCAGCCAAGGATCATATCCCTAAGCTCTGATACCAACTGTGACGCCCCCAAAATAGGTATACAACACCCATTCAGAGTCGCCAAATACATGGTACAAAAAAATAAACTACAACTTCAATAATACAATTGTCGTGCAAAATACAACAACACATACTGTGAGTTTAAATACAAATATTGTCTTCTAGACAATATCCACACTCAAATAAGTCCTCATTACAATTATTCAAACACTATTTTACAGAAATAGTGAGGACTGCTAAAACATCTTTCTAGAACCATCACTCCATACCCCGACTAGATCCTGCTATGTTCTCACCTCCTGAGAAGAAAAATGGAACAAAAAGAAAAAGGGTGAGCTCAACTAGCCCAGTAAAGAATATTATGACTAAGATAATACACAACAAATTATCATTAGTATTCAACAGGGAAAAATCTGATAGAATATAATCGACAACAAGTTTTAGATCAACAACTGCAGCGGAAACAACAAACCATTAGAAGAGTCAAGTAGAGAATGAATTCTACTATCTTCTAAGATTTAAAAGTCCATCATCAATATTTTATCCCTGTAACATCAATTAATAATCATCTTTAACCAAATATTTATCTTTGTACTACAAGCCAAAGATATTTATTTGTATCACCAGTCAGTCATGTTCATCTCAACACCTGTTCATCTTTGCACTACAGGCCAAAGATATTCATCAAGTAATCATACATCTTTGCACTACAGACCAAAGATATTCAGTAATATCATCATTTAGGACTAAGGATGATGAAAAATATCTTAAAAAAATGAATCCAGTGAGACAGATGACAAATAGTAGGGATTCGTATAACTGTTTATCAGAGATCAATAATACTTCATAATAATCAATTGTGAAGCAGAATTCAAAAATAAAGATCAAAACATGGATGCAATCAAAGATTGTAACCATAATAGACATCTTGGACAAAAAGAGAAAATTTTATTTTTCGGTGAATAGTGTCGTATTCGTGAATAGTGTTGTATACGTGAATAGTACCGTATACGTGAATAGTAATCCCGACACAAAAAGTTCCAAATTTGATAAAAAAAACTCATATCAATATTTCAGCATAATGATAATAAAGAAAATAATATCATTTAAGAAGAAAATAATATCCCTTACCTCAAAATATCAGTACTTCTATTCGGAATATCGGTATAAGGCTGAAGAAAACTTGCACTGATGAATAAAAACTCACAAAGTATCTAAATACTTCCAAAATACACTCAATAATCTAGAGAGAGAAAGAGAGAAAACTTGTTTCTGATGTGATTTTCAATTCTAACTTAGCCCTCTATTTATAGAAAAATATTAGCACGCCGAAGCAGACTTAACCTGCAACCTGATGGCTTTACCTGCTACTATTCCCACCCACCACATTTGAATAAAAATCTCAGCACATTTTCACCAACCAAAAGTGGGGTCCACCAATTCTAAAATTTTCTACCAAACTGATAAATTCTGAAACTTTAACAATTTCTGAATCAGTCATCTCGTAAAATTTATAACAAATCATACGTTCATTTTTAACGGTTCAAAATTTGTGGATATATACTCAACTTATATATGTATAACATATCCAAAAATCACAACGATCGAACGGTTGGATTAAAAATTATAACCCCCGCAATATTTCTCAAAACCCTGATTTGATTTTTAATACCTCTATTCCAATAAAAATACTGATAAAGCACCTCAACATTAACTCCTTCATTTTTAACCACAATAAATATATCTAACATTTATATCCACATAAAATAAATATTTTCTTATCATATGAATCAATAATTAATTATTCACAAATAATATTACAGAATCATATTTATGACAACCAGGCCGTTCCCAGGAAAGTGGGGGCTTTCCAATAAGGATTTCTCCTTACTAGCGCGCAATTAAATGACCAAACCTCTCCTTAGACAGAACTTTCTAGACATTGCCAATAATGCTATCTAATAATATTATTTAAATAATATGAATTATTGATCTGATAATGAAAAATACTATGCAGCATCAATTATTGAAACAACAATAATATAAAATATCAACGCAGCAATTATTGAATCAATAAAATAAAATATTAAACAGTAACTACTGTAACAATTATTGAGTAGTGCCTTCTGAACCAATAATTAGTGTAATACCGTGTGCTAC
This sequence comes from Panax notoginseng, assembly GCA_016801055.1. Lineage (NCBI taxonomy): Eukaryota > Viridiplantae > Streptophyta > Magnoliopsida > Apiales > Araliaceae > Panax > Panax notoginseng. The sequence continues at coordinate 21,004,629 of CM029016.1, forward strand.
TGTATTTTAACCACTAAGTATTCCAACAGTATTAACGGTAACAACTACGCCGTTAATTATAAACAATTTATACTTGTCGTTTTCTTCATCTAATCACTTTCCGTTACGGGGCCCACACAAGGCTGCGCCGTCGTACGAATATTCACCGACAGCAAGAATATTCCACGACCAAACGAATATTCACCGACCAAAAATGAATATTTTATAACCACTTGCTTATTTAAAATATTTGCGCATTTTACCCATAACTAACCATATTAATCAAATCAACCCTTTCTATTTCAAAATAATAAATAGAGGAAATTTAATTTCATTTATTAATAAGTTGGGGTCTTATATATTGTGCAACAACGTGTATTACTGTTTTTTAACCACCGGGTGTTCCAACAGTGTTAACGGTAATAACTACGCCGTTATTTATAAACAACTTATACTTGTCGTTTTCTTCATCCAATCGCTTTCCGTTATGGGCCCACAAAAGACTGCGTCGTCGTACGAATATTCCCTGACAGCAAAAATATTCCACGACCAAACGAATATTCCCCGACAACAATGAATATTTTATAACCACCTGCTTATTTTTAAAATATTCGCGCATTTTACCCATAACTAACCACATTAATCAATTCAACACTTACTATTTCAAAATAATAAATAAAGGAAATTAAATTTCATTTATAATAAGTTGAGGTCTTACACCGGCGCCATCTCTTAGGATCCCAAAGTACAGTACTGTTAAAACCCGACATTTGCACATGGAATCTCCGAAAGCTTCTTCTCACATCATTTGAGTGCCATCCAAGAACTTGAGTTCCATTGCAAATTGGACCCTCCAATGCAGTTTGGCTTATACTCAGCACTAGTTTTGCCACTGTCCAGGTTCCAAACCGCCTGATTTGCCTCATCTGTTCAAACAGTTCAGTAGAATAAATGTTAGCGTCATCTGCAAAATAAACAATTCCGTCAAGCCGATGCTTTTCAATGTGAGACAATGCCACATTTCTTTGGTGCAGGCTCTTATATTTTAGCCCAGTCGAATTCTTGCTGCATACAAGATGCCTGTGCATAACACCGGTTCTTCTTAATGTGTCGGCTGTTGAGAGTTCATCTCCACAACTATCCACAATAAAGGAGGTAGAACCAATTTCAAGATGAATGCCAAACGATTTAGATAATATGCCTGAAATGGTCGGGCATATGTTGGGATCGCAATTATCAAAAGCTTTTGGAACACCTTAAATGAATCTTGTGTTAGAATATTTTATTCCTTATGTGGCCTTTACTATTTATGTAATTATTGGGCTTACATATTGTATTAATTTAATAACTTTATTTATGGGTTTGGTAGTTAATTATGTGGCCCATAAATATTATTACTAATATTAATTTGGCATAATGGGCCCTAGGGTTTCATAATCTTGATGGACGATTTTGACCCTTAGATATTCTATAAATAAAACAGTTAGGGTTTGGTCACAATTGTCGTCTCAAGAACTTTATACACACCTATACATCTATCCTAAAATTGAGAGAGACAATTGAAGACCTTCACCCTTAAGCGCAGCGGAAGCGTGATACATACGAGATGACTTCTCTCAATTCATGTAAGTACTTAATATTATTATGATGATTGATTTTATTTGATTCTATGCAATAACACGTTCCTGTATAATTTATACAACATCTGGTATCAAAGCTATGGTTACGTTATTGTATAGAATAAATTAATTATATTTTATGATATAAAGTTTGATACCGTATAATTATTTATTTACGGTGTATAACTAATTAATGGAGAAAGTGCAGTAAAATAAATTAATTCCCGTAATTTGTTTATATCTCACTCTTTTTGGTTCTTAATTTACTGGATGTATAGTTCTTTTGTGATTATGTTTTGTGTTTTACGAATTAATGGAGAAAGTTCTGTTTTGTGATTATGATTATGAAAACAAGAAAAAGTAAGATGGTTATCATGTTTTTTATTGCGCTTCTCGAGATACCAATTAACATATATGAATTAGCAAATATGCCGCATGTAATTGATAAGTACTTTGTTTATTAATAAGTACTTGCAACCAACATGTTTAATAAAACTTAATAGATGTATATTACAGATGGTTTCATGTAAAAAATGAATTAATATAAATACCATCAAATATAATATGTTACATGTAAAGTGAATGAGCAGAATAGTGCAAATAGCAAAGGATTTGCATTCATCGCAACAGATTCTAGTGAGGAGTTCAGTACATTATTGCAGATTGCAGTATATATATTAAGTTTTATTGTTCATAATGTTATGCGTAAATAAGAACATGAATATTAAAAAATTATATATGTTCAATTTATTATTTATTATGTTTAGATAATATTATGATATTCTTATGACCTCATGTATTCATGTTAAATTAACGTGATTATTTTATAATCAATTCATGTTCATAATTATATATTTTATTTTAAAATCTTGAACATGATGTGATATATTATTAGGGCTTTTAAGTTGTTACATGTAAATTTTTAAATAATGTTAATTTTCAAACTTGATTAATATGTTTAAAGGAAAATTGAGTTTGATCATAATAATTTACATGTATGCGTGACTCTTTTATTGTTAAAATTAATAATCAACCCAACGGAGGGTTATTAATTGAAACAATTAAAGATTAAGAAAAGTCACATAATGTTACATTTAATAAATGTAAAATTTTAATTTTACCCAACGGAAAATTATAATTATAATTTATTAAATGGAATTTTATTGCATAAGTGACATGTTTATTTCGTTTCTGCCCAACGGTGATGCGTGGATAAATGTGTTGTGCATTATTTTATGGGGATGTTATTAGCATATTATTAATTGGACCAACGAAAGATTGATAATTATGCACCAACGTCTCATTAAAATCTATTTTGGTGTTGTAAATAGATTTTATGTAACTAACTGCTTGCCCTACAGTTGGTTTTAATTATGATTAATTATTGTTGTACATTGTGAATTTCTTTTAGTTTTTTGTAAGCATATTTATGAGCTTGATTATGTTTCGACATTGACTCTAACTAGTATTTCTGGGTATCTCTCTGGAATTGAAATCTTTAATGAAACTAATTTTACTGCTTGAAAAAATGTAAGTGAAAATTGTTCTCGGCACTATAGTTTTGGACTATGCACTACGAGTGGATCATCCTGCTCCACTTACAACTACTAGCTCAATTGAGCAAAAGGTTAATTATGAAAGTGGGAGCGATCCAACTGCATGTCCCTTATGATTATGAAAAACTCTATCACAACAGCCATTCGAGGAGTCATTCATGACTTTGAGAATGTTAAAGAGTACTTAACTTCAGTCGAGTAACAATTTAAGGGTTCTTTTAAAACTCATGCAAGTACCCTTATTTTGAAAATGCTTATTAGCAGGTATGATGGGGTTAGTGGGGTGCGCGAGCACATTATGATGATGAACGACATGGCTTTTAAATTAAATAATAAAGAAAGGCTTAAGGTTGAAAAACCTAATGTTGCTCATTTAACTACCACTAGATCCTATAAGAAGAAGACTTATAAAAATGGCAAAGGTTTTAAGAATAAGGATAAACCAATTTCTACCAAAATAAACAAGGCAAAATTATTCAGGTAACAACTCTGAGACATGTCCTAAATGTCACTTCTGTAAGAAGTAATGACATATTCAGAAAGAATGCCCTAAATTAAAAGAATGAATTGAAACGAAAGGTATATCATCCATCAATTATGTAACTTATGAATCCTTTCTAATTGATGTTCCTTCTAATACATGGTGGCTTGACACTGGTGCTATGGTTCACATTACTAATTCATTGCATGGATTCCTTTCAAAGAAGACACTTCAAAAAAAAGGGGGAAAGAACCATTAAAGTTGGCAATGGAGAGTCTATACAAGTTGAAGCTGTAGGAACTCTTCCTTTAGTTTTGGAGAGTGGTTTCATCTTGTATTTATATGATACACTTTATGTTCCAAGTATGACACGAAATTTAATTTCTGTATCTAAACTTGGCGTTGATGGATTTTCGTTTAAGTTTGGGAATAATAAAATAACTATTTATCATTACTCTCATATTATTGGTTCTGGCTCTTTAGAGGGAAACCTCTATAAGATAAATTTGGATGATGTCTTTGCTGAATCCTTGTTAACAATGAATGTGACAGAAAGTACATCTAAAAGTGAAAATAAGAGGAAACTAGATAATGAGATTTCTTCAAAATAGTGACATTAACGCTTAGGCCATATTTCGAAAGACATAATACAACGTCTTATAAAGGATGGAATTCTTCATTCACTAGATTTTTCTGATCTTGACCATTGTATTGAATGAATAAAAGAAAATTTTGTGAAAGGTAATAAGAAAGGAGCAACTAGAAGTAGTACACTTCTTGAGGTGATTCACACTGATATATGTAGACCATTTTCTCCAGGAATTGGTGGACATAAATCTTTCATTACGTTTATTGATGACTATTCTCATTATACTTATGGCTACCTAATTAATGAAAAATCTGAATCACTAAATATGTTTAAAGTTTTCAAAGCTGAAGTTGAAAATCAACTTAACCGAAAAATTAAAGTAGTGAGATCAGATAAAGGCGGAGAGTATTATGGTAAACACTCTGACACAGGTCATAGTCATGGCCCATTTGCCTTATTTTGTCAAGAAAATGGAATCGTCACTCAGTATACAATGCCTGGTACACCGCAGCAGAATGTTGTAGCTGAGAGGCAAAATCGTACCCTTATGGATATGGTACGTAGTATGTTATGCAATTCTAGCTTACCTGTGTTTTTGTGGACTGGGGCATTAAAGACAGTTGTTCATATTTTAAATCGGGTTCCTAGCAAATCTGTCCCTAACACTCCTTATGAAATTTGGACAGGTAGGAAACCTAGTTTAAAATACTTACGGGTGTGGGGCTGTCCAGCCGAGGCTAAGATTTTTTAATCCACAAATAAAGAAACTTGACTGTAAAACCATTAGTTGCCATTTCATTAGATATCCTGAGAGATCTAAGGATTTTTGATTTTACTGTCCCTCACATACCACTAGAATTGTTGAGACTAGGCATGCAGAGTTTTAGATAATTGTGATTTAAGTGGGAGTGATGAGCTTAGAAAAATTGATCTTGAAGAAAAATAGGTTTTATGTTTCTAATCCTGTAATTCAAGAGGTGAGGCAGAACAACCTCCTATTGAGGCGAATAATGCCCCTGAGATAGCTGAGCCACCACTTAATGTTGAACCCCACATTATTGAAAATCATATTCCTAAAATTATGCAGCCTTTACGTAGGTCCGAAAAACCTAGAAAGCCTATTAATTTTGATGATTTTATAACCTATCTTAATGAGATTGACTATGATTCAAGTAAGATTAATGATTCTATCTCCTATAAAGAGGCCATTACGAGTGCTCAATCAACTTAATGGCTTGAAGCCATGAATGATGAGTTGAAATCAATGAAGCTTAATAACGTTTGGGATTTTGAAGAATTATCAAAAGGTTTTAAATCTGTTGGTTGCAAGTGGGTCTATAAGACCAAATTAGATCCTAAAAAGAACGTTGAAAGGAATAAAGCTCGATTGGTTGCTAAAGTTTTCACTCAAAAGGAAGGTGTGGATTATAATGAAACTTTCTCTCCAGTATCCAGGAAAAATTCATTTAGAATAGTCATGGCTTTAGTAGCTCATTATGATTTAGAGTTACATCATATGGATGTTAAAACTGCATTCATTAATGGTAACTTGCATGGGAATGTCTATATGGCACAACCAGAAGATTTTTGGTTAAAGGCAAGGAACATATGGTATGTAGACTTAAGAAGTCCATATATGGGTTAAAACAGGCTTCTCAACAATGGTATCTTAAGTTTCACGAGGTAATGAGTAATTTTGATTTTAAGAAAAAAAATAGTGGATCAATGCATATACTTGAAGGTCAGTGGGAGTAAATTTGTTATTCTCGTTTTGTATGTTGATGATATACTACTTGCAAGTAATAACTTAGACAAGTTGCATAAGACCAGACGTTTTCTTTCTGGAAATTTTGATATGTAGGATCTCGGTGAAACCTCTTATGTTATAGGTATTGAAATTCATCGAGATATATAGGTCTTGTGGGATATTAGGATTGTCCCAAAGAGCTTATATTGACAAAGTTCTTAACAAATACAAATTTAGCTTATATCAATGTCCTAAGGATATTATACTTACATTTAGAAAAACAGATAACCTTGAAGTTGTTGGTTATTCTGATTCTGATTTTGCTAAGTGTAAAGACGAAAAGAAATCTACTTCAGGATACATCTTTATATTTTCAAGAGGCCCTATTTCGTGGAGAACTCATAAGCAGGAGTTAACTACCACTTTCACGATGATAGCAGAATATATGGCTTATTATCATGCTACTTGCCACGCCATATTATTAAGGAATCTTATTTCATGACTTAAGGTTGAAGATTCCATTTCAAGGTCATTGAAAGTATTTTATGATAATAATTCTAATGTTAGTTTGTCCAACAGCACCATTTCGAGTGGTACTGGACTATACCTCGACACTAAGTACTTATTTGTCAGGGAAAGAGTTGAAGATCAAAACGTTGTCATTAAATATATTTGTACGCATGATATGTTAGCGGATCTACTTACGAAAGGCTTACCACCCAAGCTCTTTTAGAGCATGTTGCGGGCATGGGTTTAACTGGTAGTCTTAATTAGTAAGTTATTTTGATGTAAGACAACAATTTTGAGCTCGTTGTTTTGAACTTCACATTATGTTTATGGTTTGCTATTCTCTTTATGGTGCACACTTGAGAACTTATGAGCAAACGGTACGGTAATGTTTTGGACCATATGAATGAGTTTAATCAATTACCACTTATGTAAACTCTATTCATACCTGTTATGCTTAATGTTAATCTTTGTTTTAATAAAAGTACTAATTGTGTAACTAATGGGAATCTTGTGTTAATAATGACACAAAGATTGTATTAATTCGCATTGGTGGTTTTATTTAAACAAGATGTAGACATTAAATTAATACTTGGCCAAATTAATGATTGTAAGCGTTATGTTTTGTATATAAATAGTATTTCGGCCAAGTGGGAGAATGTTAGAATATTTTATTCCTTATGTGGCCTTTACTATTTATGTAATTATTGGGCTTACATATTGTATTAATTTAATAACTTTATTTATGGGTTTGGTAGTTAATTATGTGGCCCATAAATATTATTACTAATATTAATTTGGCATAATGGGCCCTAGGGTTTCATAATCTTGATGGACGATTTTGACCCTTAGATATTCTATAAATAAAACAGTTAGGGTTTGGTCCCAACTGTCGTCTCAAGAACTTTATACACACCTATACATCCATCCTAAGATTGAGAGAGACAATTGAAGACCTTCACTTAAGCGCAGCGGAAGCGTGATACATACGAGATGACTTCTCTCAATTCATGTAAGTACTTAATATTATTATGATGATTGATTTTATTTGATTCTATGCAATAACATGTTCCTGTATAATTTATACAACATCTTGGTCAATTGATTGGGGTACGACGGTATCATCAGAATTCCCATTTCCTATGTCCCCATTAGTCACATGTGACTCTAATGGAACATTATCATTTCTTATAGGCAGTCCATCTTCTATTGCTGTGTCATTTCTAGGAGCAAACAGGAACTTCTTAGAGAGGAAGTCTTGATCTTCAGATATATAATTCATGGACAAATTCATTGAAACAAATGGGGTAAGTCCAACAAAAATTCCAACACAGAAACATATTAAGAAATGGAATATAGACCTCCTCCAAACTTGGCCCTTCAATTTTGGCCTTTCCAGGGGCCGCGAAGATCTTTGTGAAAAAAGACCTTGAAGGAAAGCTTGTACTTTGTAGAATCCATTGTTAGATGAACTAAAGGAAGGCACCCCGCCAGATGGTGGGTAGTTCTGGTTACATGAAGAAGACTTGAACAGGGGAGAAGCAACTGAACAGGCTTCTCCATTCACTGAAGTTCCAGGACGAGTCACTTTCAATAAAAACACTGTAAACATCTTCCTGTCATGCATATATTCCCCTTGCTCATCTAATTGAATGAAAAACAGACCTAAAGTTGTCTTAAGAACTCAGAAAAATATACCCACAGCAAAATCAGATTAAATATTCAGTTCAGTCAAGTGAAATTAAATATCTGAAAAACATCACCAAGTTAAGTACTTTTATCAATGTTACTATTGCAAGAATCTCAAAGCAAAACTACGAACACGTAAAACTTCAAAGAACAGTAAAAAGAAAAAATGACCACTTTTCAACTCACTGCCAAGGTAGTATCATCACCGCATAAATTCCTTCCGGTTTCAATCAAACCCAACTTGGCCAGTAACTCTTTAGGTACTTTTCACCAGCTTATGTATTCTCAGAGGAAACCAATTGAAAACCCAAATCAAAATGTTACTTTCTTGAATCTCTACATAAGACGTTCTTCATGGACAAGTAGTAGAAGAAGCTATTGTTGACAAATCAGAGCAAATTTGAAAAGCCCATCATTGAATTAACCATATACTAAACAAAATCAATCATCACAAAAATACCCAACAAACAAATTTAAAAAACTTGAGTTCGGAACACCAAAATACAAGATTTTGAGCTCAATAAAAACTCAAGAAATGCATGTTTATGGAAAATAAATTATTCTTCTAACAAAAAAAATAAATAAATCTGTTGGACAGCTTCTTTAAGCAACAGTCCGAATTTTCAACAAAAGAGACATAACTTTGACACATCCACTAAACCCAGGAAACGAAAGCATTTACCATAAAACCATTCAATTATTAGATGTTTGTTAGAGCAAAACATAGATCCGCTCTTTAATAAGCCATGACCGCAATGGGTAAAAGCCACTTTCATCAACTGAGAAATAAATAAAAATCACTTTCAAATTATGAAAGAAACCACCCACTGACACTGATACGAAATACTTTGGTTTATTCCCCTCCTCTCAAAACAATTTGATACCCTCTACATGATCTGACTTCAATGATTTTATGTAAATGTTGTTCAAGAACCATGTACCAGAAATCTAAAACTCTCTAGTTACAAATGAAATTTAGTAATACAGAAGTTAAATAAAATCCTCAGCAAGAATTTATAAGGCTTAAATTGTTGAAATACTATGAACAAATTATTTGGATTCACTTATCTAATTTTATTTTATTTTTAAAATAAGACAAATGAGCAAAAAAAAATTGTTTGGATTTGCTTATCTGAGGATACATTCTCCTTGAAAAATATAATCAAATAAACTAAATTATAAGAATTGGAAAAAGCAGACTTTCCAACATTTGATTGTTTTGACCAAATAAATCAATCCAAATGTCTAAAATGCAAAAAAAAAAATTTATTATAAAAAGCGGAAAGAAATAGACTCGTAATGTTAACGTCAAATATTTTATGAAGAGAAAAGCCAAGATACAGAAAACAGATTTTTTTTTGTATTTTCTGATAAGTAGCTGCTGCGAATTGGCCTATTGGATCGTAACGTCCCATACATATTCATATAGTGTCCTAGCAAAGAGCCAAGTGGCAAAAATTCAAGAGTAGATGACATTGTTACAGAGTATTGCTCCTTGATTTGAACCCAGGCCCTTCTACTCTGGAGCAGCTGAACCCAGAGCAACCACTTTAGTGGTTTTACAAAAAGGATGAGAATAGAGGTTCGCTTTTGGAGTATCACCAAGTCTCAAACAGCCATCAAGCAAGAGAATGGTTTTCTTCCCACTTTTATATCCCTTCCTTTTTTAAATAATAATAAAAAGTTAAATAATTGTTAGTTCCCAGTAGACACAAGTTATCTAAAAGGGGGGTTGAATAGATATTTGAAAATCTTTTCTTTTTAAACTGATTCTTAGATAATGATTAAAACTTAGCGGAATTAGTATTTGTTTTAATCTTCTTTACCAAGCAATGGAGTTATGAGCGAGTAAGGCAGTTATGGCAGATATAGCAGATACAGCATGAAAGTAAACGACACAGTTGTTTTTAAGTAGTTCAGAGCACTCAAAGCCCCTAGTCCACTCTTCTACTCAACGAGTAGGATATCCACTAAGGTTGTCTTTTACAATCTTCTGAATCACACAGATTCCTTCTAGACCAGCAGTCTAGGAACTTCTCTAGTTCACTCTTGAACTCTTCAAGTTCAGCAGACTTGGCTTTCTTACAGTTCACTACGAACTCTTCAAGTCGTGGAGCTCTTTTCCTGTCAAAACATTTTAACCTTCATTTTGGTAGCCATATTTGCATGGGTCCTTCATTGATAGTGCCTTTGGAAACCCAAACTTGTCTAGTCTTGGGTCTCACATGCATGAAGTTATAATAACACTTTGTAGCCCTATGACCATATTTATTGCATATGAAACATCTATTATGATGCATGTCTGTGTATGTGTGGTGATTCATCTTCCACTTGGACTTGTGTGGTTCCTTAGTTAACCTTCTGTTAAACTGATTCTCTTTCTTCCACGTGTCCTTAGGTTTTATAAATAGTGATAAGTGTGCATTACCTCTACTGTACCTTCCCAGTTGATTCGTAGAGTTGGTTTTGCTTGACTCTACGATTCTTCGAGGTTGGTAAGTAGAGGTTGGGTTACTCTTTTCCTTGATGAAACCCAGACCAGCGTGAGATCCTTTACTTCTCTAAGTACAACTAGAAACAGTAGAACAAGGTTGAACTGGTTCTTCCAACTGTGAGGATTTCACAAAAGCAATGCCTCTACCAAAACTTGAGACATTATTAGTGCTAGTTTCCATTGTCTTTTCCACACTTAGCTCTGAGATGGATTTCCCAAAGCCGAAGCTTGTTCTGTCGAATGTGCTTCTCTGACTAGAGAGCAGGCAGTTCATGGATGATGAGGATTTGTTCCATGCAGAGATAGTCTTCTCTAGATCCTCAATTTTAGAGGTTAGATTTGATTCTCTTTGTACATGGAGTGTGTTTTCCTGTTTCAAAGTTTCATTCTCAGCCTCAAGCTTGGAAAGAAGATTAGTACTTAGAAGGGCTGATTCAAGCTCTTCTTGAACTATCTTCTTCTCCTCTTGAAGAAGTGAATGATCTTTAGACAAGACTATGAACCACTTCATATATTGATGTAAATCAGTGGTTATGCCATGTAGTGAAGTTCTTAAGTCATTCATGTCTACATCAGGTGAGTTAAAATCAAATACCTCATCGAGACTTACATTATGAATGTTGAGGCTTTGTTTATCCTTTGCATGTTTGGCCATTAAGCACAGATTGGCCACTTGTGGTTCTTCTTCATCTCCAGAGTCAACATTTGAGTCATTATCTGAATCACTCCATGATCCTCCAGCTATCAGGCCTTTGTCTCTTTTTGAGGCCTCTTGTTTCCTTTGTATTCCTTCTTTCCATGCTGTTTCATCTTTAGTTCTTCTCTTAGAGGTTTGTTGTAGTTGGCAATGAAGTGGCCAGGCTTCTTGCAGTTGTAGCATAGATCATTTATTTGCTCCTAGCTGCTGTAGTTGCTGACCTTCTTTTGCTTGCTGGTTTTGCCTTGACGCATGAACCTTCTTAGTCTTCTTACCATCATGGCAAGGTCGTCATCATCGCCTTCATCATCGTAAAATTCAATCTCAGTGATGAATTTTGATACACTTTCAGTTGCTTTGAGAGCAACTCCATTTTCCTTCCTTCTTCCTTCTGATAAGGTTTCAGCACGTTGGGTCAGCTCCAGCTCGTATGTCAGGAGATTGCCATATAGTTGTTGAACTGTCATCTCGTTAAGATTCTTTGACTCTCTTATTGCAGTGGTCTTGGCATCCCACTTGCTTGGTAGGGCTCTCATGAACTTTATGGTCAGATCTTTGTTAGGATAGATCTTTCCATATACTCGTAGAGAGTTGAGCAGAATGTTGAATCTTTCATAGGTGGCAGTTACATTTTCTCCTTACACATGAGCGAACATCTCGTACTGTTGTGTTAGGAGAGACTGTTTGTTCTCTCTAACTTCTTCAGTTCTTTCGTGCATGATCAGCAGTGCTTCCCAAACTTACTTGGCTGTTTTGCAGTTTACAACATTGTCAAACAGATCGTCCTCTAAGTATTGGAACAGGATGCTCTTAGCCTTTTTGTCAAGTTGGACAACTTTCTTCTCTGTGTCTGTCCATTCTTCTTTAACTTTGATTTGAACTCTGTTTGGATCGTCAGTGGTTGGTGCAAGCTTTGTTGGTATGTAAGGCCCATTGTGAACAGTCTCAAATACATCTTCATCTATTGAGTCCATGTATGCTTGCATCCTGACTTTCCAGTTAGCAAATTTATCCTTGTTGCACATTAGCGACTTGCTGCCTCCCCCGGTCCTGGATTCGCTTAGTACGAGTGCCATTGGATCTATTAAAGCTTGTAAGCTGTAAAATAGAACTTGCTCTGATACCAATTGTTAGTTCCCAGTAGGCACAAGTTATCTAGAAGGGGGGGTTGAATAGATATTTAATAATCTTTTCTTTTTAAACTGGTTCTTAGATAATGATTAAAACTTAGCGGAATTAGTATTTGTTTTAATCTTTTTTACCAAGCAATGGAGTTATGAGCGAGTAAGGCAGTTATAGCAGATATAGCATGAAAGTAAACGACACAGTTGTTTTTAAGTGGTTCAGAGCACTCAAAGCTCCTAGTCCACTCTTCTACTCAACGAGTAGGATATCCACTAAGGATGTCTTTTACAATCTTCTGAATCACACAGATTCCTTCTAGACCAGCAATCTAGGAACTTCTCTAGTTCACTCTTGAACTTTTCAAGTCCAGCAGACTTGGCTTTCTTACAGTTCACTACGAACTCTTCAAGCCCAGCAGACTTGGTACTCTTCTTCAGTTGGTTGATAGTTATTGAGTTCTTGATGGTTGCTACTCAGTTGCTGTGTAAGCACTTGTTCGAAAAAACTGAGTAGCTGAGTAAGCTTTGCAATGTCTCAGATCGTAGAGTTGAGCTTGAGAGATATGTTCACATTGTTTTTTCAATGTTTGCTTGATTGCTTCTCTCTCATCTGTCTGATCTGTATATATGTGATGTTGAAAACTATTCGTTGGATCCATCCGTTGTGGCATTAAATGCGTCTGAACTTTCTGTACTGTGATGGAGACATTTCTGCACATTTGCTGAATTCTGCATTCTGGCCCATTGACACTGCAGACTGCTTTCTCACCTAACACCTGAAAAGGTGTTTTGTTCCTCTTACCCATGGTACTATCCTTAGCTTCTTCAATACGCTTCTTTGTTGCATACTAAGGATATTTCATATACTTTGGGACTGATGAGTATTGCAACGTCTAGAATCCATTCCTCATATATTGGAATCTGTCTTCTCATAAATCATGAGGCTCGACGTTTTCTGACATAAGACATATGCTCTACGATTCAGATCATGATACCCTACGATTTGGATCGTAGTGACTTGTTGCCTTGGTTCTTGATCTGATGCTGTCATTTGAGAGCACTGCGATTTCTCTTAAATCATTGCACACTACGATCTTTACTTGCTTGTGTTTTTGACTCTACGTTCCCGAGAGCACTCTACGATCGTCGACTTGTAAACTTCATGTTTCCTTCAGCATACTGCAATCGTGGAGTTGGCTCGGCAAACGTTGGGACTACTCTACAATTTTCGAAGAGTCCCTTCAAGGCAGGCACACACATTATGATCCGTTAAGTTCTACGTTTCTGCCTTGACTTCTGCAATGTTGATCAGATTGATGCACTACGATTTATTTAAGATTAATCTATTACATCATAAGATCAACCAAACAGTTTTGATCTTTCTATCTATACATTCTGTATCAGAATGGTACACGTTGAAAGCTTAGATCAACCTAACAATTTTTGATCTATCACTAAGTCCTTGTACATATATTCATTTAAGGACCCTACAAATAATCATGAACATATGCATTAAAACATCAAATCATAATATGCATTCTCCCAACAATCTCCCCCTATTTGATGTTGACATAACCAAGGAGATTTGTTGTCATGATTATTAGTGACTAGATGCATTTGCAGGAAATTTTAACATGACTTAGTATTTCAGTGGCGTACTCCTCAGCCCTTCTTTTTCTTTGAGCTTACTCGTTTCTGGCTAACTCTTCCAGCTCGCTTAGACTTAGTATTGGATTCTCCTCATGCCTGTGCATGAATGCAGGATCTCCAGTTGGCATTCTTAAGCGTACAGTAGACACGTCTTGTGAGCTAGGAGTTGGCTCCTGATGACTAAGAGGAATAGCTGTTACAATTGCCTACTGACCAGATCGTTGAGTCTGATGATGTGATAGTCTTGCAGGAGGGCTTCGTGATGCTTGAGCTCGATATTGTCCTCTTCCCCTTTCCTGAGTTCCATGTCCTGCTCTGCCTCTGCCTTGTCCTCCCTGACCTCCTTGATCTCCTTTCCCTTTATTCTCCCCCTTTATGTCAGCATCAAGGGTTCGAATATCTGCAGACAGACGATTAACTCCTTGGACAAGCTCGCTTAGTTGGCTTTGGGTTTGAGCGATATCCTCTCTATTTTCCTTGATTAGTTTTTCAGATCTTGCTTCTTTATGTTGGAGGGCTGACAGAATCATATCATTATGCTTCTCTTGATTTGCATAAGATTTCTGGAAGTCGTAGACAGAAGCTTTCAAGTTGAGGATATTGTCCAGCATAATTTTATGTTGAAGGTCTTGGTGTTTCTGCATTTCGAGTACGGCCTTTCTTTTCTTGGCAGCAATCTGGAAGTGGATCTCATCTCTGTCCTTCATGCTCTTAAGAATTTCTTGAATAATCTCCCTCAACTTCTTTGTAAGCTCAGTATTCATAGTGTCAGGGAAATTATTTGCAGCTGTGATCATTTGATTCAGCCGGATATTGATGAGATCAGAGTGAGTTTCCAGACTTGCTTCTATAGACTTGACCATTTTCTCAGAAGTTTCTTTCAAGTCATCCTTGGTAGGCAGGCTTGGGAAAGTATCATTGTCTTGAGGGTTGTTCATTGGAGGGGTTCTCTGGTGGGATTGATCTTGCAAATTGTACAGAGCAAGATCAAGACTGAAATAGTCGTGTGATGAGGAGGATGGTATATCAGCTGGAGGGGCTTGGGTTTGGATATCTGGGATAGGTGACTCTACGATTTCAATATTGGACTCTTCGATGTGGCTTGAGTCTGGAATCGTAGAGTTGGTGGTTTGAGGGAGCAGGGTAAGGTTGACTTCTTCTGGTTCTTCAGTTACAGAATTTTGGGATTCTACAACTGGAAACTGATTTATTGGATTGAGAATCACTTCCATCCATTTAGGAAATTCATAGAAATAGCTAAATGAAGATGATGGTAAGTGATTAACTCTGAATTTGGCAGGGATAGACAATACCTCAGATTTGTCTTTTGATGAGGTATGGTTGGTAAGCAGCTTCTTGGCAAAGATGACTTTCCCTGTAAATCCATGAGCCAGAACTGTGATTGTTGGATATTCCTTGAAGCTCCAGAATATGTGATCCCATGAGTTCAGGATTTGAGCTTGATGGTATGCCATCATGGGTAGGTAAGAAAACATTTGGTTGTACAGATAGCTTCTATATCCATCTTTCCCTACACCAGTGATTTCAAGCTCATCATCATCATTTTCTTCCTCTTCTTCGGTCTCTTCTGAAGATTCCATTATCTCAACGGTCTCTGGAAAGTTTGACATTGATTTAACTTTATCTTTGGCAGGAACCTCTTATTCTGTCATTGGGATATCATGAGGCTCCCCCTCAGCACGAACATCTTCTTGGAGGTTTAAAAACTCCCCCTCAGCTGGTATATCTTCTTCTAAGTTCAGAAAGTTCCCTTCAGCTGGAACATCTTCTTGAGCTGTAGACTTCTCCCCCTCAGCTAGTGTATACTTAATCATGAGAATTTCAGGGATCTCCCCCTCAGCTGGAGCACTCTCCTCTTCGTTTGCTTGGGGTAGTTCTACTTTTGCAGCCATACTCTTGGCTTCCTTTTTTAGCACTTTTTCATTTTTAAGAATATACTTCTTGACCAGCTTTCTTTTTGCTTTGCTGGTTTTAGCCACAACTTCTGGACTCTCTTGAGTCTTAGCTTTGTCATGTTGAGCAGCCATTCTCCTTGAAGCAGCTTCCTCCATTTCTACCACACTTGGCCTGGTCTCAGAGAACAACAGAGACTCTACGATTGAGGAAACTGTTGGTCTTTTGGACTTATGACCAGTTTTGTTCTTCTTTAGGATCTGTGATATGGTGGCTTGATCCTCTTCAGCTTCTTCTTGCTGTTGCATCTTCCTTAGCCTCCTTAGAGTATCGATGTCAGAGGACTCTATAGGAATATCAGTTGTAGATCCTTGAGACTCTCCGATCTGTCTAGCTCTCAGCTTCCTTTTGCCCTTGCTTTTTTTGGAAAGGGCAGAGGGTTCTCCCTTATCTGCTTCTACTTCTTCTTCAACTTCTTTGACAACAGACATGCCTCCTGGAAAGCCTGCTTTCTTTAGCTCCTCAGATCTCCCACTGGACTCTGTCATCATTCGAACATACTCAGCAGGGTTCCTTTCCCAGTTCTTAAACAACTGCTGTGTCATTCTTCGATTTGGGTTGATGGCCTCTCCCTCTTCATCCCCAATTTTGTCACCCAGTGCAGATTGCATAATGATGCTTATGAATCTGCCATACAGCATCTTCGGAGTGCTATTTGATTTCTTCGAGTTGACGATCCACTTGCATCTCCACTCGAGCAACACAGCCCTATAGTTGAGTTATGTACCATAAACCATAGCTGTCATGAGCTTAAGCTAAGTCTCATTTACCGAGTCATGACCTGAGCTCTTGCAGCAGATGCATTTCCCAATAATGTCAGCCAAAAATTCATACCTTTGAGGGAACTCCTTTTTGCAGCCTTTCACAGAGGGGTTCTTCTTGTGATGCATTTTCTTCAGTCCCTCTTGGAAGCTTATGCTGTCTAGAAATGGGTGCCCTACATTCTTGAAACCTAGGGCCATATTGAAGTCTTCTTCCCTTAGACTCATTTCTATTCCTTTTACTCGTGTAGTGATGGTGTTGTGTTCGTACACACCATTCTTGTAGAACTCCTTCACTAGCTTGGGATAGATGAGGGTGTCGGTGCTCAGCGCCTCTTCGAGACATGCCTTCTTCAGTAAGGCTAGCGTCTTGTGAAATTTTGGTGGAGCACTCTTGAACTCGTCGAAGTAGAGTCTGTAGCCTGAAATTAAATTTGAAGCAACCATTGATTCTGTAGTTGAGAAGAGAGATACGACTGAACTTTCTTCTGATTTAGGGTTTTGCTTTGAGAGAGAGAGAATGAGAGAGATAATCTTTTGAACTTCAGATTTCAAAAACATGGTTTCAATTTGTACTTGTAACTTCCCTCTCTCTTTTTCGCTTAGTGGGACAGGTGTCGCCTTTTGCTTGGCTCTACGATTTTGACTGTGCAGGAATGTACTGATTTGCCCCTGGTCTTTTTCAGAGCTGAGGTGTCCTTAGGAAGACTACGATCGTTGAGGTACTCTTATGTTCGTTGAGTCTGTCCTGCCATCGTCGAGTCTATCCTACGATCGTCGAGTCTGTCTAGCAATCGTTGAGTCTGATCAGCATTCGTCGAGTCTGTCCAACAGTCATTGAATCTGATCAGCATTCGTCGAGTCTGTCCTAATCCTTGTGATGAGTTTTTGATAAAGCATTCTTTTAAGGTAACTCAGGAAGGGCCAACCTCTTGGTGTGATTCAAGGGTTAGGTTTATCCCCGAGGCACCTCTTAGAGAGGTTGCTTTGTTATGAAGCTTGTCATCACAGAATGAGCTTTTGTCATTGTTGAGTCAGCACTAAGATGGTTAAGTCTTTGCTACGATCGTTGAGGTAGTCTTCTTTTCAGCTCTACGATCGTGATTTTTCCTTGATCATGTCTACGATTTTGAGTTCAGCCTTTGTATCTGTCATGGTTAGCACAATCTAGAGCATATATTTCATGATTGTATATTTAGCATTCCTAGCTCATTTATTAACTTATTGAATCTGGATTCATCTAGTGGTTTTGTAAAAACATCAGCAAGTTAATTTTCAGTAGGGATATATTGTAAAGATATAGTTCCATTTTGCACATGATCCCTAATGAAGTGATACCTTATTTCTATATGCTTGGTCCTAGAATGCATGACAAGATTATGAGTTATTGCTATGGCACTAGTGTTATCACAGTGTATGGGAATAGATTTGAAATCGAACCCATAGTCAGCTAGCTGATTTCTCATCCATAGGATCTGAGCATAGCAGCTGCCAGCAGCAATATATTCAGCTTCTGCAGTTGAAGTAGACACTGAGTTTTGTTTTTTGCTAAACCAGGACACAAGTCTGTTTCTTAGAAGTTGACAAGTGTCACTGGTACTCTTTCTATCTATTTTACATCCTGCAAAATCAGCATCTGTGTATCCTATTAGTTCAAATGAGGATTCCTTGGGGTACCATAGTCCCAAGTAAGGTGTACCCTTGAGATACCTGAAGATCCTCTTTACAGCAGACAAATGTGACTCTTTAGGGTTAGCCTGAAATCTAGCACATATGCATGTTGCAAACATTATGTCTGGTCTACTAGCAGTTACGTATAAAAGAGAGCCTATCATACCTCTGTATTGAGTGATATCAATACTTTTACCTTTCTCATCCTTGTCAAGCTTGGTTGTAAGAGCAATTGGTGTTTTCATGGGAGAGGCTGATTCCATGCCATACTTCTTTAATAAGTCTTTGATGTATTTGGCTTGGTTGATGAATATTCCTTCATCAGTCTGCTTTACTTGCAGTCCAAGGAAGAAATTCAGCTCACCCATCATGCTTATTTCAAACTTGCTCTGCATTAGCTTAGAGAATCTCTTACATAACTTTTCGTCAGTAGAACCAAAAATGATATCATCAACATATATTTGAACTAGTAAGACTTTGTCTTTATGCTTTTTAAGAAATAGTGTGGTATCTACTCTACCTCTAGTGAACCCATTTTCTATTAAAAAGTTAGTCAGTGTTTCATACCATGCTCAAGGTGCTTGTTTAAGACCATATAAAGCTTTATCTAATCTATAGACATAATTGGAAAGAGATGGATTGATGAAACATAGAGGTTGTTCTATGTAGACTTCTTCTTGAAGCTCTCCATTTAGAAATGCACTCTTGACATCCATCTGGAAGACTCTTGACAGGTGCAAATGTCTCATCATAGTCAATACCTTCTTCTTGAGAATAGCCCTTTGCCACTAATCTTGCCTTGTTTCTGGTAATGACCCCATCTTCATCCATTTTGTTCCTGAAGACCCACTTGGTTCCTATGACAGGATGACTCTTTGGTCTTGGTACGAATCTCTATACTTTACTTCGTTCAAATTGGTTGAGCTCTTCCTGCATTGCTTCTATCCAGCTGGAGTCTTCCATAGCATCCTCTATCTTCTTTGGCTCTATTTGTGACAGGAAGCTTAGATAGAAACATTCATTCTGAGTAGCAGCTCTTGTTTTGGCTCTGGCACTTGGATCTCCAATGATTAGATCCTGAGTGTGATCTCTTGCCCATCTGTTACCGGTTGGGACATCTGTCCTGATGCCTTCCTGTCTTAAATCTTCAAGGTCAATTTCTTCTTCTTGGAGTGGAGGCTCGCTGTCTTGCAATGACCTCTCTACGATCACATTCTCATGCTCTACGATTTCACTATTTGGCACTACGATCGTAGTGTTGAGCTCGACGACTTCATTCGTAGTGTCTGCACTATCGGTCGTAGTGTCTTGAGGCACTGTTTTATCTAAGTCAGTTTCATCAAAGATGATGTGTATTGAGACTTCAACATTCAGTGACTTCTTGTTGAACACTCTATAAGCCTTGCTGTCTGTGGCATATCGAAGAAAGATTCCTTCGTCTGACTTGGGCTGGAATTTTGTCATATACTGCTTTCCATTGTTAAGAATGTAGCATGCACAGCCAAAGACATGGAAATAGCTGACACTTGGCTTTCTTCCTTTTCACAGTTCGTAGGGCGTCTTCTTAATCGTAGAGTGTATGAGTGATCTGTTTTGCGTGTAGCATGCAGTGTTGATAGCTTTTGCCCAGAAGTATTCAGGCAGACAAGCTCCTGCTAGTAGAGTTCTTCCAGTCTCTATCAGGGTTCTGTTCTTTCTTTCAGCAACTCTATTTTGTTGAGGAGTTCGTGGAGCTGAGAAGTTATGATTAATGCCATTGTCTGAGCAGAACTTGTCTATTTCTGAGAAATCGAATTCTCTTCCATAATCACTCCTTATGGCCTTAATTTTCTCTCCTTTCTCGTTCATCACCAGTCTGAACACCTTGATTAATTCGGAGCTTGTCTCATCCTTTGAAGTTAAGAAAAATACCCATGTGAATCTGGTGTAGTCGTCGACTATGACTAGAGAGTATCTCTTTCCTCCAAGATTAGTTGTTGGGATTGGCCCAAAGAGATCCATGTGGAGCAGCTGCAGGGGCTTGTCAATGGAGTTGGTAGTCTTGCTCTTGAATGATCTTCTTGTTTGCTTCCCAAGTTGGCAGGCATTGCATGGCCTTTCTTTCACAAAGTTGAACTTGGGTAGGCCAGCTACGAGGTCTTTTGATGCCAGTTTGGACATGCTTTTGAAATTTAAGTGAGATAGCCTTCTATGCCATAGCCAACTCATTTCCTCGGATGCTTTTGCCAGAAAGCATATTGTCTCATCTGAGCTCAGTTGACCAAGATCTACTGTGTAGACATTTCCTTCTCTTATTCCGGTTAGCTTTACGGCAGATGTCATTAAATCTCTGACTTGACATTGGTTGTTGAGAAATGTCACTTGATGACCCTTGTCGCAGAGTTGGCTGATACTTAGGAGGTTATGTTGAAAACCTTCCACAAAGGCTACTTTGTAAAAAATACTGCACCATTGCCAGCTGAGCCATATCCTCTTGTCTTGCCCGAGCCGTTGTCTCCAAAGATGACTGAGGGACCCTCCTTTTCTACATAGTTAGACAGTAGAGCTTTGTTTCCTGTCATATGCCTTGAGCATCCACTGTCTAGATACCATGTTGAGGTCGTGGAGCTCTTTTCCTATCAAAATATTTTAACCTTCACTTTGGTACCCATATTTGCATGGGTCCTTCATTGTTAGTGCCTTTGGAAACCCAAAATTGTCTAGTCTTGGGTCTCACATGCATGGAGTTATAATAACACTTTGTAGCCCTATGACCATATTTATTGCATATGAAACATCTATTATGATGCATGTCTGTGTATGTGTGGTGATTCATCTTCCACTTGGACTTGTGTGGTTCCTTAGTTAACCTTCTGTTAAACTGATTCTCTTTCTTCCACGTGTCCTTAGGTTTCATAAATAGTGATGAGTGTGCCTTACCTCTACTGTACCTTCCCAGTTGATTCGTAGAGTTGGTTTTGCTTGACTCTACTATTCTTCGATGTTGGTAAGTAGAGGTTGGGTTACTCTTTTCCTTGATGAAACCTAGACCAGCGTGAGATCCTTTACTTCTCTGAGTACAACTAGAAACAGTAGAACAAGGTTGAACTGGTTCTTCCAACTGTGAGGATTTCACAAAAGCAATGCCTCTACCAAAACTTGAGACATTACTAGTGCTAGTTTCCATTGTCTTTTGCACACTTATCTTTGAGATGGATTTTCCAAAGCCTAAGCCTATTCTGTCGAATGTGCTTCTCTGACTAGAGAGCAGGCAGTCCATGGATGATGAGGATTTGTTCCATGCATAGATAGTCTTCTCTAGATCCTCAATTTTAGAGGTTAGATTTGATTCTCTTTGTACATGGAGTGTGTTTGCCTATTTCAAAGTTTCATTCTCAGTCTCAAGCTTGGAAAGAAGATTAGTACTTAGAAGGGCTGTTTCAAGCTCTTCTTGAACTATCTTCTTCTCCTCTTGAAGAAGTGAATGATCTTTAGACAAGACTCTGAACCACTTCATGTATTTATGTAGATCAGTGGTTATGCCACGCAGTGCAGTTCTTAAGTCATTCATGTCTATATTAGGTGAGTTGAAATCAAATACCTCATCGAGACTTACATTATGAATGTTGAGGCTTTGTTTGTCCTTTGCATGTTTGGCCATTAAGCACAGATTGGCCACTTGTGGTTCTTCTTCATCTCTAGAGTCAGCATTTGAGTCATTATCTGAATCACTCCATAATCCTCCAGGTACCAGGCCTTTGTCTCTTTTCTGAGGCCTCTTGTTTCCTTTGTTTTCCTTATTTCCATGTTGTTTCTTCTTTAGTTCTTCTCTTAGAGGTTTGTTGCAGTTGGCAATGAAGTGGCCAGGCTTCTTGCAATTGTAGCATAGATCATTTATTTGCTCCTGGCTGCTGTAGTTGTTGACCTTCTTTTACTTGCTGGTTTTGCCTTGACGCATAAACCTTCTTAGTTTTCTTACCATCATGGCAAGGTCGTCATCATCGTCTTCATCATCGTCAGATTCAATCTCAGTGATGACTTTTGATACACTTTCAGTTGCTTTGAGAGCAACTCCCTTTTCCTTCCTTCTTCCTTCTGATAAGGTTTCAGCACTTTGGGTCAGCTCCAGCTCGTATGTCAGGAGATTGCCATATAGTTGTTGAACTGTCATCTCGTTAAGATTCTTTGACTCTCTTATTGCAGTGGTCTTGGCATCCCACTTGCTCGGTAGGGCTCTCATGAACTTTATGGTCAGATCTTTTGTGACGCCCCCAAAATAGGTATACATCACCTATCTTGAGTCGTCAGATACAAAGTACAGAATACAAATACAACTGTAGTGTACAATACTACCAAACATAGCCTGTGAGTTTGAATACAAATATTGTCCACTAGAGAGTATAAAAACTCAAAAGGAGTCCTCATTATATTTATTGTCACACTATTTAACAGAATAGTGAGGACTACTAGCTAATACTATCATTCGGACCATCACTCCGTTCCCCGACTTGTCCCAGCTACGTTCTCATTTCCTGAAGAGAACAGTGAAAGAAAGGGTGAGCTCAACTAGCCCAGAAAAAAATATTATGACTAAGATAATGCAGAATAAATTATCATTAGCCTGCAACAGTGTTAAACTGATAAAATACAAAAGACATCAAGTTTAACTGCAGTGGAACAAGCAATCCATTAAAAGAGTCAAGTATAGAATAAAATCTACTATCTTTTATGATTAAAAAGGTTTTTCATCACTGTTATCGTTGAGACTCAGCTTAATAATTAATCCACATCATCGAATCACCCCTGCACTACGGCCAAGGATATTCTTTAGTATCACGACCACAATTATCCATGCACTACGGGCCAAGAATATTTGTGTATTCATTAATGGTCATGATCATGCCAACAACTATCCATCAACGCACTACGGGCCAATGAGGACTTTTACCACATCATTTGTAACATTACGGTCATGATTATACCGAATAATCCCTGGTCATAATTATACCAAGTCCATCTATGCACTACAGGTCACAGATGACTTTCAACATATTAGAAACATGAGGATGATGACAATTCAATAAAATAAGTTCAAGAATTAATTTATCCAAGAACTAATAACGTCCAAATTGCCAACATGATACTGCTTTGTGGAGTAAAATTCAAGAATGCTTAGAAGAATATTTCCATGAAAAGATACTGGATGAAATGCAATTATCAAAGATATTCCACTAATTTCATGGAGTATAGAAGTCAAAACTTTAACCAACTGAGTATAATAAAGAATGGAATATCAAAAGAAATCACCAGGCATGCGATAGACCGCACAGACAGGTTATTCTCAACAGAATAATAATAATGGAACCAGGTCCGGCGTAGAACGCACAGACAGGATATTCCGACAGAATAATAAAGATGGAACCATGTCCGGCGTAGAACGCACAGACCGGATATTCCGACAGAATAATAAAGATGGAACCAGGTCCGGCGTAGAACGCATAGATGTTCCAACAGAATAATAAAGACAGAACCAGGTCAGGCGAAATTCGCACCGACAGGATGTTCCAACAGAATAATAAAGAACAGAATAACATGAGAATTTCACCAAGTATAGGGAAGTCCGCATATACTGGTTATTCTAACAGAATAATAAAGAATGGAATAACAGAAGTTCTCTTCATGAATATAAAAGAAATAATATTCCCTACCTTAAGAAGAAGAGTACTAGATATATGAGTAGTGAAGTAGCAGAATACTTTTCTTCGTTCTCTCTATAGTTTATCTCTCTAAAGGGTTTCAGTGAATTCGTAAGAAATAATGAAGGAATGAGCTGCTATTTTTAAGAAAATAGAATGCATAGTAACTAATCCATGAACGGTCCAGATTGATTTACTTTAATCTGACGGTTTATATATAAAGAAAAATCTTTTAAATAAAATATAATATATTCTATTTATATAATAACTTTAATAAAGTATTCTGTTTTATATAAAAAGATGTTTCTGTTTTATTACGTTAATAATACGAATAAAACAAAACTTCATTATCGCTAAATAATTCATATTATTAATTGACAATAATTACTTCTCACATAAGCATTAATAATCAATACCGTGTGCTACTATGCAACCACACGTATTACTGTACTTTTACTACCGAGTAGTTCAACAGTATCAGCGGTAAAACTTCCGTCGTTATTTTTAATAAAATATTTTTGTCGTTTTCTTAATCCGACAATAATTCCGTTGTGGGGTCTACCAATGATTGTGCCATTGTACGAATATTTCCTGTTAAAACGAATATTCCCCGACCAATCGAATATTATATAACCACTTGCGTACTTTGCAAAATTTATAAATTTTACCCACAACTATAACATTATATCAAATTAATTTCATAATATTCAAAAATGATATTTATAGAAATTCATCTTTATTTATAAAAGTTGGGGTCTTACAACTTCCCCTTCTTATGAAATTTCGCCCTCGAAATTAGGGTACGTACCTTTTATGTCGAAGAGGCAATGATACCTTGATTTCATTTCAGATTCTAACTCCCAAGTTATTTCCTCAACATCGTGGTTTCTCCACAAAACTTTGACTTGAGGTATAACCTTGGAGCGTAGAATATGTTCCTTCTTATCCAAGATTTGAATAGGAACCTCTTCATACGTCAAATCTTCCGCTATTTCGTTCGGTTCTAACTCAATAATGTTGTTCGGGTCTTTCACATATTTACGTAACATGGATATGTGAAAAACGTTATGAACACGAGACATACTTGGCGGTAAAGCGAGTCTATAAGCCACAGTTCCTACTCGACCGATGATTAAAAATGGGCCGATGAATCGAGGATTGAGCTTTTCCCTCTTTCCAAATCTCGTAACTCCTTTCCACGGAGCAACACGTAAGAACACATGATCTCCTATATCAAATTCCACATCCTTTCGATGAAGATCAGCATAACTCTTTTATCGATCTTGTGAGGTTTTTATACGTTGTCAGATCGTTTGAATCTTTTCTGTAGTCATACGTACCAACTCCGGTCCAAACAACGTTGCTTCACCCACCTCATCCCAGCATACTGGAGAACGACACTTTCTTCCATACAACGCTTCGAATGGAGCTATGTCAATACTTGCTTGATAACTGTTGTTGTAGGAAAACTCCACCAATAATAAGAACTTGTCCCAACTTCCCTTGAAGTCAAGGACACAAAGTCTTAATAAATCTTCCAAAGTTTGAATAGTCCTCTCTGATTATCCGTCCGTCTGAGGATGATATGCCGAACTAAATCGTAAATCCGTGCCCATAGCTTTTTGCAAACTAACCCAGAATCGTGAAGTGAATCTTGGGTCTTGATCAGAAACTATGGATACTGACATACCATGCAGTCTTACAATCTCGTTTATGTACATACTAGCAAGACGTTCAAGTGTATAAGTTTCTCGTATCGGTAAGAAATGAGCAGACTTGGTCAATCTATCAACAATGACCCAAATCGCATCTATACCTTGAGAAACCCTAAGAAGACCGGTAACGAAATCCATGGTAATGTGCTCCCACTTCCATTCTGGAATTTCAAGTGGTTGCAACGGACCTTTTGGTACTTGATGCTCCGCTTTAACTCGTTGACAAGTTAGACACCTTGAGATAAACAGCGATATCTCCCTCTTCATATTGCTCCACCAAAATGTATGATGAAGATCATGATACATTTTGGTACTCCTAGGCTGGATTGCAAACGGTGTGTTGTGCACCTCCATCATGATTTCATACTTTAAATCAGGGTTGTTAGGAACACAAAGTCTGGAGTTGACTCGAAGTATTCCTTCTTCATCGATTCTTGCTTCCGGCATAGCACCTTCTTGCACTTTCTTCCTCATACGCATCAGCTCCAGGTCTGTAGCTTGAGCAGCTTTAACTTTATCAATTAAAGTCGGTTCTGCTCGTATATTCACCATCATCACATGGGTCCCTGGAGTCTTTAACTCTATCTCCATCCTTTGTAAGTCACACAAAATGGGCCTTTGCGTTGACAATATCGCACTCGTACTTGCATATGATCTTCTACTCAATGCGTTAGCTACCGCGTTTGCTTTTCTAGGATGGTATTGGATGGTATGATCATAATCTTTCAACAGCTCAGGTCGACGTCGATGTCGCATGTTGAGTTTCTTTTGAGTGAAAAAATATTTGAGGCTTTTATGATCCGTAAAGATCTCCACCTTCTCTACATACAAGTAATGCATCCAAATTTTAAGTGCAAAGACAACAGCTGCCAACTCTAGATCATGAGTAGGATAATTCCTCTCATATTCTTTGAGTTGTAGCGAGGCATAGGCTATGACTTTCCCATGCTGCATGAGAACACATCCCAATCCTTTGCTCGAAGCATCACTGTAGATGACAAATTCCTCCGAGCCAGATGGTATTGTCAGAACGGGTGCTGAAATGAGTCTCCTCTTGAGTTCTTGAAAACTCTTCTCACATTCTTCACTCAAACCGAACTTTGTATCTTTCCGAGTCAGCTGAGTTAATGGAGTAGCGATTCAAGAAAATCCTTCCACGAATCTCCGATAATAACCAACTAAACCAATAAAGTTACGTACTTCGGTCACTGATTTAGGTTGCTCCTAGCTTTGAATTGCTTCAATCTTTGCCGGGTCAACAGATATTCCATGTCTTGATACTACGTGCCCAAGGAATGCTACCTCCTCCAGCCAGAACTCGCATTTCTTCAACTTGGCATAAAGCTTGTATTCACGAAACTTTTGGAGTACCAGCCTCAAGTGTTGCTCATGATCTTCACAGCTTTTGGAATAAATAAGGATGTCATCAATAAAGACGACCACAAAGTGATCTAAATATTCCTTGAATACCCGATTCATCATATCCATGAAGGTAGCAGGATCATTAGTCAATCCAAAGGACATGACTAGAAATTTATAATGCCCGTATCGAGTTCTGAAGGCAGTCTTTAGAATATCCTCGATTCTAACCCTCAGCTAATGATATCCAGAACAAAGATCGATCTTTAAAAAGAATTTGACTCCTTGTAACTGGTCAAACAGGTCATCAATACGTGGTAATGGGTACCTATTTTTGATGGTGACATGATTCAACTCCCGATAATCAATACAAAGTCGCATACTTCCATCTTTCTTCTTCACGAATAGAACAGGAGCACCCCAAGGAGAAGTACTAGGACGAATAAAGCCAATGTCTAATAATTTCTGCAGTTGGATCTTTAACTCCTGAAGTTCAATAGGAGCCATTCGATATGGGGCTTTGGAAATGGGTTTTGTATCGGGTTCAAGGTCGATACAAAATTCAATTTCACGCTCTGGGGATAGGCCAGGAAGTTCTTCAGGGAATACGTCAAGGAATTTATTAACAATAAAAATATCATTCAAAACTGACGTATTCTTATTTAGATCCGTGACATGAGCTAAGAAAGCTTGACATCCGTTTTTTAATAAACGAATAGCTTTATGGCTTGAGATGACATTGATTGATTTTAATGGTTTGGTCGCTTGAATTCACATAATAGGTTGATTAGGAATATGAAAACTAACAACCTTACGAAAATAATCAATTTTAGCATGATGAGTAGTTAACCAATAAATCCCTAGAATCATATCAAATGCAAGTATTTTCAATGAAAAAAAATCGACAGGTAATATGAGGGTACCGATTTGAACCAAACAAGACTTATAAACAGTGGATGTAATGAAGATTTCTCCCAATGGATTTTCCACAGATAAGTCAAAGTCTAATTTTTTCGGAGTCAAATTTAATCGTTGAGCGCAAGTAGGAGAAATAAAAGAATGGGTAGAACCGGTATCAAATAAGGTATAGACTTCGCTAGAATTTATGATAAGCTTACCCGTGATGACCTCATTTAGGTTCCTTGCTTTCTAGGAGGTCACAACAAACGCTCTCCCTTGCACTACCGGCTTTGACTTTTCTGGGACGGCCTTTGGTGCTTCCATCCTAGCTGAACTTATTTTCGGTAAATGACAAAATTGAGCTAAATGACATTCTCTTCCATAATTATAACATGCTTTGGACGGCATCGCACAGTTTGGACTGATGTGTCCCTCCCCTCCACATTTGAAACATATGATAGGTGGTCGTTCTCCTTCCTTAACAACGGTTGCTGGTGCTGACGTCTTTCCATCATTGTTGAATCTCCTCTTCTTGAAATGTCCGTTCTTATTGTTTTGGCCCTGATTACCACCGAAGTGGTTACCATTTCTGGCCTGTTGATTTCCTCCACGCTTGTTGTCATTGCTTTGATGACTGCTCTCACTGGTATAATCATTTTGTCGGCTGCTCTCTTTTAGTTGCGTTGACTCGTTATCGCGCTCCACTAACTGAGCCATATTCACAACATCTGAATACAAACATAGTTTATGAGAAATAAGATGTTGACGTATCTCTGGCTTCAAACCTCTTAAAAATATCCGCGTCATTCTCTCTTCATTATCCACCAGGTGGGACGCAAACCGGGACAACTCGGCAAACTTGGCTTCGTACTGCGACACGGTCATATTATTCTGCTCTAACTTGATGAACTCTACCTCTTTTATGTGACGAATACTTTCGGGAAAGTACTTGTCGTTGAACAGTTCTTGGAACTTCTCCCAAGACATCTTCAGTGCAGCAGGTTGAGTACGCTTTACCGATTCCCACCAGTAATCTGCCTCTCCTCGCAACATAAAAGTGGCAAAGGGAACCTTTTGCTCCTCGGCGCATCCCAAGACATCAAATATCTTGGTGATCTGCTTTATCCACGTCTCCGCCTTAAGTGGTTTTGGCTCTCCAATAAACTCCGGTGGTCCCAACTCATTGAACTGTTTAGCGGTGACCATCCGAGAATTTTCAGTATTTCCACCTACATTTTGGACAGGAGCCGCTCTCGCCTGCTGTTGCATGAACTGCATAAAGCTTCTGAACATTCAATCATTCATTATTTGGTCAGTGTTGTTGTTTGCATGAGTATTGTCACCTTCCTGATGCACATTATCCCGATTATTGATATGTGGTGAATCAACGGTCGCCTGTGTTCCATTGCTATTCTCAACATTCTAGGATGTCATTTTCAGATACTGCCACAAAACAAAAGTTAATTGATATGTAACATATTATCCCTATATTCTGACAGACCAATTAAATACCAAATAAACTTAGGTAGGTCATACTAGCGAAAGAATTTCTCGTCTCTCCCCTCCTAGTTCTATTCTCACATCTTAGCCAGGGATATATCCCTAAGCTTTGATACCAACTGTGAAGCCCCCAAAATAGGTATATATCATCCATCTTGAGTCGTCAGATACAAAGTACAGAATACAAATACAACTGTAGTGTACAATACTACCAAACATAGCCTGTGAGTTTGAATACAAATATTGTCCACTAGAGAGTATAAAAACTCAAAAGGAGTCCTCATTATATTTATTGTCACACTATTTAACAGAATAGTGAGGACTACTAGCTAATACTATCATTCGGACCATCACTCCGTTCCCCGACTTGTCCCAGCTACGTTCTCATTTCCTGAAGAGAACAGTGAAAGAAAGGGTGAGCTCAACTAGCCCAGAAAAAAATATTATGACTAAGATAATGCAGAATAAATTATCATTAGCCTGCAACAGTGTTAAACTGATAAAATACAAAAGACATCAAGTTTAACTGCAGTGGAACAAGCAATCCATTAAAAGAGTCAAGTATAGAATAAAATCTACTATCTTTTATGATTAAAAAGGTTTTTCATCACTGTTATCGTTGAGACTCAGCTTAATAATTAATCCACATCATCGAATCACCCCTGCACTACGGCCAAGGATATTCTTTAGTATCACGACCACAATTATCCATGCACTACGGGCCAAGAATATTTGTGTATTCATTAATGGTCATGATCATGCCAACAACTGTCCATCAACGTACTACGGGCCAATGAGGACTTTTACCACATCATTTGTAACATTACGGTCATGATTATACCGAATAATCCCTGGTCATAATTATACCAAGTCCATCTATGCACTACAGGTCACAGATGACTTTCAACATATTATAAACATGAGGATGATGACAATTCAATAAAACAAGTTCAAGAATTAATTTATCCAATAACTAATAACGTCCAAATTGCCAACATGATACTGCTTTGTGGAGTAAAATTCAAGAATGCTTAGAAGAATATTTCCATGAATAGATACTGGATGAAACGTAATTATCAAAGATATTCCACTAATTTCATAAAGTATAAAAGTCAAAACTTTAACCAACTAAGTATAATAAAGAATGAAATATCAAAAGAAATCACCAGGCATGCGATAGACTGCACAGACAGGTTATTCTCAACAGAATAATAATAATGGAACCATGTCCGGCGTAGAACGCACAGACAGGATATTCTGACAGAATAATAAAGATGGAACCAGGTCCGGCGTAGAACGCACAGACAGGATGTTCCAACAGAATAATAAAGACGGAACCAAGTCAGGCGAAATTCGCACCGACAGGATGTTCCAACAGAATAATAAAGAACAGAATAACAAGAGAATTTCACCAAGTATAGGGAAGTCCGCATATACTAGTTATTCCAACAGAATAATAAAGAATGGAATAACAGAAGTTCTCTTCATGAATATAAAAGAAATAATATTCCCTACCTTATGAAGAAGAGTACTAGATTATTGAGTAGTGAAGTAGCAGAATATTTTTTTTTGTTTTCTCTATAGTTTATCTCTCTAAAGGGTTTCAGTGAATTCGTAAGAAATAATGAAGGAATGGGCTGCTATTTATAGGAAAATGGAATGCATAGTAACTAATCCATGAACGGCCCAGATTGATTTACTTTAATTTGACAGTCCATATATAAAGAAAAATCTTTTAAATAAAATATAATATATTCTATTTATAGAATAACTTTAATAAAGTATTCTGTTTTATATAAAAAGATTTTTCTATTTTATTACGTTAATAATACGAATAAAACAAAACTTCATTATCGCTAAATAATTCATATTATTAATTGACAATAATTGAATCAAACTGAGTGACTTCTCACATAAGCATTAATAATCAATACCGTGTGCTACTATGCAACCACACGTATTACTGTACTTTTACTACCGAGTAGTTCAACAGTATCAGCGGTAAAACTTTCGCCGTTATTTTTAATAAAATATTTTTGTCATTTTCTTAATCCGACAATAATTCCGTTGTGGGGTCCACCAATGATTGTGCCGTTGTACGAATATTCCCTGTTAAAATGAATATTCCCCGACCAATCGAATATTATATAACCACTTGCGTACTTTGTAAAATTTATAAATTTTACCCACAACTATAACATTATATCAAATTAATTCCATAATATTCAAAAATGATATTTATAGAAATTCATCTTTATTTATAAAAATCGAGGTCTTACATCTTTGTTAGGATAGATCTTTCCATATGCTCGTAGAGAGTTGAGCAGAATGTTGAATCTTTCATATGTGGCAGTTACATTTTCTCCTTGCACATGAGCGAACATCTCGTACTGCTGTGTTAGGAGAGACTGTTTGTTCTCTCTAACTTCTTCAGTTCCTTCGTGCATGATCAGCAGTGCTTCCCAAACTTCCTTGGCTATTTTGCAGTTTACAACATTGTCAAACAGATCGTCCTCTAAGTATTGGAACAGGATGTTCTTAGCCTTTTTGTCAAGTTGGATAGCTTTCTTCTCTGCGTCTGTCCATTCTTCTTTAACTTTGATTTGAACTCTGTTTGGATCGTCAGTGGTTGGTACAAGCTTTGTTGGTACGTAAGGCCCATTGTGAACAGTCTCAAATAGATCTTCATCTATTGACTCCATGTATGCTTGCATCCTGACTTTCCAGTTAGTAAATTTATCCTTGTTGCACATTGGCGGCTTGCTGCCTCCCCCGGTCCTGGATTCGCTTGGTACGAGTGTCATTGGATCTACTAAAGCTTGTAAGCTGTAAAATAGAACCTACTCTGATACCAATTGTTAGTTCCCAGTAGGCACAAGTTATCTAAAAGGGGGGGTTGAATAGATATTTGAAAATCTTTTCTTTTTAAATTGGTTCTTAGATAATGATTAAAACTTAGCGGAATTAGTATTTGTTTTAATCTTCTTTACCAAACAATGGAGTTATGAGCGAGTAAGACAGTTATAGCAGATATAGCAGATATAGCATGAAAGTAAACGACACAGTTGTTTTTAAGTGGTTCAAAGCACTCAAAGCTCCTAGTCCACTTTTCTACTCAATGAGTAGGATATCCACTAAGGATGTCTTTTACAATCTTCTGAATCACACAGATTCCTTCTAGACCAGCAGTCTAGGAACTTCTCTAGTTCACTCTTGAACTCTTCAAGTCCAGCAGACTTGGCTTTCTTACAGTTCACTACGAACTCTTCAAGCCCAGCAGACTTGGTACTCTTCTTCAGTTGGTTGATAGTTATTGAGTTCTTGGTGGTTGCTACTCAGTTGCTGTGTAAGCACTTGTTCGAAAGAACTGAGTAGCTGAGCAAGCTTTGTAATGTCTCAGATTGTAGAGTTGAGCTTGAGAGATATGTTCACGTTGTTTGTTCAATGTTTGCTTGCTTGCTTCTCTCTCATCTGTCTGATCTGTATATATGTGATGTTGAAAACTATCTGTTGGATCCATCCGTTGTGGCATTAAATGCGTCTGAACTTTCTGTACTGTGATGGAGACATTTCTGCACATCTGTTGAATTCTGCATTCTGGCCCACTGACACTGCAGACTGCTTTCTCACCTAACACCTGAAAAGGTGTTTTGTCCCTCTTACCCATGGTACTATCCTTAGCTTCTTCAATACGCTTCTTTGTTGTATACTAAGGATATTTCATATACTTTGGGACTGATGAGTATTGCAATGTCTAGAATCCATTCCTCATATATTGGAATTTGTCTTCTCATAAATCATGAGGCTCGACGTTTTCTGACATAAGACAGATGCTCTACGATTCAGATCATGATACCCTACGATTTGGATCGTAGTGACTTGTTGCCTTGGTGCTTGATCTGATGCTGTCATTTGAGAGCATTATGATTTCTCTTAAATCATTGCACACTACGATCTTTACTTGCTCGTGTTGTTGACTCTACGTTCCTGAGAACACTCTACGATCGTCGACTTGTAAACTTTATGTTTCCTTCAACATGCTGCGATCGTGGAGTTGGCTCGGCAAACGTTGGGACTACTCTACGATTTTCGAAGAGTCCCTTCAAGGCAGGCACACACATTACGATCCGTTAAGCTCTACGTTTCTGCCTTGACTTCTGCAATGTTGATCAGATTGATGCACTACGATTTCTTCAAGACTAATCTATTACATCTTAAGATCAACCTAACAGTTTTGATCTTTCTATCTATACATTCTGTATCAGAATGGTACACGTTGAAAGCTTAGATCAACCTAACAATTTTTGATCTATCACTAAGTCCATGTACATATATTCATTTAAGGACCTTACAAATAATCATGAACATATACATTAAAACATCAAATCATAATATGCATTCTCCCAACACATACATCTGACTAAAACCCATTAATTCTCTGTAAACCCATCAGTATCGCAAAAGAATATATAAAGCATAAAAGAATTTCCCTACATTAAAACCGTTCGACATATCAAAATTATCATGAAAAATAGAACATACGGGGAGAGGGTAAAAAAAATAAAGCATGAAAAGGCTAGAAGAACTACTTTTCTTCTGACTAAACCCATAGTCTAACCCATAGGCAGATATGACCAATAGACACATATTCTAACCCCAATGAATGATTTAATACATATAAGAAACAACATTAGCAGAATATCCTAACACTCCAAATTCATAATTTCTAACTAAAACAACATGTATTCTTGTTAATAGATTAAATCACTTTTTAGATTGTTGGAAAATATAACAATTAACAAGACGAATAATACAGTAAATTGGAACAACTTAGCTGGAAAACTGAGGCGTAGCGTAGCTACTATCTTAAAAAGTGATTTCGCCCCCACTGATAATAATCATAGGTACAAATGGGTTGCCGGCGATCACTCTCCAGGATTCAACGGTGAAGTCTCTGATCGTGTGTACTCACAGATAGAGGCTTTGGACTTGTCTATGTGGATTGCCCAATTAACAGAGTATTTATTTGTGTTAAAAAATAAACTGTATATTATGTGAAGAACACAGGCGATTTCTGTAAGGAGAAGAAGAAGACGATAATGATATGTGTCTTCTGCTAAGAAGAATAATAGTGGTATTTGTAAGGATGATCAGAATGTTAAGACACATTAACGTTGGGAATTGCCCATTAACCGTTGGGGGTTACAGAAAACGTAACGGCTAGGGTATTAACTCTAAACGGGGGTTACATAAGTTACAGAAATAAATAGCCGATGTGGGACTTTGATAAAACCATAATTTTTAAGCATAACCAACAGTAAATGATAAGCAGCATCATTTATATTTTGCAATCTAAATTCTCATCAACTCATATTATGGCTTTTTTTATATTAAAATTTAACAGGTGGTGATAAATTTTAGTGCATCATGGTGTACTCCTTGTAGAGTTATATCACCAGCATTTGCTGATCTTGCTGACAAATATTCTTCTATGATGTTCTTAACAGTGGATGTGGATGAGCTAGCTGTAAGTGCTCTCACTTAACCGTTAGTATTTCGGCCTAGTTTACAAAATAATGAGATGTGTTATAGTTGAACTAAATTATAATATTAGTCTACCCTGGGAAGAGAGTGAAAGAGAAAATGGTTACTCCTGTTCCACACACAGGTCAATTAAGGATTTACTTTTGTTCATATTTACCCCTAGTAAGTTGTTAGCATAGCAGTGGTGGCATGATAAAAAGAGGACTCGGGATTCTTTTTGTGAAACACAGAGGGAGTAGAGTATATAATCTACCAAATGTAATAAAAGTATATTTTTGAAGAAAATCATTTAATTGAACATTGTGGATAAGCATTCACGCTTGCATTTCATATCAGCAGTCTCTTGGTTTATGCTGTAATGCAGGAGTTTAGTACATCGTGGGATATCAAAGCCACTCCAGCTTTCTTTTTCCTAAAAAATGGACGACAAGTTGACAAAATTGTGGGGGCAAACAAGGAAGAGCTCCAGAGGAAGACAGCAGCCATTGCCAATTCTCAAACCAGTTGACATAGCTTTCTATTTGATCGACAAAATACCGGTGGCCTACCCCCATATGGAAGTGCGAGTCCTATTTCCTTTGTTGACTTTCCTCCCCCGGTGAATATCAAGGTTTGCAATAGACACACTTGACATGATTTTTTTCAATGTCAAAATGTGTCTGATGCAAATATTAATATTCAAAAAGTCAACTAAATAAATAGGAGTTTCAGTTTAAGACAAGAGGGAGTGTGAAGTTGTAAATGAAATACCACCTGAGCTAAAAAAATTATACATCAGATGGAATTGTATGCCTTGGAAAGTTGCATGAATTATTTTCTATTCCTAGACCTCAGAGAAATAATCGCTTGGATGAATTTAAAGGTCAAGTTTTTGAAGTGAAACATTTTTTGAAAAGCGTACAAAAAGATCCTTGACCAAAAAACTGATGCTCAAAATGGAATTGTCAGGAGGCCAAAGAGGAGCGTGGGAACTTGGAAGCCAGAGTGTGGCCTATGGCTCAAATTTTCTACTGATTGATACTATTATTTTAGAATGTATGTGTGAATGTACTATGATGTGTGCCAAACATGCTATGGAATTTGGATGATTATGTCTATCTACTGCATTTAGGAAACACAGGGAGGAGCTTGGGGCTTTCTCGTGTTCTTTGTTCGTTCTCTTGTTTGATTCTGGATTCCTGAGTGATTGGTACTTTATCAATGAACTTGTAATTGTGCTTCACTTGTTGAATTCGCATCAGCACTGCCCTGGTGTGCGGCTTGGCTTGCAACATTCATTAGTGTCAAGCTGTGTTACATTCATGATTCACCCACCCAGCGCTTCTCCACTGTTGAAAAGGGCCTGAAAATTACTTGATGACTCAATCTGCAAAACAAAGACTTAAATCAATTACTATGTGTGTATGTTGTAATTTAACATTTCAGGCACTATGCATCTCCTTGCCAATCTTACTTGTTTCCTCTTGCAATTATGCCAAGTTCTAGCTTTCGATGAAATTTGTTGTTTCTCACTGAACACCTATATAAAAGAATTTTTCCAACCTCAGGCTGTATACGTGTACTACCAATTCTAACTTTGTGTTTGGACCTATGGACTGGTGGAGAGTCTCGAGTAGAAAGTTTCTATGGGATTGGATTTGTAATATACATACAGACAATTATTTTAAAATTTCTCCGTGGCTTATATAATTGAGGTTGTACAACCAGCCTCGAATTAATTACCATAACAAGGCAGTCGTAAGGTAGTCGGGGTTATTTTAAACTAGTGTAATGTCATTGATCAATTTCTTACGCACCTTACTTAGATGATTACAATGAAGCAGCCATATTTGTTAGTCCACAAGTCTTTCCTTTCAATTCATCAGATTCATTGTGGAATTATGTACAAAATTCCAAAACATAAACAGAGAGATTTCTTGTTTTACAAAGCAATATCCACAGCAACGAGATTTACAATAAGGTGTGTGACAGCTAAGGGAATTTCTTGTTTAACAAACCAAAAACTGCAACAAAAGTATCAAGCATCAGGGAGCTGCTTAAATACACACACCCCTTATATTCTACAATCTGCTAAACAAACCATCAACTGCATTGCCATGGCTGATGACACACGAGCTGTTTTTTCAGCTCTTGACAATGCAAAAACTCAACTTTACCATTTCAAGGCAATTATCATTGCTGGGATGGGATTCTTCACTGATGCTTATGATCTCTTCTGCATCAGCGCCGTCACAAAGCTCATAGGCCGCCTTTACTACTATGAACCATCAAACCACGATCTTGGAAAACCCCCAAGCCCCGGAGCTCTTCCAACACACGTCAATAATGCCATAACTGGAGTTGCCTTGTGTGGAACTCTAGCAGGACAACTCTTCTTCGGATGGTTTGGAGACAAATTGGGAAGAAAGAAAGTTTACGGAATAACTCTGGTTACAATGGTGGGCTGTGCAATCGCATCAGGTCTTTCCTTCGGCTCCTCAGCTCAGAGTGTGATCACAACCCTTTGCTTCTTTCGGTTCTGGCTAGGTTTTGGTATTGGAGGGGACTACCCTTTATCAGCTGTGATCATGTCGGAATATGCTAATCGAAAAACCCGTGGAGCATTTATCGCTGCTGTGTTTGCAATGCAAGGAATGGGAATTTTGGTTGCTGGGGCAGTGTCCATGATTGTTTCCAAGGCATTCTTGACTGCTTTCCCAGCTGACGAGTTTCGCTTTAACCACGTGCTGTCCACTCAGCCACAAAGCGACTTTGTGTGGCGGATTGTTCTTATGTTTGGCGCTGTTCCGGCAGCTCTTACATACTACTGGCGGATGAAAATGCCTGAAACTGCAAGGTACACCGCGTTAGTTGCAGGAAACCACAAGAAGGCAGCTGCAGACATGGCAAAAGTACTTGAAACAGAAAAACCTGTTGAAATATCAAGTTCTCTCATATGCAACTATCTATATATATATATATATATATATATATATATATATATATATATAGTGTATCCATCCACATCAACCGGTTGTTGGGGAGCAACTCATTTTGTCCCAGCCACTACAACCTGTAACGGCTTGTTACAATTTTTATTTTTTTTTATAAGCCGCTACAGGTTGTAGCAGCTGGGCCAAAATGAGTTGCTCCCAACAACCGGTTGCTGTGGATAGAATCTATATATATATATATATATATATATATATATATATATAGGGAATCCATCCATGACAACAGGTTGTCATGGACACTGTTATAACAACCCACTTTTGGACCGTTGATCAACTTATTGGAAGGTTTAGATTGAATGCCATAATTGCCCAGCCGGCACAAGTTTTACCGGTTTTTATTTTAATATATGGCATTACATGGTCAACTGTTGTCATTTTAATAATTTTAAAACGATTTTTTAATATTAAAATACTCCAGCCGGCACAACTTGTACCGGCAGGGTATTTTTTTTTATTACTCATTTCTCCTTTTTATGGAATGACTCAGCACATTAAAATCACATTAAAATAATAAAAAATAATCCAGCCGTCACAGCTTGTACCGGCCGGATAATTCTTTTTGAAAACAGTATAATATTATATATATGTACTACTCCATGCATATCTCCTGCACCAAACTAATATTATAATTCTTTTGAAAACAGTTTAATATTATATATAGTAATACAATATATAATATTATAATTTGATATTATAAAATATTGTATTACTAATATTACAAAATATTATTACATTATTATAAAATATTAATACTTATAATATTAAATATTAAGTATTGTAATATTTTGTAATAATATTAAATATTAAGTATTGTAATATTTTGTAATAATATTAAACATCAAGTATTGTAATATTTTATATTATAATATTATAAAATATTATAACATTATTAAGTATTAAGTATTGTAATATTTTGTAATAATATTAAATATTAAGTATTGTAATATTTTATATTATAATATTATAACATTATAATATAAAATATTACAATACTTAATATTTAATATTATTACAAAATATTACAATACTTAATATTATAAGTATTAATATTTTGTAATAATGTTATAATATTTTGTAATATTAGTAATATAATATTTTATAATATCATATTATAATATTATATATTGTATTACTATATATAATATTAGACTGTTTTCAAAAGAATTATAATATTAGTTTGGTGCAGGAGATATGCATGGAGTAGTACAAATATATAATATTAGACTGTTTTCAAAAAGAATTATCTGATCGGTACAAGCTGTGCCGACTGGATTATTTTTTATTATTTTAATATGATTTTAGTGTGCTGAGTCATCCCATAAAAAGGAGAAATGAGTAAAAAAAAAAATACCCAATCGGTACAAGCTGTGCCGACTGGAGTATTTTAATATTAAAAAGTTATTTTAAAATTATTAAAATGACAACAGTTGACCATACAATGCCATATATTAAAATAAAAGTCGGTAAAACTTGTGCCGGCTGGGCAATTATGACATTTAATCTAAGCATTCTAATAAGTTGATCAACGGTTCAAAAGTGAGTTGCTATAACAGTGTCCATGGCAACCGGTTGCCATGGATGGATTCCCATGTGACGCCCCCAAAATTAGGTATATGTCACCCATCTTGGGTCGCCACTTGCATGATACCGAATTCAAATACAACTTAATAATACAACTATAGTGTACAATACTACCAAACATAACATGTGAGTTTGAATACAAATATTGTCTACTAGAGAGTATAAAAACTCAAAAGGAGACCTCATTATAATTATTATCACACTATTTCACAGAATAATGACGACTACTAGCTAATACTATCATACGGACCATCACTCATTTCCCCGACTCGTCCCACTATGTTCTCATTTCTTGAAGAGAACAGTGAAAGAAAGGGTGAGCTCAACTAGCCCAGTAAGAAATATTATGACTAAGATAATGCAGAATAAATTATCATTAGCCTTCAACAGTGTTAAATTGATAAAATATAACAAACAACAAGTTTAACTGCAGCGGAACAAGCAATCCATTAAAAGAGTCAAGTAGAGAATAAAATCTACTATCTTTTATGATTTAAAAGATTTTTCATCACTGTTGTCGCTGAGACTCAGCTTAACAAATAATTCACATCATCGAATCACCCCTGCACTACGGCCAAGGATATTCTTTAGTATCACGACCACAATTATCCATGTACTACGGGCCAAGAATATTTGTGTATTTATTAATGGTCATGATCATGCCAATAACTATCCATCAATGCACTACAGGCCAATGAAGACTTTTACCACATCATTTGTAATATTACGATCATGATTATACCGAATAATTCCTGATCATAATCATACCAAGTCCATCTATGCACTACATGCCACAGATGACTTTCAACATATTATAAACATGAGGATGATGACAATTCAATAAAACAAGTTCAAGAATTAATTTATCCAAGAACTAATAACGTCCAAACTGTCAACATGATACTGCTTTGTGGAGTAAAATTCAAAAATGCTTAGAAGAATATTTTCATGAAAATATACTGGATGAAGCGCAAATATCAAGGATATTCTACTAATTTCATGGAGTATAGAAGTCAAAACTTTAACCAACTGAGTATAATAAAGAATGGAATAACAAAAGAAATCACCATGCATGTGGTACTTCGAATAGACAGGTTATTCCAACAGAATAATAATAACGGAACCAGGTCAGGCAAAATTTGCACCGACAGGATGTTCCAACAGAATAATAAAGACGGAACCAGATCCGGTGTAAAATACACAGACAGGATGTTCCAACAGAATAATAATAAAGACGGAACCAGGTCCGATGTAAAATACACAGAAAGGATGTTCCAACAGAATAATAATAAAGACGGAACCAGGTCCGGTGTAAAACACACAGACAGGATGTTCCAACAGAATAATAGAAGAATGTCACCAAGTATAGGGTAGACCGCGTATACAGGTTATTCTAACAGAATAATAAGCAATGGAATAACAATAGTTCTCTTCATGAATAAGAAAGAATAACACCTCTTACCGTAAAAAAAACTGAATATTAGAGTAGGGAAGTAGCAGAATTGTAAGACCCCGAATTTTATGAAATAAAAGTATTCAATTTTTCTTATAATTACAATTCAGTAAATGGTTAAATTGATAAAAGTTTAAAGTTATGGGTGAAATGTGAATTTTTTTTGAAAATAAGCAATTGTTATAAAATAATCATTGTTGTCGGGGAATATTCGTTTGGTCGTGGAATATTCTTTCTGTCGGGGAATATTCGTACGACGGCGCAGCTATTTGTGGGCCCCATAACGAATAACTGTCGGATGAAGAAAACGATAAATTTGAGTTTTTACAAATAACGGCGTAGTTGTTACCGTTAATACTGTTGAAATACCCGGTAGTTAAAATACAGTAATACGCGTTATTGCACAGTAGCACACGGTATTGCACAGTATTTTTGAAATTATTGATTCTTACGTAAGAAGGCACTACTCAATAATTATTACAGTAATTAATGTTCAATATTTTATTTTATTGATTCAATAATTGCTACGTTGAAATTTTATGTTATTGTTGTTCAATAATTGTCACTGCACAGTATTTCCCATTATCAGATCAATAATTCATATTATTTGAATAATATTATTAGATAATATTATTGGCAATGTCTAGAAAGTTCTGTCTAAGGAGAGGTTTGGTCACCTAATTGCGCGCCAGTAAGGAGAAATTCTTATTGGAAAACCCCCTCTTTCCTGGGAACGGCCTGGTTGTCATAAATGTGATTCTGTAATATTATTTGTGAATAATTAATTATTGATTCATATGATAAGAAAATATTTATTTTATGTGGATATAAATGAGGGAAATATTTTTGTGGTTAAAAATGAAGGAGTTAATGTTGAGGTGTTTTATCTGTATTTTTGTCGGAACGGAGGTATTAAAAATTAAATTAGGGTTTTTAAGATATTTTGCGAGGGTTATAATTTTTAATCCGACCGTTGGATCGTGGTAATATTTGGATATGTTATACATATATAAGTTGAGTATATGTCCACAAATTTTGAACCGTCAAAAATGAACGTATGATTTGTTATGAATTTTACGAGATGACTGGTTCAGAAATTGTTGAATTTTCAGAGTTAATCATTTTGGTGGAAAATTTTAGAATTGGTGGGCCCCACTCTTGGTTGGTGAAGAAATGTGCTGAGATTTTTATTCAAATGTGGTGGGTGGGAATAGTAGCAGGTAAAGCCATCAGGTTGCACGTTAAGTCTGCTTCGGTGTGCTAACATTTTACTATAAATAGAGGGCTAAGTTAGAATTGAAAATCACACCAGAAACATAAGCTTTCTCTCTTTCTCTCTCTATATTATGAAGCATATTTTATGAGTATTTAGATACTTTGAGAGTTGCTATTCAGTGCAAGTTTCCTTCGGCTTTGCATTCCAGTCAGAAATACTGCACTTTTGAGGTAAGGGATAGTAAGGGATTTTAAGGGTTGTTATAATTTTCAGTTTCGTAATTTTTCTGAACTTCAAAAATTCTGAAAAAATTTAAAATGATAATTTGATGAGTTTTATTGATTGTGTCCAAAAATGGCGATTTTTGGATATATAGATTAAGAGTTATGGATTTTATGAGAAAAGACTATTTTAAAAGTAACCGCTTATAACTCCTTGTGGTTAACTCCAAAATTGATGAAATTTTTATTGTAAGTATATCTATATAATATGAGTGTACTCTGTGAATTTCGAAATTTTTAGATAAAAGTATAATTTTTGATAAATGTTTAAATATTCGGCTGTTTTGGCCATATGAAAAATAGTAAATGACTTTTAAAAATTCTGAGAAAAATATATGTTCACTATGGGACTATATTATGCTAAATTCCAGAAAAGAAATATTTTTGTAACTGATTTGGTATTTTTTATGAAAATAATCTAGTTATGCGTAAATGAATTAAATATGTTATATGAAGTAAGAAAATTGGAAAATAGGATTTTATGACTTGAGAATCCTATATGAGGTATATATAGATTTTTGATGAGGGTTTTGGTTATTGGTGATGAAATTTTATGAGTTTGACATTTTAGAATGATTAAATACATTATTTTAGTAAAGTGTAAACAATTAAAACAAATTATTTATAAATTTAAGAAATGTTATTCTTTCAATATCATTATACCAAAATATTGGTATAAATTTTATTGTGGAATTTCTACCTTTTTCATATCGGAATTACTATTTACGAGTTACAATTCACGAGTTAATATTCATGAGTTACTATTCACGAGTTACTATTCACAGAAAAATTGATTTCTTTTTCTGACCAAATTATCGTTGATTTATGAATATTACTCTTGAGATTAAAACTATATGTTGATCATATTATTTTTATTATCATATATAACATTTTTATAACCCTAATGATGATATTTCTATTTGACTTGAGTGTAAAGATGGGTAAATTTTTGGTATGATCATGACTATGAGTTCTCTTTAGCCAGTAGTGCAAAGTTGAATTGGTGACTGGTATGATCATGACCATTGAATTTATAAGTGAATATCTTTAGCTTAAGTGCAAAGGTGAATTGATCAACATGGTTATAATTATTGTTTATATAAATTCTGAAATGATTATATATTTCTTTGAGATATGAATATATTTGGCCTGTAGTGCAAATATGAACTGTTGATGAATATCTTTGGCCTGTAGTGCAAAGATGAATTATTGATGAATATCTTTGGCCTGTAGTACAAAGATGAATTGTTGATGAATATCTTTGGCCCGTAGTGCAAAGATGACATGTTATTGAATATCTTTGGCCAGTAGTGTAAAGATGAACAGGTGTTGAGATGAACATGACCAACTGGTGATACAAATGAATATCTTTGGCCGTGGTGCAAAGATGAAGTTATTAGTATGATTATGAACAGAAAATGTGATTTGGTGTAACCATGATCTTTGATATTTCAGGTAAATATGGGTGATGAAAATTATCTTCGTCCTGGATGAGAAGAGGAATTTAGAACTACAGTTATGATTATGAGTTATTCATATGATTGTGGACCAGAATTATTGATTGATGTTACAGGGATAAAACATTGTTGGTGAATTTTTAACATGGAAAAGATAATAGACTTTATAGTCTATTTGACTCTTCTAATGGATTGCTCGTTCCGCTGCAACTATGGTTAAAATTTTTATCATTTACCATATGTTCTAAATCTCTGATTTATTATTGATGAAGGCTATTGATAATTTAATTATCTTTAGTCATGATATTCTTTACTGAGCTAGTTGTGCTCACCCTTTTGCTTCACAATTCCTTTCAGGTAATAAGAGTGTAGCTGGGTCGAGCGGGGGTAACAAGGGAATAGAACGGTGGTCATCATTTAGTAGTTATATTTGGTGAATCATCTAGGGTGAAGCGAACCCAACGTTGGAAGGGTGTTTTGCCACTATCATACAAGATGTCTAATGACATACAACCTCGTGTCATCATAAGACAGGGTTGTGCTTATCCACTTGCTGAGTATCTTTACGAGCACTACTTATATAATCTTGGTGTTTGTTTGAAATATAATTTTCGATTAAAGAT
Source organism: Panax notoginseng (assembly GCA_016801055.1). Classification (NCBI taxonomy): domain Eukaryota; kingdom Viridiplantae; phylum Streptophyta; class Magnoliopsida; order Apiales; family Araliaceae; genus Panax; species Panax notoginseng. The sequence continues at coordinate 21,049,464 of CM029016.1, forward strand.
AGTGGAGATAATGATAAGTCAAGAGAAGACTCACCATTGGGAAGAATATGATAGTAATCTTCTCGTTTTTCTTTGGGGTCTATTGGGTCAACCAAGGATAATTCTGTGGCCATATGATATCTATCATAACCTAGACGCATGGCCTCCCATGTACGAAGGTTTTCTTGAGCACTTCCCAAATATTTTAATTTTTAAAACAGTTTTTGATTATACCGTTATGTAAGGTGTCATTGTGAGGTGATGTCCACGGTTGGAACATTAGTCACATTTGATATATATTTGTATCCAAACTCACAGCATATGTGTTGTTGTATTTTGCACGACAATTGTTGTAATAAAGTTGTAGTTATTTTTTGTACCATGTATTTGGCGACTCAGAATAGGTTGGATGGAATGGACCTATTTTGGGGTTGTCACAAGAATACTTTTCTTATTTCTCTCTATAATTTCTCTCTCTAAAGCTTCAGTGAATTCGAAAGAAATTATGAAGGAATGAGCTTCTATTTATAAAAGAATGGAATGCATAGTAACTAATCCATGGATGATCCAGATTGATTTACTTTTAATCGGACGGTCCATAAAATATTATAATAAAACAAAACTTTAAATAATATATATATATATATATATATATATATATATATATATATATATATATATATATATATATATAATACTAATAATACTCCATCCACAATCAGATTACCCCCAATAATTCATGCATGCCAACCATATATATATATATATATATATATATATATATATATATATATAATGAATAATTTTCTACCGATTATTTGAAAAATGGGTAAATAGGGGTTCATAAAATAAGTAAAATTTACAACAATTACCATAACAATAATTAAACAAAACTGAGTGACTTCTCACGTAAGCATCAATAATCAATACCATGTGCTACTGTGCAACTACGCGTATTACTGTACTTTTAACACCGCGTGTTTCAACAGTTTAACGGTAAAACTTCCGCCGTTATTTTCATAAAGTATTTTTGTCGTTTTCTTAAGCCGACAATAATTCCGTTGTGGGGTCCACCAATGATTGCGTCGTTGTACGAATATTCCCTGCTAAAACGAATATTCCCCTACCAATCGAATATAATATAACAACTTGCATACTTTACAAAATTTATAACTATTACCCACAACTATAACATTATATCAAATTTTATTCCATAATATTCAAAAATAATATTTATAGAAAATTCATCTTTATTCAAAAAATTGAGGTTTTACATCCCATATATATATATATATATATATATATATATATATATATATATATATACATAGCCAGTAGGGGAGGGGTACATAAATAAAAATAAAAATAAAAATATATTCCTATCTTGGAGGGGGTCATTTTAGTTGGAATAGTCTTGGGAGTCATAATTTATGTATGCACTCATCTTATATACGTGTGTTGGTACTTGGTTGTTGTAACATATATACTTCCTCTCTCTTTCTCTCTTTCTCTCTCTCTCTCTCTCTCTCTCTCTATATATATATATATATATATATATATATATAGTCCCGATCAGGTGCTCACCCACTATTTAACTCACTCAGCTCACCTATAAATAAGACCCAAATTTCTTCTCTCTCCTCGCATTCGGCCAAAACAAAACGAAACCCAAATTTCTCGCCCTCTTAACAGCTAAGACAAAACAAACCCTTATTTATTTTCTCTCCTCACACTCTGATCAGCCAAAACAACATGAGACCTTAGCTCGATTCACTCTCGTCGATTTCGTTTAAGTGCAACCTCGTCGATTTCGTGCAGCTCACCAAACCCAACTGCAGTGCAGATCTCCTAACCTTGTCCGGCCATATCGTCGATTCCAATTCGGTCAGAGCAACAAATCCCCCTCTTTTTTCTTCTCGTTCAAGTGTTCGATTAACATTAATTTTGTCTGGGTCGTAACACAGAAAAAAAAAAGTAAGAATCATCCATAAATAGTATGAAGCTTGCAACATTCATTTAGATATGTGGACATAGTTGCTATTTTATTATTTTTTTTAATCTATAGTGAGTGAAATTATTTAAAGTCCTTACAATTTGCATAATATGTTTCTGTTTTACTGTTTTTAAGAAAAGAATAAATTGAAAGTCATGTTTCTAAATTAAGTTATAACAATGTTGATGCTTGAATTCTCACTGTTGAGAAAATACTAGAATACTACTAGTAGTAGTAATCAACCAGCTTCTTTAATTAATTGTATTGCGAATTAAGGTCCCATTCATTCTCGATCGGGAAATCGATCTACAAATTAATGGATGACAGATAATTCAATCACTCATACCAAAACTGTGGTAGAACCAATTGCTCCGTTTTTTATTTGTCATAGGTAAATTTTAAGTAAATATTAATAACTTAATTTTTTATATATCTTATTCTTATATTAAATATTACTAACTTGTTTCACTTATAACTAATAATTTTTTATCAATCAAACAAAATACATATTAATTACATTTCCTAAAAATAAAGTACTCATAACTGTTAACACAGCAGCAAGAAAAAACATAGCAATGTATTTAAAGGAAGGAGAAGAACTGAACTTTTATTTATCTGTGGTACATTTCATATGATAGCAAGATGGCTTTTATATAGGCATTAGAATAAAGGAGATAAGCCTAATAACATGATAAGGCTGATTCAAAAATAAAGCTAAACTGATTTAATCATATCCTTCAGATAGAAGGATTTTATTCAAAAATAACTAACAGCTGAAAACTAGGAACAGAAAATCTGGTAGAGTTTGAAGTAACATCCAACATATCCTCCCTTAATTCGAACGACCACAACATCCAAATAAGCTCCTGAACTTGTAGAACTTTTCTATGGTCAACGCTTTTGTGAACACATCTGCAATTTGGTCCTCTGTGCTGCAAAATTCTAGTTTTACTTCACCTTTTCCTATGAACTCTCGGATGAAGTGATGACGAAGCTCAATATGTTTAGTTCTTCCATGAAAAATTGGATTTCGAGTCATCGCGATGCTGGACTTGTTATGTAAGACCCCGAATTTTATGAAATAAAAGTATTTAATTTTTCTTATAGTTACTATTCAGTAAATGGTTAAATTGATAAAAGTTAAAGTTAAGAGTGATATATGAAATTTTTCAAAATAAACAAGTGGTTATAAAATAATCATTGTTGTCGGGGAATATTCGTTTGGTCGTGGAATATTCTTGCTGTCGAATAATATTCGTACGACGGCGCAGCCTTGTGTGGGCCCCATAACGGAAAGCGATTGGATGAAGATAACGACAAAATTAAGTTTTTATAAATAACGGCGTAGTTGTTACCGTTAACACTATTGGAATACCCGGTGGTTAAAATACAGTAATACGCGTGTTTGCACAGTAGCACACGGTTTTACACAGTATTTTTAAATTATTGATCCTTACGTAAGAAGGCACTACTGAATAATTGTCACAGTAATTACTGTTCAATATTTTATTTTATTGATTCAATAATTGCTAAGATGATATTTTATATTATTGTTGTTTCAATAATTGTTGCTGCACAGTATTTTCCATTATCAGATCAATAATTCATATTATTTAAATAATATTATTAGATAGCATTATTGGCAATGTCAAGAAAGTTCTGTCTAAGGAGATGTTCGGTCATCTAATTGCGCTCTAGTAAGGAGAAATCCTTATTGGAAAGCCCCCTCTTTCTTGAGAACGGCCTGGTTGTCATAAATGTGATTCTGTAATATTATTTGTGAATAATTAATTATTGATTCATATGATAAGGAAATATTTATTTTATGTGGATATAAATGAGGGATATATTTTTGTGGTTAAAAATGAAGGAGTTAATGTTGAGGTGTTTTATCTGTATTTTTATCGGAACAGAGGTATTGAAAATTAAATTAGGATTTTTGAGATATTTTACGAGGGTTATAATTTTTAATCCGACCGTTGGATCGTGGTAATATATGGATATGTTATACATATATAAGTTGAGTATATGTCCACAAATTTTGAACCGTTAAAAATGAACGTATGATTTGTTATGAATTTTACGAGATGACTGGTTTAGAAATTGTTGAATTTTTGGAGTTAAACATTTTGGTGGAAAATTCTAGAATTGGTGGGCCCCACTCTTGGTTGGTGAAGAAATGTGCTGAGATTTTTATTCAAATATGGTGGGTGAGAATAGTAGCAGGTAAAGCCATCAGGTTACAGGGCGTGCTAACAAATTCTTATAAATAGAGGGCTAAGTTAGAATTGAAAATCACACCAGAAACAAGTTTTCTCTCTTTCTCTCTCTAGATTATTGAGTATATTTTGTGAGTATTTAGATACTTGGTGAGTTGCTATTCATCAGTGCAAGTTTTCTTTAGCGTTATATCCGATATCCGGTCAGAAGTGCTACTATTTTGAGGTAGGGGATAGTAAGGGATATTAAGAGATGTTATATTCTTCATAATGATGTTATTCTTTCAATATCATTGGACTGAAATATTGGTATGAATTTTATTGTGGAATTTCTACCTTTTTGAGTCGGGATTACTATTTACGTATACGGCACTATTCACGTATATGGCACTATTCATGTATATGGCACTATTTACGTATATGACATTATTTACGTATACGGTACTATGTACGAATACAGAGTACTATTCATGAGTTACTATTCACGAGTTACTATTTATGAATTACTATTCACGAGTTACTATTCACAAGTTACTATTCACGAGTTACTATTCACGAATAATATTCACGATAAAAAAATTGGTTTCTTTTTCTGACCTAATTATCGTTGATTTATGATTGTTGCTCTTGAAAATAAATGCAGTTGTTGATCATATTATTTTTATTATCATATATAACATTTTTATAACCCTAATGTTGAATTTCTCATTCACTTGAGTGTAAAGATGGGTAAATTATTGGTATGATCGTGACTGAGGAATATCTTTGGCATGTAGTGCAAAGATGAATTGTTAACTGGTATGATCATGACCATTGAATTTATAATTGAATATCTTTAGCTTAAGTGTAAAGATGAATTGATTAACATGGTTATAATTATTGTTTATATAAATTCTGAAATGATTATATATTTCTTTGAGATATGAATATATTTGGCCTGTAGTGTAAATATGAACTGTTGAGGAATATCTTTGGCATATAGTGTGACGCCCCCAAAATAGGTCCATTCAATCCAACCCATTTTGAGTCGCCAAATACATGGTACAGATAACAACTACAACTTTATTACAACAATTGTCGTGCAAAATACAACAACACATATGCTATGAGTTTGGGTACAAATATATACCAACTGTGACTCATGTCCCAACCTTGAATAGCACGTCACAATGACACCTTACATAAAGGTATAGTCAAAAACTGTTTTAGAAATTAGAATCTTTGGGAAGTGCTCAAGGAAACCCTCGTACATGGGAGGCCATGCTTCTAGGTTATGATAGATATCATATGGCCACAGAATTATCCTTGGTTGACTCAATAGACCCCAAAGAAAAATGAGAAGATTACTATCATATTCTTTCCAATGGTGAGTCTTCTCTTGACATATCATTATCTCCACTGTCTCTAACTGAGAATTATACTTCAAACAAACTCCAAGATTATATAGGTAGTGCTCGTAGATATACTCGACAAGTGGATGTGCACAACCATGTCTTATGATGACACGAGGTTGTATGCCGTTAGACATCTTGTATGATAGTGGCAAAACACCCTTCCAACGTTGGGTTCGCTTCACCCTAGATGATTCACCAAATATAACTACTAAATGATGACCACCGTTCTATTCCCCTGTTACCCCCGCTCGACCCAGCTACACTCTTATTACCTGAAAGGAATTGTGAAACAGAAGGGTGAGCACAACTAGCCCAGTAAAGAATATCATGACTAAAGATAAATAAATTATCAATAGCCTTCAACAGAATTAAATTAGAGATTTAGAACATATGGTAGATGATAAAACTTTTCAACCATAGTTGCAGCGGAACGAGCAATCCATTAGAAGAGTCAAATAGACTATAAAGTCTATTATCTTCTCTATGTTAAAAGTCCACCAACAATATTTTATCCCTGTAACATCAATCAACAATTCCTGTCCACAATCACATGCATAACTCATAATCATAATTGTAGTTCTAAATTTCTCTTCTCATCCAGAACAAGGATAATTTTCATCACTTGTCTTTACCTGAAACATCAAAGATCATGGTTATACCAAATCACAGTTCTTGTTCATAATCATACTAATAATTTCATCTTTGCACTACAGGCCAAAGATTTTCATCAACAACTCATCTTTGCACTACAGGCCAAAGATATTCCTCAACAGCTCATATTTGCACTACAAGCCAAATATATTATTATCTCAAAGAAATATATAATCATTTCAGAATTTATATAACCAATAATTATAACCACGTTGATCATTTCACCTTTGCACTTAAGCTAAAGATATTCAATTATAAATTCAATGGTCATGATCATACCAGTCAACAATTCAACTTTGCACTACTGGCCAAAGAGAACCCATAGTCATAATCGTACCAAAAATCTACCCATCTTTACACTCAAGACAAAGAGAAATATCATCATCAGGGTTATAAAAATGTTATATATGATAAAAAAATAATATGATCAACATATAGTTTTAATCTCAAGAGTAATATTCATAAATCAACTATAATTTGGTTAGAAAAAGAAATCAATTTTGTCATGAATAGTAACTCGTGAATAGTAACCCATGAATAGTAACTCGTGAATAGTAACTCATGAATAGTAACTCATGAATAGTAACTCGTGAATACTAACTCGTGAATAGTAACTTATGAATAGTAACTCGTGAATAGTAATTCGTGAATAGTAACTCATGAATAGTAACCCCGACATGAAAAGTTTCAAATTTGATAAAAAATTCCAACCAATATTTCGGCATAATGATATTGAAGAAATAATATCATTTTTGAAAAAAATAACATCCCTTACTATCCCTTACTATCCCTTACGATAATATCCCTTACAATCCCTTACCTCAAAAGAGCAGTACTTCTGACTGGAATAATGCTGAATGAACTTGTACCGTATAGCAACACTCAAGATATCAAAATACTCACAAGAATACGCTCGATATATAGAGAGAGAAATAGAGAGAAAACTTCAGTTTCTGGTGTGATTTTCAATTCTAACCTAAGCACCCTATTTATAGGAAATTGCTTAGAACACCAAAGCAGAAAATTGAATATAATAATAATATATTTATATAATTTTCCTTAGCCCACCATTTTGACCAAAGAAATCAGCCACACATGTGCCAAAAGCAACAAAAATGTTTTTCATAATAAAAATAAATAAAACTTCCAAAAAACAATTATTTCGGAACTTCGAAACTTCAATAATTCATAATAAATAGCCCTTTTATCAAAAAATTCGAATCTCGCATTTTTTTATAGGAAATTCAATTATCTATAACTTTGCAGAAGAAAGTTTTTCCAAATTCTAAACAGAAATTGACCGAAATCCACAAACGGACGATTTTACACGCTATAATAAATTTTCGGTCAAGAACTGTGTCCACCAACACACAAAACATGTGTTAAACATTTAATCCAACAAAAATACTTTTCCTCCTCATTTATTCATATATCCCACATTCATTGTAAAAATATCACCATTAATATATTATTAAAATAATATATTTAAATGAATTGTTTTATCAGAAAAAGATAAAATATTAATTTTCAACAATTGTCACATTTAAAAATTTCTCCATCTATATCCACATAAAATCAATATTTTCTTCATCATATAAATTAATAATTAATTATTCACAAATAATATTACAGAATCACAATACCGACAACCAGGCCATTCCCAGGAAAGAGGGGGCTTTCCAATAAGGATCTCTCCTTACTGGCGCGCAATTAGATGACCAAACCTCTCCTTAAGCAGAACTTTCTAGACATTGCCAATAATATTATCTAATAATATTATTCAGATAATATGAATTATTGCTCCGATAATAGAAAATACTGTGTAGTGACAATTATTAAAACAACAGTAATATAAAATATCAACGCAACAATTATTAAATCAATAAAATAAAATACTGAACAGTAATTACTGTAACAATTATTGAGTAATGCCTTCTTACGTAAAAACTAATAATTGGTGCAATACCGTGTGCTACTGTGCAACAACGTATATTATTGTGTTTTAACCACCGGGTATTCCAACAGTGTTAACAGTAACAACTACGCCGTTATTTATAAACAACTTACTCTTGTCATTTTCTTCATCTAATCGCTTTCCGTTATGGGGCCCACAAAAGGCTACGCCATCGTATGAATTTTCCCCGACAGTAAGAATATTCTACGACCAAACGAATATTTCCCGACAACAATGAATATTTTATAACCACTTGCTTATTTTGAAAATTTTGCACATTTCACCTATAACTTTAAACTTTTATCAATTTAACCATTTACCAAATAGAAAAATTGAATACTTTTATTTCATAAAATTCGGGGTCTTACAATCTCCCCTCCTTATGAAATTTCTTCCTCGAAATTTACGTACCTGGTATTTCAAAAAGTTGAGAATACCTTGCTTCAATTTAAGATTCTATCACTCCGTCATCATGATTTCTCCATTGCTCATCTCATGTATTTCAGATATCATTCTAGAATACAGCTTCAAAAACAAAGGTTAATTTAACAAATTAACATATCACATAATATCCCGATATTATGACTGACCAACAAATAAGCTTAGGTAGGACACACTAGCGAAGGATTTACTCGTCTCTCCCCTCGTAGTCCTATTCCTCGATCTCCGCCAGAGATCATATCCCTAAGCTCTGATACCAAATGTGACGCCCCCAAAATAGGTCCATTCTATCCAACCCATTTTGAGTCGCCAAATACATGGTACAGATAACAACTACAACTTTATTACAACAATTATCGTGTAAAATACAACAACACATATGCTATGAGTTTGGGTACAAATATATACCAACTGTGACTCATGTCCCAACCTTGAATAGCACGTCACAATGACACCTTACATAAAGGTATAGTCAAAAACTGTTTTAGAAATTAGAATCTTTGGGAAGTGCTCAAGGAAACCCTCGTACATGGGAGGCCATGCTTCTAGGTTATGATAGATATCATATGGCCACAGAATTATCCTTGGTTGACCCAATAGACCCCAAAGAAAAATGAGAAGATTACTATTATATTCTTTCCAATGGTGAGTCTTCTCTTGACATATCATTATCTCCACTGTCACTAACTGAGAATTATACTTCAAACAAACACCAAGATTATATAGGTAGTGCTCGTAGATATACTCGACAAGTGGATATGCACAACCATGTCTTATGATGACACGAGGTTGTATGCCGTTAGACATCTTGTATGATAGTGGCAAAACACCCTTCCAACGTTGGGTTCGCTTCACCCTAGATGATTCACCAAATATAACTATTAAACGATGAGCACCGTTCTATTCCCCTGTTACCCCCGCTCGACCCAGCTACACTCTTATTACCTGAAAGGAATTGTGAAACAGAAGGGTGAGCACAACTAGCCCAGTAAAGAATATCATGACTAAAGATAAATAAATTATCAATAGCCTTCAACAGAATTAAATCAGAGATTTAGAACATATGGTCGATGATAAAACTTTTCAACCATAGTTGCAGCGGAACGAGCAATCCATTAGAAGAGTCAAATAGACTCTAAAGTCTATTATCTTCTCTATGTTAAAAGTCCACCAACAATATTTTATCCCTGTAACATCAATCAATAATTCCTGTCCACAATCACATGCATAACTCATAATCATAATTGTAGTTCTAAATTTCTCTTCTCATCCAGAACAAGGATAATTTTCATCACTTGTCTTTACCTGAAACATCAAAGATCATGGTTATACCAAATCACAGTTCCTGTTCATAATCATACTAATAATTTTATCTTTGCACTACAGGCCAAAGATTTTCATCAACAACTCATCTTTGCACTACAGGCCAAAGATATTCCTCAACAGCTCATATTTGCACTACAAGCCAAATATATTATTATCTCAAAGAAATATATAATCATTTCAGAATTTATATAACCAATAATTATAACCACGTTGATCATTTCACCTTTGCACTTAAGCTAAAGATATTCAATTATAAATTCAATGGTCATGATCATACCAGTCAACAATTCAACTTTGCACTACTGGCCAAAGAGAACTCATAGTCATGATCGTACCAAAAATCTACTCATCTTTACACTCAAGTCAAAGAGAAATATCATCATTAGGATTATAAAAATGTTATATATGATAAAAAAATAATATGATCAACATATAGTTTTAATCTCAAGAGTAATATTCATAAATCAACTATAATTTGGTTAGAAAAAGAAATCAATTTTGTCATGAATAGTAACTCGTGAATAGTAACCCATGAATAGTAACTCGTGAATAGTAACTCATGAATAGTAACTCATGAATAGTAACTCGTGAATACTAACTCGTGAATAGTAACTTATGAATAGTAACTCGTGAATAGTAATTCGTGAATAGTAACTCATGAATAGTAACCCCGACATGAAAAGTTTCAAATTTGATAAAAAATTCCAACCAATATTTTGGCATAATGATATTAAAGAAATAATTTCATTTTTAAAAAAAAATAACATCCCTTACTATCCCTTACTATCCCTTACGACAATATCCCTTACAATCCCTTACCTCAAAAGAGCAGTACTTCTGACTGGAATAACGCTGAATGAACTTGCACCGTATAGCAACACTCAAGATATCAAAATACTCACAAGAATACGCTCGATATATAGAGAGAGAAATAGAGAGAAAACTTCAATTTTTGGTGTGATTTTCAATTCTAACCTAAGCACCCTATTTATAGGAAATTGCTTAGAACACCAAAGCAGAAAATTGAATATAATAATAATATATTTATATAATTTTCCTTAGCCCACCATTTTGACCAAAGAAATCAGCCACACATGTGCCAAAAGCAACAAAAACGTTTTTCTTAATAAAAATAAATAAAACTTCCAAAAAAACAATTATTTCGGAACTTCGAAACTTCAATAATTCATAATAAATAGCCCTTTTATCAAAAAATTCGAATCTCACAATTTTTTATAAGAAATTCAATTCTCTACAACTTTGCAGAAGAAAGTTTTTCCAAATTCTAAACAGAAATTGACCGAAATCCACAAACGGACGATTTTACACGCTATAATAAATTTTCGGTCAAGAATTGTGTCCACCAACACACAAAACATGTGTTAAACATTTAATCCAACAAAAATACTCTTCCTCCTCATTTATTCATATATCCCACATTCATTGTAAAAATATCACCATTAATATATTATTAAAATAATATATTTAAATGAATTATTTTATCAGAAAAAGATAAAATATTAATTTTCAACAATTGTCACATTTAAAAATTTCTCCATCTATATCCACATAAAATTAATATTTTCTTCATCATATAAATCAATAATTAATTATTCACAAATAATATTACAGAATCACAATACCGACAACCAGGCCGTTCTCAGGAAAGAGGGGGCTTTCCAATAAGGATCTCTCCTTACTGGCGCGCTATTAGATGACCAAACGTCTCCTTAAACAGAACTTTCTAGACATTGCCAATAATATTATCTAATAATATTATTCAGATAATATGAATTATTGCTCCGATAATAGAAAATACTGTGTAGTGACAATTATTAAAATAAAAGTAATATGAAATATCAACGCAATAATTATTGAATCAATAAAATAAAATACTGAACAGTAATTACTGTAACAATTATTGAGTAATGTCTTCTTACGTAAAAATTAATAATTGGTGCAATACCGTGTGCTACTGTGCAACAACGCGTATTATTGTGTTTTAACCACCGGGTATTTCAACAGTGTTAACAGTAACAACTACGCCGTTATTTATAAACAACTTACTCTTGTCATTTTCTTCATCCAATCGCTTTCCGTTATGGGGCCCACAAAAGGCTGCGCCGTCATATGAATTTTCCCCGACAGTAAGAATATTCCACGACCAAACGAATATTTCCCGACAACAATGAATATTTTATAACCACTTGCTTATTTTGAAAATTTTGCACATTTCACCTATAACTTTAAACTTTTATCAATTTAACCATTTACCAAATAGAAAAATTGAATACTTTTATTTCATAAAATTCGGGGTCTTACATATAGTGCAAAGATGAATTGTTGATGAATATATTTGGCCCGTAGTGCAAAGATGACATGTTGTTGAATATCTTTGGCCAGTAGTGCAAAGATGAACTGTTGACGAATATCTTTAGCCCGTAGTGCAAAGATGAATTTATTAGTATGATTATGAACATGAATTGTGATTTGGTATAACCATGATCTCCTATGTTTCAGGTAAAGATAGGTTCGTCTTGGATGAGAAGAGGAATTTAGAACCACAATTATGATTATGAGTTTTTCATATGATTGTGGACCAAAACTGTTGATTGATGTTACAGGGATAAAATATTGTTCGTGGATTTTTAACATGGAGAAGATAATAGACTTTATGGTCTATTTGACTCTTCTAATGGATTGCTCGTTCCGCTGCAACTATGGTTGAAATTTTTTATCATCTACCATATGTTCTAAATCTCTGATTTATTACTGTTGAAGGCTATTGATAATTTATTTATCTGTAGTCATGATATTCTTTATTGGGCTAGTTGTGCTCACCCTTTTGTTTCACAATTCCTTTCAGGTAATAAGAGTGTAGCTGGGTCGAGCGGGGGTAACAGGGGAATAGAACGGTGGTCATCATTTAGTAGTTATATTTGGTGAATCATCTAGGGTGAGGCGAACCCAACGTTGGAAGGGTGTTTTGTCACTATCATACAAGATGTCTAATGACATACAGCCTCGTATCATCATAAGACAGGATTGTGCTCATCCACTTGCTGAGTATATTTACGAGCACTACCTATATAATCTTGGTGTTTGTTTGAAGTATAATTCTCAATTAGAGACAGTGGAGATAATGATATGTCAAGAGAAGACTCACCATTAGGAAGAATATGATAGTAATCTTCTCGTTTTTCTTTGGGGTCTATTGGGTCAACCAAGGATAATTCTGTGGCCATATGATATCTATCATAACCTAGAAGCATGGCCTCCCATATACGAAGGTTTCCTTGAGCACTTCCCAAAGATTCTAATTTCTAAAACAGTTTTTGACTATACCTTTATGATAGGTACCACTGTGAGGTGCTGTCCACTGATGGGACATTTGTCACAATTGGTATCAGAGCTATAAGTAAAGAGCCCCGAGCCTCTCGCTGGTGACTTCCTGTTGATGGGGGATGCACCGAAGCCAGACTCTCCATAGGGGACGCCGTTCTACGGTGGCAAGCTGATAGGTATCAATGTAAGGTTCTGACATAGGTTGGTGTGTTGTCCACGGTTGGGACATGAGTCACATTTGGTATATATTTGTATCCAAACTCACAGCATATGTGTTATTGTATTTTACACGACAATTATTGTAATAAAGTTGTAGTTATTTCATGTACCATGTATTTGGCGACTCAGAATAGGTTGGATAGAATGGACCTGTTTTGGGGACGTTACATGTTATCACAGAATATAGTTGTTGGCCTCTCTTGCTTCTCCTTTAAATCACATAATATCCTCCTCAACCACACAACTTGACATGCGGTTTTTGTAGCAGCTACATATTCAGCTTCTGAACTTGATAAAGCAACTGAGTGTTGCTTATTTGTTCCCCAAGATATCATTCCAGAACCAAGACCAAGGGCAAAACCGGAAGTACTTTTTCGATCATCTGCGCAACCTGCCCAATCACTATCAGTATAGGCGATTAACTTAACATTATCAACATTATAATACCTGATCCCATAGTTAATCGTGCCACGAACATATCTCATAACTCTTTTCGCTGCACCATAATGAACTTTGCTTGGATTCTGCATAAAGCGCGATAACAAACTAACAGCGAACATTATATCTGGCCTCGAATGAGTGAGATAAATCAATCCTCCGACTAAACTTCGATACTCTTTCAAATCACATCTTTTAGCTCCATCATCTAACACTAGTTTTTCATTGGTGTTCATTGGGGTTTTTGCAGGATTACTACTTGACAGTTTAAACTTCTTCAACAGATCAGTAGCATATTTTTCTTGACACAAGAAAATTCCATAAGAATCCTGAACAATCTCCATACCCAAGAAGTAATGTAGTAGTCCCAAATCTGTCATCTCAAACTTAGACATCATACTTTTCTTAAATTCTTCAATCAATCTCTGTGAGTTACCAGTATATATCATATCATCAACATAGAGACAGACAATTAAGAAATCAGTACCTTGAGTTTTTACGTACAAGGTTGGCTCACTCTCACTTTTCTTGAAGTTGTTCTGGATAAAATACTTGTCAATCTTCCCGTACCAAGCTCTAGGAGCTTGTTTAAGTCCATATAGAGCTTTCTGCAATTTGTAGACTTTGTTTTCCATCCCTTTGACTTCAAATCCTTTCGGTTGCTCAACATATACGTCTTCTCATAACTCTCCATTAAGGAATGCCGACTTCACATCAAATTGATAAACTTGCCATTTCTTTTGCGCTGCTAATGCGAGGACAGTCCTTATGGTGTCAATCCTTGCCACGGGAGAAAATGTTTTAGAATAATCGATTTCAGGTACTTGAGAATATCCCTTTGCTACCAATCGTGCTTTGTGCCTTTGAAGTGTACCTTCACAATTAAACTTGCACTTGTAAATCCACTTCAGTCCAATAGCTTCCTTTCCTTTAGGTAGATTGACTAGGTTCCATGTACTATTTCTTTCAATGGCATCAATTTCCTCTTTCATTGCATCCCTCCATTCAGCACTTTCCTTTGCTTCTTCAAATGAAACTGGTTCAAATGTTGCAAAAGTAAAATCACAAGATTGATATATGTCCGCTAGACTCCGTAACTTCTTTGGTGGCGACTCAGACTCTTCTTCAAGAGTTATTGGTTCTTCAACGGACTCTTCTTCCCATATAATCTTTGACATTTCAGAAAAATTTTCAGTATCTCTTTCCCAATTCCAATAATCATGTTCATTAAAAACAACATCACGACTAACAAGTAATTGATCATTAGAAGGATCATAAAGTCTATAGCCCTTTGTCTCCTCACTATAACCAATAAAGATACATTTTTTACTTTTATCATCTAATTTCCCTCTTTCTGATACGAAATGTGAGCATAAGCTATAGTACCAAATACCTTTAGGTGATTCACATTTGGCCTTCTCCCATGCCAAGCTTCATAAGGAGTTTTACCTTGAACAGCCTTTGTAGGAAATCGATTTATTAAATACACTGCAGTTGACACTGCTTCAGCCCAAAACTTCTTTGGTAGTCTTCTTTCTTTCAACATACATCTCGCAGCTTCAATTATGCTTCTGTTCTTTCGTTCGGCAACTTCATCCTGCTGCGGAGTATAACTTGCAGTAATTTCTCTTCGAATTCCTGCACTTTTACAAAAATAGAAGAACTCCTCAGATGTGAATTCACCACCACGATCTGTTCATAGTGTTTTCAAGGAATGTCTGTGACGCCCCCAAAATAGGTCCATTCCATCCAACTCATTCTGAGTCGCCAAATACATGGTACAGAAAATAACTACAACTTTATTAATACATTTGTCGTGCAAAATACGACAACACATATACTGTGAGTTTAAATACAAATATTGTCATCTAGACAGTATTCATACCCAATTAAGTACTCATTATACTTATTGATACACTATTTTACAAAATAGTGAGAACTACTAAAACAACTGTCTTGAACCATCATTCCACACCCCGACTAGTACTCGCTACATTCTCGCCTCCTGAGAAGAAAATGGAACAACAAGGAAAAGGATGAGCTCAACTAGCCCAGTAAAGAATATTATGACTAAGATAATATACAACAAATTATCGTTAGTCTTCAACAGGGAAAAATTTAATAGAATACAATAGACAACAAATTTTCAATCAATAACTGCAGCGGAAACAGCAAACCATTAGAAGAGTCAAGTAGAGAATGAGTTCTACTATCTTCTAAGATTTAAAAGTCCATCATCAATATTTTATCCCTGTAACAACAATCAATAACCATCTTAAATCAAATATTCATCTTTGCACTACAGGCCAAAGATATTCATTTGTATCACCAGTCGATCATGTTCATCTCAACACCTGTTCATCTTTGCACTACGGGCCAAAGATATTCATCAGAAATCATTAATCTTTGCACTACAGGCCAAAGATATTCAGTAACATCATCATTTAGGACTGAGGATGATGAAAAATATTTTAAAGGAAACGAATCCAGTGAAACAAAAGAATAAATATTAAGGATTCGTATTTCAGCTATTTCATGTCCAAAAATATCTTATCATAGTGAAGTAAAATTCAAGAATGATCAAAACATGGATACAATCAAAGCTAGTATCCAGAATAGATATTTGGACGAAAAGAAAGAAATTTCATTTTTCGGTGAATAGTAACTCGTGAATAGTAACTCGTGAATAGTAACTCATGAATAGTAACTCATGAATAGTAACCCCGACATGAAAAGTTCCAAATTTGATAAAAAGTTAAGATCAATACTTCGGCATAATGATATTGAAGAAAATAATATCATTTAAGAAGAAATAACATCCCTTACCTCGGAAATACGGTACTTCTGACTGGAATACTAGATATAGTGCTGAAGGAAACTTGCATCGTATAGCAACACTCAAAGTATCAAATACTCACAAGAATACGCTCGATATAGAGAGAGAACGAGAGAGAAACTTGTGTTTCTGGTGTGATTTTCAATTCTAACCTAAACACCCTATTTATAGGAAAATGCTTAGAACACCAAAGCAGAAAATTGAATATAATAATAATATATTTATATAATTGTCAAGCCCACCTCTTGAATCTGAATTTCAGCAATTCACACATGCTAACCTTCTAGAAAAAGTAAGAAAAAACGTTTTTCTTAATAAAAATAATTAAAACTTCCAAAAATCAATAATTTCGGAACTTCAGAACTTCAATAATTCATAATAAATAGTCCTTTGATCAGAAAATTCGAATCTCGCGAGTTTTTATAGGAAATTCAATTCTCTACAACTTTACAGAAGAAAGTTTTTCCAAATTCCAAACAAAAATTGACCAAAATCCACAAACGGACGATTTTACAGTTAATAATAAATTTTCGGTCAAGAATTGTGTCCACCAACACACAAAACATGTGTTAATCATTTAATACCGCAAAAATACTCTTCCTCCTCATATACTCATATATCCCACATTCATTGTAAAAATATCACCATCAATATATTATTAAAATAATATATTTAAATGAATTATTTTATCAGAAAACAATAAAATATTAATTTTTAACAATTGTCACATTAAAAATTTTCTCCATCTATATCCACATAAAATTAATATTTTCCTCATCATATAAATCAATAATTAATTATACATAAATAATATTACAGAATCACAGTACTGGCAGCTAGGCCGTTCCCAGGAAAGAGGGGGCTTTCCAATAAGGATCTCTCCTTACTGGCGCGCAATTAGATGACCAAACCTCTCCTTAGACAGAACTTTTTAGACATTGCCAATAATGTTATCTAATAATATTATTCAGATAATATGAATTATTGTTCCGATAATAGAAAATACTGTGTAGTGACAATTATTAAAACAACAGTAATATAAAATATCAACGCAGCAATTATTGAATCAATAAAATACAATATTGAACAGTAATTACTGTACCAATTATTGAGTAGTGCCTTCTTACGTAAGAATCAATAATTGGTGTAATACCGTGTGCTACTGTGCAACAACGCGTATTACTGTATTTTAACCACCGGGTATTCCAACAGTATTAACGGTAACAACTACGTCGTTAATTATAAAAACTCAATTTTTATCGTTATCCTCATCCGACCGTTTTTCATTATGGGGCCCATAAATAGCTGCGCCGTCGTACGAATATTTCCCGACAGAAAGAATATTCCACGACCAAACGAATATTCCCCGATAACAATTAATATTTTATAACCACTTGCTTATTTGAAATATTTACGTATTTTACCCATAACTAACCACATTAATCAATTCAACCCTTACTATTTCAAAATAATAAATAGAGGAAATTCTATTTTATTAAAAATAATTCGGGGTCTTACAATGTCCGCATTGTTTCTCAGCATATGCTTTGAATTCCAAGAATCTTGAAAATTCTTCAGATTTCTGTTTGATAAAATAAACCCACGTTAGTCGAGAAAAATCATCTACAAATACCAAACAGTACTTGTTCCCAGCTAATGAGGTTGTACGCATAGGGCCACATAAATCAGCATGTACTAGCATCAACGGTGCTTTTGCTCTCCAAGACTTCCCCACTTGAAATGGAACATGATGTTGTTTACCATAAACACAAGCTTCACATACTTCCTGATTTTTAGTTACTGCAGGCAGCCCATTCACCATTGTCTTTCTTTGCATCAACCTTAGGCCATCAAAATTCAAATGCCCATATCTTTTGTGCCATAGCCAGGAGTCATCAATAACACAAAATGCATTACAATTAAGCTCAGAAAATTGAAGGGGAAACATCTTATTTTCAGTCATTTTTACAGAAAATAATAATTTCTTATCCTCCTTATTGTAAATCATGCAACAATCATCATCAAAAACAGCGTAGTATCCTTTCTTAAGTAGTTGACCAACACTAATAAGATTTTGACCCAACCGTGGAACATATATTACATCTGAGATAAGTTTCTTTCCAAACTTGGTATCAACGGAGACAACTCCTTTTCCATAAACCCGAACTTGCTCATTATTTCCTAAGCTGACATGAGACTTTACGGATTCATCAATTTCGACAAAGATAGACTTATCACCGGACATGTGATTACTGCAGCCACTATCTAGATACCAAACATGCTCTACAGTTTCAGTTAAACAACACAGAAACAACGACTCCTCATTATTATCACATTTTTCTTCATAAAATTTTGCTTCATTTTTCTTGTTATACCAACAATTATCTTGAGTATGTCCATATTTTCCACAAATAGAGCAAATAGGAATATTTAGGTCCTTGTTTTTATACCAACAATCTTTCTCAATATGACCCTTCTTACTACAATTATAACAGATGGGAAGCTCATAATTACCTGAGTTGTGCTTCTCACCATTGCGACCGTTGAAGTACTTATGAGCACTTGCTTTGTTAAAGTGCTTACCGTTATTCCTGCTCCAGGACTTGTCACCATTACCTCTGCTATAATGTTTTTGAGTCTGGTTCCAACTTTTTCCTCCGCCTCGAGCACTTTCACGTTTGTCTTTTGAATGATTCTTCCACCCATAGGAGTGTGAGCTCGCGCCTGTCTTCAAGTCAATCTTTGACTGGAAAACTTGTTCAACTTGATTTTCAACAACCCTGCTCAATCTTTCCTCATGTGTTTTCAATGAACCCATCGATTGAGTAAATGATAAAGTAGACAAATCTTTGGATTCCTCAATTGCAGCCACAACAAAATTATACTTTAGAGTTAAACTCCTCAAAACTTTTTCAACAATTTTTTGATCAGACATGTTTTCACCAAGAGACTTTGCTTGATTAACAATAGAAGTAACTCTTATAGAAAAATCATGTATTGTCTCAGAACTTTTCATCAACAGCGTTTCAAAGTCTCGACGAAGAGTTTGTAATTTAAGAGTAATTACCTGCATTGAACCTTCATATTCATTTCGCAGCAACTCCCATGCTTCCTTTGATGTTTTTGCACCCATGATGCTAGGAAAGATTGTATCATCCAATCCTTGTTGTATATAGGATAATGCGTTTACATCTTTCTTGTTATTTTCTTTCATCTCTTTCATTTGGGCAACAGTGATTCCCTCTCCTTCATATACTGTATAACCATTCTCAACAAGTTCCCATAAGTCAAGAGAAACAAACATGGTTTTCATCTTAATACTCCAAAACTGATATTTTTCACCTTTAAAAATAGGAACATATGGTTGAGAGTTTTTACCTGATGTAGCCATACTTACTTTGACCTTGCCTCTGATGGAGTTGTAATTTTCTGCCCAATTATTTAACCTAGCTCTGATACCAAACTTTGTTAACGCAGCAGCAAGAAAAAACATAGCAATGTATTTAAAGGAAGGAGAAGAACTGAACTTTTATTTATCTGTGGTACATTTCATATGATAGCAAGATGGCCTTTATATAGGCATTAGAATAAAGGAGATAAGCCTAATAACATGATAAGGCTGATTCAAAAATAAAGCTAAACTGATTTAATTATATCCTTCAGATAGAAGGATTTTATTCAAAAATAACTAACAGCTAAAAACTAGGAACAGAAAATCTGGTGGAGTTTGAATTAACATCCAACAATAACTTGATTAAGACCTTTGAATTAATTAATTGTATGAGACATGACAAGTTTTGTCAAGAGATTATGGCATGCAGGTTCAGGTGTGGCGTTGCGTTGCGTGTTATCCCACTCCCACTCCCAGTAGATCCATCCATCTCTTGTTTTAGAGTGGAATATTTTTTGTGTTTATACGGAGAGCACATAATTTATTAGTTACTAGCTGGCTAGGGCCTAGGGCCTAGGCTAGTAGTAGTAGAATACTATTTTATACCTTTATTTACAAATGCATAATTAGTCATCGGGCTTAATTAATTATACAGTCGTAGGAGTACGTACCGCATTTTAATTCTTTTCTTTTTTTTTATTGTAAATATATGAAGAACAGCTAGCTAACTAGCTGTCTGTCTGTCTGGGTTTGGAAATGGAGATTTGCCATGGAATACGTATGTATGTATATACAGTAGCAAGAATCAGGGTATGTTTGCATATATATATATATATATATATATATATATATATATATATATATATATATATATATATATATATTGATTTTAATATCATAATATTGTCGATCGGGTTTAGATAGTTACTACTACTTGTTTATATATTTTACTCAGAATATATAACCAATTTTGATCAAAACCCAGTTGACCCACCGATCAGATTGATGGTTCAACCGGTAAAACTGATTATTAACCCAGGTTTTTTTATATCAATTTTTTTAATATTAAAATTAACCACTTTTAGAAATATTGTAACTCAACTTTATTATGTTTTAGTTCATAAAAAATGAGATTTTTTTAAAATTTTATTAATTACTAATAATAAATATTTTTATATACTAATGACGTCATTTGGTCAATAACATTTGAACCACTGGTTAGACCAATAACCGATCTACCAGATGCCTTTTTCGGTTCGATGGTCAGTCTGAGACTAAAAACCTTGCCTAACAATATTACCAATTAAATATATCCGCATAAACTCGATCGTAAAAAAAAATTGACATATAAAGTCTCAATATATATCATTTTCCTATAATTATATTTTACTATTTCAAAGCTAGTATATGCTCCTTACAGAGAAGGATACTTCTTGCCTTCAAAAGCCGTTCGGACAATATGACACTGTTAACTGGAAGTGGTTAGCATGAAGTTTATTTTTAGGTAAGTTGATCAATTGACCAATAGAGTGGTGACACGCAGACGATGCTCTATGTGTGTCAGTATTTTATTGGTCAATTGGTCAACTTACCTAAAAATGAACTTCATGCTAACCCGATCCCTGCCAACTAAAGTTGAAAAAATACTATATACTACTATTATACATATATATATATATATACATATATATATATATATATATATATATATATATATATTACGAATATTTACATTAAATTTTTTGATTGACAGTTGCATAGATAAATATTAGTGGCATTTTTTAAAAAAAATATATAATAAGTGACACTCTCTTATAATTCATACCAATATCATATATTAATAAATTTCACAATTGTAATTAGGTGTAAATTTATTACAGTACTCATATATTATAAATTGATATTCATGTATATATATAATGCATCAATTCACCATTTCAAAATATGGATGTTTAATGTGTGATACAGTTTGAAAAGTAAACAAAGATACTCATGATCTCTGATATATCTATTTGATTTAAAATTTAGATGCATCAACTTTTGTAAGTTTAAAAAAAAAAGAGGCAAATATATTTAGGCGTAAGAACGCACAGACAGGATATTCCAACAGAATAATAAAGACGGAACTACGTCCGGCGTAGAACGCACAAACAGGATGTTCCAGC
Source organism: Panax notoginseng (assembly GCA_016801055.1). Classification (NCBI taxonomy): domain Eukaryota; kingdom Viridiplantae; phylum Streptophyta; class Magnoliopsida; order Apiales; family Araliaceae; genus Panax; species Panax notoginseng. The sequence goes on from CM029016.1 coordinate 21,071,815, forward strand.
AGAATAATAAATAATGGAACCAGGTCCGGCGTAAACGTATAGACGAGATGTTCTGGCAGAATAATAAAGAATGGAATAACAGAAGAATTTCACCAAGTATAGGGTAGCCCGCGTATACAGGTTATTCTAACAGAATAATAAAGAATGAAATAACAAAAGTTCTCTTCAGGGATAAGAAAGAAATAATACTCTCTACCTTAGAAAAATTAAAACTGGATACTAGAGTAGAAAGGTAGCAGACTTATATTCTTCTTTCTCTCTAAAATTTATCTCTATAATAATTGCTCTAAAGCTTTTATGAAATGGTGAGAAATGAAGGAAGGATGAGCTTCTATTTATAGAAAAATATAGTTTCGATAATTGCACGTTTTGGGGCTCGAAAAATTACAGTATAATACCTTCCTCTTTTTTTCATTTTTAATTTAGTCCTGCAAGTATTATCAAACTTGCACCACCTCCCCTAATAGTAAATAATGTGAATCAATAGTACAATCATGTGAATAAATAGTATAATCATGTGAAAAAATTAATTACAGCATAGTACCTTCAACTATACCTCCATTTTTAACTTAGTCATGCAAGTATTATCAATCTTGCACCAACTCTCCTAATAGTATATGAATGTGATTCAATAGTACCCACATGTGAACAAATAGTTATATAAGCATGTGAATTAGTAGTAATTAAGTGCTCATTTATCCGATAACTTACCCGATTTATCAATATAACCCCCAAACATCAATTATCATCGAAATAGGTGTCGATTTCCATTAACACTAATAATTCCAACACAATAGAACTATCAATTTCATCTTTAATCAACACAACTTATTCATCATTAATATTATAACTCACAATATTTAACAACCAGGCCGTTCCCAGGAAAGAGGGGGCTTTCCGATAAGGATTTCTCCTTATTAGCGCACAATTAGGTGACCAAACCTCTCCTTGACAGAACTTTCTAGACATTGTTTATATTGCAAATAATAATATGAATAACTTTGTCGTCTCAATTATTGATTTAATAATAAAAAATATTATGCAGATGATATTGTAACAATAATTGAATCAATAATATAAGAGATATGATGCAGCAATTACTGTAGCAATAATTGAATATAACTGAGTGACTTCTCACGTAAGCATCAATACCGTGTGCTACTATGCAATCACGCATATTACTGTACTTTTACTACCAGGTAGTTCAACAGTTTAACGGTAACCCTTTCGCCGTTTTTTCATAAAGTATTTTTGTCGTTTTCTGTGACGCCCCAAAAATCAGGTATACATCACCCATCTTGGGTCGCCAGATACATGGTACAGAATTCAAATACAACTTACTAATACAACTGTCGTGTACAATACGACAGAACATTAACTGTGAGTTTGAATACAAATATTGTCTATTAGAGATTATACAAACTCAAAAGGAGTCCTCATTATAATTATTATCACACTATTTCACCGAATAGTGAGGACTACTAATGCTATCCTCTTGACCATCACTCCGTTCCCCGACTCGTTCCAGCTATATTCTCATTTTCTGAAGAGAACGGTGAAAGAAAGGGTGAGCTCAACTAGCCCAGTAAGAAATATTATGACTAAGATAATGCAGAATAAATTATCATTAGTCTCCAACAATGTTAAACTGATAAAATATAATAGACATCAAGTTTAACTGCAGTGGAACAAGCAATCCATTAAAAGAGTCAAGTAGAAAATAAAATCTACTATCATTTATGATTTAAAAGGTTTTTCATCACTGTTATCGCTGGGACTCAGCTTAATAATTAATCCATATCATCGAATCACCCCTGCACTACGGCCAAGGATATTCTTTAGTATCACGACCACAATTATCCCTGCACTACGGGCCAAGAATATTTGTGTATTCATCAATGGTCATGATCATGCCAACAACTGTCCATCAATGCACTATGGGCTAATGAGGACTTTTACCACGTCATTTGTAACATTACGATCATGATTATACCGAATAATCTCTGGTCATAATCATACCAAGTCTATCTATGCACTACAGGCCACAGATGACTTTCAACATTTTATAAACATGAGGATGATGACAATGATATAAGAATTCAATAAAACAAGTTCAAGAATTAATTTTTCCAGGAACTAATAACGTCCAAATTGTCAACATGACACTGCTTTGTAGAATAAAATTCAAGAATGATCAGAAGAATATTTCCATGAAAAGATACTGGATGAAGCGCAAATATCAAGGATATTCTACTAATTTCATGGTGTATAATAAAGAATGGAATAACAAAAGAAATCACCATGCATGCGGTACTTCGCATAGACAGGTTATTCCAACAGAATAATAATAACTGAACCAGGTCAGGCAAAATTTGCACCGACAGGATGTTCCAATAGAATAATAAAGACGAAATCAGGTCCAGTGTAAAACACACAGATAGGATGTTCCAACAGAATAATAATAAAGACGGAACCAGGTCCGGTATAAAACACACAGACAGGATGTTAATAATAAAGACGGAACCAGGTCCGGTGTAAAACACACAGATAGGATGTTCCAACAGAATAACAGAAGAATGTCACCAAGTATAGGGTAGACCGCGTATACAGGTTATTCCAACAGAATAATAAGAAATGGAATAACAATAGTTCTCTTCATGAATAAGAAAGAATAACACCCCTTACCGTAAAAAGAACTGAATATAAGAGTAGGAAAGTAGCAGAATACTTTTCTATAGTTTCTCTATAATTTTTCTCTCTCTAGAGTTTCAGTGAATTTGTAAGAAATAATGAACGAATGAGCTTCTATTTATAGAAGAATGGACTGCATAGTAACTAATTCCTGAACGGTCCAGATTGATTTACTTTTAATCAGACGGTCCATAAAATATTCTAATAAAACAAAACTTTTAAATAACATATTATATATATATATATATAACATATGTGAGAATTAAACTCACAGGATGCACTCCCGTGATCCCATCTGACTACTTAAATCAACATCATATATATATATATATATATATATATATATATATATATATATATATATATATATATATTCATATAATATACATATGTATATACATCACCCCAATACCTTTATATATATAATAATATTAATGTAACCCCCGTGAACAACTTTTAAAAAACCTCTCCTAGCAATTCAACTTCCCACATATGGGTCCCACGTGTGGCCCCCACATGTGGGTCCATCTTTAATATATAAAATAATTTTCTACCGATTATTTTAAAAAATGGGTAAATGGGGGTCCATAAAATAAGCAAAACTGAGTGACTTCTCACGTAAGCGTCAATAATCAATACCGTGTGCTACTGTGCAACTACGCGTATTACTGTACTTTTAACACCGGGGGTTTCAACAGTTAACGGTAAAACTTTCGCCGTTATTTTCATAAAGTATTTTTGTCGTTTTTTCAATCCGACAATAATTCCGCTGTGGGTCCACAAATAATTTTGCCGTTGTACGAATATTCCCTGTTAAAACGAATATTCTCCGACCAATCGAATATTATATAACAACTATCGTATTTTGCAAAATTTATAAATATTACCCACAACTATAACATTATATCAATTTCACTCCATAATATTCAAAAATAATATTTATAAAAAATTCATCTTTATTCAAAAAGTTGGGGTTTTACAATCTCCACTTCTTATGAAATTTCGCCCTCGAAATTAGGGTACGTACCTGGTATATCGAAGAGGTAAGGATACCTTGATTTTATTTCAGATTCTAACTCCCAAGTCATTTCCTCAACATCATGGTTTCTCCACAAAACTTTGACTTGAGGTATAACCTTGGTGCGTAAAATATGTTCCTTCTTATCCAAGATTTGAACAGGTACCTCTTTATACATTAAGTCTTCCGCTATTTCGTCTGGTTCTAACTCAATAATGTGGTTCGGGTCTTTCACATATTTACGTAACATGGATACGTGAAAAACGTTATGAACACGAGACATACTTGGCGGTAAAGCGAGTCTATAGGCTACAGTTCCTACTCGATCGAGGATTAAAAATGGGCCGATGAATCGAGGATTGAGCTTTCCTCTCTTTTCAAATCTCGTAACTCCTTTCCATGGAGCAACACGTAACAACACATGATCTCCTATATCGAATTCCACGTCTTTTCGATAAAGATCAGCATAGCTCTTTTGTCGATCTTGTGAGATTTTTATACGTTGCCGGATCGTTTGAATCTTTTTCGTAGTCATACGTACCAACTCTGGTCCCAACAACGTTGCTTCACCCACCTCATCCCAACATACTGGAGAACGACATTTTCTTCCATACAACGCTTCGAATGGAGCCATGCCAATACTTGCTTGATAACTGTTGTTATAGGAAAACTCCACCAATGGTAAGAACTTGTCCCAACTTCTCTTGCAATCAAGGACACAGAGTCTTAATAGATCTTCAAGAGTTTGAATAGTCCTCTCCGACTGTCTGTCTGTCTGAGGATGATATGCCGAGCTAAATCGTAAATCTGTGCCCATAGCTTTCTGCAAACTAATCCAAAATCGTGAAGTGAATCTTGGGTCTCGATCAGAAACTATGGATACTGGCATACCATACAGTCTTACAATCTTGTTTATGTACATACGAGCAAGACGTTCAAGTGTATAAGTTTCTCCATTCGGTAAGAAATGAGCAGACTTGGTCAATCTATCAACAATGACCCAAATCGCATCTATACCTTAAGAAACCTTAGGAAGACCGATAACGAAATTCATGGTAATGTGCTCCCACTTCTATTCTGGAATTTCAAGTGGTTGCAATGGACCTTTTGGTACTTGATGCTCCGCCTTGACTCGTTGACACGTTAGACACCTTGAGATAAACAGCGTTATCTCTCTCTTCATATTGCCCCACCAAAATGTATGTCGAAGATTATGATACATTTTGGTACTCCCAGGATGGATTGCAAACGGTGTGTTGTGCGCCTCCATCATGATTTTATACTTTAAATCAGGGTCGTTAGGAACACAAAGTCTGGAGTTGACTCGAAGTATTCTTTCTTCATCGATTCTTGCTTCCGGCATAGCACCTTCTTCCTCATACGCATCAGCTCTAGGTCTGTAGCTTGAGCAGCTTTAACTTTATCAGTTAAAGTCGGTTCTACTCGTATATTTGCCATCATCATATGGGTCCCTCGAGTCTTTAACTCTATCTCCATCCTTTGTAAGTCACGCAAAATGGGCCTTTGTGTTGACAATATCGTACTCGTACTTGCATATGATCTTCTACTCAATGCGTCAGCTACCACGTTCGTTTTTCTAGGATGGTATTGGATGGTATGATCATAATCTTTCAACAGTTCAAGTAAACGTCGTTGTCGCATGTTGAGTTCCTTTTGAGTGAAGAAATATTTGAGGCTTTTATGATCCGTAAAGATTTCCACCTTCTCCCCATACAAGTAATGCCTCCAAATTTTAAGTGCGAAGACCACAGCTGCTAACTCTAGGTAATGAGTAGGATAATTTCTCTCATATTCTTTGAGTTGTCATGAGGCATAGGCTATGACTTTCCCATGTTGCATGAGAACATATCCTAACCCTTTGCCCGAAGCATCACTGTAGATGACAAATCCCTCCAAACCAGATGGTATTGTCAGAACAGGTGCTAAAATGAGTCTCCTCTTGAGTTCTTGAAAACTCTTCTCACATTCCTCGCTCCAACCGAACTTTGTATCTTTCCGAGTCAGCTGAGTTAGTGGAGTAGCGATTCGAGAAAATTCTTCTACGAATCTCCAATAATAACCAGCTAAGCCGAGAAAGCTACGTACTTCGGTCACTGATTTAGGTTGCTCCCAGCTTTGAATAGCTTCAAACTTTGCTGGGTCAACAGATATTCCATGACTTGATATCACGTGCCCAAGGAATGCTACTTCCTCAAGCCAGAACTCACATTTCTTCAACTTGGCATAAAGCTTATATTCACGAAGCTTTTGGAGTATCAGCCTCAAGTGCTGCTCATGATCTTCACGGCTTTTAGAATAAATAAGGATGTCACCAATAAAGACGACCACAAAGTGATCCAAATATTCCTTGAATACTCGGTTCATCATATCCATGAAGGCAGCAGGAGCATTAGTCAATCCAAAGGACATGACTAGGAATTCATAATGCCCGTACCGATTTCTGAAAGTTGTTTTTGGAATGTCATCGGTTCTAATCTTCAATTGGTGATATCCGAAACGAAGATCAATTTTTGAAAAGAATTTGGCTCCTTGCAACTGGTCAAACAGGTCATCAATACGTGGTAATGGGTACCTATTTTTGATGGTGACATGATTCAACTCCCGATAATCAATACAAAGTCGCATACTCCCATCTTTCTTCTTCATGAATAGAACAGGAGCACCCCAAGAAGATGTACTAGGACGAATAAAGCCAATGTCTAACAATTCCTGCAGTTGGGTCTTTAACTCCTGAAGTTCAATAGGAGCCATTTGATATGGGACTTTGGAAATGGGTTTTGTACCGAGTTCAAGGTCGATACAAAATTCAATTTCACGCTCTGGGAGTAGGCCAGGAAGTTCTTTAGGGAATACGTCAGAAAATTCATTACCAATAGAAATATCATTCAAAACTGACGTATTTTTGTTTAGATCCGTCACATGAGCTAAGAAAGCTTGACATCCGTTTTTCAATAAACGAATAGCTTTATGGCTTGAGATGACAGTGATTGATTTTAATGGTTTAGTTGTTTGAATTCGCATAATAAGTCGATTAGGAATATGAAAGCTAGCAACCTTACGAAAATAATCAATTTTAGCATGATGAGTAATTAACCAATCAATCCCTAGAATCACATCAAATGCAAGTATTTTTAATGAAATAAGATCGACAGGTAATGTGTGGGTACCAACTTGAACCAAACAAGACTTATAAACCGTGGATGTAATGAAGGTTTCTCCCAACGGAGTTTCAACAGATAAGTCAAAGTCTAATTTCTCCAGAGTCAAATTTAATCGTTGAGCGCAAGTAGGAGAAATAAAAGAATGGATAGAACCGGTATCAAATAAGGTATAGACTTCGCTAGAGTTTATGATAAGCTTACCCGTGATGACCTCATTCGGGTTCTTTGCTTTCTGGGAGGTCACTACAAGCGCTTTCCCTTGCACTACTGGCTTTGACTTTTTTGGGACGACCTTTGGTGCCTCCATCCTAGCTGAACTTGTCTTCGGTGAACAACAAAATCGGGCTAGGTGACCTTCTCTTCCACAATTATAACATGCTTTGGATGACATCGCGTAGTTTGGACTGATGTGTCCCTCTCGTCCGCATTTGAAGCATATGATAGGTGGTCGTTCTCCTTCCTTAACAATGGGTGCTGGTGCTGATGTCTTTCTATCATTGTTGAATCTCCTCTTCTTGAAATGTCCATTCTTATTGTTTTGGCCCTAATTACCACCGAAGTGGTTACCATTTCTGGCCTGTTGATTCCCTCCACGCTTGTTGTCACCGCTTCAATGACTGCTCTCACTGGTATTATTATTTTGCCGGCTGATCTCTTTTGATTGCGTTGACTCATTATCGCGCTCTACTAACTGAGCCCTATTTACAATATCTGAATACAAACACAGTTTATGAGAAATAAGATGTTGACGTATCTCAAGTTACAAACCTCACAAAAATATTCGCGTCATTCGCTCTTCATTATCCACCAAGTGGGACGCAAACCGGGACAACTCAGCAAATTTAACCTCATACTTCGACACGGTCATATTACTTTGCTCCAGCTTGATAAACTCCACCTCCTTCATGTGACGAATACTCTCGGGAAAATACTTGTCGTTGAATAGCTCTTGGAACTTCTCCCAAGACATCTTGAGTGCGTCAGGCTGGGTTTGTTTTATAGATTCCCACCAGTAATCTGCCTCTTCACGCAACATGAAGGTGGCGAAGGGAACCTTTTGTTCCTCGGAGCATCGTAAGACATCAAATATCTTGGTGATCTACTTTATCCATGCTTCCGCCTTAAGTGGTTTTGGTTCTCCAATAAACTCTGGTGGTCCCAGCTCCTTGAACTGTTTAGCGGTGACCGTCCGAGAGTTTCTAGTGTTTTCACCTGCATTTTGGACAGGAGCCGCTCTCGCCTGATGTTGCATGAATTGCATAAAGCCTCTAAACAGTCCATCATTCATTATTTGGTCAGTGTTGTTGTTTGCATGAGGATTGTCGCCTTTCTGATGCACATTCTCCTGATTATTGATATGTGGAGACTCAACGATCTCTTGTGCTCCATTGCTATTTTCAACATTCTCGGATGTCATTTTCAAATACTGCCACAAAACAAAGGTTCATTAATATATAACATATTATCCATATACTTTGACCGACCAATTAAATACCAAATAAACTTAGGTAGGTCATACTAGCAAAGGAATTCCCCGTCTCTCCCCTCCTAGTTCTAGTCTCACATTTTAGCCAGGTATCATATCCCTAAGCTTTGATACCAACTGTGACGCCCCCAAAATCAGGTATACATCACCCATCTTGGGTCGCCAGATACATGGTACAGAATTCAAATACAACTTACTAATACAACTGTCGTGTACAATACGACAGAACATAAACTGTGATTTTAAATACAAATATTGTCTATTAGAGATTATACAAACTCAAAAGGAGTCCTCATTACAATTATTATCACACTATTTCACCGAATAGTGAGGACTACTAATGCTATCCTCTTGACCATCACTCCGTTTACCGACTCGTTCCAGCTATATTCTCATTTCCTGAAGAGAACGGTGAAAGAAAGGGTGATCTCAACTAGCCCAGTAAGAAATATTATGACTAAGATAATGCAGAATAAATTATTATTAATCTCCAACAATGTTAAACTGATAAAATATAATAGACATCAAGTTTAACTGCAGCGGAACAAGCAATCCATTAAAAGAGTCAAGTAGAAAATAAAATGCGACAACCCCAAAATAGGTCCATTCCATCCAACCTATTCTGAGTCGCCAAATACATGGTACAGAAAACAACTACAACTTTATTACAATAATTATCGTGCAAAATACAACAACACATATGCTGTGAGTTTGGATACAAATATATACCAAATGTGACTCATGTTCCAACCGTGGACATCACCTCACAATGACACCTTACATAAAGGTATAGTTAAAAACTGTTTTAGAAATTAGAATCTTTGGGAAGTGCTCAAGGAAACCTTCGTACATGGGAGGCCATGCGTCTAGGTTATGATAGATATCATATGGCCACAGAATTATCCTTGGTTTATCCAATAGACCCCAAAGAAAAATGAGAAGATTACTATCATATTATTCCCAATGGTGAGTCTTCTCTTGACATATCATTATCTCTACTGTCTCTAATTGAGAATTATACTTCAAACAAACACCAAGATTATATAGGTAGTGCTCGTATATATACTCAGCAAGTGGATAAGCACATCTCTGTCTTATGATGACACGAGATTGTATGTCGTTAGACATCTTGTATGATAGTGGCAAAACACCCTTCCAACGTTGGGTACACCTTACCCTATTGGATTCACCAAATGAATAGTAACTCATGAATAGTAACTCTGACATAAAAAAAGTAGAAATTCTACAATAATATACATACCAATATTTCGGTATAATGATATTGAAAGAATAATATTTCTTAAGCTTATAAACAATTTATTTAAATTGTTTACACTTTACTAATTAATGCATTTAATCATCATAAAATATCAACTCTTAAGATTTCATCATCAATAACCAAAACCCTCATCAAAAATCTGCATATACCTCATATAGGATTCTCAAGCCATAAAATTCAATTTTTCAATTTTCTTACTTCACATAACATATTTAATTTATTTTCTCATAACTAGTCTATTTTCATGAAAAATATTAAATCAGTTACAAAAATATTTCTTTTCTGGGATTTAGCATAATATAGTCCCATAGTGAACATATATTTTTCTCAGAATTTTTAAAAGTCATTTACTATTTTTCATATGGCCAAAACAGCCGAATATTTAGACATTTATCAAAAATTGTACTTTTATCTAAAAATTCTAAAATTCACGGAGTATACTCCTATCATATACATGTACTTCCAATAAAAATTTCATCAATTTTAGAGTTAACCATAAGGAGTTATAAGCGGTTACTTTTAAAATAGTCTTTTCCCGTAAAATTCATAACTCTTAATCTATACATCCAAAAATCACCATTTTTGGACACAATCAATAAAACTCATCAAAATATCATTTTAAATTTTTTTAGAATTTTCTGAAGGTCAAAAAAATTACGAAATTGAAAAACATAACAACCCTTAAAATCCCTTACTATCTCTTACCTCAAAAGAGCAGTACTTCTGATCGGTATAAGGCTGAAGGAAATTTGCACTGATGAATAGAAACTCACAGAGTATCTAAATACTCATAAAATACACTCAATAATCTAGAGAGAGAAAGAGAGAAAACTTATGAATTCTGGTGTGATTTTCAATTCTAACTTAGCCCTCTATTTATAGGAAAATGTTAGCACGCCGAATCAGACTTAACCTGTAACCTGATGGCTTTACCTGCTACTATTCCCACCAACCATATTTGAATAAAAATCTCAGCATATTTTTTCAACAATCAAAAGTGGGGCCCACCAATTCTAGAATTTTTTACCAAAATGATTAACTCTGAAAATTCAACAATTTCTGAACCAGTCATCTCGTAAAATTCACAACAAATCATACGTTTATTTTTAACGGTTCAAAATTTGTGGACATATACTCAACTTATATATGTATAACATATCCAAATATTACCACGATCCAACGGTCGGATTAAAAATTATAACCTTCGCAACATATCTTAAAAATCCTAATTTGATTTTCAATACCTCCGTTCTTACAAAAATACAGATAAAATACCTCAACATTAACTCCTTCATTTTTAACCACAAAAATATATCCCTCATTTATATCCACATAAAATAAATATTTTCTTATCATATGAATCAATAATTAATTATTCATAAATAATATTATAGAATCACATTTATGACAACCAGTCCGTTCCCAGGAAAGAGGGGGCTTTCCAATAAGAATTTTTCCTTACTGGCGCGCAATTAGGTGACCAAACCTCTCCTTAGACAGAACTTTCTAGACATTACCAATAATGTTATCTAATAATATTATTCAAATAATATGAATTATTGATCTGATAATGGAAAATATTGTGCAGTGACAATTATTGAACAACAATAATATAAAATTTCAATGTAGCAATTATTGAATCAATAAAATAAAATATTGAACAGTAATTACTGTAACAATTATTGAGTAGTGCCTTCTTACGTAAGAATCAATAATTTCAAAAATACTATGCAATACCGTGTACTACGGTGCAATAACGCGTATTACTGTATTTTAACAACCGGGTATTCCAACAGTTTTAACGGTAACAACTACGCTGTTATTTGTAAAAACTTAAATTTATCATTTTTTTCACCCGACAGTTATTCTGTTATGGGGCCCACAAATGGCTGCACCGTCGTACAAATATTCCCCGACAGAAAGAATATTCCACGACCAAACGAATATTCCCCGACAACAATAAATATTTTATAACCACTTGTGTATTTTGAAAAAAAAAATCATATATCACCCTTAACTTTAACATTTATCAATTTAACCATTTACTGAATAGTAATTATAAGAAAAATTAAATATTTTTATTTCATAAAATTCGGGGTCTTACATAAAATCTACTATCTTTTATGATTTAAAAGGTTTTTCATCACTGTTATCACTGGGACTCAGCTTAATAATTAATCCACGTCATCGAATCACCCCTGCACTACGGCCAAAGATATTCTTTAGTATCATGACCACGATTATCCATGCACTACGGGTCAAGAATATTTGTGTATTCATCAATGGTCATGATCATGCCAACAACTGTCCATCAATGCACTACGGGCCAATGAAGAATTTTACCACATCATTTGTAACATTACGGTCATGATTATACCGAATAATCCCTGGTCATAATCATACCAAGTCCATCTATGCACTACAGGCCACAGATGACTTTTAACATTTTATAAACATGAGGATGATGACAATGATATAAGAATTCAATAAAACAAGTTCAAGAATTAATTTGTCCAGGAACTAATAATGTCCAAATTGTCAACATGACACTGCTTTGTAGAGTAAAATTCAAGAATGATCAGAAGAATATTTCTATGAAAAGATACTGAATGAAGCGCAAATATCAAGGATATTCTACTAATTTCATGGAGTATAATAAAGAATGGAATAACAAAAGAAATCACCATGCATGTGGTACTTCGCATAGACAGGTTATTCTAACAGAATAATAATAACTGAACTAGGTCAGACAAAATTTGCACCGACAGGATGTTCCAACAGAATAATAAAGACGGAACCAGGTTCGGTGTAAAATACAGACATGATGTTCCAACAGAATAATAATAAAGACGGAACCAGGTCCGGTGTAAAACACACAGACAGGATGTTCCAACAGAATAATAATAAAGACGGAACCAGGTCCGGTGTAAAAGACACAGACAAGATGTTCCAACAGAATAATAGAAGAATGTCACCAAGTATAGGGTAGACCGCGTATACAGGTTATTTCAACAGAATAATAAGAAATAGAATAACAACAATTTTCTTCATGAATAAGAAAGAATAACACCCCTTACCGTAAAAAGAACTAAATATAAGAGTAGGGAAGTAGCAGAATATTTTTCTATAGTTTCTCTATAATTTTTCTCTCTCTAGAGTTTCAGTGAATTTGTAAGAAATAATGAAGGAATGAGCTTCTATTTATAGAAGAATGGACTGCATAGTAACTAATTCCTGAACGGTCCAGATTGATTTACTTTTAATCAGACGGTCCATAAAATATTCTAATAAAACAAAACTTTTAAATAACATATTATATATATATATATATATATATATATATATATATACCCGTGATCCCATCTGACTACTTAAACCAACATCATATATATATATATATATATATATATATATATATATATATATACACACACATCACCCCAATACCTTTATATATATAATAATATTAATGTAACCCCCGTGAACAACTTTTGAAAAACCTCTCCTAGCAATTCAACTTCCCACATATGGGTCCCACATGTGGCCCCCACATGTGAGCCCATCTTTATTATATAAAATAATTTTCTACCGAATATTTTGAAAAATGAGTAAATGGGGGTCCATAAAATAAGCAAATCTGAGTGAATTCTCACGTAAGCGTCAATAATCAATACCGTGTGCTACTGTGCAACTACGCGTATTATTGTACTTTTAACACCGGGTGTTTCAACAGTTAACGGTAATACTTCCGCCGTTATTTTTATAAAGTATTTTTGTCGTTTTCTCAATCCGACAATAATTCAGCTGTGGGTCCACCAATGATTGTGCCGTTGTACGAATATTCCCTGTTAAAACGAATATTTCCCGACCAATCGAATATTATATAACAACTTGCGCATTTTGCAAAATTTATAAATATTACCCATAACTATAACATTATATCAATTTCACTCCATAATATTCAAAAATAATATTTATAGAAAATTCATCTTTATTCAAAAAGTTGGGGTTTTACATTTTCTCAATCTAACAATAATTCCGTTGTGGGGTCCACCAATGATTGTGCCGTTGTACGAATATTCCCTGCTAAAACGAATATTCTCCGACCAATCGAATATTATATAACAACTTGCGTACTTTGCAAAATTTATAAATAATACCCACAACTATAACATTATATCAAATCCGCACCATAATATGCAAAAATATATTTCGAGAAAAATTAATCTTAATTCAAAAAGTTTGGGTCTTACATTAAATATTATAAATTTAATAAATGAAATCGGTACTTAATATGTTTTCTTTATTGTACGGTAGTAATATATAATCCTGTTTATTGGAAGCCAGCAATGAAGTAGTCAAAGATGGTAGAGGCTTAATGCCATTTACTACCACTACCGGTTAAGAATCAACAAGTCTATAGCGACTGGCGGGTTCCGACCTGGGTGGCGACCGATCGAAAATTTATTTTTTATTTTTGACTCTTAAATCATTAATATAATTTATTGTAACTGAAATTTTTATAAAATACAGTTATTTAGGTGTCATTTGGATACATATAAAAAATAAAGTTGTACATAATTATTTGGGAGTCAAAAGCAAAAAAAATAAAACATTTGGTCGGTCGCCACCCAAGTCAGAATTCCCTGTCGCTGTAAAAGGATTAGTTAAGAATTAATAGGACATCCGAGCGCAATAATATTCCCATGAATGCGTGTTTTGTTTTCATTGGAACCCGATAAACTCTTTCGAAAGCCCAAAGAAGTCGTAAATAAATTAGATCTTAGGTTGGATTGATGGAGTAATATTAAGGGTCTCAAATAATACTACTATGATATTAAATATTTTAACAATAATTTATAGCATAGTCGATCATATAAGGTCTATTCAATCAATATTACGATTTCCAAATCATATATATGTTCCGGTCATTTTAATATTTTGAAGTTTTTTTATATTTAATTTTAATGTAATTTATTTAAAATTTAAAAGTAATAAACCTTTAATAGTATTTTTTAAATAGGTTATAATATTCATAAATATATTATGGATTAAAAATTTTAAGAAAAATTATATTAATTTAAAATTTAAAAATATTCATATATTGAGTTGAAAAGTTGAAATGAGTGGTAGATCAAGTGAAGGATCGGATGGGATCGGAGTATATGATACTCCAGTATACTAAATAAGATGAATCCGGGCATGCATTCTATTCTTACAGATAGGAGTGATCATTCGGTTATAACCGAAAATCGAATTATTGATAATTTTACTATCCGAAATACTAACCGAAATTTGAAAATAACCGAATAACCGAATACCAAATTACCGAATTATAATTTCGGGTATTCGGATAATAACCGAACTAACATCCGAAGGCTCCAAACTCGGGTCAGTCATTGAAAGTCCAGGCCAGGCATAACTATTGAGAAATTTGGAGTTGTTTGGGCATATACGTGGGTTATTCTTGATTAATACATGTATAGCCCAAAGGCCCCAAACAATCCCAATTCCCGATCTCTCCAATTCACTCAATTGGACATTACTCCTCAAAAACCCTCCTTAACCCTCTTCATCTTCTTCAATCTCCATCGTTACACTCTTTCCCATCCATTTTATCTCTCTAAAGTTCTAAACTATACCAAATGTTGATCAAACACTCATCAATCCTTCTCACTAAAACCCTCCATCTCCGATTCTTCTCCCAATCAGCAGCTCTTCTTTAAGAACCCGAATCGCCGCTTACTTACCTCGACGGGTTTCCCAACACAAACCCGAAATACGACGAGACAATCCACGTCGTTCCGCGATCGATCTCCGGCAAGAATATCTTCGCCAAAGAGCGGAAAGCTGGCGGGTACCTAGCATTGTGTTCGAACAGGAGGACGGCCAGCACGGTGGCAACAAGCGCCTCATTTCCGTCGAGACTTGAGAGTTGAGACTTGAGATGTGAGAGAGAGACTCAGATCTGAGCGTGAGAGTCGGAGTCGGAGTCTTCGAGAATCTGAGCGTGAGAGTGCAGAATATTGAATGAGAATCTGAGCGTGATTGTGAGAGAGAGACTCAGATCTGAGCGTGAGAGTTAATTTAGTAAAGTAACGAATATTGAATGGGTTATGGGCTGACCGGCATAGTACAGAATTTAGTAAAGTAATAAAATTTGGATATAACCAAACTATTGAAAATAAGTGAATTATCAGAAAATTTTAATTAAATTATTTCGATTTGGTTCGATAATTCGGTTATACCCGTTTTTTGTTCAGTCTTATTTACAAATGGAAATGTGTTGGGCTTAAAAAGAAAGTGTAGTGGTCTGACCATTTTTTGGGGGGCATCCGTGCATGTGATGTGATGCATAATATAATAAAGTAGTCTGTTTCTCTTTTAGCATCCTGCCCTGCGGACAGATTTGTTGGTGCGCAGAATAAGATGTTGCATGGCCCGGTCCGGCCCGCCCCATGACATCTATCTAATAAAATATAATTAATTTTAAATTTCTCACTAACCTTAATAAATCATTTAGATCGTCCAAAATTTGAGATAAATCTCACCGTCCATGTAGTGCCGGAAAACACGTGACATAACTAGTATATATATATATATATATTACTACTAATCTACTATTATATCTTGTGATTTGCTTTACTACTTGGGCCCACAAATACTTTTTTTTTCATTTGCATCCTTGAACTCAGTTTAATTGTTGTAGTAATCTTCAAATGAAAAGAAAGGAGTATAGGCATGGATCGGATTGATCAACACCACTCAGTTTAATTGTTGTAGTAATCTTGACTGAATGTAGAGATGAAACTGGGCCCAACTTATTTTTGAACCCGGCCCTTTACTTCATATTGCATTATTGGATGGATTATTGCATTTTGACAAGAACAACTTAACTTGCCACCAGGAATTGCCACCTGCCACATTACAGTTGGTACCTTGACTTTACCAGTCAACGGCCGTTACGTCAAGCCGACGTATACTTATTAGACGACATGTCATATCCAAAAATTGATAGTTGAAGAAAAAAAATACAACTGTCCTTCTCAAAATGAAGTAAAATTTAAAATATCAAAATGTATTTCTCTCGTACTAATATTTAAAATTAAAGAATTTTTATTTTTCCTAACAGGAACAAAAGGAGTATATTTATTGAAAGCGAGGGCCTTCAGCCTTCAAGTCCGTTTGAATAATTTCCTTTACTAATAACAAGAATATAAATAGGTTTTACTTTAGAGTTTGTAATAAATCCTTTAACAAATAATCACACAAATATCAAAAGCATTGCCAAGCTTTTACTTGTGGAAAGTACTAATAATTAAGAGTGTAAAATGAACAATCAGTTCGGGTTCGATTTGTACTCGTTCGACTAGAATTATATATGAACAAATTTTAAAGTTCGATAAATTAATCAAACCTTCTCAAATTATAATTTTATATTAATACTTGGATCATATTTGTTTAAAAAGTTCAAACTGTTCGGGCTCTCTTCAAGATCATGTTCTATTCGCTAGCTAAACGAGTCTCAATCAAACTTTATTTTATACTAAACAAATTTTATAAATCAAATCTGAACTACTCAATATTCGACTCGATTTATACCCTTACTAATTAATAATCATTGGGCAGCCTAAAAAAGAATATGGGTCCTTTACATAAGTATACAACAAATAGAAAGTAATTACAAGAAAAGTGCATCAACTAAATAATTACAAAAAGAGTGTAATTAAAACTCATATTACAAAAATAGTACAATTCATATTAATAAAAAAACTTAAAATCAATGACAACTAACTGCCATAATTAATAATTCAAATTCAAATATTGTGTCTCTAACAACAATTTCAAATCTATATTTCAAAATTCAAATCAAAATGAGAAAATTAAAAATAAAAAATTATGAAGGAGCTAATGTTCATCATCTTCCTCTCTCGCCGCCACCGCTGCCGCCGCCGCCGCCACCACCGGAGTTGCTATTCTGAATTTTTTTTGACGATTTGGTTACCCACAAAAATTGAAATGGTTACTTTTATACGAATTTTGACTAGTAACTGCATCACATTTAAAATAAAATTGGTAATCAAATAAAACTGAATTGGTTACCTTATCAAATGGTTTGGTAACCAACTACATGAAATTTGGTTACCAACTGCATCACATCCAAAATAAATTAGTAACCTAATAAAACTAAATTGGTTACCTTATCAGAAGGTTTAGTAACCAACTGCATAAATTTTGGTTACCAACTGCATCACATTCAAAATAAATTAGTAAGCTAATAAAATTGAATTGGTTACCTTATCAAATGATTTGGTAACCAACTACATGAAATTTGGTTACCAACTGCATCACATCTAAAATAAATTAATAACATAATAAAACTGAATTGGTTACCTTATCGGAAGATTTCGTTATCGGTGAAAATAAAGAATGAACTGGTGGCGGTGAGAGGCGGAGGGATCGAGGAGAGAGAGGGGCGGGAGGAGGAGGGGCTGGGGCGTGGGGGGGAGGAGGGTGGAGGAGAAAGGGGGGCGGGAAGAGGGGGAGGAGGGAGGGGAAGGGGAACGGGAACGGGAAGGGGAAGGGGAGGGGGGAGGGGGGGAGGGGGGAGGCAAAGGGAGGCGGAGGCGGAGGCGGGAGCGGGAGGGGGAGGGGGAGGGGGCGGGAGGAGGGGGGCGGCAGTGGGAGGAGAAAGGGCGGGAAGAGAGGAGAGGGAGGGGGTGGGGAGGGAGTGGCGGGAGGAGGTGGTAGCGGGGGGAGGGGGAGGGGGGAGGCGGGAGGCGGGAGGAGGGGAGGAGGGGAGGGGGGGGAGGGAGGAGGGAGGAGAAGAAGGGAAACAGAAATGAAGTGGGAGAAAATCGTGGGAGAGATGGGGAGAAAATCGTGAGAGAGATGGGGGAGAAATTCGTGTGCATAATTAAAGGGATAAGATTACACTCTTTTTGTAATTAAGTATTGCATTTGTATTAATTTTATAAATATTTTATTCATGCACTTTTTTTTGTATTATTTTATTAAAATGTACTATTATATGTAATTGTTCAAAAGAATAAACAAGGGAGTGTATATGTAAATTAGCCACAGGCCCAGCCCAGAGTCATGCCGAATAACCGATTACTTTCTGATCGGCCTTTTGAATAAATAGTCGTACGCGCCGATTTCATTAAACTTCCCGGTCTCCCCTCTTTAATTCTTCTCTTCTTCCTCTGTTTTTTTTTCTCCAACACACAAAAAGAGGAGAGAGAAAAACACTTTCATTATTTAGTCGTAGACATATACGAGAGAGTTTAAGAAGCATCATATACGAAAATCCATTCAATTCCAACAAAAAAGTCGGTCTTTCGAGGTGCGCCCTTCCTCCTCCAAATAACACTGCTAGCTTCAACTCATTTCTTATATAATACTGTATATATTAATAGATTTAAAATGCATAGAATCGTATATAAAGTTTGAAATTAGACCTTTAGAGGTATTGGTTGTGCATATTCAGTATAGGTTGGTCTGTTTTCTTCAAAGTACTAATTTTATATGTTACATATTTAGCAGGGCTGCCACGGACTTCCAGATTTTGCTCCAATTGGCAATTGCATATCCATGATATGGTTGACTAGTTATATTACTTGATTGACCTATTTACAGGTATGGTTCATGTTAATCTGCCTACTTTACTACTTTCTTGTGGTGTAATTTGGTCATTTATCTCATAGAATAAATTACATAGTACCGGAGTCTTGCTGCTGGGACCGCTACTAGTTTCGATTCTAACCCCTTTCCCGTTGTGAGTTTGTATTTCCTCCTTATTTGAGGGTAGCTGTACTTGCAATATTTTCACCCATTAGCTCTAGTTTACTAGATATTGTAATTGAGATATTATTGATTTTGGTTATGAAATTCATTCGTACTTATAATGATATCCCTCAATAGTAAGGACTTTAAAAAATAAAATAAAATACCCTTTGAGTGGTTTTTCGATATTCCTGCATTTTTTCTCTTCTTTTCTGTGTCTTATCAAATTCTAGGGGCTGTCATAACTCATAACATATATATATATATATATATATATATATATATATATATGTATATTGTGGATGATTGTTACTTGCAGTCTTTACTTTAAAATAATTAAATGATGTATAATCCACAGAAAAACTGCTTCACATTAAAAAGTATGAAATATATACAAATTTCACCTTTATTTAACTTGTGAATGGTAATTCTGCTTCCGTGTTAAACAACTTTGCTAATTACAAAACTACTTCGACATTCCTAAAAATCTGGTACTGTGTCTGATTTATGTGGTTTGCAGCTCTTGTATTTTGAAAGTTTGAGTTGATATAAAGCAGCTAAAATTGTGAAGCCAGAAATGAGATGTCAATTGTTTTCTACAAATGACATTCCATATGTAGATATTTGGATTAATAACTGTTAAGAAACCAAAATATCCAACAGCTAGTTGACATCTACAATTGAGATGATGAAACAATGTTAGCTTAAATGTCAATTCTCATACTGTGTTGTATGTAGTAGAATTTAAGTCAACATCTTAATTGATTCAAATGTTGGTTGCAGTTTAGTTTTTGCTATGATATAGCTTGTGGTCTGTAGCCCAGTTACAGCTGATCGCTGCAGAAAGTGGTGGGAATGACCAGTAGTCAGATGAATACTGAAGTTCGATGGGTTAGATGTCCAAGATGCCAGCAGGTTCTTCCTGAGCTGGCTGAAGTTCCTGTTTTCAAGTGTGGAGGATGTGGTACAGTACTGCAAGGTAATATTCTTCTTTCAATTTAGTTCAAATTTTTAGTGGAATGAATGGCCTGTCATTGTCACAACAAATGAACACTCCGTGATGGGAGAGGTTAGGTTTGTTAAAAGTTTCATGAAATACAAGTCAGTTAATTCAACATACCTTAATACCAGCTACTTTGGCTTCTCAAGTGAATATTTTTTCATAATCTCATTATATGAGATTAACTCAAATCACATTTACACTTGTTGGATTACAACTGTTTTTGATATAGGAGCAGGACACTCCCTGGTGAAGGGAGCCTTACTTTCTTGCTGATTTATGATTGAGCATCTCTATGATTCACGTCCTTGGTTATGGTTCCTTGATTAAAATCCTTCACTATCTGTTTTTTCTTCTACTCGTTTGAGTTTCAATACTCAAATACTTTTTATATGTTTACAGCTAAAAATCGGAAAAAAGACAGCCAAGATGCAGGAGCACGTGTACATGAAGCAGATCCTACCCAGAAAAATGAGCTGGAGAACGTTTCTGAAGATGAAAAAGCAACTATTCTTTCCACTTATGAATCTGATTTAGACAAAATATGCGAGAAGGGTGAAAGTGGTGTGGATTGCAAAAGGGAGTGGCTCGGTGGTGGAAACCAGTCTAATGAATCTCCTTGCTCAGAAGTTATTTCTTGTCACGAGAATGCAAGCTCATCACCAGAAGCTAGAGCACATATGGAAGCAGAGGAAGATAAATTTCCTTCCGAACAATGTGGCAGAGGGGATCCTAATGAATCAAGGGATGTTGGTAGGGAGCATTCTGGTGGCATAAGTGTCTCCAATGAAATATTGTCATCATCTGAGTTCAACCGTCATGAGAATGAGTCATCAGTACCAGGATCTCAAACATATGAGAATGAATCATTTTTGTCGTCGCCAAGAAAAGTGGCTGAAAGTCGATACTCATCAGAAAATAACAGCGATGGAGGTATAAATGATTCTGAAAATTGTGATCTAGAGTTGCCTATAAATACCAGTTTTTCTGAGGAGGTTTCTTCATCTGATTTATGCACTTCGCATGAGATTGAAGATCCTTCACAACTAGTGGGAGTGGATGAGAATATGAAGAGTCATTTAATATATAGCAGCTCAACCTCAGAAACTTTTCTGGATATGACGCCCAAGGATCAAATCAGTGCAGCTCAGAGTCCCTCGAGTGAAGGTGTTTCAGCAGATAATCTCACGTCTCCTAGCACAGAATCAAAGAAGCAAGCTCAGAATGGTATTATCTCAGGTTTTCAGCGTGTAAGCTCAGTTGATACCTTGGAAAACATGCCTCGTGTCTATTCCAGAAGTGACCTTAGTGTTACACTTAGATCTTCAACGGCCAAAAACTACTATGCTTATGATGCTGGTGCAACTTCTAGTTACGAAACTGATGATCAACTACCTAACAGGCATTTTCACCTATTGAAGAGAAATTTTAAGGATGCGGATTCCAGTAGTACCAAAAGATTGCCGAAAAGGGATGAATTCAGGGTGAATCATGTGATGAGTAGTGAGTCAGAACAGCAACATCGACCAATGAATTCCTCGTCAATTTTACCAGGGAAGAAACGTCCTGCCTCAAAGGAAAGCAAGTGGCATCAAGATGAATTTTTTGAACCCACAAGATACAGACATCCAGTTAGAAGTACGATGAGAAGGGAGACAAATGGATACCAATCTGGGCTGCCATTCTATTCAAATGGTTCCCAAGCTGGCTACAAAAATGGAAGCTTTTCAAGGTATGGGCAAAACAATTTGCCTGAGATGCCTGATAACCCCCCTGAAGCAGACAAACTGGAACTGCTTAGAATGGTCTGAGAACTGCAAGATCAGCTTAACAAAATGCAAATTTTGAAAGGGGTGCCGCATAGAAGATTTTCTACCGGAGTTGCTAAGAAAGAAGAGCAGATTTCTTCTTACAATCATCACTTTGCATCAGAGGGAAAAATATCCTGATCCAAACTGTCACAGGTATCCAGGAAGATACAGTCGAGATGTAACTTGGTTCCAACAAGGTAATCAAGTCTCACAAATGGCATCATTGTCAGGTCACACTGCACTCCACAGGCACCAAGTTAATTGTGTGTGTTTGCGTTGTCGTCGCCAAGAAAGGTATTATTCAGCACAGCTGCCTCCACATGTCGTCAGCTGTAATAAAGGGCACTCTATGGCTGACCCCAGACAGAACTATTACAGACCCTACCATTCTGCTTCCTCAAGTCCTCAGCATTATTATACACCCTCTGAGTTCTCCTTATGGAGCCGTGATACAAAGTCGGATGATCAAATGTATAACGATCACGAGGTGAAAAAGAAGCATCCCACGGCTAAACAACATTTCCTGCCCATAGCAGGTGGAGCCCCTATCGTTGCCTGTTATCGTTGCTCCGAAATGCTGCAGCTGCCTGCAGATTTTATCCTATTTAAAAAGAGATGCCATCGGTTGAGATGCAGTGCTTGTTCCAGAGTCTTAAAATTTTCACTAGAAATGAAGAGGAACTTGGCATCGGCATCTCGTTCAAGTGATTGTCCGCACGGTGAACCAGTGTCATGTTCTGATGATTATGGGCAGTCATTTTGCAGAAGCTGCTACACAGAAGGAGACCATTTCCCCCTCATTCCTTCATTTGAGACCGTGAATAGGATTTCTGATCGTAGAAAAATGTCATCTAGTAGCTCTTTGGAATCCAAGAAAGAGGGAAAGAAGAAGTCTATTATTGTGAAAGAGTTTCCAAACAAATACAAAAATCATGTGAAAACCTTTGATGCAGCCGAGCCTTCATCAGAAATTGAGGAAGTGTCACGATCATCCCGTTCACAACTTCACCGGCTTATGTGATATGCTTCCCCAAGCCGCCTTGTCTATAAATATTCAGATTACAGTACAGATGAATAGGATCAAGTCATGGATTATAGTGAAGTAAGGTGCTGAAGTTGTTTGTTCCATGTATCCATAGATGTTCAACAGAGCTGTGTCCTATATCATTGTTTATTCTTGTCATTTGTCATTATAGTTGATTACATAAATATAAGAATCTATGTTTCATGTTGCAATTTACCGTCTACTTCTGGATAAACATCTCTATGATTTTCCATTACAAAATTTTGCTAATCATTGAAATTTTGCTTACTCTAATCATTGCTATTTGGGGGGGGGGGGAGTTAGAATCTTATGGCGTCATTAGTGTGTTTACGTCAGAGATGATTCATTCCCATTAATCCTCATCAATGAAAAAGAACACAGAAAAAGAACTGCTAAAGCATAGTAAATGAAATTAGTTAGCTGAGGTCTTGAGATTATTTAAATTCGAATAAAGTGCGTAATATTTATTTTCTATATGTAGCAGAATATATACATGGTAGATTTCTTTATACTGACCCGAGGTCTTTCTAGTGTACGAGTAAATATATATATATATATATATATATATATATATATATATATAGTGGGGTTCAGCAACGGACTCAAACAACGGACCAAGTAACGGACTGAATAAAAAAAGAGAAACACGCGGGTCAGATAACACACGGGTCATTTTGACAGATCCAGGTAGTAAAAAAGAGGCTCGCGAAGTCAGTGGGAAGACTCCTCCTCTCTTATTCTTGCAATTTCTACTGATCGAAACCCCTCCTCTCTTTCTCTTCCAATACTTAGAGAACTTAACCCATGCGAAATCCCTGCAAGCCATTCGAAACCATCTGAAAACCCTTTCTTCCATTCGTGATGTCGTAAGGTAGATTCGCAAAGTCGCCGGACATAGAACAGAACAAAACCCCTTTGAAGCTAGGGTTTGCTTTGAAGCTAGGGTTTGCAAATCGTAAGGTCAGTGAGATTCTCTCTCCTAAAATTTCTGATATCACCAAACTTTGATAGTTTTAAACAGAGTTTTTCTCAATATTTTTTTAATTAGAGTTGTTTATTAGATTGTGGCTGATAGTCTTGTATCTGTGTTTTTTTTTTGCATTTTGGGTGTCTGCTATGAAGCAAGTTAATATACATATCAATTTTTTTTTAGACCAAATCATTTTGGAGTATTGTATATTTTTTTAGGCATTTGAAAATCTAGGGTTTGTTCTTTGCTTTAAATATGGATGTACGAATTTCTTTACTTTAATTTTTTTCCTGTTTTTTTTATAAATATATTAGTTTTAAGATGGGTATTACTAATTGTTTAAGATGGGTATTCACAAATTTATCATATTCTGAAAAGTTAATTACCAACTTTAATCATTATAGGTTTTAATCTCTCATGGATAACGTGGAAGCAGAATATGGGATGGGAGAAAATTTAGAGCGGGAAGAAGGGGGAAAATGTAGACTTTGAATTAGAGAGTGGGCTAAATGAGGAACCTAGTGTTGAGTTAGATCCTAATTTTTCAGATAATTTGTATAATCCTTACGTAGCACAAGAGTTGAAACCAAAAATAGGTCAAGAATTTCAAACAATAGATGATGCTTTTAGTTTCTACAATGCATATGCAAAAGAGAGTGGCTTTAGTGTTCGAAATTGGTCTGGAAAAAAGAGATGGGAAAGTAGTGAGATCATAAGGAAAGAGTTTGTTTGTTGGAAACAAAGGAATGCTACAACAGTAGCAAACATTGAGGCTTGTTTTCATTTTGCATTTGTTTTCATTGTTTCGAAGTTGTATCGAAGTTGTATCTAATTGTGCTTATTAGATGTCATTTTTGTTGCAGGTATTCACCTTGTCATGACGGCGCAACTCCCAACCCAAGTGTAGATAATGATAGTTTTCATCTCTAGGTGATTGTAAAAATCCTCTTATAAAGGATATTTTCATTATAATTTTTTTTCCTAACATTTTGTTTTTCATTTCAGGAATATCACTATAACTTTCATTAACATGTTGGGCTTGTCTATTAGACTATGGTAGACTGCAATTATGATAACAGTAAGTAAGATCATTGTTTTAACCCACTCTTAATTAGACTATGGTAGACTGCAATTTCCTAGAATTAATTTCTTTTTTTCATACTCAAATATATTAAGTGTGTTTGTTCAAATACAAGTAAGTATCTTGAAGATGGTGTCTAGTATTTGAGTTTCATTCCAGGCCACTCTCACTGCACAGTGCTGCTATGTGTTCCTGCTGCTGCAGAATCTTATCTATTACTAGTGTCGGACAAGTGAAGAGGCATCACATTTCTAATAATGAATCATTTTTGCTCAATGCTTCATTTGACTGTTTATATTTTAGATTTGAACTGTCATCTCTTATGTCGTCGTGATTACTCACCAACTGAATTTCAAAAGCTATGTGTGTTTTACTGTTTTTGAACTATATTGCTGTTTTTGAACTATATAGTTGTATGTTGTTGTTTTTCATTGTAGGATGAGGTGGACTGCTGAGATGTTGGAATGGACTGCTGAGATATTGGAATGGACTGCATTCTGCATTCTGTTTTCCTTGGAATGGACTGCATGCTGAGATGTGGAGTTAGTTGGCATTGAGATAAATATAAAATCAAGTGTGAGATGAACACATAAATGCAGAAAACCTAGACAGAGACTCTGAACTTTATGGTGAAGTTATTAAAATGTGGTTTGCAAATCTTTTTTATCAGAATAGGTGTGCTTGGTGCTAGTGTGTATTCGAACAAATATTGTAAATAAGATCTATTTTCCCATTTAGTCTTGGCATATTGTTACTTTACATTTATTTCTTATGTGTAGCTGCTCTCACAAGATCACATCTTTATTATTAATTGAGGTTATAGATTAAATCCAAGGCTGTCTGAATGGCAATACAATTGTCAAGTATCAGCATGGTAGCTGTGATCTTTTTTAATTTTGAATTTGACTCTTTAACTTTCAGGTCTTATTTTTACTTAGATTTTGACTGAATATGAGTTGAGAAGTTTTCTTTTTCTATCACTACTATTCAACAAATTCAAAGAGATGATGGGATCATATTGGCGACCAACAATTACGAAATCATTTTTTTAAAAGATAGTCTAAATCAGAGAAAAACACAAAGCATTTGAAGAGAACATCCGAATAATTTCCCATGGTTTTCTAACATCACCAATCTCATACATCACCATAATTCTTGTCCCTAAAAGATTGAAGCACAATCTTTTAGGATTATAAGTATAAAACACACAAGGAAAATAACCACTAATAACTCAACCATGTAATTTTCATACCATAGATTCACCAATATCATACATAACGTGTTGCTTAAATAATGAAAATTATAAAAATTACAACCGATTTAATAACATTAACAACTACACCGCATACATAACATTAACAAGTATATGACAAATCGTTGAGTTAGTTGCAATTGACGCATTTCAATCTTCATAATCGCTAAATTCGTTGGAGTCGTTAGTATTCGTTGGATGAGTTGTTACATTTAAACGCTCGGATGTGTCCATCTGCAACCTCCCTTGATTATGCAACACTCGAACATATTCGTCACACCAGCTGATGAAGTTACTACATTGCTGCATATTTTAGGACACAATAAATTTATTCACTTGTGTAAAAGTAACAAATATACAAAAATTGCAATACATAAATACATATCATTCTTGGACAAGAATAATAGTGTCTACCCAGATTCTTTTCCGACATTGAAAATTTTACTATACAAGGGCCCATACCACAACGACATATGAACGGAGGCCATACGGATGTAGCAGTAGACGAATTTGATGACATATTTTCTATCACCAGACATGCATAAAAAAGATCAATAGTAATTTCAAATTGTATATTTGAATAATTTACGTCAGCTTGTTAGATATAAAACAATCTCTAAAACTTGTATGACTACAATGACCAATAGCAGGTGAACATGGAGCAGCTTTTCTTTCATTTGCACAAGACTCGAGTAATTAGAAATAGGAGGATTCCATGATCAGGCATATGCAGTTGTTCAAAATATTAACAGATAGCAGCAGGTCGGTCACAATGACAAAGAAGCAAAAGAAAACATAATTGAGAAATCCTACAATTCGTGACTACAATGACCACTAGCAGCTTAACACAATCCCCATTAATTTTGAACAACATGAGTTAAAGCCCACACCAAAGCAGTTCTTGGGATTTCCCTAGATGCTTTAACAGGTACAAGCACAACCCTCTCCACCACATCCAAACCCTTCCCTTTACTACTCTTTTGCCGCAGACTCATCTCAGCTCAGCAAAATTTTCAAACAAAAATTAACCAATTTGTTCAACCCCTTAAACAGGCAAAAATGTGAATTTCTGCTTAAAAGCCTTGAAATCAGACTTAAAATGTAATGACCCAATAACTTCAAAATTCAAATGGTCAAATAACTGAATGTAACTTTTTCAAAAATACTGTCTCATCATGTATGTTTTTTCAGTAAAGAAGATATTCATAACAGAGAACAAAATCACCAATACACTTCCCCCCAAAACAAACCCTAGATCTTTGTATCTACTCAAACCCCAAAACAGAAATTACAAAATTATGAGAATCGTTTACCTTTCGATCCGGTTTGCTTCAGATCTTTACTTTCCAATCGTTGAGACAGGAATACGAGAATCGTTTCTTTTCAAATGGGAAGAAAGAATCGGGGAGAGAGAATCGGCATAATTTGTGAATCCGTGAAAGGGTTTCTGAGAATTCGCAGGAGAGAAAATTAGATTGGATTTTGAGCAAATGGTTGAGCACGGGAATGAGGAGAGAGATCGTGACCCGGGTCTTCCCCTTTTTTCTTATCTGACCCGCGTGTTTCTCTTTTTTTATTCAGTCCGTTAGTTGGTCCGTTGTTTGAGTCCGTTGCTGAACCTCACTGTATATATATATATATATATATGGGGAAAAAAGAGAATGATTTACAGACCAACCAGCAAAAAATTTATTTTCACTGTAATCTTGTAGCAACGCCCCTATTGGAAGATGTTTCTGTTGCTGCTTCTTCTATTAGAGACGATGGAGATTCTCTGATCTTGAAGCATGTTTAGGTTGGGAGCTAATATAGCGGTCAAAGTAGAGAAGTTGTTTCATAAGAAGTGCAAACTCCCGAGGAAACTTCAGCCCATATGATTCACTAACTTGAATCTAATGACCATAAAAAGAGCATGAAATCAGTAGCATGTTTAATCAGAACAACGATCAAAAGGAAAACTACAAGAGCTTTAAATATATTTGATATTTATTGCAGCAAGACCAAATATCATCACCTGTTTTTGTCTTCATAATCTCCAATTTATAGAACCACCAACAATCAAATCTAAGAAAGGAACTTATTTCTCGAATATAATTTAATTCGTAAAACCCCAAGTTTCATTAATTTCTTGCATACAAGTTAACGATGCATACACTCTTTTTTGTAACTCCTGGAGAAACTGATAAGCAACCAAGTTTATATTCAACAGATCCATGGTGTTAGACTTGAAATATGAATTGCCTACAATCTCAAATATATATGAAGCTTGCGAGCTTACCACATCAAGAAATAGTGCATTCATCTGCCTTTCGTCAACAAGTAGATTGGCAGACACAGCAGTTGCATTTGTATTTGTTCCCCTGGCAGTTGCTACAACAATTTCTGTATCCAAATCCTGCATTAAGATGAGAGAAAGTGAGAAACCATCAATCAGAAAATGATATCCTCAGTTCAGTCAAGTTAGGTAAAAGAAAATATGCTAAATTAGTCATTTAGTCCTATACCAGCAGCCTACAGTAAGTTCTTGTTGGGTCATCATTACAAATCAACATAACTGATTGGGCTCTCCTTTCTTCTTTGCTGCTTCTAGAGGACACTATGATACGACTGAACTTCATCTCGAAGGAAATTATACCACTCAAGTTGCAATCTCTTACAATTTTCCATCCGATAGTGCTACCAAAAAGTCCTGACATTTCTCATCACATATTTTTGGGTAGGACAAAAATACCCTTATTTTCACCAAAAATAGGCCAACCTACTATTCAAAACAACATTGACTCCAAATCAGTTTTAATATTAAAGTACTCTCACCAATTGTAATTCTAAGGTAATAATTGAAAAATATTAGTGTCTATTCTTTTTCCTTTCATCAAGGTATCACTTACATGTTGGAACTTTCTTATGCCAAGTGTATAAAGACATACAGCCGTCAATCATCATTTTTGTATAGAATGTAAAGGTGATGAACAAACAGAAAAAAGGGTGACGTATTTAGCAAAAAAAGAAAAAAGGGTGAAGTTTACGCAAAGACTTTCAACAAAGACCAAAGATGAAACAACCCAGGTCAAATCCGAATCCGAAACAAATCTCGGGTCAAATCCCAAGTTCGAATCAAATCCATCCAAATAAGGTCTTAAACCACTAGCCCAATAGTATCTTCTTGAGTCTACCACATGCTCACCCAAAAAGTCATGATTGAAGGAACCATTGTTAGTAACTTAATTCTTTATAAACAGACAATTTTTTCATATCTTTCGATGTGACTAGGGTGTTACAAAAGATCTCTTCTAGTAAACATGGTGCTTACCTTTATTGATGAAAATATCTTCTCCAAATCTCTTGCAAAGGCTTTAGAATCCACATCCTTGTTTGTAGCACCCATTTCAATTAAGGCAGATGCCATCGACTCATATTCTTCAGTCGCGATTGATGCCAAAAACACTTCCATAGCAGTCCATGTTTTTCGCGATATGCGTCCAACAATTCCTTCAACATAAATCTCAATGGTTACAGGAAGAATGAAAAATGCTTTCAAAGAAAAGGGAAATAAATAAAAATCCTGCTGAAACGACCTCTTTCTACTCAGTTATCACATTTGTTTTGTTTCGACAAAGTAAAATTTGGTAAGAATGATGCGTAGTCACTTCAACATTAGAACAATGAGTGTACTAAGCTAGCAGTACCATGTATATGCCACATTTTGAATAGCTCTTATTACGATTTTTTTCTTTTTTCTTTTGGACTAGTATCACGGAAAACATAAACGAACAACTTGTAAAGAGTTAATCCCGTAAAATGGTAACTAAAAACTAATTATCTAAAGTTGTAGCAGACCATATAAAGTTGGTGCAAAAGCTATAGATGCATACCAAAGTCTAGAAATCCAATACGATCATCACGTAATAGCCATAAATTGCCTGCATGCACATCTGCATGGAAGGATTCACAAGCAAGCAAACTACCAAACCTGCAGAGAGATTTCATACAAAGAAATTAAAACTCTCAAAGCTTGAGATCACATCTAAGTTAGATTACAATTTGCTAGGAAAGGGACTGCAGTTATAACTGAACTGTACCACACATTTAAGGCAGTTATAAGACTGCTCTCTGGACTTGCAACAAGTGAGCTTATTGAGTCCAAGTCGGTAAGAGGAACTCCATAAAGCCTCTCCATTGTCAGTACTCTTCTAGTGCTACACTGCTGATACACTTTAGGAGCTGTGGCTTGCCTTGTAAGTCCCATAGATTCTAAATATCTCCTAAAGGACTCTATATTTGTAGCCTCCTTTGTGAAGTCCACTTCTTCAAGCATTGAATCCTTTATATCTTTGACAATAGCAACCTACTATAAGAATGTAAATATTATAACAAGCTTCAAACAGTTATAACTTTGCAACATGGTGTGGAAAACAAGCTAGTATGTGTGTGAAGATAACAAAAATCTAGACAATCCATACTTCAATGAAATTAAAAAGGAATTCAAAAACAAACAGAATATAGTCATACACTGTCAGTTCATTATAACAACTTTCAAATTTGACTATACAAGGAAAAATATTTAGGCTTTATGAGGACAAATATCTAAGAAGCATCAATATTAAATCATGTCAAAATAAATAAATAAATGAATAATAATAATAATAATAATAGATTACAAATTTTTTTACCATCTATTACTTCACATGAAATGATACATAGACGCCTTCACAAAAACCTTTAAGTGCTAACTTCATAACAATTATTTGAAATAGGTAGAGAAAACATCCAGGAAAGAGGTTGAGTAACATTAATTGGTTACTGGGCAGTAAGTAGCAGACAAAATTCTAGAAGATTCTAGAAGGACAACGAAGTTCCAGAGGGTATTCGAAAGAGCATGACCAGGGACATGAGACAGAGGTTCAAGCCAGATGAGGTCAAGTACGAAGTACTATTCTATTTGCAGGAATATGGTACTTGAATAACCAGAATATAAATGATTCCCTAACGAGGAAAAGTATGCTAATCATATCTCGAAATTTTAGAAACTTATTTAAATCATACCAGTGATGCACGGCTAAGTTCAGGATTCAAGAACTCCATAATGCGAGCAACTACATATACAAAGTTTAGATCTGCCACTAAAATATCCTCTATTCCAGGTTTCAAAACCTTTATCACTACATCCTCTTGGGAGCCTCTGAGTCTTGCACCATGAACCTGAATATTAATTCAGAATTAAACTCAATGACTATATTTAACTATTCTAGTCAATAAAGCTTAGAAAAGTTGAGAAAATAGAATACGGTTATAAACCTGTGCTATTGAGGCTGAAGCAATTGGTGTTGGAACAACATACTCGAAGACACCATCTATTGGTCCCCCAAATTCCTCACGCAAGATTTTTTGGATCTCTTCGAAAGGAACTGCAGGACCTCTATCAAAACAGTACTGAAATTCCTGTACATATTCTGGTGAAACAATGTGGGCGCAGATGCTATGAACTACAAAAGTAAAATATAGGAAAAATTCATTGATATTATGACACATATAAAAAGATAAATCACATAACTCAAAAGAATGAGACCAAGCCACAGCAGAAGTTCATACATATACAGTATTGGAATAAACTGACAGACTGGCAATACAATATGGGAAAGGTGCATATTGATACATAATCCACAAGTAACAAATAATTTTAGGAAAAGCCAGAATCTGAATTACCTGACCCAACTTGATATATGTAGCACCCATACGTTCAAACAATCTTCTCAAGTAAACTGGGGATAGTAATCCAAGCTGCAGCTGAGTTGGAAATCCAGCAGAAGATTTGGTCGACTGCACATTTAAAGAATGTTACTAGGATATAGCACGTGATTTATTTAGGGAAAAGTGTATTATCAGAAAAAATAAAATTAGAATGACCAAATTTGATATAAACGGAAAATAAAATTGTTTCCATATATGAACAATGAGTGCATTCAAAAGTCAGGATCAGTTATTCAATATACCTTACAGGACAACATTTGGTCAATAAACTAAGCATGCAGCATGAACTCCAAATTGATATTTCTATCCATTTGTTTAGAAATTGAATGGCCTTCACTACAAGGACGATTGACGATTCCATTCCTATAGGCCACAAGTAAACGAAAAAAGACCATTCCCTCACTAACACATGCAAAAACTAGAATCTCAACCACGCATAATTCCATAGAGCAGATGATGATATGACCAAATTACCTACAGAATTGTGAACTAATATGTATACCTGGTTTGACATTTTGATAAACATTTATCTGTAGTTACCTTTGATACATCTGCCAGCCACTCACTACCTACTCCAACAACTGCTTGAATACCTTGAGCCATCCTTATTGCTCCTCGTGGACCTGTGTTAATAGATGTCTGAAGAATGTCCTCCACAAGTTTCGGCAAGTTCTCTATGCTGTCTGCAGGGAAACAAGTCAAAAAACTTTAAAATCAACTTTAAGACAAAATGATATGACAAAAGTACTAAGACATCAATAAGTGAAACAAAATCCATACAGCCTATTATGTTGTCCTAAAGTATATCAGAGACAGAACGATTGTAGGGAGAATTAGCATGAATGATTTTTCGTCTAAATTGTTGAAAATTCTTCAACTAAGTTCTTTCATACTGATGCCTACCAAAGAAAAAAAGCCAAACTACTTTAGTTAAAAACTTAGAGCTCAGAGTAAGGCCCCAATCACCATTCGAAAAAATAAGGGTCCCCCATCTGCGCACCAAAGCAGAAGTACAAAATGTTAGAGCTGATACATCAAACTGTTGGTCCTAAGAATCCACCAACATCATGTTGGGCCATTTCCTAACTGTGGCAGCTTTCACTCTTTTATTTGATTTCTAAATTTTTTCAAGCATAGGTAGCTCGTCACAGGTCCCATTCAAACCCTTGAGACAGTAGTTACTCTAATACCTAACGTTAATAACCTCAACCAATACACCAAAAGGCATATGACTGATTATCAAAGCTCTTAAACTTGAGTCCTATAGTAGGGATATACATCAGACGAGTGCCAACCAGGCTGCTAACAGTTACACAAACTCATAAAAGTAGGTCACACTTGAGATAAGTTAAAATTTCAGGGCTAAAACAAAAGAATCAATGAATGCATACTTAAAAATATAGAGTTAAGAGATTTAACTAAGAAAAAAAGAGAAGGAAGAGGAATGGAGAAAGAAATTTGTATAAAACTGTTGTACCTTGAAGACGAGAAGTGAAAAGATTCTGCGTTTGTGAATATCGTGCAAAAAGAGTCAACCTGTTGGAACGCCATTTGAGATTTCTTTGTCTACCAGATACTCTTGTAGCAGGAAACTGAAACAATACTAAAAAAAATTATATATATATATATGTGTGTGTGTGTGTGTGGGAAAAGGAAGTAATAGAGTAAAATCCACACAAGTCTTATTTGGGATGTCGATTGCCGAATTAAATTTGAAAAACGTACAAAACGAAGATTAAATGCATATTGAAGCAAGAAGACGGACCTGATGGTGTTGGAAAACAAGGAAGCGGACATGAGTTACGCCTCTGAAAGCTGAAACAACCACCGCCATATTTATATATATATATATATATATATATATATTGAATCCCTTCTACAGTCTCTCTCTCAATCTACTTGCAAATCAAAAGAATCCCTTTTCATTTTCTCTGTCTAATAAATCTCTTTGCAATTGGAGTGTGATGATACTGTACTTTACATCACCAGCTAATTAACACTATTTTCGATCGTACTACTACTCACTTCTTAATTTTCCTTACTAATGTAGATTTGTTTTTGGGAGGGATATTAGTAGATACTTGTACTTTACTCCGTTGACCATCTAAGAATTACTAAGATTGTGACTTTGTAAGTGTGTGTGATTGTGTGTGAGAGAGTGAGAGGGCAGGTGAAAAAACTGGCCACGCGAACACTCTTCCGAGCACTCTAAACCGCAAATTTAATGAGGTTGCACTGAAATTATCAACAATTCCCTAATCCTGCCAATAACTTATCTTACTTGTCTAAATAATACTATAATTAAAATTTTAAAAATGTTTATTAGCATATAAATATAATTTTTTATGCATCAAAGTTATACGCAGTGTCTTGGATTTTTTATTTTAGAAAAAAAGGAAGAGAAAATAAAATAGGAGTATATACTAGAAATGAGTGAAAATTTTTCCTAAAAATTTCTCATGCATTCACAAGGACTCTATTATCATTTTAATATGATATACAGCTAATTATACATCATATCTTAAAATATAAGAAGGTTTACCATTTATAAATCTTTTACTTTTATTATATTTTATTTAGTATAGTCTAGTCTAGTCTTGTCTTGTCTTTAATTTTTTAAAACATATTATAATATAAAATATATTTCAAATTATTAAAAAGCATGCTATTAATTAAGAAAATAACTAGCTTAATATAGTAGTTTAACTCCGCATATGGTTGAGGGTCATTTTTTCTAACTAAGTTTATACATATTTATTTTGTCTTGTAAATATGATGTATAATAAATTTAAAGATAAATTGGATACATGTAGCCTCTTTTACATAAAAGGTGTGCATTTAGAGTAACGCATATGTGTGGGCAGGGTAGTCCAAAGGTTTGTTACCTTTGCAGAGTATTTGAACACATGAATTGAAAGAACCATTATATATATCATAATTTATGAAAATATCAAACATTCAAACAAATCTGACAAACGATAGGTAGATCATTCAACACTGTAACAAGGTCCTCGGTCTACATACAACTGGTTTAAAAATTATATACCAATTGATGGCAGTTGTTAAACAAAAGTAATCCCAAGAGAAAAGGAAACAAAAGAAACCAAAAATCAAAGACAGCCGATGAACATGGTGCTGGCCGCACTTCTCTTCTTGTACACACAACAAAAAAAGGTTTTTAATTATGGGATGAGTACCATATGGCTTAGAAACTTGCATCTGAATCTGACTCTGTATCTGACTGCAACTCTGCAGGTCTCATTCTATTCATATTGGCCTCTAGTGGGGGAAGTCCGTCATCATCACTTGAGTTGAGCTCAATATCTTCCTGCAAGGCAGTGCCACTTTGTGAATCTCCATTACAATCTCCCAGGCTTGCAGATCTAAAGATCAATGGCCTGCATTGATAGGCAGCAGCAAGCACAAAGAATGAATAGACACTAAAAAAGAAGAGAAGAATGGATACAGGGTGGTAAGGGGGCAGTATGTCATCCTCACTTTACAAGAGTGTTTTTAGGTAGTGTTAACTATATATATATTATCACCAAAAAAGTATATAATACTTGTTTTCAACAAAAAGAGAGAGCATAATCAGCAACTAATACATTTCTGTAATATCTTTACACAGTACGCACACAAATACAACCTGAAACACAAATGAGAAAGTAAGGATTCTCACTTTATTTACTGTAAATACGGTGTCATGCATCAAGCAAAAAGCTAAATGCAGAATAACTATCATACACGCTCAATTAAAAAGTATTTCCTACATGCTGGCAGTAAGCCTAGTGATAAGTGCCTTGAATGGCATAGGTCAGGTTCATTACTCCAGAGTGGCAATAATCTCCTTGGGGTACACACACATAGTTTACTATGTGATTGCCAAATGAACGTGGTTGGTGGGGTATTGAAACAACCCGGGTCAAATCCCGAGTCCGGAACAAATCTCGGGTCAAATCCCAAGTCCGAATCGAATCAAATCCATCAAAATAAAGCCTCAAACTACTGGCCCAATAATATCTTCTTGGGTCATCTTAGCCCACCACAAGCTCCCAAAAGGTCATGACTTGAAGGTACTATTGGTAGTAACTTATTTCCTTATATGCAAACAAATTTTTTTCCTATCTTTCGATGTGGGATTGGGGTGTTACAAACTCCCCCACTTAAATTTTTGACGTCCCCGTCAGAACCGATCACACACACGACCCAAAAATCTTTGTCTCTCTAGCCATTGTGGGATAATAACGGCTGGCTTCATGTCCCCACCTCCGGACATCCATCTCTCCATTGTGGGATAATACCACCAGCCTTCGTGTCCCCACCTCTGGCAACCCGATCGGATGACCCGACTCGAGCTTTCGAGAGTCGGCTTTGATATCATATGAAACAACAAGAGTCAAATCCGAGTCCGGAACAAATCTCGGGTCAAATCCCAAGTCCGAATCGAATCAAATCCATCAAAATAAGGCCTCAAACTACTGACCCAATAGTATCTTCTTGGGTCATCTTAGCCCACCACAGGCTCCCAAAAGGTCATGACTTGAAGGTACTATTGGTAGTAACTTATTTCCTTATATGTAAACAAATTTTTCCCCTATCTTTCGATGTGAGACTGGGGTGTTACAGGTATTATGTGTACCCATTGTCCATGATTAAAAAAAAAAGTAGTCCTTGCATCCTAACAATATACTACTACTTTTTTTATTTGTTATTTTTTAAAGAATATCAAAATTTGCATTAGACACACTTGTAAACATATATATATATATGTATATATACACACACACACAAAAATAAAACTATGAAGACTAAATTTTATTTAATAATGTCTTAGTGTGTCCTATTCAAACCTTTCAAATAATAAAAAAGGTAACAAAAAAATATTACTCCTCTTAGGATGGATGTAGTGATAGTATACTGTCTTTGTGAAACTAACCAACTTAACCATAAACCATATAAGCTCAGCCGCTTGCATGTGGACTCATGAAACTTCCAACTACACTAAACAAGGTAATATATGTAACCAACTGAAAGAAAAGAAGAGGAGTTAGTTATCTTAGCCTCTTAGGTGTGCCGAAAGAGATTTGCTTCTTATTGGGTTCAATGTGGTGAAACGGTATGTTTAGCATTATCCAAACAAAGATTATCTTATATCGTTTTGTAGACTCTAATATTTAATTACAGTCTCAATAAGGCTACAATCATCCATCATTCCTACACATACTTTCACCATTCCTTCACTGTTACATTGAGATGATATCTTATACAAGTCTTTACTACAAGAAGTTCCAATGGTTAGAATGGGCAGATAGAATGACAGCCCCTCACATTCTACGGTCAATAGACTCTTTTAAGCCGGTGATAAATCCAAGACTAGGTTATATATTGTTGTTTAGGAAGTTCAAAATAGGTGTGAGATGCAACATAAAATCAATCATCGAAGTAAATGAAATAAGAGTTCAGTAACAAACCATTCAGGAGACTTTTCAAGTAAGCGAACTTGTTCATAGAAAAGAACTTGAGAAACAATACAACCAACTTTTCTACCAGACCCAACAGCCTCCTCTCTGCCACTATCATCAACCACAACAAAGCTACCTGCAACATAGATAAATATGATGTTATTTCTAAAGCCCAAGGAAAAAACTACTCTGCTTTCGTTACATCAGCTAATTACCAATTTTAATCCACATGCTCTTCTGAAATTTAGCTGGAAAAAGTGCCAGTGAATTCTCTCCTTTAGCATCCATTACCTTAAAAAAAAAAAATTAAAACAAATGAAAACCAAATACTATAACTTAACCTACGTATTGACTAAAAGTTAGAGTGTACCTCAATGACATTGGATCCTCGAAGGGACACAACTTGCATAATAGTTTGACCTTCCTGAAGAGTAAATGTATTTTCCTCCGCCGCCCTCTTCAAATTCTTCCTTCCTCCTCTCATTGCTCGTATTTGAATTTCACTTTTAATTCTCCTGATTCTCAGAGTACAAAAAAATTACTAATCTGGGGTTTCAGATTTCTTACTCGAGAATTAATTTTATGATTTTTATAGTTCAAATCCAATCCACCTAAGAAAAATTAAAACCAATAACCGACTCAAGCCAACTCAAAGTTTATAGCTTGAGGTGATTTGGGTTTTCAAAATATCTCATGATTTCGTGGTAAACCAAAACCTACGGCAGCAGAAGAGGGAGACTGACCTGTGGGAGAGTAGGGGTTTGGCCGTTTGGGAAGGAGAGAGATTGGACTTTTTGGACTTGAGAAATTAAAACAACGAGCGGACCGGCCGGGTCATTAATGGTTTAAATTAGACCTACGGTCGGTTCTGTTGTCCTGTTTAAATCATCAGACTTTAAAACGGGTGTATTATGTTTGTGCGCAACCGACCGTAGGTCCAAAATTCGTCTGATTTAAATAGAAAAGAAATTGGAATAAATAATCTTTTTATAATTTCTATATTAATTTTTAAATATTAAAATTACAACACATTTTTTTTAAAAAAATTTCTATTCTTTTTTATTAAAAACTCTGAAACAAACTCTAAATTTTTTATTTTTTTTCTGTTCTAATTTAAATTTTTTATTGTTTTCTTTTTTCAAATCAAAACTGAGAAACAGAGTGTTAGGGTACAGAACAGTGAATTAGTCGAAACTCGAAACTCAACTCGGCATTCATGTGTGCTTCTTGATTTCAGTCGTCGAACAAATTGAGAAGGTTTGAATAAAAAATTTCTTGTATAAGTATATAATATTTAAGAATATGTATAGGTTTTTGTTCTTATTCACACAATCACTCACAGAACGCTCACATAATTTTAATTCAATTTTTCATTAGTAGGATGTAGGATTTGTTACCCAATTTCTTCAAACAGGCGAATTTTTCCATATGTTGTGGAAATTTGTATTTTGTTTGTGCGAAAGGTCATACATGAAAGCCAATTCTAATTCATTATAAAGCTTCAATCACTAAGCATTTAGTAAAATTGAAGTTACTGTTTGATTCTAAATTGTAGTTATGTAAACCTTTTTGTGTTTAGGATGGGTCGAAGAAAGCAACTTCGACCACACCGATCAGTTGGGATACTCGAAAACAATAATTCTTCTGAAAAATTGAAGGACCAAGATGCTTCCAAAACTAAAGAGGATGATGAAATTGCTGAGCTTGAAGCTCCGTTTTTTGTTGAGGTTGATCCGAGTGGTTGGTTTTCTAGTGAACATTGTGACATATCAGAAGTAATTTTGACCAATTTAACATTAAGCAGAGAGTTCTATGGTTACGTTTTGAGTGAGGATCGTTATTGGGAAAGGAAGTATTCTCTAAGGTTTCGACTGTCTAATGTGAATGAGTATCTTGGTCGAATGAAATTAGGTCATTGGCCTGTCTTATCTGCTAGTAATATATACTTGGAATTTATAGAAAAGCGTTTAGTGGAGGAAACGGAAACTAATATTGTGCTGGTGGCTGGTAGTTTTGATGGACCGGATGAGGGTGTTTCTGGGCTTGTTCATTTGGTTAATATGAAGTTCTTGACATTGAGACCAATTATGGGAGTCACTTTATCTGAGAGCTGTCCATCTTTGCGGGTAAGAGTGGAGATACTAAAGAGTGCCTTTGATGCCTGTGAGTCCCTTCTTGACAATACAAGGGAACTTTGGAGAAGAAGTATGCTGAAAATTATGGCTTGGTTGCGCCCAGAAATTATTACCTCAGAGGCTAGATACGGATATAGTGCACCAGCAGATGTGGAATTTGATTTACCTATGGAGATTGATGAAAGTGCTTCTGCCTTGCGAAAACGAGTAAGATTCGATGCAGCTGGCTTCTATGAAGCCATCAAGCCATCAAAGTATGTGCCACTATGACTGAAAGTTACAAACTATATTCTTTGTGTATGACTTTCTAATACAGAGGAATATTGAAGTTTTATTCTGCGATATCTGATATATGTTTCCTTACATACAGAGAGGACCTGATGCCAGAGGATGACATACCTGACTTGCTACCTGAGCTTAGACCGTATCAGAGACGTGCAGTTTACTGGATGGTACTCTAAACACCCAATTGAAATTGGTACTCTAAACACCCAATTTTGTCATCCACTATATATTAATCACGACAAAGAAGAAGAAAAAAACCCATCAGGAATCAGTAAGCAAGGATGAGTAAATTACTCCACCAAATATCCTCATCAAT
Organism: Panax notoginseng; assembly: GCA_016801055.1. Classification (NCBI taxonomy): domain Eukaryota; kingdom Viridiplantae; phylum Streptophyta; class Magnoliopsida; order Apiales; family Araliaceae; genus Panax; species Panax notoginseng. The sequence goes on from CM029016.1 coordinate 21,112,362, forward strand.
TCAAAACAAACAAAGATCAATCAATTCAAATCTGAATTTAAAACACAAATTACTCCACCAATAAACATTAAAATAAAAAAATTTGATACCTCCGAGATGATCTTGCTCGCGGCAAAAGGCAAAGGCCGATGAACTTATTCGCGGCAAAAGGAAGTTGCAGGGAATTTGGCGCCTATATTTTTCTTTTATAAGATTAGGTTTAGCAGATATCTATAAATCGAGAACATGACATTAGTCGTAATTTAAATTTTATTATATTAAAAATCGAGGATAATATAAAATTATAAAAATATTAATTATTTTAATTTTTTTTTGTTTAAATTTGGTCAATTTTAGATAAAAAATTTTGATAAAAAATTGACTAAATTTAAATTTTTCGCCCATTTTTTTTTTATCCATTTTAAAACTAAATTGAGCGTAAATCTAAAAGACTCTAGGGTTACCAATGTCCTGTTTAGCTCTGTCTCTACAACCCACGAATGGATCCGATATCTTGCTCCAAACCCGTGAATGGTTACCACCCGCCCGAGCCCTCGTAGCTCTTTCTGCCTTTCGTCAAACCCGGTTCGCTTTTGCCGCCGGCGAGCACCATTCCGCGGAGGATGGCGACACATCGCTCGGAGATGACCCACTTGCCGCTTCTAGTGGGCAAGTCATTGTTGGGGTAGAGAGCCGGTACCGTGTTATTTACAGGTTGGTTAATTCAATTTATGTATTGGGGATCACTACTGTTGATGATGATTGTGTGAACAATGTGTTCGAGTGTATTAGTATTGTTAATCAGGCCGTCGGTGTAGTTGTAACCGCATGTCGTGGAGTTGATGTTACTCCTGAGAAACTAAGTAGGAAGTATGCTGAAATTTACATGGCACTAGATATAGTTCTGTGGGGTGTTAGTAATATTAGGTTAGCGGCAATGCTGGCATCTTTGCACGGGGATAATCTTTCCAAAATGGTGCACTCTGCTGTACATACGGAGAGTAAGATTAGGGGGGCGGATAGTTGGACTGATGTTGAAATTCATTCTATTGAGCATGAGGCCAGTTTGGAGTCGTTTTCGAAGGCTAGTTTTGAATTGCCAACAGAGACTTTGGAAGCAGGCGATGAGGTTGCGGCGACACTTGTTTTAACTGGACAGGGTGAGGCAGATCAGAAGGAAAAAGTGGAAGAGGATGAAGTGGAGAAGGATCCATTTGCAGCGAGTGAGAAGCTTAACAAGCCTGAGGAGCTTGTGGGTGGGTTTAAGAAATATAAAGAGCAGGCAGGTTCTGATTTGTCCAAGGCATTGGCAGGTCTTGATGTTACCACATTACCACCAGCGGTTGCCACACAATCAACACACATTGGGGTTGAAGGATTTGAAGGGGAGTATGGTGGTATAGAGTTTGGTCATGATACTTCCACATTGCCAGAAGATTTTGAAGGGCTCAATCAAGCTTGGGGTGGTGGTTTGGACGCATCAGAGTTTGTTGGGCCAAAGAAAGTTGTGAAATCCCAGGGTCTTGGTGGGCTCGAATTGTTACACACCAGTGAAGCACCAAAACCTGCTGCAGATGGCGCCGCCACTCTTGAAAATATTTTGGTGATTAAAAGTGAAATGAAGGGTCCTGAGATGAACATATTAGAAGAGATTAGTGCAGAGTTCAGGGAATCTTTGCTTGCTAGAGTTGGACTGATGGGCACAGTCTATCTTAAAACACTTCCCCCGAAATCTACTGATGATAAAGAAACTGAATTTTCTTTCAGGGTTGATTGTACAAATGGCGTGAAGAGATTTGTTATGCAAAGCTCTCGTATCAGTAGCCTTGGCAATGGGATGTTTCACGTGAGGACTGCACCCTCTACTGAGCCTATACCCATTTTGAAGTATAGTTATCTACCCAGATCAACTCCACTGCCTTTAAGGGTTCGGTTAATCATACGGCACAGTGGGACTCTACTTTCAATGATGATTCAATATGTTTCCAACCCAGATTTGCCAGCCCCACTGAAAGATGTAACATTTATTCTGAAACTACCGATGGACCCGAGATTGTTAAAGGTTTCACCCAAAGCCTTTTTGAGTAGGTCAGAGAAAGAATTGAAATGGCATGTTCCAGAGATTTCTCTAAAGGGTAGCCCGGGAAGGTTGAGAGCTAAAATGCCTGTTGATTCTAGTGCAGAAGATGGTTTGGAAGAAATTGAGGTTATTGGTTATGTGAAATTTTCTTCTCAAGGCATTAGATCATTGTCCGGGATATCTCTGCATCCTGTTTCCGAGGGTAGCATAGAATTTTATGCGGTTGACCACAGGTATGAAAGTGGGGTTTATATGTGCAATTAATGATGTCTTGTTCATGGTTCACTACTTTTGTGTTTTCTATCCGTGGGATTTGGAAATGTCTGTAGTATTCTTTGAACTATTGCCTGTAATTTAGTTCTTCTGTTTAAGATTAGAAAGTTTTGTCTTTCTTTGTTATCAGCCATTGGTTTCGTGTATGAATAGAGAAATTTGTTTCTTGTACATGTCTCTGTTAACATCAACTTTTCCTGTTGTTTGAAAAATTGCCAATTATTTTGGTTCTTGTCAATCCTTACCATGCACAGAATAACATATAACCTTTCCTTTTTGTCAAGGATTATTCTGTAGATTAGAAATGCAATATTTATGGGCCAGACTCGTTAAAACCAGATGTATGCTTTGGAACATACTTTTTTTCCTTTATTATTTGTTCTCTTTTTAGACAAGTGATTTGCATGAATTTTTTCTTGCAGCTTATATCTTCTCCATAACACATAAGAAGATGATAATACAATTGTTGAAGGACCATATTGTTGAAGGATCAGGATCCTCTCCATTTCAATTTGAAATGGAGTGGAGAGTCTTTAATTTAAAGGTTCATATTTAAAATTATTAAATAAACTGTCACCTCAGCTCATTTAAAAGTTTTTAACTTAACTCTTAACTCTAAACTCTAACCATCTCATTTAAAACCTATTAACCTAACTCTAGTCACCTCATTTGAAAGTCACTAACCTAACTATAGTCACTAACCTAACTATAGTCACATCATTTAAAAGTTACTAACTTAACTCTAGCCATTAATATAATATAACACTAATATATTATTATTATTATTATTATTATTATTATTATTATTATTATTATTATAAATGTAAACAAGTGGAAGTTGATGATTATGAAGAATTAGGGGTGAAAAACGATCCGAGTAACTCGGTACCCGATTCGGATTCGACCCGAAAATATGATCCGGGTCTCGGGTTCGGTAGCATCCGAGCGAATATGAGCCAAAGGCTCGTTTTTGGGTTATAATACTGATATCGAATCTGTACTACTCGCTCATTTTAGGGTTCGAACCATGCTCTTTCATCTGATCCTTACTCGATCCTTGCTCGATGAACCTTACTCGTTTAAGGGTTCGGTACTTGCTCGATCTCTGATAAAGAAGTAGAAAGGTTTAGTTCACGGTGAATTAATCTCTTGACTCGAGTCTTGATTCTTTAGACAATCTTCAGTTCAGACTTCAATCGCCTCTAGACTATCGAGACTTCTCAGTCTCACTTCACCGACTCTTCAATGGCCTCTTCGCCTCTTCGTTTAGTGATTCAATCTCAGAATCACTAAAGCCCTATTCCCAAAACACGATTGATGAAGCTGAAGCCATAAAGGTCGAAGTGAAAATGCGTGTAAGTCAGTTCTTACTTATATATATATATATATATATATATATATATATATATATATATATATTCTTCTGATTACTTCTATAGTTTTGTTTACCAAAAATCCCCAATCAAAAAATTTAAACCCTAATTTTAGCTTTCAAGTTTCAATTCGATCTTATTCAATTGAACACTTTGATGCTTCAGGTATGTTCAGTATAGATCTGTAGTTTTTTGTTGATGGGTATGTGGTTTTGAAAGATTTTATCGATTTATGTAATGTTATGTTCATGTGCTTTGTTAACTATTTACACATCTGATTTATTGTTAACTATTTACTGATTATCTGATGTTGCTTTATATATATATATATATATATAGAGTTCGGATCTTAAGCTTACTCCTTATTTAACTCACCCGAGCTCACCCCCCATTTAGCGACGGACCCGGCGACGGTTCGGTCATACAACCGTCGCCTATACTTTTAACGACGCTATATGTTATCCGTCGCTAAAAGTATATGCGACGGTTGTATGACCGAACCGTCGCCGGATCCGTCGCTAAAGGGGAGGTGAGCTCGGGTGAGTTAGATAAGAGGTGAGCTTAAGATCCGGACTCTATATATATATATATATATATATATATATATATAGGATTCTTGCATCTGTAACATGATATATGAATACAGCAAAAAAAATGATATATGAGCGACAGAGCAAGTATTTACTCATAATCTTTTCTCTCACTTCGTTCATTTGGAGTTTAAATATTTGGCTTGCAGCTTTAAGTTGATAGTGCACAACCATCAAGAAAACTAGTTTGGTGTAAAGTCTAAAAAAAGATAAGTTTCTTATCATTTTTATTTTGACATTTTCTGTTGAGAATGTTTCTGGTTTATGATTCAGCTATAGAGGTTAATTTATAACTCATAACCTTCCTGAACATTATTGTCTGCTTTTAAACAGGGTTTCTTTCCAAGGCTGTTGCAGAAATGGCATTTCAAATTCGGTATTATCCTTTAAATGTATGAAATGTAAGCAAGCAATGCTATCTACTTCTGTTTCAATTTTATGTGGTATGCATAGAAAAGGACTTATTGTTGCCTTATCAAAGATCTGAATTTGAGGGCATCTTCCGTGCCATGGATGGTAAAACTCATTTTTCTTTCGATATTGTTGCTCATGGTTTCTGAATTTGCAAACAAATTAAGCTGCGACAAAATGTCTATATATGGAATGACTTCTTATCTATTGTTCTATTTTCCAGGGAATCCTTCCTGGGGGACAAGAAGTAGCTGTTAAATGGGTCCATTTGAGCACATTCCATTGACAAAGTAAGACTTCCTTGAAATATATCATTTGCATATTTTATTCTCACTTTCTAATTTAGGTATTTCCCCATCCAATTCATATAATGAGTTGATATAATATCCCCTTTTTACCTTTTACGGTTCAAATTTATCGAGATGTTAAATATTGGACTACCTAGACACTTCTTTAAGGACCAAAAAGAATTTTTAAGTCTTCAACTGAAGTAACAGTCACGAAAGTGGTTGGAAGGTAAAAAATTATCTTTCATATTTATAGGAGTACAGGGTGTTTATATAGTGTTGGTATCACTAGTATGAAAATATGTTGATTCCAATTTTCATAAACCCATGATATTCATCAAATATAGATCAACAGAGTATGCAATGGAAGGCCTATTTCCTGATGTTGGAGTAGCTTGGTTTCATAGTGAGAGAGTGCCTATTTCCTGATGTTGGAGTAGCTAATTATTTTGTTTTATTTTTCATTATTATTCTCTGTTGTTTTCTCTTTAGCACTCTACTACTATTTTTTGTAACCTTCCATGCACTTCATTATTTTATATGGAATTCATTTCAACCAACCCCAACTATAGCTTGGGATAAAAAGGCTTTGTTGAACTGAGTAGTATTTATGTTGTTTGTGTGTTGTATAAATTCATTTGGAGTTTCCTGAAATGTATTATATATAATTTTGTGCAGAAGGAAGTTAAGGGACCAAGAATTTGGAGGGATGTATCGTGCAATATTAACAGTCAAGTGAGAATCTTCTTTCCATCAGCATATTGCTTTAATGTCTTTTATATGGGATGACACTCTGATTCATCTCTTTTTCTGCAGTTCAATTGTTGTGTATGCAGGGGTTGCATGCTGAGATTGGATAAATATCATTGAAAATAAAGGGAGGGTGATGTGTATATAAGAGATTGGATAAATGTAATGATGTTACTAGAAATTGTATCATAGAATAATTAATATAGTAATATTTGTAACACATGTATTTTTATATATAAATAAAATTAAAGTTTTACTAAGTTTTCACTTTGTCTCATTTTGGTGTGATCCATCTCAGACTCGAGCTCGAATAGAATGGCTCGCGAATTACTCGTTGTGAAAACGAGTCGAGTAACTCCGAGCCGAGTAGTATCGAGTAATTTACGAGTCGAACTTGAGCAGCCTTTGAAATTATCGGTTCGAATTCGAGTCGAACCTGAATACAAATTTTTTGATCCGAATCGAGCTTGAGCATTAGGGTGTTCGGATCGACTCGGGCTCAGAATTGCTAATACCTCATGAAGCACACTGCACACACATAATGAATGATGTTCAAGATAGTGAAGAAGATTATTTCTTCCACCGAAGAAAGTAATTAAAAATGAAAAAAAGAATCTAAATTTAGAAACAAAAGAAAGAAAGTAGAGTAATTAAATTAAGGTTATGCTTATACATGATGTAAATAATATTCTCCGGTTACCAAAAATATCTATTACTACTAATATAATGAATTGATTAGTCAATAATTAATTATATCTCAATGTTAATAAAAAAAAAATTACATATATTTTGTGGTGCGTTGGTTTCCCAATGAGCAATGGGTTCTGTTATTAATTCTGTTTGGTTCTAGTGGATGTTGCCTAGGGAAGTTAGACAGGTGGTTGTATAATGAATACTCCTAGGTGATAGATAAATGAGGCGTCTTTGTTGGAGATCATAATTGCAAATGCTTGGGAGGCGTGGAGGGTTTGTCTATTGATACTACAACTGTCTTTCTGCTGTCTCCATTCCTAAACTAAATATATGTTGTAAAATTCTTTTTATTTATGTACTATAACAACGCAGCAGGAGTAGGAATACGTACAACAAAAGAGATCAGGGATGAATGGCTGTGCTTTCAAGCAACACAATTACTACTATACTAGTACAACAATGACGGATATGAATATAGTCCATCCACCAACTAAATGCTATATTTGTATAAAATAAAAAATAAGTCTATTCCGATCTGATCATCCGTTTTTACGTCGATGGATGGCGGGAATCTCGCGATTGTCTTTTATTTTCATTGGCCCACCCACACCAATTATATAATCATTATATTATGAGGACACCATCGCTAATCATGTCCCGCCGTCGTACGCTATCTTAATCTTTCATTCAAATAAATTACTTTCATAGCTACCTTTAATTTTAAGGACAGTTTCGTCTAACAGAAACTTAAGATTGGGAGTCATCTGAGGTGGAACGTCTTTGTGGGCTCCGATCAAACTCGCGGCATGCAGGCAAGTGACGTCGTTACATGAACACTAGCATCATCTCTACAGCTCAAAACCTTCAGCACTTCCCAATAACTTTTTCGGTTAACCGAAACTTTCTTGACAACCTCAAGCGACGGAAATAACGGAGGCGACACGGTACGATGGACCTGACGGTTCTTGATATCTCGGAGACCCATCTCCGGTGGAAACTTTACGCTGCCAAACATGATAATATATATACCACCTAGGTTTTGGTATCTTTATAGTACCATCCAACCTAGATGAACTCCTAGGGTTCCGATGTATATCCGGTGAATCAGAGCTCATGCTTGAGTTTCTACTCAATTTTTGATAATCTAGAGACCGGCTGTTTCTCATTCGAGTCTTGCTGCTGTTGGATCGACAAGTGTTTATGTCGGATAGAGAATCGGATCGTCGTCGTTGAAAGTTGTGTAGCTTATGATTATTTGAAGTAGCTGGGTTTTGGGTTTCATAAATAGATGAGGGAGATTGATCATCTTGGTCTTTAAAGGGAATAAGCTTACCACAATAGATGATATCTTCTGCATGGGACATAATGGAATTGTGGTTACTTAAAAACTCGAAAAGGTCCGACGGTGACCGGAGATCTGTTGTATCTTTATGATGATGATTATTTTCATCGGGAGTTAAGGGGAAATCGCTGAGAGAGATTGCCTCTTCTTTTTCTTGATGTTGAAAAACAAAGTTATCATCGTCCATTTTTGTGGATAGAGCTGATAGAAATCTTGGAGCCTGGAGCTGATAGAATGATATGACTACATACGTTGTGATTAACTTTGAGATATATATGTTGTAACGCAAAAAATAAAAAATAAAACTATATATTAATTTTGTCGCATCTTATGGTAATAAAAATATATGAGGGATTAGTCATTAATTAGAGAGAGCGGGGTTTCCGTGGGATTGAGATTAGAGACGGACAAGCAAGGGACAAACATATAAAGGGGAATATGAGTAGGACAACGGCTTAGATGAATTCGATCAATGTAATATACGCCTAGTTTTATTAAAATAGCCTCTTTTATAAAATTTAATCACTACATAAAATCAATCATCGAAGTAAATGAAATAAGAGTTTAGTAACAAACCATTCAAGAGACTTTTCAAGTAAGCGAACTTGTTCATAGAAAAGAATTTGAGAAACAATACAACCCACTTTTCTACCAGACCCAACAGCCTCCTCTCTGCCACTATCATCAACCACAACAAAGCTACCAGCAACATAGATAAATATGATGTTATTTCTAAAGCCCAAGGAAAAAACTACTCTGCTTTCGTTACATCAACTAATTACTAATTTTAATCCACATGCTCTTCTGAAATTTAGCTGGAAAAAGTGCCAGTGAATTCTCTCCTTTAGCATCCATTACCTTTAAAAAAAATTAAAAATTAAAACAAATGAAAACCAGATACTATAACTTAACCTACGTATTGACTAAAAGTTAGAGTGTACCTCAATGACATTGGATCCTCGAAGGGACACAACTTGCATAATAGTTTGACCTTCCTGAAGAGTAAATGTATTTTCCTCCGCCGCCCTCTTCAAATTCTTCCTTCCTCCTCTCATTGCTCGTATTTGAATTTCACTTTTAATTCTCCTGATTCTCAGAGTACAAAAAAATTACTAATCTGGGGTTTCAGATTTCTTACTCGAGAATTAATTTTATGATTTTTATAGTTCAAATCCAATCCACCTAAGAAAAATTAAAACCAATAACCGACTCAAGCCAACTCAAAGTTTATAGCTTGAGGTGATTTGGGTTTTCAAAATATCTCATGATTTCGTGGTAAACCAAAACCTACGGCAGCAGAAGAGGGAGACTGACCTGTGGGAGAGTAGGGGTTTGGCCGTTTGGGAAGGAGAGAGATTGGACTTTTTGGACTTGAGAAATTAAAACAACGAGCGGACCGGCCGGGTCATTAATGGTTTAAATTAGACCTACGGTCGGTTCTGTTGTCCTGTTTAAATCATCAGACTTTAAAACGGGTGTATTATGTTTGTGCGCAACCGATCGTAGGTCCAAAATTCGTCTGATTTAAATAGAAAAGAAATTGGAATAAATAATATTTTTATAATTTTTATATTAGTTTTTAAATATTAATATAATAAATTTTAAATTACAACACATTTTTTTAAAAAAAAATTTTATTTTTTTTTATTAAAAACTCTGAAACAAACTCTAAATTTTTTATTTTTTTTCTGATCTAATTTAAATTTTTTATTGTTTTTTTTTTCAAATCAAAACTGAGAAACAGAGTGTTAGGGTACAGATTATCAGTGCATAATAATTAATATTTTCGATCGTACTACTACTCACTTCTTAATTTTCCTTACTAATGTATATTTTTTTTGGGAGGGATATTAGTAGATACTTGTACTTTACTCCATTGACCATCTAAGAATTACTAAGATTGTGACTTTGTAAGTGTGTGTGATTGTGTGTGAGAGAGAGAGAGGGCAGGTGAAAAAACTGGCCACGCGAACACTCTTCCGAGCAATCTAAACCGCAAATTTAATGAGGTTGCACTGAAATTATCAATAATTCCCTAATCCTGCCAATAACTTATCTTACTTGTCTAAATAATACTATAATTAAAATTTTAAAAATGTTTATTAGCATATAAATATAATTTTTTATGCATCAAAGTTATACGCAGTGTCTTGGATTTTTTATTTTAGAAAAAAAGGAAGAGAAAATAAAATAGGAGTATATACTAGAAATGAGTGAAAATTTTTCCTAAAAATTTCTCATGCATTCAGAAGGACTCTATTATCATTTTAATATGATATAAAGCTAATTATACATCATATCTTAAAATATTAGAAGGTTTACCATTTATAAATCTTTTACTTTTATTAAATTTTATTTAGTATAGTCTAGTCTTGTCATGTCTTGTCTTTAATTTTTTTAAACATATTATAATATAAAAATATATTTCAAATTATTAAAAAGCATGCTATTAATTAAGAAAATAACTAGCTTAATATAGTAGTTTAACTCCGCATATGGTTAAGGGTCATTTTTTCTAACTAAGTTTATACATATTTATTTTGTCTTGTAAATATGATGTATAATAAATTTAAAGATAAATTGGATACATGTAGCCTCTTTTACATAAAAGGTGTGCATTTAGAGTAACGCATGTGTGGGCAGGGTAGTCCAAAGGTTTGTTACCTTTGCAGAGTATTTGAACACATGAATTGAAAGAACCATTATATATATAATAATTTATGAAAATATCAAACATTCAAACAAATCTGACAAACGATAGGTAGATCATTCAACACTGTAACAAGGTCCTCGGTCTACATACAACTGGTTTAAAAATTATTTATTAATTGATGGCAGTTGTTAAACAAAAGTAATCCTAAGAGAAAAGGAAACAAAAGAAACCAAAAATCAAAGACAGCCGATGAACATGGTGCTGGCCGCTATTCTCTTCTTGTACACACAACAAAAAATGGTTTTTAATTATGAGATGAGTATCATATGGCTTAGGAACTTGCATCTGAATCTGACTCCGTATCTGACTGCAACTCTGCAGGTCTCATTCATTCATATTGGCCTCTAGTGGAGGAAGTCCGTCATCATCACTTGAGTTGAGCTCAATATCTTCCTGCAAGGCAGTGCCACTCTGTGAATCTCCATTACAATCACCCAGGCTTGCAGATCTGAAGATCAGTGGCCTGCATTGATAGGCAGCAGCAAGCACAAAGAATGAATAGACACTAAAAAAGAATAGAAGAATGGATATAGGGTGGTAAGGGGGCAGTATGCCATCCTCACTTTACAAGAGTGTTTTTAGGTAGTGTTAACTATACATATAGTATCACCAAAAAAGTATATAATACTTGTTTTCAACAAAAAGAGAGAGCATAACCAGCAACTAATACATTTCTATAAATCTTTACACAGTATGCACACAAATACAACCTGAAACACAAATGAGAAAGTAAGGATTCTCACTTTATTTACTGTAAATACGGTGTCATGCATCAAGCAAAAAGCTAAATGCAGAATAACTATCATACACGCTCAATTAAAAAGTATTTCCTACATGCTGGCAGTAAGCCTAGTAATAAGTGCCTTGAATGGCATAGGTCAGGTTCATTACTCCCTTGGGGTACACACACATAGTTTACTATGTGATTGCCAAATGTACGTGGTTGGTGGGGTATTGAAACAACCCGGGTCAAATTCTGAGTCCGGAACAAATCTCGGGTCAAATCCCAAGTCCAAATCAAATCGAATCAAATCATGATGGAGGCGCACAACACACCATTTGCAATCCATCCTGGGAGTACCAAAATGTATCATGATCTTCGTCATACATTTTGGTGGAACAATATGAAGAGAGAGATAGCGCTGTTTATCTCAAGGTGTCTAACTTGTCAACGAGTCAAGGCGGAGCATCAAGTACCAAAAAGTCCATTGTAACCATTTGAAATTCTAGAGTGGAAGTGGGAGCACATTACCATGGATTTCGTTACTGGTCTTCCCAAGGTTTCTCAAGGCATTGATGCAATTTGGGTCATTGTTGATAGATTGACCAAGTCTGCTCACTTCTTACCAATACGAGAAACTTATACACTTGAACGTCTTGCTCGTATGTACATAAACGAGATTGTAAGACTCCATGGTATGCCAGTATCCATAGTTTCTGATCGAGACCCGAGATTCACTTTACGATTTTGGGTTAGTTTGCAAAAAGCTATGGGCACGGATTTACGATTTAGTTCAGCATATCATCCTCAAACGGACAGACAATCAAAGAGGAATATTCAAACTCTTGAAGATTTATTAAGACTCTGTGTCCTTGATTTCAAGAGAAGTTGGGACAAGTTCTTACGGTTGGTGGAGTTTTCATACAACAATAGTTATCAAGCAAGTATTAACATGACTCCATTCGAAGCGTTGTATGGAAGAAAATGTCGTTCTCCAGTATGCTGGGATGAGGTGGGTGAAGCAACGTTGTTGGGACCAGAGTTGGTACGTATGACTACGGAAAAGATTCAAACGATCCGGCAACGTATAAAAATCTCACAAGATCGATAAAAGAGTTATGTTGATCTTCATCGAAAGGACGTGAAATTCGATATAGGAGATCATGTGTTGTTACGTGTTGCTCCATGGAAAGGAGTTACGAGATTTGGAAAGAGAAAAAAACTCAATCCTCGATTTATCGGCCCATTTTTAATCCTTGATCGAGTACGAACTGTGGCCTATAGACTCGCTTTACCGCCAAGTATGTCTCGTGTTCATAACGTTTTTCACGTGTCCATGTTACGTAAATATGTGAAAGACCCAAACCACATTATTGAGTTAGAACCGGACGAAATAGCGGAAGACTTAACGTATGAAAAGGTACATGTTCAAATCTTGGATAAGAAAGAACATATTTTATGCATCAAGGTTATACCTCAAGTCAAAGTTTTGTGGAGAAACCACGATGTTGAGGAAATGACTTGGGAGTTAGAATCTGAAATAAAATCAAGGTATCCTTACCTCTTCGACATACCAGGTACGTACCCTAATTTCGAGGGCGAAATTTCATAAGAAGGGGAGATTGTAAAACCCCAACTTTTTGAATAAAGATGAATTTTCTATAAATATTATTTTTGAATATTATGGAGTTAAATTGATATAATGTTATAGTTGTGGGTAATATTTATAAATTTTGCATAGTATATAAGTTGTTATATTATATTCGATTGGTCGGGGAATATTCATTTTAGCAGAGAATATTCGTACAAACGGCGCAATCATTGGTGGACCCCACAACAGAATTATTGTCGGATTGAGAAAACGACAAAAATATTTTTATGAAAATAATGGCAGAAGTTTTACCGTTAATACTGTTGAACTACTCGGTAGTAAAAGTACAGTAATACGTGTGGTTGCATAGTAGCACACGGTATTGATTATTGATGCTTACGTGAGAAGTCACTCAGTTTGCTTATTTTGTGGACCTCCATTTACCCATTTTTCTAAGTAATCGGTAAAAGTTTTTCGGTATATATATATATATATATATATATATATAAATATATATATAATTGTTGGGACCACTAGTGGGATGAAGGATTTTGGTGGGGGATTTTCAACCGAAAATGTGGTGGAATGATGGGTGTGTATTATATATATATATGGTGGGTGTACTATATGTATTATATATATAAGTAAGTTGACAAGTTGTTATGTGGGTGGGGAAGGATTTTTTTTGGTTGTTACGTAGGGGAGTACAATTATTATTATTATTATTATTATTATTATTATTATATATATAAATGTATAGCTTTGTTGACAAATGGGGCAGTAAGGAAAAACGGATCACAAGAGTGTATCCGTGTAGTTTTAACACATGCTATATATATATATATATATATATATATATTTTACTTTAAATATGGACCGTCCGATTAAAAGTAAATCAATCTGGACCGTTCATGAATTAGTTACTATGCAGTCCATTCTTCTATAAATAGAAGCTCATTCCTTCATTATTTCTTACAAATTCACTAAAACTCTAGAGAGAGAAAAATTATAGAGAAACTATAGAAAAGTATTCTGCTACTTTCCTACTCTTATATTCAGTTTCTTTTACGGTAAGAGATATTATTTCTTTTGTATTCATGAAGAGAACTTCTGTTATTCCATTCTTTATTATTCTGCTGGAATAACCAGTATACGCGGACTACCCTATACTTGGTGACATTCTTCTACTATTTCGTCTTTATTATTATTCTGTTGGAACATCCTGTCTGTGTGTTTTACATCGGACCTGGTTCCGTCTTATTATTATTCTGTTGGAACATCCTGTTTGTGTGTTTTACACCGGACCTGATTCTGTCTTATTATTATTCTGTTAGAACATCATGTCTGTGTGTTTTACACCGAACCTAGTTTCGTCTTATTATTATTCTGTTGGAACATCCTGTCTGTGTGTTTTACATCGGACCTGATTCCGTCTTTATTATTCTGTTGGAACATCCTGTCGGTGCAAATTTTGCCTGACCTGGTTCCGTTAATATTATTCTGTTGAAATAACCTGTCTATGCGAAGTACCTCATGCATGATGATTTCTTTTGTTATTCCATTTTTTATTATACTCAGTTGGTTAAAGTTTTGATTTCTATACTCCATGAAATTAGTAGAATATCCTTGATATTTGCATTTCATCCAGTATCTTTTTATGGAAATATTCTTATGATCATTCTTGAATTTTACTCTACAAAGCAGTATCATGTTGACAATTTGGACATTATTAGTTCCTCGATAAATTAATTCTTGAACTTGTTTTATTGAATTCTTATATCATTGTCATCATCCTCATATTTATATTTTTTGAAAGTCATCTGTGGCCTATAGTGCATAGATGGACTTGGTATGATTATGACCAGGGATTATTCGGTGTAATCATGACCGTAATATTACAAATGATGTGGTAAAATTCATCATTGGCCCGTAGTGCATTGATTGACAGTTGTTGACATGATCATGACCATTAATGAATACACAAATATTCTTGGCTCGTAGTGCATGGATAATTGTGGTCGTGATACTAAAGAATATCTTTGGTCATAGTGCAGGGGTGATTCGATGATGTGGATTATTTATTAAGCTGAGTCTCAGCGATAACAGTGATGAAAAACCTTTTAAATCATAAAAGATAGTAGATTTTATTTTCTACTTGACTCTTTTAATGGATTGCTTGTTCCGCTGCAGTTAAACTTGATGTCTATTATATTTTATCAGTTTAACATTGTTGGAGACTAATGATAAATTATTCTGCATTATCTTAGTCATAATATTTCTTATTGGGCTAGTTGAGCTCACCCTTTCTTTCACTGTTCTCTTCAGGAAATGAGAATATAGCTGGGACGAGTCGGGGAACGGAATGATGGTCCAGAGGATAGCATTAGTAGTCCTCACTATTCTGTGAAATAGTGTGATAATAATTGTAATGAGGACTCCTTTTGAGTTTGTATAATCTCTAATAGACAATATTTGTATTCAAACTCACAGTTTATGTTTTGTCGTATTGTACACGATGGTTGTATTAGTAAATTGTATTTGAATTCTGTACCATGTAAGTGGCGATCCAAGATGGGTGATGTATACCTAATTTTGGGGGCGTCACATATGAGTCAAGTCATTCCCTAACCCTTCTGAACCTAAAGTCGAGTAAGGTTCCAAATGCAAGTCCACGTCCCTACTTTTGTAATCCAACCTAAGGGTGCTCAAAAAATTCTGTTTTTTCGATTTTTTACCGAACCGGTTAGAACCGAAACCGGCGGTACCGATTTTTTTCGGTACCGGTAGCGGTACTTAAATTTTTGCATTCGGTACAGAACCGAAATACCGAAAAAATCGAATTTAAAAATATAATAATTAAGTACTAGTTTAATTACAGTGTATATTACAGAATGTTATGAATACTTTAGTTATATTAAAGTATTCATAAATATCTCACAGGGAATGACAACTGTAAACATGTTGCACAATGTTTTGCATCTGTGAATGTGGATTTGTTGGTTTCATGTAATACTGTCAAATGTCAATATTGTACAATTTATAGAGTTTAGGCGGATAAGCCAATAAGGAAACAATACATACAAGTATTAAAGTATACAACAAGCATATAATAAACCAACAAATCCTAGTAATCAATATCTCATATTAACTTCCTAGTAGAAGTAGTTCGCTTGTAGCATTGACAATTTCTTCGATCTTGAGAAAATACGGAATCCATTGTTATGAATTCTCACAATTTCATAAGCAGTTTAACTAACTGAAGAAGAACATAATTGGAAGAGGAGCTAGAAAGGAGAAGAGAGAAATATTGGACAAATGTTTTTCATTCATAATCTGGATAATCCCAAATATACACATAGTACCATTTGGTTGGGATGTAATTATTTGTTAATATATTAAAAAAAATATTTAATTATTATTATTTATTAATAATTATAAATATTACCATGCATGCGGTATAACCGAAAATCGAACCGAAAAAATCGGTACCGATTTAGTACCGAAACCGGTAATTCGGTATCGGTTCTTGTTTTTTCGGTACTTTCGGATCGGTACCGGTTCGATTTTTTCGGTGCCGGTTCGATTTTTTACCGATTAACACCCCTAATCCCACCTATATTCTAGCAGGAATATGTAGGTGTAAGAGATGATTACTCAAAATAAAGTTAAATTGTTCTCCTAAGAAAGGCCCATCCAAACTAATAAACTATCAGGAATGCTGGCTACCTCTAAGAAATACACTGGTTATTGGTAAAATGTGTATGGAAGGAAAATGTATCACCATATTATGCTGTAAATGCGCATCCAAATAACTGGCTAGAAGTAATGACAAAACCAATAAAAAATATAGATATAAAAGAGTCTAACAGCCCACATATGAGGTTTGAAATTGACAAACAGAACAAACTGATAATAATGGAACCTGAATTCACAGTATGATTTCTAAGCTCTAGCATTCCGTTTGGTATGAAGGGTGGGGAGGTATCATAGGAAAGGTGGTAGGGAGGGGATGCCTTCCTTCTTAATTTTTTCAATAAAAAAAAAGGAACTTAACAAAAGGGGATTCAATTCATAAGGAGAAGGGGAAGTGAACCCCTTGCTTAGATTTTTCCAGATACATCCTAGAGTTAGTCTAGACTCTAGACTTGAAAAATCTAGACTTCTGCACTTAAAAGAAAAATATTTTTAAAATTTGAATTTCACATGCAAGATTAGAGAAGAATTGCATAACAAAACCATTAAAACAAAAGATCATATGTTGTGTCAGATGGTTTGCATTACAACCGATATCTCAAAACCAAATTTATTGATTTCAAAAAAACTTAATCAAATTCAATGTCTTATCCCAAACTCCATATAAGGATTACTCGGTCTATATTAACCAAGATGAGAGACATAAAAGATCATAACAAGCTAAAGTTAAGATCTGCAAATTGCATACATCAAATTCTGCCTCTACAAATCAAACAATAACTGAAAAATCCCAATATCATAAATGATATCAAAACCAAACTGATAGCAAATTTTTTTAAAAAAAAATTGGACAAAATATATAATATTGGCAGATCAATATTCATTAGAGAGATCTGAGCGATGAAAATGTTGTGAATAGCAGGGCAAAGTGATCATTATCTACACAAGTGGCAAGAAGCATCAAGAAGCAATACAAAATAACTGAAGTATCTGCTGAGCTGGAGCAAAACAGAGTTCAAGAGGGAAAATCAGTTAGGTTGTTAGAGGGACATCTGTAATTGTTAGCAATAGTGATTACATTGTATAAATAGAGAAAGGGCAGTTAGAAGGGGAATGATCTTTGTAACATGAACAATTCTGTAATCTTCTAGATATCAATATACCCAATTCTTGTTCTTACCATTTCTGAGTCTATCATTCCTTCTTTTTCTATTTCTTTATTCTAAAATCCACTTTTATCTTAGTTTGAGATCTGTTATCACAACATTTGGTATCAGAGCTATCAATCCTTGGCTTCTACATATTAAAATACACAGTTATGGCAGCGGGAACTAGGTCAAAAGATACTATGGAGGAGGGTCTTAGAAGCACTGAATTTCGAGTGCAAGAACTCATGAACAGCCATCATCAACAGCAACAAACGGTGGAAGAAATTGGAAATGGATTCAAGAATATGCAAAGCACCATGGAATTAATGATGTTAGAATTTCAACGCTCAATCAAAGGTAAGGATTCAATTCCAGAAATTCCTACCGAACCTTTTGTAGATCTTAATCAGAATACTGTAAGAAATGGAGAAAATGGAGTTCAAAAGAATTTTCAACCTCGTTTTGATTTTCCAATGTTTAACGGAATGGATATTAAAAATTGGGTGATGAAGTATGAATATTACTTCCAATTCCATCCTATGAATGATCTGTTAAAATTGAGAAGTGTAGCACTGCACCTTGAAGGAGATGCAGGATCTTGGTTTTTAGCTTATTTCAAAAGTAACCCAAATATATCTTGGAAACAATTCATTGAGGATATTGAGACCAGATTCGGTGATAATATCTCTAGCAGTGCGCTGTGTGAATTTAATAGGCTACAACAAACTAACACAGTCAGTCAGTATCAAAAGAAGTTTGAATTCCTTAGGGCTTTGGTTCAAGCTGAAAATCCAGGATTGGATGAATTATACTTCGTCAAGTGTTTTGTGGGGAGATTAAAGGAAGAAATAGGGGGATTTGTTGGTCTCCTTAAACCTCAAAAATTAATTGAGGCTATAGCAGCTGCTAGAGTACAAGAAATGACTGTTGAAGCCATTTACAAAAGAAGCAAAACCATTCCAAATTTAAATTTTCATAAAGCTTTGTGTAGCAATGGGGAAAGTAATCCAATGGGGTTCAACAACAGAGCCATCAAACCTAAATTTCAAGGTGTTAACCAATTTCAGAGTGGGGAAAACCAGTTCCATGTGGGAACTTCTAATACAACAGGTGGTGGTTCTAAGGGAAGTTTGGGAAGTCATGTTAAGAAATTGACATATGGTGAGATACAAGCAAGAAGGGAGAAAGGATTATGCTTCAACTGTGATGAAAATTTTACACAAGGACATAGATGCAAGTTTAAACAACTTTATCTGATAATAGGAGATGAAGAGTGGGAAGAAGAAGCTAGTAATGTAAGTGATATTGAAGAAAAATTAGAAACTGAAGAACAACTTACAGAGACAGAAATGGCTATATCTATACATGCCTTGAATGGTAATACTTCAGAGACCACACTAAGGATCAAAGCTTCTGTAAGGGGAAAAGAAATTACTATTCTTATTGACACTGGTAGTACCCATAATTTTTTGAATAGTAGCACAGCTGAGAAATTACAGTGCACAAAAGAGGAAGCTAAACCTATGCAAGTATGTGTGGCAGATGGGTATAAGATGCTATGCACCGAAACATGTAAGAGGTTTGAATGGGTAGCACAGGGTCATAAATTTTGTACTGACATGAGATTAATTCCATTGAAGGGTTGTGATGCTGTGTTAGGGGTTCAATGGTTAAAAACTTTGGGAGATTGCATGTTCAACTTTAACACTTTGACCTTGAGTTTTTCTGAGGGAAAAGGACAGATTATGTTGAAAGGAACTAGTGATGGACAACCTAGTTCTGTGTCTATGATAACTGCAGTTAGCCTTCAAGAAGCTTGGCGAAAAGATCAACTATCTCTGTTAGCATATGTATGTGCATTACAGGTTACAGAAATTCAATCCCAAACATATCCACCAGAAATTCAACAAGTACTTCACTCTTTTGAAGATGTGTTTCAAGAACCAAAGACACTGCCTCCTCAAAGGGACTTTGATCATAAAATTATATTGAAAACTGGTTCAGAACCCTTTACAATCAGACCATACATGTATCCCCACATCCAGAAGACTGAGATTGAAAAAATTGTTAAAGAGATGCTAGCAATTGGAATCATACAACCCAGTCAGAGTCCTTTTGCTTCACCAGTTTTTCTAGTAAAGAAGAAGGATGGTTCTTGGAGATTTTGTGTGGACTTCAGGGAATTAAATAAGATCACGGTCAAGGACAAATTCCCTATTCCCATAATCGAAGAATTTTTGGATGAACTCAAGGGATCCAGAATTTACTCTAAATTGGATTTAAGGGCTGGATATCATCAAATAAGGATGCATTCAACTGATGTTTCTAAGACAACTTTTCGCACACACTTAGGCCACTATGAGTTCTTGGTTATGCCCTTCGGACTCACTAATGCCCCAGCATCCTTCCAGGCTCTCATGAATCAAGTTTTTTGTGAACATTTAAGAAAATTTATTTTAGTTTTCTTTGATGATATATTAGTCTACAGTACAGATTTATCGTCCCATGTTAAACATTTGGAGTTGACATTAGCATTGCTAAGAAAGAACACCTTATTTGCCAAGTTATCTAAATGTTCATTTACTCAACCTAAAGTTGAATATTTGGGACATGTGATCACTGCAGAAGGGGTATCTGCAGATCCAACTAAGATTTCTTGCATGCTTCAATGGCCAGAGCTATGGACAGTTAAGGACCTTAGGGGTTTCCTTGGTTTGACTGGCTACTATAGAAGGTTTATAAGGAATTATGGAGACATGGCAAGACCCTTAACTAAACTCTTGCAAAAGGATCAGTTTAAGTGGAACTCTGAAGCAACTACAGCCTTTACCAAACTCAAGGAGGCTATGGGCTCCACTGTGGTATTAGCCCTACCTGATTTCACTCAACCCTTTATCATTGAAACTGATGCTAGTTCTAAAGGGATTGGGGCTGTACTAATGCAAGGAGGCAGGCCATTGTCATTTTTAAGTAGAGCTTTGGCTACCAAACACTTGGGCTTATCTGTTTATGAAAAGGAACTCCTCGCTATTTTACATGCTATCACCAAGTGGAGGTCCTACTTAATTGGGGCTCATTTTATTATAAAGACTGACCATCAAAGTCTTAAATTTTTTATGGAGCAAAGGTTTTCCACCTTCTTACAGCAGAAATTGTTAAGTAGGATGTTGGGTTATGACTATGAGATTACCTATAAAAAGGGGGTAGACAATGTTGTAGCAGATGCCCTTTCTCGAAGAACTTGGGAGGAACAATCTGCTAGTTCTATGGCCCTCACTGGAGTAGTTCCTACTTGGGTACATGAAATTTTTAAGTCTTATGAAGGAGATGCCAGAATTCAGTCCATTATACAACAACTCAGTATTCCCAACGAAAATGTGCCTCATTACACTTTTTCAAAGGAGATTTTACGGTACAAAGGATTGATTTACATTGGTTCCCACACTAATCTCAGGAAAACTATTTTTTCAGTCTTTCATGAGAGTTCAATAGGGGGACATTCTGGAATACAGGCAACCATAAAAAAACTAGGAGCTTATTTTTTGTGGGATACTCTTCCTTCAGACATTAAGCTGTGGGTTCAAGAATGTGAAGTTTGTAAACGACATAAGACGGAGAGTGTGTCTTACCCAGGCTTGTTACAACCATTGGAGCTACCTCATAAACCTTGGACTGATATTTCCATAGATTTCATTGAGGGATTACCTACATCAGAGGGCAAGTCAGTTATATTTGTTATAGTTGACAGATTTTCCATATTTGCTCATTTCATTGGGTTACATCATCTATATACTGCTCGCACCATTGCACGAGTATTCATTGATCACATATATGGCCTCCATGGACTACCACAGACTATAGTCACTGATAGGGACAAGATTTTTGTAAGCATATTCTGGCAGACCTTGTTTCAGCAATTGGGAGTTAAACTGTGTTTGAGTTCAGCATGCCACCCTCAGTCTGATGGTCAAACCGAGCGATTAAATAGGTGTTTAGAATGTTATTTGAGATGTATGTGTAGTGACCATCCAAAGAAATAGTGGAATTGGTTAAGTTTGGCTCAATGGTGGTATAACACTAATTACCACACGACTTTGAAGTGTACTCCTTTCCAGGCTTTATTTGGACTTCCTCCTCCCCATCTTAACTTTCACCAAATTCAAAATTCTAGAATTCCAGCCGTGGATACTTTTATTTGGGAAAGATGTGGAGTTTTGGTTGATTTAAGGAGTACTTTGTTAGAAGCTCAAGTCCGCATGAAACACCGAACTGAGAGAAGCTTTGAGATTGGGGACTCTGTTTTCCTTAAGCTACATCCCTACAAGCAATCAACTCTGGCTCAACGATCTTCTTTCAAATTAGCTCCAAGGTTTTATGGTCCTTATACGGTACTTGCAAAAGTTGGACCTCTAGCTTATAAACTGGACCTTCCCAGCCATGCCCAAATTCATAATATTTTTCATGTCTCTTTACTAAAAAAACAGATTGGTTCCCAAGCAAGAGTAGCCCCTACATTACCTCCATTGGCTGCTGATGGTAGGCCAAAAATTATTCCACTTGTTGTGTTGGATAGGAGAGTCGTTAAGTCCCACAATCGACCAAAAGTGGAATATCTAATTCATTGGGCTAATAGCAGTCTTGAGGATGCCTCTTGGGAAGATGCTCAACAAATGGTCAATCAATTTCCATATTTCAATTTTAGTCCTTGAGGATAAGGACATTTTGAAGGGCAGGGTAATGTTGTGAATAGCAGGACAAAGTGGTCATTATCTACACAAGTGGCAAGAAGCATCAAGAAGTAATACAAAATAACTGAAGTATCTGTTGAGCTGGAGCAAAACAGAGTTCAAGAGGGAAAATCAGTTAGGTTGTTAGAGGGACAACTATAATTGTTAGTAATAATGATTACATTGTATAAATAGAGAAAGGGCAGTTAGAAGGAGAATGATCTTTGTAATATGAACAATTCTGTAATCTTCTAGATATCAATATACCCAATTCTTGTTCTTACCATTTATGAGTCTATCATTCCTTCTTTTTCTATTTCTTTATTCTAAAATCCACTTTTATCTTAGTTTGAGATCTGTTATCACAACAGAAAAATTGAGGCACCTGAACGAGCCAGAGGGCAGTCGTGCCGGCAGCGACGCCCCACATGATGGTCGTCTGAACGTCGATGGCTTGGGGGCGCATCCTTGGCTTCAAGAACTTCGACGAAAGTGTACCGGACATCTTCCTTCTTCTCCGACGATCAAATGAAACCCTAAAGACAATTGTATATACAGGGGGTCAAAAAGAGAATAGGTAACAGGTTAGGTTGGTTTGTAAAAAATGATGAGCATAATAGGATTATTTGTAATAATTTTTATTATTTTATTTTTATTTTTATTTTATGAATTATTTATTATATAATTAAAATTTTAATTTAATTTTTGAAGATATATTAAAATCCAAGCGAACGCACAAAGAATTTAAAATGATAATTTTTAGAATTGGCCTTAATTATTTTTACTTTTTACCCTAAATCATTTTTGGTAAATAATTTTAATGTAGTAGAAACATAATTTAATTGTCATGCAAACAATCAAATATACACCGTCTACGATAGTAGAATTAAGTCTCTCTACGATCATAGAATAGTCACTCTACTATCTCAGTATTCATTATACGATTTCTACAGTAATCGTCTACTCTACTATCAGTCAGTCACTACTCTATCGTAGGGTGACTTAATTCTACGATACATAAAGTGTGTATATATGGAATCTATATTTTTCATCCGTAACAACCGGTTGTCACAAACACTATTCCAACAACCAACTTCTGAACCGTTGATCATAATAATAAAAAACTGAGATTAAATTTAATTAATTGCCTACCGCTACAAGGAGTAACGACACATATACATAGGGCTGAGCAAGTAACCAAATTAGAACCGAAACCACACCAAAAATCGCACAGATTGCACCAATTAAAATCGTACCAATGGTTCCGGCGTATGTGGCGATTTTAGGTGGGTTGAATAACCAAATTTACGGTTCCGATTTGGTTACTAGCCAAAATCACACGCATAAAACCGAAACCGCACCATGTGTGTATATGTATGTATTATCTCTAGTAAATTCTAAAGTTACTTTTCACTTGAACACGCTCAGAGAAAATCTCAGTCTTGCATTGTCATTTTTTCACCAATTGAAAAAAGATGGTTAGAGGTTATAGAGTCAAAAATTGAGCATTTGGGTTTTAGAATTTCAAATTTGTTTGATACGTTATTGGAGGGGCTTAATAGCTGAGGGGCCAAATTCGTTGGTTAGAGAGCTCGATGCATTGGTTAAGGTCAATGCTATAGTAATAATAGTTTAATAGATTATTTTTCAAATTATGTATAGTTAGGATTATATTCTATAAGTATTCCCTGCAATATATAAGATAGAATTTCATTCTATCTCCAGTATATACTTTTAATTTTTGGAAAATTAGATAAACTTTCTCGGTTGTTATCGAATATATGGTCTCCGTTGTTTTATATAGCGTATATATGTTTTAGTTTTAAAGCATCATTCATTTATTATAAACTAAAACTATTTTACGTGTCTCACTGTTCTATAATTTGATGGTGAATTTGACATGTTTGGTTCTATGCTTGATATAATTCTCATTGTCGATTTTGTTCGATGTGAGTTATATGTTAAATTTTATTGAAGGCTTAGACCTTTTTGTTGTTTCAATTTATTTTGGAACCGAAACAACACCAATTAAAACCGCACCGCACAGTTTAAAACCGCACCGCACCAATTACAAGCGGTTTTGTGTGCGATTTTAAAATTTTCAAACTGCACCTAAACAGTTTTGGGTGCGATTTGAACTTCAAACCGCACCATGCTCACCCCTACATATACATGACCAAAAAAACCTCTAACTATTATTTCTTCCTTGCCGCTACCTACCTAGCTTGTAAAAGGGTGTTTATTTGTGTAGCATTACTCTCACCTGCTTCTTTGAAATAAAAATGTTGATATATTTGTGTTGTCAAGCATATTAGAACGAGTCTTTGTCGGTTATTAATTTTACTTGGATGAAATCATGAAATTATCATATTTAATATGGACTTCTTGTGCATATTTTATCCTATAACTTACTTTCGTCTGAACCAGTCATTTGCCGAATTTGCTTCTTGGTCCCATATGCATATCTTCTCTCCTCTTTCTAGTTTGTGTTCTTCTCGCTTTCTTTCCCCTCCGAAAGTTTGCATAGGGCCGAATGATGCCTATAAACCTGAAGAATTAATAATTCTGATAATGTGTGTAAAGAGGCTATATATCCAATCCAATACAATGCTGACAAGCCGTCTGTTAAAGTTTATTTCATACTAACCATATTCTGTCTACCCAATTCATATTTCCCTAAAAATGTTATTTGAATGAATCAATCAAAATATATACAAGTACACAAACCATGTTAGTTAGTTCACTTTACATGTTTTGCTCGTCTTGAGTGTCTATATGTTCCATATCTGCATGTGTGATAGCCCTGTAAATTACTTCAAACGTTAAGGGATCGTGGTCAAGTCGCTGGAGTTGCTTCTTTGCAGGGCATTGATACAACTTTTGGTGGGTTCATCTATAATTATTGTTAGTGTATCTCTCGCTAATGCAATAATAATAATTGTTATCAAATAAACTCTTTGAAATAATTCATTATGTATCAGTATCATTTTCCCTCGATTCAAACTCCGATTTTGAAATTTGATTAATTAATATTAAACCTCAATTTAGAAATTACTAATATTGAAAAAATTCCAGTCAAATAATAATATGCTTCTGAGGGAAGAGGAGGAGGTTAAACATGTAAGCACTTTTGACTTTTATCAATTCAAAATTTCATTGCTCAACTAGCTTTGGCATGTATATCTCCTCTCCTTGGATTTTCCCGCTCTAAGTAAAAATCAAAAAAAATTCCGGCTAGAATGATTAAAAGAGGCTTGCAAATAGAGGCAGGAAAAGAATGATATATATATATATATATGCCTATTGCTGTGAATTATAGTTGGAGGATGGCTTGAAGCAGGTAGGCTGCTAATTTCACTTGTGTATCTGGCTGGTTCTTCATCCCAGCTTCTACCGTCTTCCTGGCGAAGTAAATAATTCACACTTCTTCAACCTATATATCAACAAATCCAGTTATCTCCACTAAACTGTACAAGGAAAAAACAAATAATAAAGTCTTAATCTGGTCATCCCTGGAAGCGTCTCTGAACCAAAAACCAAAAACAGAACGACCTAAACAAAAAAGTACTCCATATTACTGTACACATTCATGGAGTACCTACCTGGGGGAGGCTCATTAACTCAAGAACAGCCTTTTGGGGGGTCAACTCATTGTCAATAATCCGAGCAACTGCTGTTAAGACTGGCATCTTGACATTATATTTCTGGGCCAGTGCAATAACAGCTCCAGCTGTTGATACACCTTCAGCTACCTGGGAAAAACTGCTCTTATGTAACCACATAAATTAGTGCAAGCTTTACTTGCCATAAAATTTGATTAGGCAACATGGAAAGTTTCCAATCACCTGATTCATGCCATGAAGTATATCATCAAGCTTTTCCCCTGATCCAAGACGAACTCCTACTGTTCTGTTTCTTGAAAGGTTTACAAAACATGTAAGCATAATGTCTCCAGTGCCTAATAAACCAGTAATTGTTGTCGACTTCGCTCCCATCTTCAACAGAAAAGATAACAGCATAACATAGTTATTTCAGAAAGAGCAACATGAAGCAAGATAAAGCTGTTTTTATCTGAAGTTACCAAATCAAAGTATTCAACCCCAACCACCACCACCACCCCCCCCCCCCCCAAAAAAAAAAAAAAACAACACACACGGACGGGAAAAAAAGGAGGAAAGTAGTAGACTCTCATATTATGTAAGATAAGGCTTTATAAAGTTGTAGAATGTAGATAGATTGGGTCCTACAGCCACAGATCATCTCATAGGCAGCAACTACTACCTTGCGGTCATAACACAGGATGTAGAGGGCCCCAAATGTCCCTTGGGAAGAGTGACACATGTCATGTTACCTGGTACCATGGCACAAAATACTCGAGTCCTATGACACATTCAATTGCATGAACATGTCTCCAACCCGACGTACACCATCCAATTGCATGAAAATGTCTCAGATTGATATAGGATCTATAGTTTGATGGATCACTGAAAGCCCATAAATTCTCAAAATTTCCTTGTTAGCTGCGAACATTATGTTCCCCTTTTCACATCACCAACTCACCATCCAGATGGACACACAGAGATATCCATGCAGTAAAATAATGGCCTAGATTCCCTATAATGTCCTTGATTTTGAGGCATATACCAGTGATTCAACAAGTGTTACTCTTGTTTTCTTGCTTTTACTCTACATAAAATTAAAAAAGGTTGTTCACTCTTAGTCTTAGACATGGAGACTAATTTTCTAGCCTGATTAGGAATATCTCAGTCCATACCATATTTATTTTCAACTGTCCTCTAGAAGAAATTGTGCAGCTATTGCTCAATTACCTCTCTGGAGTTGTTTTCCCTAATACTTGTGCTAATGAATTCCTCGTTTGACTCAAAAACAATAAGACATGAAGAGAAATAAGACCTATTCTCCAAGTATTGTCATTTGACAGTTCAGCTCTCATAAATTGTTTAGTTCTCACCTAACCTCATACTTGCTATTCTAACGTAGTTTTCTCAATAGGTGCTTACCACACGCATCTATCCACATATACAAAACCTACAGAAGTCAATAACCAAAGATGGGTTCCTGAAGCATAATAGAACTACGGAAGAGTAAGCACAAATTTATACAGTGACATTCAAAATAGTGCCTTTAGAAATTATGTCTTTAACTTGAAAAATAAACTAAAGTTAACTGTTAAAACATGATATATAATTATATATTATTGAGCCCTCCCTCAAATAGCTTAAGTTTGTAGAACAACTGGTCATTAGACGTGTTATGAAATCTTCCGGTTACAAGTGGTTCCCATTTTTATGTTGGTAGTGCAATTACTCTGTTTTTGTCTCTTCATATGCCAGTGGTGGTTGCGTGTGAGTGAGAATGTTAGATATATGATATACTACCACATTGTTGGCCCCCCTCTCTAACATCTTAAGCTGTCAGATACTCAGAAGTTGGTGACCTGACGGTAACTTATTTTAAGCAAAACTAATGACCAGAAAAGAGTTCCCTGCACCCATTAAATTAATTAAGCACAAAGTATAAACAAATCTATAGGTAATAATTTATCTGCCAAAATCACTAATTAATATTAATAAAATAAAAGGAGTAATTATCCAGACATGATTCACTTGCTATATTAAATCATGCTCAGGGTGCATAAGATAGTCAAGACACCTTTGTTGCCAACCAGCGTATCTCAGAACAGCCTTGTGCAACTAGAGCAGCCATAGAATTATTACCAAGATTCATTCCTTCAACAATTCCTGCTGCTATTGCAAGTACGTTCTTTAGTGCACCTGCAATTTCTACCCCTGTAACATCACTGTACCATCAGAGGTTATGAGCTGAGTGTGCCAACAAAAGCTATACATATGGTATTGAATTCTCTCGACTCCAATATACTATTGATTGTAGGAAGAGAAGAAGAAAAGGATAGAGGCTTATATGCTTTCAACTTAATTGATTCAAAATATCTAGATAAAATCCTCTACCTTGACGTGTTTATCCTCAGGTTTCTAGAAGCTAGAAGTTGCTGAACTGCATTTGCCAATTTTTTGTCTTTTGATGCTACTACCATTGCTAAATAAAATGAAGTAAGATTTGATTCAAAACAGGAACAAATATTGATAGTAATAAGAAAATAACGGTTCATTAAACAATGGCTCTAACCTGTGGGCAATTTATTCATCAATTCTGATGCAAATGAAGGCCCCGAGAGAACAATGTACGGTTGACGTGAATTTTTCAATGCTTGGGGAATGATTTGAGACATCACCCTAAAGGTATTAAGCTCTAAACCTTTGCTGAGGGATATAAAAGGAAGATCTGGATCAACAAAATCAGCAACGCTCTCAAGGAACGACGAGCTGAACTGCAGTATAATAGCATATTACAGTTTTCATTCATGATGTCATAAAAGTAAAACATGTTGCCTATTTACAGAATAGGAACAATATGGTACAATAAGAACGTAATTACAGGAATTACGTGGAAGATCTTTGTCATAACTTGTAGAAAAGAAACACTGTGCACTGCAGCTCTAAGCATGTGAAGCCTAGAACATTAGATTCAATATCTACCTCAGAATCTAAGAAAAGCACATATATAAACACAAATTGATATGGATAAATCAATAATGCAAAATAATAATAATAATAAATAAAGGATAAGCTAGGGATGTGTTGAATTTTAATCTTCACTTTCCCATAAGATACCGCCACTTCAAAGCTTGGTCAAGAAGAAAAAAGGAAATAAAAAAAGTGATAATTTAAAAAATAAATTAATTCTTTAATCATTTATGTTTAGTTTGGTACAAAGAAGGGGAGGGGAAGGAAATCTTTATTTTGTAGCTTGACTAAAATACCATAAGCACAAGTACTTGTAAAAGAAACTTTGGTTTTAGAAAAGGGAAAAAAATACTATCAAACAGTCCCACAAAGTCTAACTCTTTCCTTTCTCTTTTCTTCTCATTCAGTGTTCCGGGAGGGGGAGGGCACTCTTCCACTTTTCCTTTACCTCCAACCAGTCCACTTTTACTTCCTACCAGACAAGGGCAAGGGATTAAAAATTGAATCAAAAGAAGGATCATTTGGTCTCACATCCAACTAAGTAAGAAGTCTTGCGTATAAAAGGGAAAGCTCCCTCTCCAAGTTAAGCATAGCATGTTTTAAAGAATTTTAGCCCTTCGCCACTAATCATATTCTCCTTTTCTTCTCGTTGTATCAAAGTCAAGTTAGCAAATAATATTATAATAAATAAATAGGATTGAAATGACTTCCCCTTGTACACTGAATCCAAAAGCATCCTTATATGGACATGTCACAGTCTAATAAGTAACCCTGCAACCTATCCCAAGATAAACCTTGGATGCAGAACTATCTGAAGTGCAGAAACAACTAACAAAAAAGAGGAAAAGAAAAGAAAAGAAACAGAACTACAGAACTACAGAAACAGGAACTGAAAGACCTGCACTGGTACAGCATGGAGGCAAAAGTCCGCACCAAGCAGAGCCGTTTTGGCGTCAGTTGTTGCAATAACATTTTCTGGTAGCTTGTGTTCAGGAAAATACTTACTGAGAATAAAGAAAATTACATACTATGATATGGATAAGAGATAAACACAACTAACTGGAGAAGTTAATATTATAGAAAACAGAGGAATAACAATCCTCACATGCACACACGCATAGAAAGCTTAGCTTGACAAGAGGCTAACGGAAATAAACCAGGCAGAAGCCAAAGATACGTAGCCAATCACCGGGTACGCGGCAAGGGAAGTTTAAACAAGTGACAGTAAGTGGAAACTTACCAATTAAAGTGTTTCTCATTAATAGATTGACAGACTTCAGGATCTCGTACAAGCATGTTAACTTCCAGTTGAGCCTTTCGACCTGCAACATGGGCAGCCAT
This sequence comes from Panax notoginseng, assembly GCA_016801055.1. NCBI lineage: Eukaryota > Viridiplantae > Streptophyta > Magnoliopsida > Apiales > Araliaceae > Panax > Panax notoginseng. The sequence goes on from CM029016.1 coordinate 21,142,640, forward strand.
TGCTGTTCCAAAAGATCCACCTCCTAGCACTACCACCTAAAGACCAAAAAGAAGAAGATTAATTTTCTACATCCTCACAGATAAAAAAAAATAGTTTTTATGGTTGATTTTTTCCAATTTTTTACTATATTTATTTCCAAGGTTTCTAATGTAACAGGAAAAGCAATACACAATAAATAGACATACCGCTAAACCTTGTGTCTACTTTTCCTCTCGGATTGCCAACAATATGTGTATCAAGGTAAAATATGATAAATGTTAACCAAATTACCAAGCAAACTTGACATAAGATTAGAATATTGGACGATAATTGCATTTAAAGCAAACACAAATAAGGACACTAATTTATATGAACCTCCCCGCAATTCCCACAGGCTATATATTTCAGAAAGCCACAATTTTCCAATTCTCTTTCCTGTTGATTGTGTTACATTTTATTATAAATTCCATGGCAGGAGGAAATGAAGAAAGGGGATTTAATAGTAACAGGACTCCTAGAGCCAATGTGGTTTACTACTGCAGTATGCAGCTGGTCACAGTAAATGAGCCCGAAGAGACATCAGTGACCCAACAGTATGTAAATTGTAAAACACTGAAACAAATTTTTTTTTTAAATGGTGGTGGAACCACGACATGCACTGGGCCTGCCACCGGGTGCAAAACCCTAAGAACTTAGTAGCGAAAATTGTGATATTTGAAACTTTCTACTATAAGAAATATTAACGTATTTAAGAATTGCATGACTTAAGAAAATCAATTTGATGAAGTTCACTTAGATTTATCAATACTTATTCAATCACTATAAATCTATTCAATCAACTTGGTTTACATTCAATCATGGATAATCTAGTGTGTTAAGATTGTGATCAAAATGATAGTAGGTTCAAGTTAATTTTCTCAAGACAATCCACAAGGGACTTGGAACATATATACCACCATCACCTTCTCTTTTCTTCTCCCAATTTCTTTGAGTAGAGTAACATTGAATAATGTGTAACCTCCCAACATATACTACACTATAGCAATTCTTCTAATAAACCACTCCCTTACTGCCAGTGCTTAACATATAGGATATAACAGAATTAAGAGAACGTTTACAGCAAGCCAAAAATTCACAAAGAGAAAGAAGCGGTCAAATCAGAATCTAATGATGCCATGACAAACACAATAGGTATATAATTCAACCTTTTGAAACAAATAACCTCTCTTTCTCTCAAGTCTCATCCTTGAGCCAGTTCACCCCCTCACCACCCTCCCCTCCCCTCCCCTCCCCTCCCTACCTACCAACTCTGCCCGATTAAGGTCGACTAATGAGTACTGATCAGCGGCAATGACTTCCATTGGTTTAATTGAAGATCCCCAAAGTAATTATAATCAAATAATAGCATATACCTGTGTACTTTAACCATCCCTAGGTAGTCCATGCACTAGCGGAACTAGGTGGGGCCAGGGGGGTCATACCCCCCAAACCCTGGAATCTAAAGCATCTAATATTAGTTAAATTTGATCTTTGTTATGAGATGGTATTAATTCATTTGCTACCTCATGTCCTTCCACCTATAATAAATTAACAATATTACTATAAGATAAAATAATATTAAATAAGTTTGATAATTAATTAATTAATATTGCACTCATTTGTCTTACTGATTTAATCATACATCATTGGTATCAATTTTTTGTAAATGAGAATAACTTAATTCATTTTTTTGCTTTGAGTGACTCATCTCAAGGAACCACGATATAAAGTTTTGAATATGTAATATTATAATTTGTAATATATCTATAAAAGTAGTTAATCAGTTAACTAAAAACTTCAAAGTCTGGTTAATATATATATATATATATATATATATATATATATATATATATATATATATATATATATATAAAAAGCCATTAGACTCACAACTCAAAGGTTGACCGGGTTGGAAAAGGATACCACCGAGTCCATGCACGTTAACCCAATCCAGTAGATGGATAGAGAGAGAGGTCTAAACGAAATTCTTCATACACAAAATAACTAGGAAATCCGACGGGGGAGAAATTACCCAAATCATTAACTACACCAAATTCACGAATGCATATCAATCTTAATAGTAAAATCTATAGAAACCATCAACCACAATCAACATGAAACAATGACCATCACTGCAAATTAAAACAAACAAAAAAATGACCATTGGTATGTATTGCAAAAGAAATTAAGAGGAAATTGAAGAAAGGTAAACCTTATTAGTACGTTCGAGGACGTCGGTTTTGGCCTTGGAGCGCCAAGAGCGAGACCACCGGACCAGCTTCTCCCAAGCGATTCTGACCACTTTACGCTGGTCTTTTTTAGTTGGGTCTTCTTCTTCGAGATCTTGTTCTTGTTCTAGGGTTATATTAGTTGTATTAATAATACCATGACCCGTAGTGGAGTAGGTGTTAGGGTTAGAGAGAGAATGAATAAGAGATATGGGTCTGAAATTATTGTTGATGTTATACGGCCGTTGGGATGAAAGAGAATATGGGAGTGGCAGTGAGCTCCGGAATGGCGGTGGTTCTGGTGCTGGTACTGCTGCTGCTGCTAGAGGTGGCTCTAACAGCTGGGACGACATTTTTCCGTCCTACTAGATAGAGAGGGAGGGAGAATTCTATCCGTTAGCAGTACGTTTTCTATTTCTGTTTTTATTTTTTTGCTATTTTAACCTATCTATCTAGACTATCTTACTATCTATATCTATATCTATAATAAGCATCCATGGAACGTCCGAGTTATCTTTAGCTAATAACGATTTAACCATAAAAATAAATTAAATTAAGTTTGACCATAAATTCAATTACCTACAAATAAACTAAGTTAATCTGGTTGGTAGTATATAGTACTTTAATTTGGATTGTGAAATTAAGAGTTGCTCCTTCCTTACTAATCATACTATTCAATTTATAATACGCAGATAAATATCATTTCTCACATGCATGTCGTGCATATGGACACGGGTCAATACTAAAGTTAATTTACGATAATGACTCTTATTTTAAATTACTCTATCCGTCTCATAGTTATAAGTTGATTTCTTTTGACATATAATTTAAGAAAATCAGTTTAAATTGTAATTTTTAATATAATTTTCCACATATACCCTTAATATGAAATTAATGAATAAGTTAATTACTCCTTACTTATCACATTGGAACTCTCAACTTTATTAATTGACGTGTACTGACCATTAAAGTCCATAATAATAGAACTTTAACCAAATAATACAACAACATTAAATGTGGTGATAAAAATAATGACATTGAATGTTGTTTCTTCAAAAAAAGTGTAATAGTTGAATATTTATTATAAGGGCATAAAAATAAAACAATGAACCAACTAAATTTTATAAATAGTAAGTAGCCTATATATTGGGACATTTCAAAATGAAAAATCAGCCTTTGAGATGAGTATAAAATCAAAGAGGTGCTCCTCTGAAAAAACTCTTTATATTTCCTAAGTCATTTTTACAGACAAAGAAGAGTAGATCTGAAGAGAGAAAAAGAGGGGGGAATCAGAAATCTGGCGTTGTCACTGTCGAGTGCATGGCTCCACGACCGACATGAACAGCCGGGCAAAGATAACGCCGTCCAGAAAGTGATTATCGGCACCCACACAACAGAAAACGAGCCCAATTATCTCATGTTCGCTAGGTCATTTAGAAAACGGTGCTAACCATGAAGAGAATAGCCGCTCTAATGTTGGCGGCGGCTCTGGTGTTATTTATGGATTTTGTCATATTTGCTGAATTGGGAATTAATAAATTTTTAGTAATTTTAAAAAAAAGAAAATAGAAATTTTTGGGCTCTGGGTTGAAGCACATGCTTCAGAGTTTAATTTGTAAGACCCCGAATTTTATGAAATAAAAGTATTTAATTTTTCTTATAATTACAATTCAGTAAATGGTTAAATTGATAAAAAGTTAAAGTGATGGGTGAAATGTGAAAATTTTTCAAAATAAGCAAGTGGTTATAAAATAATCATTGTTGTCGGGGAATATTCGTTTAGTCGTGGAATATTCTTTCTGTCGGGGAATATTCGTACGACGGCACAGCTATTTGTGGGCCCCATAACGAATAACTGTCGGGTGAAGAAAACGACAAATTTGAGTTTTTATAAATAACGGCGTAGTTGTTACCGTTAACACTGTTGGAATACCCGGTGGTTAAAATACAGTAATACACGTTATTGCACAGTAGCACACGGTATTGCACAGTATTTTTTAAAATTATTGATTCTTACGTAAGAAGGCACTACTCAATAATTGTTACAGTAGTTACTGTTCAATATTTTATTTTATTGATTCAATAATTGTTGCGTTGATATTTTATATTATTGTTGTTTCAATAATTATTGCTGCACAGTATTTTCCTTTATCAGATCAATAATTCATATTATTTGAATAATATTATTAGATAACATTATTGTCAATGTCTAGAAAGTTCTGTCTAAGGAGAGGTTTGGTCATCTAATTGCGCCCCAGTAAGGAGAAATTCTTATTGGAAAGCCCCCTCTTTCCTGGGAACGGCCTGGTTGTCATAAATGTGATTCTGTAATATTATTTGTGAATAATTAATTATTGATTCATATGATAAGAAAATATTTATTTTATGTGGATATAAATGAGTAATATATTTTTGTGGTTAAAAATAAAGGAGTTAATGTTGATGTTTTTATCAGTATTTTTGTCGGAATGGAGGTATTAAAAATCAGGGTTTTTGAGATATTTTGCGGGGGTTATAATTTTTAATCCGACCGTTGGATCGTGGTAATTTTTGGATATGTTATACATATATAAGTTGAGTATATGCCCACAAATTTTGAACCGTTAAAAATGAACGTATGATTTATTATGAATTTTACGAGATGACTGGTTCAGAAATTGTTGAATTTTCGGAGTTTATCATTTTGGTGGAAAATTCTAGAATTGGTGGGCTCCACTTGTGGTTGGTGAAGAAATGTGCTGAATTATATTTCAAATGTGGTGGGTGGGAATAGTAGCAGGTAAAGCCATCAGGTTGCAGGTCAAACCTACCAAAATTTTCCTATAAATAGAGGGCTAAGTTAGAATTGAAAATCACACCAGAAACATAAGCTTTCTCTCTTTCTCTCTCTATATTATGAAGCATATTTTGTGAGTTTTTAGATACTTGGTGAGTTGCTATTCATCAGTGCAAGTTTTCTTCAGCATCATATCCGATATCCAGTCAGAAGTACTGCTCTTTTGAGGTAAGGGATATTAAGGGATTTTAAGGGTTGTTATGATTTTTAGTTTCGTAATTTTTTTGATCTTTAAAAATTTTGGAAAAATTTGAAATGAAATTTTGATGAGTTTTCTTGATTGTGTCCAAAAATGGTGATTTTTGGATGTATAGATTAAGAGTTATGAATCTTACGGGAAAAGACTATTTTAAAAGTAACAGCTTATAATTCCTTGTGGTTAACTCCAAAATTGATGAAATTTTTATTGGGAGTACATGTATATGATAGAAGTATACTCTGTAAATTTCAGAATTTTTAGACAAAAGTACAATTTTTGATAAATGTCTAAATATTCGGCTGTTTTGGCCATATGAAAAATAGTAAATGAATTTTAAAAATTCTGAGAAAAATATATGTTCACTATGGGACTATATTATGCTAAATCCCAGAAAAGAAAAATTTTTGAAACTGATTTGGTATTTTTCATGAAAATGGTCTAGTTATGAGTAAATGAATTAAATATGTTTTGTGAGGAAAGAAAATTGGAAAATAGGATTTTATGGCTTGAGAATCCTATATGAGGTATATGCAGATTTTTGATGAGGGTTTTTGGTTATTGGTGATAAAATATTATGAGTTAGGCATTTTATGATGATTAAATGCATTAATTAGTAAAGTATAAACAATTTAAATAAATTGTTTATAAGCTTATGAAATGTTATTCTTTCAATATCATTATACCGAAATATTGGTATAGATTTTATTGTGGAATTTCTACCTTTTTGAGTCGGGGTTACTATTCACGAGTTACTATTCACGAGTTACTATTCACGAATTACTATTCACGACAAAATTGGTTTCTTTTTCTAACCAAATTATAGTTGATTTATGAATATTACTCTTGAGATTAAATTTATATGTTGATTATATTGATTTTATTATCATATATAACATTTTTATAACCCTAATGATGATATTTCTCTTTGACTTGAGTGTAAAGATGGGTAGATTTTTGGTATGATCATGACTATGGGTTCTCTTTGGCCAGTAGTGCAAAGTTGAATTGTGACTGGTATGATCATGACCATTGAATTTATAATTGAATATCTTAAGCTTAAGTGAAAAAGTAAATTGATCAACATGGTTATAATTATTGTTTATATAAATTCTGAAATGATTATATATTTCTTTGAGATATGAATATATTTGGCCTGTAGTGCAAATATGAATTGTTGAAGAATATCTTTGGCCTGTAGTGCAAAGATGACCTGTTGATGAATATCTTTGGCCTGTAGTGAACATGGTTATAATTATTGTTTATATAAATTCTGAAATGATTATATATTTCTTTGAGATATGAATATATTTGGCCTGTAGTGCAAATATGAATTGTTGAAGAATATCTTTGGCCTGTAGTGCAAAGATGACCTGTTGATGAATATCTTTGGCCTGTAGTGCAAAGATGAATTATTGATGAATATCTTTGGCCTGTAGTGCAAAGATGAACTGTTGTTGAATATCTTTGGCCGTAGTGCAAAGATGGTTTTATTAGTATGATTATGAACAGGAACTGTGATTTGGTATAACCATGATCTTTGATGTTTCAGGTAAAGACAGGTGATGAAAATATTCTTCGTCCTGGGTGCGAAGAAAAATTTATAGTCACAATTATGATTATGAGTTATTCATATGATTGTGGAAAGGAACTGTTGAGTGATGTTACATGGATAAAATATTGTTGGTGGATTTTTAACATGGAGAAGATAATAGACTTTATAGTCTATTTGACTCTTCTAATGGATTGCTCGTTCCGCTGCAACTATGGTTGAAATTTTTATCATTTACCATATATTCTAAATCTCTGATTTATTGTTGATGAAGGCTATTGATAATTGAATTATCTTTAGTCATGATATTCTTTACTGAGCTAGTTGTGCTCACCCTTTTGCTTCACAATTCCTTTCAGGTAATAAGAGTGTAGCTGGGTCGAGCGGGGGTAACAAGGGAATAGAACGGTGGTCATCATTTAGTAGTTATATTTGGTGAAGAAAATATGGTGAGGCGAACCCAACGTTGGAAGGGTGTTTTGTCACTATCATACAAGATGTCTAATGACATATAACCTCGTGTCATCATAAGACAGGGTTGTGCTCATCCACTTGCTGAGTATATCTATGTGCACTACCTATATAATCTTGGTGTTTGTTTGAAGTATAATTCTCAATTAGAGACAGTGGAGATAATGATAAGTCAAGAGAAGACTCGCCATTGGGAAGAATATGATAGTAATCTTCTCGTTTTTCTTTGGGGTCTATTGGGTCAACCAAGGATAATTCTGTGGCCATATGATATCTATCATAACCTAGATGCGTGGCCTCCCATGTACGAAGGTTTCCTTAAGTACTTCCCAAAGATTCTAATTTCTAAAACAGTTTTTGACTATACCTTTATGTAAGGTGTCATTGTGAGGTGATGTCCACGATTGGAACATGAGTCACATTTGGTATATATTTGTATCCAAACTCACAGCATATGTGTTGTTGTATTTTGCACGACAATTGTTGTAATAAAGTTACAGTTGTTTTCTGTACCATGTATTTGGCGACTCAGAATAGGTTGGATGGAATGGACCTATTTTGGGGTCGTTATATTTGGTATCAGAGCTTAGGGATATGATCTCTGGCGGAGATCGGGGAATAAAACTAGGAGGGGAGAGATGAGTAAATCCTTCGCTAGTGTGTCCTACCTAAGCTTATTTGTTGGTCAGTCATAATATCGAGATATTATGTGATAGGTTAATTTGTTTAATTAACCCTTATTTTATGGCAGTATTTGAGAATGGCAGCTGAGAATGCTAACAATGGAGTGAATGAGACTGTGGGGATACCTCTAATCACTAACCATGATAATGTGATGTCAGACGAAGAAGGAATTAGAGATATCTATGTGGTGAGTGAAGAATTGATAGTTGCACCCGAGATAGTCGCAGAGGTAACAGCTGAGACTAAGGAAGAAGAGGAAGAAGAAGTACCAGATGAGAGTTTATTAGAGGTATTATATGATCAAAATGTAGAATTTCAAAATCGTATTCATGAGTTAGAAGAGCAGGCAGAAGAACGACAGGCGGTCGTGGAACAAAAAGATGCAACAATTCAAGCTTGTGTTACCCGATATGTGATGCTTGAACAGAAGCATTCTTTGGCAGAGTATAAGATGATAAAAATGGAATCTGAGCTGAAAGAAGAAAAAATTGAACGAGTGAGAATAAGTGATGCATGGGCAAAAGCCGTACGACACGTGGATATTGTGGAAAGAGATGTTCGATCTAAGAAGGCTAAAATAGATGATATGAATTTCTCTTTTTGGAAAGCAATTGGGAGAACCCAACATCGAGTTTTGAATTACCCTGTACATAGCGGTCAACCTGAATCCGATATGGATCGAAGATTGATGATTCAGATCATGAATGAGGAGTACGAAGAGGCAGTTAAGGGAGGAATATGCCCTATAGAAAGGTATTTTCCAACGGTAATGATGACGCCAAATGCTGCTCCAAACAAGTCAAAGCCGAGTAGTTCGAGGGATGGCGGTTGTCATGACTTCCCAACAAATGAGGAACCCAAATGAAGTTATCATGGGAGAAGAGCAATGGAGAAATCACGATGATCTGAGAGATAGAATCTGAAATGGAAGCAAGGTATTCTCAACTCTTCGAAATACCAGGTACGTAAATTTCGAGGACGAAATTTCATAAGGAGGGGAGATTGTAAGACCCCGAATTTTATGAAATAAAAGTATTCAATTTTTCTTATAATTACAATTCAGTAAATGGTTAAATTGATAAAAAGTTAAAGTGATGGGTGAAATGTGAAAATTTTTCAAAATAAGCAAGTGGTTATAAAATAATCATTGTTGTCGGGGAATATTCGTTTGGTCGTGGAATATTCTTTCTGTCAGGGAATATTCGTACGACGGCACAGCTATTTGTGGGTCCCATAACGAATAACTGTCGGGTGAAGAAAACGACAAATTTGAGTTTTTATAAATAACGGCGTAGTTGTTACCGTTAACACTGTTGGAATACCCGGTGGTTAAAATACAGTAATACGCGTTATTGCACAGTAGCACACGGTATTGCACAGTATTTTTTAAAATTATTGATTCTTACGTAAGAAGGCACTACTCAATAATTGTTACAGTAGTTACTGTTCAATATTTTATTTTATTGATTCAATAATTGTTGCGTTGATATTTTATATTATTGTTGTTTCAATAATTATTGCTGCACAGTATTTTCCTTTATCAGATCAATAATTCATATTATTTGAATAATATTATTAGATAACATTATTGTCAATGTCTAGAAAGTTCTGTCTAAGGAGAGGTTTGGTCATCTAATTGCGCGCCAGTAAGGAGAAATTCTTATTGGAAAGCCCCCTCTTTCCTGGGAACGGCTTGGTTGTCATAAATGTGATTCTGTAATATTATTTGTGAATAATTAATTATTGATTCATATGATAAGAAAATATTTATTTTATGTGGATATAAATGAGGAATATATTTTTGTGGTTAAAAATAAAGGAGTTAATGTTGAGGTTTTTATCAGTATTTTTGTCGGAATGGAGGTATTAAAAATCAGGGTTTTTGAGATATTTTGCGGGGGTTATAATTTTTAATCCGACCGTTGGATCGTGGTAATTTTTGGATATGTTATACATATATAAGTTGAGTATATGCCCACAAATTTTGAACCGTTAAAAATGAACGTATGATTTATTATGAATTTTACGAGATGACTGGTTCAGAAATTGTTGAATTTTCGGAGTTTATCATTTTGGTGGAAAATTCTAGAATTGGTGGGCTCCACTTGTGGTTGGTGAAGAAATGTGCTGAATTATATTTCAAATGTGGTGGGTGGGAATAGTAGCAGGTAAAGCCATCAGGTTGCAGGTCAAACCTACCAAAATTTTCCTATAAATAGAGGGCTAAGTTAGAATTGAAAATCACACCAGAAACATAAGCTTTCTCTCTTTCTCTCTCTATATTATGAAGCATATTTTGTGAGTTTTTAGATACTTGGTAAGTTGCTATTCATCAGTGCAAGTTTTCTTCAGCATCATATCCGATATCCAGTCAGAAGTACTGCTCTTTTGATGTAAGGGATATTAAGGGATTTTAAGGGTTGTTATGATTTTCAGTTTCGTAATTTTTTTGATCTTTAAAAATTTTGGAAAAATTTGAAATGATATTTTGATGAGTTTTCTTGATTGTGTCCAAAAATGGTGATTTTTGGATATATAGATTAAGAGTTATGAATCTTACGGGAAAAGACTATTTTAAAAGTAACAGCTTATAATTCCTTGTGGTTAACTCCAAAATTGATGAATTTTTTATTGGGAGTACATGTATATGATAGAAGTATACTCTATAAATTTCAGAATTTTTAGACGAAAGTACAATTTTTGATAAATGTCTAAATATTCGGCTGTTTTGGCCATATGAAAAATAGTAAATGAATTTTAAAAATTCTGAGAAAAATATATGTTCACTATGGGACTATATTATGCTAAATCCCAGAAAAGAAATATTTTTGGAACTGATTTGGTATTTTTCATGAAAATGGTCTAGTTATGAGTAAATGAATTAAATATGTTTTGTGAGGAAAGAAAATTGGAAAATAGGATTTTATGGCTTGAGAATCCTATATGAGGTATATGCAGATTTTTGATGAGGGTTTTTGGTTATTGGTGATGAAATATTATGAGTTTGGCATTTTATGATGATTAAATGCATTAATTAGTAAAGTGTAAACAATTTAAATAAATTGTTTATAAGCTTATGAAATGTTATTCTTTCAATATCATTATACCGAAATATTGGTATAGATTTTATTGTGGAATTTCTACCTTTTTGAGTCGGGGTTACTATTCACGAGTTACTATTCACGAGTTACTATTCATGAGTTACTATTCACGAGTTACTATTCACGATAAAATTGGTTTCTTTTTCTAACCAAATTATAGTTGATTTATGAATATTACTCTTGAGATTAAATCTATATGTTGATTATATTGATTTTATTATCATATATAACATTTTTATAACCCTAATGATGATATTTCTCTTTGACTTGAGTGTAAAGATGGGTAGATTTTTGGTATGATCATGACTATGGGTTCTCTTTGGCCAGTAGTGCAAAGTTGAATTGTGACTGGTATGATCATGACCATTGAATTTATAATTGAATATCTTAAGCTTAAGTGACAAAGTAAATTGATCAACATGGTTATAATTATTGTTTATATAAATTCTGAAATGATTATATATTTCTTTGAGATATGAATATATTTGGCCTATAGTGCAAATATGAATTGTTGAAGAATATCTTTGGCCTGTAGTGCAAAGATGACCTGTTGATGAATATCTTTGGCCTGTAGTGCAAAGATGAATTATTGATGAATATCTTTGGCCTGTAGTGCAAAGATGAACTGTTGTTGAATATCTTTGGCCGTAGTGCAAAGATAGTTTTATTAGTATGATTATGAACAGGAACTGTGATTTGGTATAACCATGATCTTTGATGTTTCAGGTAAAGACAGGTGATGAAAATATTCTTCGTCCTGGGTGCGAAGAAAAATTTATAGTCACAATTATGATTATGAGTTATTCATATGATTGTGGAAAGGAACTGTTGAGTGATGTTACATGGATAAAATATTGTTGGTGGATTTTTAACATGGAGAAGATAATAGACTTTATAGTCTATTTGACTCTTCTAATGGATTGCTCGTTCCGCTGCAACTATGGTTGAAATTTTTATCATTTACCATATATTCTAAATCTCTGATTTATTGTTGATGAAGGCTATTGATAATTGAATTATCTTTAGTCATGATATTCTTTACTGAGCTAGTTGTGCTCACCCTTTTGCTTCACAATTCCTTTCAGGTAATAAGAGTGTAGCTGGGTCGAGCGGGGGTAACAAGGGAATAGAACGGTGGTCATCATTTAGTAGTTATATTTGGTGAAGAAAATATGGTGAGGCGAACCCAACGTTGGAAGGGTGTTTTGTCACTATCATACAAGATGTCTAATGACATATAACCTCGTGTCATCATAAGACAGGGTTGTGCTCATCCACTTGCTGAGTATATCTATGTGCACTACCTATATAATCTTGGTGTTTGTTTGAAGTATAATTCTCAATTAGAGACAGTGGAGATAATGATAAGTCAAGAGAAGACTCGCCATTGGGAAGAATATGATAGTAATCTTCTCGTTTTTCTTTGGGGTCTATTGGGTCAACCAAGGATAATTCTGTGGCCATATGATATCTATCATAACCTAGATGCGTGGCCTCCCATGTACGAAGGTTTCCTTAAGTACTTCCCAAAGATTCTAATTTCTAAAACAGTTTTTGACTATACCTTTATGTAAGGTGTCATTGTGAGGTGATGTCCACGATTGGAACATGAGTCACATTTGGTATATATTTGTATCCAAACTCACAGCATATGTGTTGTTGTATTTTGCACGACAATTGTTGTAATAAAGTTACAGTTATTTTCTGTACCATGTATTTGGCGACTCAGAATAGGTTGGATGGAATGGACCTATTTTGGGGTCGTTACATAATTAGAGATTGTGTGATAGGGGTAAAGATTATTAGATTTGTATAATGTTTGCTTATTGTTTTTGGTCGTTATGGTTGAGGGGAAAAGGAAGGGGAGACGGAGGAAAAAGAAGGGGGGCGAGGGAACAGGGAGAGGGGTTGGGAAGGGGCAACGGGAAGTATAACCTTGCATTTGTAATCTTAAATGTCCCCACGCCCCACCCCCACCCTCACCCTCACCCTCACCCTCACCCCACTCCCACTCCCACTCCCACTCCCCAATCCCCAACCCCCGAGAAAATGGAGTGGTGTGATGTAAGACCCCAACATTTATAAATAAAGATGAATTTCTATAAATATCATTTTTGAATATTATGGAGTTAATTTGATATAATGTTATAGTTGTGGGTAATATTTATAAATTTTACAAAGTACGCAAGTTGTTATATAATATTCGATTGGTCGGAGAATATTCGTTTTAACAGGGAATATTCGTACAACGGCACAATCATTGGTGGACCCCACAGCAGAATTATTGTCGGATTGAGAAACGACAAAAATACTTTATGAAAATAACGGCGGAAGTTTTACCGTTAACTGTTGAAACACCCGGTGTTAAAAGTATATTAATACGCGTAGTTACACAGTAGCACACGGTATTGATTATCGATGCTTATGTGATAAGTCACTCAGTTTTATTTTATTGGTATTATTAATGTAATAAAACAGAAATTTTTTTTATATAAAACAGAATACTTTTATAAAAATATTCGTTTTATTAGACTAATAGTAAAATCTTTTTATATAAAACAGAATACTTTTATAAAGTTATCCGTTTTATTAGACAATAATTAGAATATATTATATTTTATTATGCATAGTGTTTGCATAGTACCTGCATAGTATTTGCATAGTAAAATCTTTTATAAAGTTATTCGTTTTATTATATTATAAATAGAATATATTATATTTTATTTAAAAGATTTTGCTTTAAATATGGACCGTCAGATTAAAGTAAATCAATCTGGACTGTTCATGAGTTAGTTACTATGCAGTCCATTCTTCTATAAATAGCAGCTCACTCCTTCATTATTTCTTACGAATTCACTGAAACCCTTTAGAGAGAAATTATAGACAGAAAGAAGAAAAGTATTCTGCTACTTCATCACTCATATATCTAGTACTCTTCTTCTTAAGGTAGGGGGTATTATTTCTTTTGTATTCATGAAGAGAACTTCTGTTATTCCATTCTTTATTATTCTGTTGGAATAACCTGTATACGTGGACTTTCCTATACTTGGTGAAATTCTCTAGTTATTCTGTTCTTTATTATTCTATTGGAAAATCCTGTCGGTGCGTTACGCCTGACCTGGTTCCGTTATTATTATGTTGAAACATCCTGTCGGTGCGTTTACGCATGACCTGGTTCCGTTGTTTATTATTCTGTCGGAATATCCTGTCTGTGCGTTTACGCCGGACCTGGTTCCATTATTTATTATTCTGTCGGAATATCCTGTCTGTGCGTTTACGCCGAATCTGGTTCCATTATTTATTATTCTGTTGGAATAACCTGTCTGTGCGGTCTATCGCATGCCTGGTGATTTCTTTTGTTATTCCATTCTTTATTATACTCAGTTGGTTAAAGTTTTGACTTCAATACTCCATGAAATTAGTGAAATATCCTTGATATTTGCGCTTCATCCAGTATCTTCTCATAGAAATATTCTTCTAACCATTCTGAATTTTACTCCACAAAGCAGTATCATGTTGACAATTTGGACGTTATTAGTTCTTGGATAAATTAATTCTTGAACTTGTTTTATTGAATTATCGTCATCCTCATGTTTATAATATGTTAAAGTCATCTGTGGCCGGTAGTGCATAGATGGACTTGGTATGATTATAACCAGGGATTATTCGGTATAATCATGACCGTAATGTTACAAATGATGTGGTAAAAATCCTCATTGGCCTGTAATGCATTGATGGACAGTTGTTAGCATGATCATGACCATTAATGAATACACAAATATTCTTTGCCCGTAGTGCATGGATAATTGTGGTCGTGATACTAAAGAATATCCTTGGCCATAGTGTAGGGGTGATTCGATGATGTGGATTAATTATTAAGCTGAGTCTCAGCGATAACAGTGATGAAAAACCTTTTTAATCATAAAAGATAGTAGATTTTATTCTCTACTTGACTCTTTTAATGAATTGCTTGTTCCGCTGCAGTTAAACTTGATGTTTGTTATATTTTATCAGTTTAACACTGTTGAAGGCTAATGATAATTTATTCTGCATTATCTTATGTTGGGAGAATGCATATTATGATTTGATGTTTTAATGTATATGCTCATGATTATTTGTAAGGTCCTTAAACGAATATATGTACAAGTACTTAGTGATAGATCAAAATTGTTAGGTTGATCTAAGCTTTCAACGTGTATCATTCTGTTAAAGAATGTATAGATAGAAAGATCAAAACTGTTCGGTTGATCTTGAGATGTAATAGATTAGTTTTGAAGAAATCGTAGTGCATCAATCTGATCAACATTGCAGAAGTCAAGGCAGAAACGTAGAGCTTAATGGATCGTAGTGTATGCCTGCCTTGAAGGGACTCTTCGGAAATCGTAGAGTGATCCCAACGTTTGCTAAGCCAACTCCACGATCGTAGTGTGCTGAAGAAAGTATGAAGCTGACAAGTCAACGATCGTAGTGTGCTCTCGGGAACGTAGAGTCAACAACACGAGCAAGTAAAGATCGTAGTGTGCAAGGATTTAAGAGAAATCGTAGTGCTCTCATATGACAACATCAGATCGAGCACCAAGGCAACAAGTCACTATGATCTAAATCGTAGTGTATCATGATCTGAATCGTAGAGCATCATCTGTCTTATGTCAGAAAACGTCGAGCCTCATGATTTATGTGAAGACTGATTCCAATATATGAGGAATGGATTCTAGATGTTGCAGTGCTCATCAGTCCCAAAGTATATGAAATATCCTTAGTATGCAACAAAGAAGCGTATTGAAGAAGCTAAAGATAGTACCATGGATAAGAGGGACAAAACACCTTTTCAGGTGTTAGGTGAAAAAGCAGTCTGCAGTGTCAGTGGGCCAGAATGTAGAATGCAGAAGATGTGCAGAAATGTCTCCATCACAGTACAGAAAGTTTAGACGCATTTAATTCCACAACGGATAGATCCAACGGATAGTTTTCAACATCACATATATACAGATCAGAAAGATGAGAGAGATCTAAGCAAGCATTAATCAAACAACGTGAACATCTCTCTCAAGCTCAACTCTACGATCTGAGATATTACAAAGCTTGCTCAGCTACTCAGTTCTTAACGAACCAGTGCTTACACAGCAACTGAGTAGCAACCTTCAGGAACGCATCAACAATCATCAATCAACTGAAGAAGAGTACCAAGTCTGCTGGACTTGAAGAGTTCGTAGTGAACTGTAAGAAAGCCAAGTTTACTGGATTTGAAGAGTTCAAGAGTGAACTAGAGAAGTTCCTAGACTTCTGGTCTAGAAGGAATCTGTGTGATTCAGAAGATTGTAAAAGACATCCTTAGTGGATATCCTATTCGTTGAGTAGAAGAGTGGACTAGGAGCTTTGAGTGCTCTGAACCACTTAAAAACAACTGTGTCGTTTACATTCATGCTATATCTGCTATAACTGCTATATCTGCTATAACTGCCTTACTCGCTCATAAATTCATTGCTTGGTAAAGAAGATTAAAACAAATACTAATTCCGCTAAGTTTTAATCATTATCTAAGAACAAGTTTAAAGAGAAAAGATTTTCAAATATCTATCCAGCCCCCCCTTCTAGATAACTTGTGCCTACTAGGAACTAACAATTGGTATCAGAGCAGGTTCTATTTTACAGCTTACACGCTTTAGTAGATCCAGATGGCACTCATACCAAGCGAATCCAGGACCGGGGGAGGCAGCAAGCCACCAATGTGCAACAAGGATAAATTTGCTAACTGGAAAGTCAGGATGCAAGCTTACATGGACTCAATAGATGAAGATCTATTTGAGATTGTTCAGAATGGGCCTTACATACCAACAAAGCTTGCACCAACCACTAACGATCCAAACAGAGTTCAAATCAAAGTTAAAGAAGAATGGACAGACTCAGAGAAGAAAGCTGTCCAACTTGACAAAAAGGGTAAGAACATCCTGTTCCAATCCTTAGAGGATGATCTGTTTGACAATGTTGTAAACTGCAAAACAGCCAAGGAAGTTTGGGAAGCACTGCTGATCATGCATGAAGGAACTGAAGAAGATAGAGAGAACAAACAGTCTCTTCTAACACAGCAGTACGAGATGTTTGCTCATGTGCAAGGAGAAAATGTAACTGCCACCTATGAAAGATTCAACATTCTGCTCAACTCTCTACGAGCATATGGAAAGATCTATCCTAACAAAGATCTGACCATAAAGTTCATGAGAGCCCTACCGAGCAAGTGGGATGCCAAGACCACTGCAATAAGAGAGTCAAAGAATTTTATGAGATAACAGTTCAACAACTATATGGCAATCTCCTGACATACGAGCTGGAGCTGACCCAACGTGATGAAACCCTATCAGAAGGAAGAAGGAAGGAAAAGGGTGTTGCTCTCAAAGCAACTGAAAGCGTATCAAAAGTCGTCACTGAGACTGAATCTGACGATGATGCAGACGATGATGACGATCTTGCCATGATGGTAAGAAAACTAAGAAGGTTCATGCTTCAATGCAAAAACAGCAAGCAAAAGAAGGTCAGCAACTATAGCAGCCAGGAGCAAATGAATGATCTATGCTACAACTGCAAGAAGCCTGGCCACTTCATTTCCAACTGCAACAAACCTCTAAGAGAAGAACTAAAGAAGAAACAGCATGGAAAGAAGGAATACAAAGGAAACAAGAGGCCTCATAAAAGAGACAAAGGCCTGGTAGCTGGAGGATCATGGAGTGATTCAGATAATGACTCAAATGCTGACTCTGGAGATGAAGAAGAACCACAAGTGGCCAATCTGTGCTTAATGGCCAAACATGCAAAGGACAAACAAAGCCTCAACATTCACAATATAAATCTCGATGAGGTATTTGATTTCAACTCACCTAATGTAGATAAGAATGACTTAAGGACTGCACTGCGTGGCATAACCAATGATCTACATCAATACATGAAGTGGTTCAGAGTATTGTCTAAGGATCATTCACTTCTTCAAGAGGAGAAGAAGAAAGTTCAAGAAGAGCTTGAAGCAGCCCTTCTAAGTACTAATCTTCTCTCCAAGCTTGAAGCTGAGAATGAAACCTTAAAGCAGACAAACACACATCATGCACAAAGAGAGTCTAAGCTAACCTCTAAAATTGAGGATCTAGAGAAGACTATCTCTGCATGGAACAAATCCTCATCATCCATGGACTGTCTGCTCTCTAGTCAGAGAAGCACATTCGACAGAACAGGTTTAGGCTTTAGGGAATCCATCTCAGAGCTAAGTGTGGAAAAGACAATGGAAACTAGCTCTAGTAATGTCTCAGGTTTTGGTAGAGGCATTTCTTTTGTTAAATCCTCACAGTTGGAAGATCAACCTTGTTCTACTGATTCTAGTTATACTCAGAGAAGTAAAGGATCACACGCTGGTCTGGGTTTCATAAAGGAAAAGAGTAACCCAACCTCTACTTACCAACCTCGAAGAATCGTAGAGTCAAGCAAAACCAACTTTACGAATCAACTGGGAAGGTACAGTAGAGGTAAGGCACACTCATCACTATTTATGAAACCTAAGGACACGTGGAAGAAAGAGAATCAGTTTAACAGAAGGTTACTAAGGAACCACATAAGTCCAAGTGGAAGATGAATCACCACACACACACAGGCATGCATCATAATAGATGTTTTATTTGCAATAAATATGGTCATAGGGCTACAAAGTGTTATTATAACTCCATGCATATGAGACCCAAGACTAGACAAGTTTGGGTTCCCAAAGGCACTAACAATGAAGGACCCATGCAAATATGGGTACCAAAATGAAGGTTAAAATGTTTTGACAGGAAAAGAGCTCCACGACCTCAACATGGTATCTAGACAGTGGATGCTCAAGGCATATGACAGGGAACAAAGCTCTACTATCTAACTATATAGAAAAGGAGGGTCCCTTAGTCATCTTTGGAGATAACGGCTCGGGCAAGACAAGAGGATATGGCTCTGCTGGCAATGGTGCAGTATCTTTCAGCAAAGTAGCTTATGTGGAAGGACTCCAACACAACCTTCTAAGCATTAGCCAACCCTGCGACAAGGGTCACCAAGTAACATTTCTCAACAATCAATGTCAAGTCAGAGATTTGAAGACATCTGCCATAAAACTGACCGGAACAAGAAAAGAAAATGTCTACACAATAGATCTTGGTCAACTGAGCTCAGATGAGACAATATGCTTTCTGGAAAAAGCATCCGAGGAAATGAGCTGGCTATGGCATAGAAGGCTTTTTCACTTAAACTTCAAAAGCATGTCCAAACTGGCATCAAAAGACCTCGTAGATGGTCTACCCAAGTTCAACTTTGTGAAAGAAAGGCCATGCAATGCTTGCCAACTTGAAAAGCAAACGAGAAGCTCATTCAAGAGCAAGAATACCAACTCCATTGACAAGCCCCTGCAGCTGCTCCACATGGATCTCTTTGGGCCAATCCCAACAACCAGTCTTGGAGGAAAAAGATACTCTCTAGTCGTAGTTGACGACTACACCAGATTCACATGGGTATTCTTCCTAACTTCAAAGGATGAAACGAGCTCCGAATTAATCAAGATGTTCAGACTGGTGATGAACGAGAAAGGAGAGAAAATTAAGGCCATAAGGAGTGATCATGGAAGAGAATTCGATTTCTCAAAAATGGATCAGTTCTGCACAAACAATGGGATCAGTCACAACTTCTCAGCTCCTTGAACTCCTCAACAAAATGGAGTAGCTGAAAGGAAGAACAGAACATTGATTGAGGCTGGAAGAACTGGCTGCAGCCCATCTACCTGAATACTTCTGGGTAGAAGCCATCAACACTGCATGCTACACGCAGAACAGATCACTCATACACTCTACGATCAAGAAGACGCCCTATAAGCTGTGGAAAGGAAGAAAGCCAAGTGTCAGCTATTTCCATGTCTTTGGCTGTGCATGATATATTCTCAACAATGGAAAGCAGTATCTGACAAAATTCTAGCCCAAGTCAGACGAAGGAATCTTTCTTGGATATGCCACAGACAGCAAGGCTTACCGAGTGTTCAACAAGAAGTCACTAAATGTTGAAGTCTCAATACACATCATCTTTGATGAAACTGACTTAGACAAAAGAGTACCTCAAGACACTACGACCAATAGTGCAGACACTACGAATGAAGTCATCGAGCTCAACACTACGATCGTAGTGCCAAATAGTGAAATCGTAGAGCATGAGAATGTGATAGTAGAGAGATCAATGCAAGACAGCGAGCCTCCACTCCAAGAAGAAGAAATAGACCTTGAAGATTTAAGACAGGAAGGCATCCGGACAGATGTTCCAACCGGTAGCAGATGGGCAAGAGATCACACTCAGGATCTAATCATTGGAGATCCAAGTGTAAGAGTCAAAACAAGAGCTGCTACTCAGAATGAATGCTTTTATCTAAGCTTCTTGTCACAGATAGACCCAAAGAAGATAGAGGATGCTATGGAAGACTCCAGTTGGATAGAAGCCATGCAGGAAGAACTAAACCAATTTGAACGAAGCAAAGTGTGGAGATTGGTACTAAGACCAGAGAGTCATCCTGTCATAGGAACCAAATGGGTCTTCAGGAACAAAATGGATGAAGATGGGGTCATCACCAGAAACAAGACAAGATTAGTGGCAAAGGGCTATTCTCAAGAAGAAGGCATTGACTATGATGAGACATTTGCACCTGTTGCCAGACTAGAAGCCATCAGAATCTTTCTTGCCTTTGCTGCCCACATGAAGTTCAAAGTATTCCAGATGGATGTCAAAAGTGCATTTCTAAACGGAGAGCTTCAAGAAAAAGTCTACGTAGAACAACCTCTAGGTTTCATCAATTCATCTCTTTCCAATTATGTCTATAGATTAGATAAAGCTTTATATGGTCTTAAAGAAGCACCTAGAGCATGGTATGAAACACTGACTAACTTCTTAATAGAAAATGGGTTCACTAGAGGTAGAGTAGATACCACACTATTTCTTAGAAAGCATAAAGACAAAGTCTTACTAGTTCAAATATATGTTGATGATATCATTTTTGGTTCTACTGACGAAAAGTTATGTAATAGATTCTCTAAGCTAATGCAGAGCAAGTTTGAAATGAGCATGATGGGTGAGCTGAATTTCTTCCTTGGACTGCAAGTGAAGCAGACTGATGAAGGAATATTCATCAATCAAGCCAAATACATCAAAGACTTATTAAAGAAGTATGGCATGGAATCAGCCTCTCCCATGAAAACACCAATAGCTCCTGCAACCAAGCTTGACAAGGATGAGAATGGTAAATGTATTGATATAACTCAATACAGAGGTATGATAGGTTCTCTTTTATACCTAACTGCCAGTAGACCAGATATAATGTTTGCAACTTGCATATGTGCTAGATTTCAGACTAATCCTAAAGAGTCACATTTGTCTACTGTGAAGAGGATCTTCAGATATCTCAAGTGTGACGCCCCCAAAATTAGGTATACATCACCCATTCTGAGTCGCCAGATACGTAGTACAAAATTTAAATACAACTTCATTTATACAACTGTTGAGCTGTCGTATAGAATACGACCACAATTAACTATGAGTTTTAATACAAATGTATGTAACTCTCATGGTACCTCGACCACAACCTTACAATGATACTTTACATAAAAGTATAGTTAAAAACTGTTTTAGAAATTAAAATATTTGGGAAGTGCTCAAGGAAACCTTCGTACATGGAAGGCCATGCATCTAGGTTATGATAGATATCATATGTCCACAGAATTATCCTTAGTTGACCCAAAAGTCTCCAAAGAAAAATAAGAAGATTACTATCATCTTCTTTCCAATGGTGAGTCTTCTCTTGACATATAAATATCTCCGTTGTCTCTAAGTGAAAATTATATTTCAAATAAACTCCAAGATCATATAGGTAGTGCTCGTAGATATATTTAGCAAGTGGATGTGCACAACCATGTCTTATGAGAACACGAGGTTGTATGTCATTAGACATCTTGTATGATAGTGGCAAAATACCTTTTCAATGTTGGGTTCACTTCACCCTATTGGATTCACCAAATATAACTACTAAATGCACTTTTCTATACTGCTTAAGGAGAACCTCCACAGCTAGAGACTACCGTTCTAATCCTCTTAATACCCCGCTCGACCCTTACCTGAAAGGAATTGTGAAGCAAAAGGATGAGCACAACTAGCCCAGTAAAGAATATCACGACTAAAGATAATTAAATTATCAATAGCTTTCATCAATAATAAATCAGAGAGTTATAACATATGGTAGATGATAAAACTTTTCAACCATAGTTGCAGCGGAACGAGCAATCCATTAAAAGAGTCAAATAGACCATCAGATCTATTATCTTCTTTATGTTAAAAGTCCACCAATAATGTTTTATCCCTGTAACATCAATCAAAAATTCATGTCCACAATCATATGAATAACTCATAGTCATAATTGTGATTCTGAATTCCTTTTTCACACTCAGGACGAAGATAATTTTTATCACCTATCTTCACCTGAAACATCAAAAATCATGGTTATACCAAATCACAATTCATGCTCAGAATCATACTAACAAATTCATCTTTGCACTACGGCCAAAAGATATACAACTGTATAACCAATAATGATGAGTCTCAGCTTAATAAATATACCAAATCATCGAATCATCCCTGCACTACGGCCAAGGATATTCATTAAATCACATCCATGAATTAATATTTCATTGCTGAGACTCAGCTCAATAGTTAATTCACATCATCGAATCATCCCTGCACTACGACCAAGGATATTCATTAAATCACATCCATGAATTAATAATTCATTGTTGAGACTCAGCTCAATAATTAATCCACATCATCGAATCACCCCTGCACTACGGCCAATGATATTCTTTAGTATCACGACCACGAATTATCCATGCACTACGGCTAAAGATAATCGTGTTTTCATCAACGGTCCTGATCATGCCATAAAACAATTCATCTTTGTACTACGGCCAAAGGAAATCCATAGCCATAATCATACCAAAAACTGTCCATCAATGCACTACGGGCCAATGAGGACTTTTTTCCACATCATTTGTAACATTACGGTCATGATTATACCGAATAATACCTGGTCATAATCATACCAAGTCCATCAATGCACTACAGGCCATAGATGACTTTCAACATAATATAAACATGAGGATGATGACAATGATATAATAGTTCAATAAAACAAGTTTAAGAATTAATTTATCCAAGAACTAATAACGTCTAAATTGTCAACATGATACTGCTTTGTGGAGTAAATTTAAGAATGTTCAGAAGCATATTTTCATGAAAAGATACTGGATGAAGCGCAAATATCAAGGATATTCTACTAATTTCATGGAGTATAGAAGTCAAAGTTTTAACCAACTGAGTATAATAAAGAATGGAATAACAAAAGAAATCATCATGCGTGCGATAGACCGCACAGACAGGTTATTCCAACAGAATAATAAATAACGGAACCAGGTCCGGCGTAAAACGCAGACATGATATTCCAACAGAATAATAAAGAATGGAACCAGGTCCAGCGTAAACGCACAGACAAGATATTCCAACCGAATAATAAATAATGGAACCAGGTCCGGCGTAAACGCACAGACAGGATATTCTGATAGAATAATAAATAATGGAACCAGGTCCGGCGTAAACGCACAGACAGGATATTCCGACAGAATAATAAATAATGGAACCAGGTTCGGCGTAAACACACAGACAGGATATTCCGACAGAATAATAAATAATAGAATAATAGAAGAATGTCACCAAGTATAGGTTAGTCCGCATATATTCCAGCAGAATAATAAAGAATAGAATTACAGAAGTTCTCTTCATGAATACCAAGAAATAATACCCCTTACGAGTACAATAAATAATATCCCCTACCTTCGAAAGAAAAGTATTCCGACTGGTAGTGCGAGGATATACTTGAAGAAAACTTGTACTACATTCAAAGCTTTCTTAAACTCTAAAGAAATACGCTCAAGATTATAGAAGAAGAATTCTCTCTATAGTTTCTCTCTCTAGAGTTTCAGTGAATTCGTAAGAAATAATGAAAGAATGAGCTTCTATTTATAGAAGAATGGATTGCATAGTACCTAATTCATGAACGGTCCAGATTGATTTACTTTTAATCGGACGATCCATATTTAAAGTAAAATCTTTTAAATAAAATATAATATATTCTATTTATAATCTAATAAAACGAATAACTTTATAAAAGTATTTTGTTTTATATAAAAAGAATTTACTATGCAAATACTATGCAGGCACTATGCAAACACTATGCATAATAGAATATTATATATTCTATTTATAGAATAACTTTATAAAAGTATTCTGTTTTATATAAAAAGATTTTACTATACAAAATACTATGCATAATAGAATATAATATATTCTATTTATAGAATAACTTTATAAAAGTATTCTGTTTTATATAAAAAGTTTTTCTGTTTTATTACATTAATAATACCAATAAAACAAAACTGAGTGACTTATCACGTAAACATCAATAATCAATACCGTGTGCTACTAGGCAACCATGCGTATTACTGTACTTTTACTACCGAGTAGTTCAACAGTATTAACGGTAAAACTTCCGCCATTTTTTTTCATAAAATATTTTTGTCGTTTTCTCAATCCGACAATAATTCCGTTGTGGGGTCCACCAATAATTGTACCGTCGTACGGATATTCTCCGACAAAAAGAATATTCTTCGACACAAAAATACCCCAAATACTCGAGTGAATAATATTCTTGTGAATAGTAATTTAGGTGAATAGTAACCTGTGAATAGTAACTCGTGAATAGTAACTCATGAATAGTAACTCTTGAATAGTAACTCGCGAATAGTAACTCGTGAATAATACTCCGACACAAAAAAAATATCCCAAATACCCGAGTGAACAATACTAGAGTGAATAGTAACTGGGTATTTTATGACAACTTGTATACTTTGAAAATTTTTCACGTATCACCCTTAACTTTAAACTTTTATCAATTTCACTATTTACCAAAATAGAAAAATTGAATTCTTTTATTTCATAAAATTCGGGGTCCCACATCAAGGGTACACCCTACTTGGGGCTGTGGTATCACAAGGAATCCTCATTTGAACTAATAGGATACACAAATGCTGATTTTGCAGGATGCAAAATAGATAGAAAAAGTACCAGTAGCACCTGTCAACTTCTTGGAAACAGACTTGTGTCCTGGTTTAGCAAAAAGCAAAACTCAGTGTCTACTTCAACTGCAGAAGCTGAATATATTGCTGCTGGCAGCTGCTGTGCTCAGATCCTATGGATGAGAAATCAGCTAACTGATTATGGGTTCGATTTCAAATCTATTCGCATACACTGTGATAACACTAGTGCCATAGCAATAACTCATAATCCTGTCATGCATTCTAGGACCAAGCATATAGAAATAAGGTATCACTTCATTAGGGATCATGTGCAAAATAGAACTATATCTTTACAATATATCCCTACTAAAAATCAACTTGCTGATGTTTTTACAAAACCACTAGATGAATCCAGATTTAATAAGTTGATAAGTGAGTTAGGCATGCTAAATCTTCAACCATGAAATGTATGCTCTAGATTGTGCTAACCATGACAGATATAAAGGCTGTACTCAAAATCATAGACATGATAAAGGAAAGTTCACGATCGTAGAGCTGAACAGTCAACTACCTCAACGATCGTTGCAAAGACTCAACTATCATAGCGCAGACTCGACGATGACCAAAAGCCCTTTCAACAAGCAAAGTGAATCATGTGATGACAAGCTTCATAACAACGCAATCTCTCTAAGAGGTGCCTTAGGGACAAACCTAATCCTTGAATCATACCAAGAGGTTGGCCCTTCCTGAGTTACCTTAAAAAGAATGCTTAGTCAAAAACTCATCACAAGGATCCAGTCAGACTCGACGATCGTAATACAGACTCTACGAATGCTGATCAGACTCAATGACTGCTGGACAGACTCGATGATCGTAGGACAGACTCTACGAATGCTAATCAGACTCAACGACTGCTGGACAGACTTGACGATCGTAGGACAGACTCGACGAATGCTGATCAGACTCAACGACTGCCGGACAGACTGGACGATCGCAGGACAGACTCAACGAACAGAAGACCACCTCTACGATCGTAGTCATCCTAAGGACACCTCAGCTCTGAAAAGACTCAAAGGGCAAATCAGTACATTCTTACACAGTCAAAATTGTAGAGCCAAGCAAAAGGCGACACCTGTCCCACTATGTCAAAAAGAGAGAGGGAAGCTGCTAGTACAAATTGGAACCGTGTTTTTGAAATCTGAAGTTCAAAAGATTCTCTCTCTCTCTCTCTCTCAAAGCAAAACCCTAAATCAGAAGAAAGCTCAGTTGTATCTCTCTTCTCAACTACAGAATCAATGGCTGCTTCAAATGTAATTTTAGGCTACAGACTCTGTTTCGATGAGTTCAAGAATGCTCCACCAAAATTTCACAAGACCTTAGCGCTAATGAAGAAGGTAGGTCTCGAAGAGGCTCTGAGCACTGACACCCTCATCTATCCCAAGCTGGTGAAAGAGTTCTACAAGAATGGAGTGTACGAACACAACACCATCACTACACGGGTAAGAGGAGTTGAAATGAGTCTAAGGAAAGAAGATGTAAATCTGGCCCTAGGTTTCAAGAATGTAGGGCACCCATTTCTAGACAGCATAAGATTTCAAGAGGGACTGAAGAAAATGCATCACAAGAAGAACCCCTCTGTGAAAGGCTACAAAAAGAAGGAGTTCCTCAGAGGTATGAATTTTTGGCTGACATTATTGGGAAATGCATCTGCTGCAAGAGCTCAGGTCATGACTCGGTAAACGAAGTTCAGCTCAAGCTCATGACGGCTATGGTGTATGGTACACAACTCAACTATGGGGTTGTACTGCTCGAGTGGATTGGCAAGTGGATTGTAAACTCGAAGAAATCAAAGAGCACTCCGAAAATGTTGTATGGGAGATTCATAAGCATTATTCTGCAATCTGAACTGGGTGATAAAATTGGGGATGATGAAGGAGAAGCCATCAACCCAAATCGGAGAATGGCACAGCAGTTGTTTAAGAACTGGGAAAGGAACCCTGCTGAGTATGTTCAAATGATGACAGAGTCCAGTGGGAGATCTGAAGAACTAAAGAAAGCAGGCTTTCCAGGAGGTATGTCTGTTGTCAGAGAAGTTGAAGAAGAAGGAGAAGCAGATAAGGGAGAACCCTCTACTCTTGCTAGAAAAAGCAAGGGCAAAAGGAAGCTAAGAGCTAGACAGATCGAAGAGCCTCAAGGATCAACAACTAACATTCCTGTAGAGTCCTCTGACATTGAGACTCTAAGGAGGCTAAGGAAGATGCAATAGCAAGAAGAAGCTGAAGAAGATCAAGCCACCATTTCACAGATCCAAAAGAAGAACAAAATTGGTCATAAGTCCAAAAGACCAACAGTCTCTTCGATCGTAGAGACTCTGCTGTTCTCTGAAACCAGGCCAAGCGTGGCTGAAATGGAAGAAGCTGCTTCAAGAAGAGTGGCTATTCAAAAGGACAAAGCTAAGACTCAAGAGAGTCCAGAAGTTGTGGCTAAACCCACCAACGCAAAAAGAAAGCTGGTCAAGAGGTGTATTCTTGAAAATGAAAAAGTGCTGAAAAAGGAAGCCAAGAGCATGGCTGCAAAAATAGAGCTGCCCCAAGCAACCGAAGAGGAGAATACTCCAGCTGAGGGGGAGAACCCTGAAATTCTCATGATTGAGTATACACCAGCTGAGGGGGAGAAGTCTACAGCTCAAGAAGATGTTCTAGCTGAAGGGGACTTTCTGAACTTAGAAAAAGATGTACAAGCTGAGGGGGAGTTTCTAAACCTCCAAGAATATGTTCATGCTGAGGGGGAGCCTCATGATATCCCAATGGCAGAAGAAGAGATTCCTGCCCAAGATAAAGTTGAAACAATGCCAAACCTTCCAGAGGCCATCGAGATAATGGAATCTTCAGA
This sequence comes from Panax notoginseng, assembly GCA_016801055.1. Taxonomy (NCBI): domain Eukaryota; kingdom Viridiplantae; phylum Streptophyta; class Magnoliopsida; order Apiales; family Araliaceae; genus Panax; species Panax notoginseng. The sequence goes on from CM029016.1 coordinate 21,170,775, forward strand.
AGAAACCAAAGAAGAGGAAGATGATGATGATGAGCTTGAAATCACTGGTGTAGGAAAAGATGGATATAGAAGCTATCTGTACAACCAAATGTTTTCTTACCTACCCATGATGGCATACCATCAAGCTCAAATCCTGAACTCATGGGATCACATGTTCTGGAGCTTCAAGGAATATCCAGCAATCTCAGTTCTGGCTCATGGATTTCCAGGGAAAATCATCTTCGCCAAGAGACTGCTTACCAATCATTCCTCATCAAAGGATAAACCTGAGGTATTGTCTATCCCTACCAGTTTTAGAGTTAACCACCTGCCATCATCTTCATTCAGCTATTTCTATGAATTTCCTAAATGGCTGGAAGTGATTCTCAACCCAGTAAATCAGTTTCCAGTTGCAAAATCCCAAAATTCTGTAACTAAAGAACCAGAAGAAATCAACCTTATCCTGCTCCCTCAAATCACCAACTCTACGATTCCGTACTCAAACCACATCGTAGAGTCCAACATTGAAATCGTAGAGTCACCTATCCCAGATATCCAAACCCAAGCCCCTCCAGCTGATATATCATCCTCCTCATCACATGACTATTTCAGTCTTGATCTTGATTTATACAATTGATCAATCTCAACCAAGAACTCCTCAAATGGACAATCCTCAATCCAATGATTCCTTCCCAAGCCTGCCCACCAAGGATGACTTGAAAGAAACCTCTGAGCAAATGATCAAGTCTATCGAAGCAAGTCTGGAATCACACTCTGATCTCCTTAACATTTGACTAAACCAAATGATACACGCTACAAATAAATTCCGTAGTACTATGAATACTGAGCTCACTACGAGGCTAAGGAAAATTATCAAAGAAATTCTGAAGAGTATGTCAGAAAGAGATGAGATACATTTCCAGATTGCTGCCAAACAAAGAGAAGCTGTACTCGAAATGCAGAAACACTAAGATCTTCAACATAAAATTATGTTGGACAACATTCTCAACCTGAAAGCTTCTGTCTATGACTTCCAAAAATCTTATTCCAATCAGGAGAAGCATAATGATACGATTCTGACAGTCCTCCAAAATAAAGAAGCAAGGTCTGAAAAATAGATCAAGGAGAATAGAGAGGACATTGCTCAAACCCAAAGCCAACTCAACGAGCTTATCCAAGGAGTTAATAGGCTGTCTGCAGATATTCGAACCCTTGATGCTGACATAAAGGGGGAGAATAAGAAAGGGAAAGGAGATCAAGGAAGCCAAGGCAGAGGCAGAGGAGGTCATGCAACTCAAGAAAGGGGAAGAAGTCAATTTCTTGCTCAAATATCACGAAGTCCTCCTCAAGACCATCACATCATCAGACTCAACGATCTGGTCAGCAGGCAATTATAACAGCTATTCCTCTGAGTCGTCAGGAGCCAACTCCTAGCTCACAAGACGTGACTACTGTACGCATAAGAATGCCAACTGGAAATCCTGCATTCATGCGCAGACATGAAGAGAATCCGGTTCTAAGTCTAAGCAAGCTGGAAGAGCTAGCAAGAAATGAGGAAGCTCAAAGGAAAAGAAGGGCTGAGGAGTATGCCAACCCACCTCCACATAAGAGGTCAAGGAAACAGAGATAAGTTGAAATTTTAAATTTCTTATTGATGTAATGCTGAACTGTAATATCTTCTGATCATCAATAAATTCATGCTTATTCTCTAGATATTTTAGCTGCTCACTGAAATACTAAGTCATGTTTAAATTTCCTGCAAATGCATCTAGTCACTAATAATCATAACAATAAAACTCCTTGGTTATGTCAACATCAAATAGGGGGAGATTGTTGGGAGAATGCATATTATGATTTGATGTTTTAATGTATATGCTCATGATTATTTGTAAGGTCCTTAAACGAATATATGTACAAGGACTTAGTGATAGATCAAAATTGTTAGGTTGATCTAAGCTTTCAACATGTATCATTCTGTTAAAGAATGTATAGATAGAAAGATCAAAACTGTTCGGTTGATCTTGAGATGTAATAGATTAGTTTTGAAGAAATCGTAGTGCATCAATCTGATCAACATTGCAGAAGTCAAGGCAGAAACGTAGAGCTTAATGGATCGTAGTGTATGCCTGCCTTGAAGGGACTCTTCGAAAATCGTAGAGTGATCCCAACGTTTGCTAAGCCAACTCCACTATCGTAGTGTGCTGAAGAAAGTATGAAGCTGACAAGTCAACGATCGTAGTGTGCTCTCGGGAACGTAGAGTCAACAACACGAGCAAGTAAAGATCGTAGTGTGCAAGGATTTAAGAGAAATCGTAGTGCTCTCATATGACAGCATCAGATCGAGCACCAAGGCAACAAGTCACTATGATCTAAATCGTAGTGTATCATGATCTGAATCGTAGAGCATCATCTGTCTTATGTCAGAAAATGTCGAGCCTCATGATTTATGTGAAGACTGATTCCAATATATGAGGAATGGATTCTAGATGTTGCAGTGCTCATCAGTCCCAAAGTATATGAAATATCCTTAGTATGCAACAAAGAAGCGTATTGAAGAAGCTAAAGATAGTACCATGGATAAGAGGGACAAAACACCTTTTCAGGTGTTAGGTGAAAAAGTAGTCTGCAGTGTTAGTGGGCCAGAATGTAGAATGCAGAAGATGTGCAGAAATGTCTCCATCACAGTACAGAAAGTTCAGACGCATTTAATTCCACAACGGATAGATCCAACGGATAGTTTTCAACATCACATATATACAGATCAGATAGATGAGAGAGATCTAAGCAAGCATTAATCAAACAACGTGAACATCTCTCTCAAGCTCAACTCTACAATCTGAGATATTGTAAAGCTTGCTTAGCTACTCAATTCTTAACGAACCAGTGCTTACACAGCAACTAAGTAGCAACCTTCAGGAATGCATCAACAATCATCAATCAACTGAAGAAGAGTACCAAGTCTGCTGGACTTGAAGAGTTCGTAGTGAACTGTAAGAAAGCCAAGTCTGCTGGACTTGAAGAGTTCAAGAGTGAACTAGAGAAGTTCCTAGACTGCTGGTCTAGAAGAAATCTGTGTGATTCAGAAGATTGTAAAAGACATTCTTAGTGGATATCCTATTCGTTGAGTAGAAGAGTGGACTAGGAGCTTTGAGTGCTCTGAACCACTTAAAAACAACTGTGTCGTTTACATTCATGCTATATCTGCTATAACTGCTATATCTGCTATAACTGCCTTACTCGCTCATAAATTCATTGCTTGGTAAAGAAGATTAAAACAAATACTAATTCCGTTAAGTTTTAATCATTATCTAAGAACAAGTTTAAAGAGAAAAGATTTTCAAATATCTATTCAACCCCCCCTTCTAGATAACTTGTGCCAACTAGGAACTAACAATTCGTATCAGAGCAAGTTCTATTTTACATCTTACACACTTTAGTAGATCCAGATGGCACTCATACCAAGCGAATCCAGGACCGGAGGAGGCAGCAAGCCACCAATGTGCAACAAGGATAAATATGCTAACTGGAAAGTCAGGATGCAAGCTTACATAGACTCAATAGATGAAGATCTATTTGAGACTGTTCAGAATGGGCCTTATATACCAACAAAGCTTGCACCAACCACTCCAAACAGAGTTCAAATCAAAGTTAAACAAGAATGGACAGACTCAGAGAAGAAAGCTGTCCAACTTAACAAAAAGGGTAAGAACATCCTGTTCCAATCCTTAGAGGATGATCTGTTTGATAATGTTGTAAACTGCAAAACAGCCAAGGAAGTTTGGGAAGCACTGCTGATCATGCACGAAGGAACTGAAGAAGTTAGAGAGAACAAACAGTCTCTTGTGAACCGCCAATCCATTCCCCGACTAGTCCCAGCTATATTCTCATTTCCTGAAGAGAACAGTGAAAGAAAGGGTGAGCTCAACTAGCCCAGTAAGAAATATTATGACTAAGATAATGCAGAATAAATTATCCTTAGCCTTCAACGGTATAACCACTGATAGAATATAATAGACAACAAGTTTTAGATCAACAACTGCAGCGGAATAAGCAATCCATTGGAAGAGTCAAGTAGAGCATAAAACCTACTATCTTTTATGATTTAAAAGATTTATCATCAATTTTATTGCTGAGATTCAGCTTAATAAATAATCCACATCATCAAATCGTCCCTGCACTACGGGCCAAGGATATTCTTTAGTATCACGACCACGAATTATCCATGCACTATGGGCCAATGATAATCGTGTTTTCATCAACGGTCATGATCATGCTATAAAACAATTCATCTTTGCACCCTTGGCCGAAGAGAATCCATGGCCATAATCATACCAAAAATTGTCCATCATTGCACTACGGGCCAATGAGCGGTCATGATTATACCGAATAATCCCTGGTCATGATTATACCAAGTCCATCTATGCACTACAGGCCACAGATGACTTTTAATATATAATAAACATGAGGATGATAACAATGAAATAATAATTCAATAAAACAAGTTCAAGGATAAATTTTTAAAGATTTATAATTTAATTTATCCAGAAATCAATAACAACCAAATTGTCAACATGATACTGTTTTGAGGAGTAAAATTAAATAATAATACTCAGTTGGTCATGTTCATCTCAACACCTGTTCATCTTTGCACTACAGGCCAAAGATATTCATTAGGTAATCATTCATTTTTGCACTACAGGCCAAAGATATTCAGTAATATCATCATTTAGGACAGAGGATGATGAAAAATATTTTAAAGAAAACGAATCTAGTGAGATAAAAGAACAAATATTAGGGATTCGTATTACAGTTTATCCAAGTTTAATAATACTCCGTAATAACTAATTTTGAAGCAGAATTCAAAAATAATGATCAAAACATGGATACAATTAAAGATAGTAACCATAATAGATAACTTGGACAAAAAGAAGAAAATTTCATTTTTCGGTGAATAGTGTCGTATTCGTGAATAGTGTCATATACGTGAATAGTGCCGTATACGTGAATAGTAACCCCGATACAAAAAGTTTCAAATTTAATAAAAAGTTCAAACTAATATTTCGGCATAATGATATTGAAAGAATTAATATCATTTACGAAGAAAATAACATCCCTTACCTTAAACGAACAGTACTTCTGATTGGAATATCGAATATGAGGCTGAATGAAACTTGTGCTGAATAGCAACTCTCAAAGTATCAAAATACTCACAAAATACACTCGATAATATAGAGAGAGAAAGAGAGAAAACTTATGAATTCTGGTGTGATTTTCAATTTTAACTTAGCCCTCTATTTATAGAAAAATGTTAGCACGCCGAAGCAGACTTGACCTGCTACCTGATGACTTTACCTGCTACTATTCCCACCCACCACATTTGAAATAATATTTCAGCACATTTCTTCACCAACCAAAAGTGGGGCCCACCAATTCTAGAATTTTCCACTAAAATGATAAATTCTGAAACTTCAACAATTTCTGAACCAGTCATCTCTTAAAATTCATAACAAATTATACGTTCATTTTTAACGGTTCAAAAGTTGTGGACATATACTCAACTTATATATATAATATATCCAAAAATCACAACGATCCAACGGTCGGATCAAAAATTATAACTCATGCAATATAAATCAAAAACACTAATTTAATTTTTAATACCTCTATTCCGACAAAAATACTGATAAAACACCTCAACATTAACTCCTTCATTTTTAATCACAATAAATATATCCAACATTTATATCCACATAAAATAAATATTTTCTTATCATATGAATCAATAATTAATTATTCACAAATAATATTACAGAATCACATTTATGACAATCAGGCCGTTCCCAGGAAAGAGGGGGCTTTCCGATAAGAATTTCTCCTTACTGGCGCTCAATTAGGTGACCAAACCTATCATTGACAAAACTTTCTAGACATTGCCAATAATGCTATCTAATAATATTATTCAAATAATATGAATTATTGATCTGATAATGGGCAATACAGTGCAATAGCAATTATTGAAATAACAATAATATAAAATATCAACGCAACAATTATTGAATCAATAAAATAAAATATTGAACAGTAACTACTGTAACAATTATTGAGTAGTGCCTTCTTACGTAAGGATCAATAATTCAATAATACTGTGCAATACCGTGTGCTACTGTGCAACCACGCGTATTACTGTATTTTAACCACCAGGTATTTCAACAGTGTTAACGGTAACAACTACACCGTTAATTATAAAAACTCAATTTTTGTCGTTATCCTCATCTGACCATTTTCCGTTATGGGGCCCACAAATAGCTGCGCCGTTGTACGAATATTCCCCGACAGAAAGAATATTCCACTACCAAACGAATATTCCCTGACAACAATGAATATTTTATAACCATTTGTTTATTTTACAAAATTTTCACATTTCACCCATAACCAAAGTATTATATCAAATTAATACCTTATTATTCACAATAATAATTAGAGGAAATTTGATTTTATTCATTAATAAGTTGGGGTCTTACAACCTCCCCTCCTTATGAAATTTCGTCCCCGAAATTTACGTACGTACTTGATATGCCGAACAGATGAAATTACCTCGTCAGATTCTAGCTCTTGAGGTAGAACCTTTGAGCGTAGAATATATTTCTTCGTATCCACGATTTTAACAGGTACCTCTTCATACGTTAAATCTTCGGCTATCTCGTCTGGTTCTAACGCAATAATATAATTCGGGTTGTCCACATATTTACGTAACATCGATACGTGAAAAACGTTATGAACATGTGACATTCTTAGCGTTAAGGCAAGTCTATAGGCCACAGTTCTTACTCGATCGAGGATTTTAAATAAATCAAAGGCTTGAGCTTTCTTCTCTTCATCGATTCTTACTTCTAGAATAACGCATTCTTGCACCTTCTTCTTTATATTCATCAGCTCTGGTGTGTAGCTTGAGCGGTTTTAACTTTATTGATTAAAGTCGATTCTACTCGTATATTCGTTATCTTCATGTGGGTTCCTAGAGTCTTTAACTCTATCTTCATCATTTGTAAGTTATACAAAATGGGTTTTTGTGTTAACAACATCGCACTCGTAAACGTATAAGATCTTCTACTCAACGCGTCAGCTACCACGTTCGCTTTCCCACGATGGTATTGAATGATACGATCGTAATCTTTACAGCTTGAGCCAACGTCTTTAGATACGTTCGTTTTAGGTGAAGAAATATTTAAGGGTTTTAGAAATAGGTTTTATACTGGGGTCAAATTTAAACGTTGAGCGCAAGTAGGTGAAATAAAAGAATAGGTAGAACCAGTATCGAATAAGGTATAAACTTCGCAAGAGTTTATGATTAACTTACCCATGATAACTTCGTTCGGGTTCCTCGACAAACGCTTTTACTTAAACTACCGACTTTGACTTGTCTGGGACATCCTTTGGCATCACTATTCCCGCTGGACTTGACTTCACTACATGACAAAATCGAGCTAGGTGACCTTCTCTTCCGTAATTGAAACACACTTTGGGTTGCTGCGTACAGTTTGGAAGGATGTGTCCCTCCTGTCCGCATTTGAAACATACGACCGGTGGTCCTTCTTCTTCTTTTGAAACAGGTGCTGGTGTTGCTGTCTTTCCATCATTATTGAACCTCCTCTTCTTGAAATTTCCACTTCTATTATCTTGGCCATGATTACCACCGAAGTGGTTACCATTCTTGGCATGATAATTTCCTCCACGATTGTTGTCACCGCTTCGATGACTGCTACCACTGGTATTATCATTTTGCCGGCTGCTTTCTCTTGGTTGGGTTAACTCGTTATCGCGCTCCAATAACTGAGCCCTATTTACAACATCTGAATACAAACACAGTTTATGAGAAATTAGGTATTGGCGTATCTCGGGTTTCAAACCTCTTAGAAACATCTGCGTTATTCTCTCCTCGTTATCAACTAAGTGGGACACAAACCGAGACAACTTGGCAAACTTAGCTTCGTACTGCGACACAGTCATATTATTTTGCTCCAGCTTGATGAATTCCACCTCCTTCGTGTGACGAATACTTTCGGGAAAGTACTTGTCGTTGAACAATTCTTGGAACTTCTCCCAAGACATCTTGAGTGCGTCAGGCTGGGTACGTTTTACAGATTCTCATCAATGATCTGCTTCTTCACGCAACATAAAGGTGGCGAATGGAACCTTTTGGTCCTCTGAGCATTCTAAGACATCAAATATCTTAGTGATCTGCTTTATCCACGTCTCTGCCTTAAGTGGATCTGGCTTTCCCAAAAACTCCGGTGGTCCCAGCTCCTTGAACTGCTTAGCGGTGACCAACCGTGGGTTGCCAGTGTTTCCACTTGCATTATGAACAGGAGTCTCTCTCATTTGGTGTTGCATGAATTATAAAAAGCTCCTAAACGTACTGTCGTTCGTCCTTTGATCAGTGTTGTTGTAAGACCCCAACTTTTATAAATAAAGATGAATTTTCTATAAATATCATTTTTGAATATTATGGAGTTAATTTGATATAATATTATAGTTATGGGTAATATTTATAAATTTTGCAAAGTACGCAAATTGTTATATAATATTCGATTGGTCGGGGAATATTCGTTTTAACAGGGAATATTCGTACAACGGCACAATCATTGGTGGATCCCACAACGGAATTATTGTCGGATTGAGAAAACGACAAAAATATTTTATTAAAAATAACGGCGGAAGTTTTACCATTGATACTGTTGAACTACTCGGTAGTAAAAGTACAATAACACGTGTGGTTGCATAGTAGCACACGGTATTGATTATTAATGCTTATGTGAGAAGTCACTCAGTTTGATTCAGTTATTGTCAGTTAATAATATGAATTATTTAGCGATAATGAAGTTTTGTTTTATTTCTATTATTAACATAATAAAACAGAAATATCTTTTTATATAAAACAGAATACTTTATTAAAGTTATTCTATAAATAGAATATATTATATTTTATTTAAAAGATTTTTTTTTAAATATGGACCGTCAGATTACAGTAATCAATCTGGACCGTTCATGGATTAGTTACTATGCATTCTATTTTTCTATAAATAGCATCTCATTCCTTCATTATTTCTTACGAATTCACTGAACTCTAGAGAGAGAAACTATAGAAAGAAACTATAGAGAGAGAAGAAAAGTATTCTGCTACTTAATTACTTCCTTATTTCAGTTCTTCTTTAAAACGGTAAGGGGTGTTATTCTTTCTTATTCATGAAGAGAACTTTTATTATTCCATTTCTTATTATTCTGTTGGAATAATTTGTATACGCGGTCTACCCTATACTTGGTGACATTATTCTATTATTCTGTTGGAACATCCTGTCTGTGTGTTTTACATCGGACATGGTTCCGTTTTTATTATTATTCTGTTGGAACATCATGTCTGTGTGTTTTACACCGGACCTGGTTCCGTCTTGTTATTATTCTGTTAGAACATCCTGTTTGTGTGTTTTACACCGGACCTGGTTCCATTGTTTATTATTCTGTCGGAATATCCTGTCTGTGTGTTTATGCCGGACCTGGTTCCATTATTTATTATTCTGTTAGGATAACCTGTCTGTGCGGTCTATCGCATGCCGGGTGATTTTTTTTGTTATTCCATTCTTTATTATACTCAGTTGGTAAGTTTTAACTTCTATACTCCATGAAATTAGTGGAATATCCTTGATAATTGCGTTTCATCCAGTATTTTTTCATAAAAATATTATTCTAAGCATTCTTGAATTTTACTCCACAAAGCAGTATCATGTTGACAATTTGGACGTTGTTAATTCTTGGATAAATTAATTCTTGAACTTGTTTTATTGAATTCTTATATCATTGTCATCATCCTCATGTTTATAAAATGTTGAAAGTCATCTGTGACATGTAGTGCATAGATGGACTTGGTATGATTATGATCAGGGATTATTCGATATAATCATGACCGTAATATTACAAATGATGTGGTAAAAGTCCTCATTGGCCCGTAATACATTGATGGACAGTTGTTGGCATGATCATGACCATTAATGAATACACAAATATTCTTGGCCCGTAGTGCATGGATAATTGTGGTCGTGATACTAAAGAATATCATTGGCCGTGGTGCAGGGGTGATTCGATGATGTGGATTATTTTGTTAAGCTGAGTCCCAGCGATAACAATGTTGAAAAACCTTTTAAATCATAGAAGATAGTAGATTTTATTCTCTACTTGACTCTTTTAATGGATTGCTTGTTCCGCTGCAGTTAAACTTGATGTTCGTTATATTTTATCAGTTTAACATTGTTGAAGGCTAATGATAATTTATTCTGCATTATCTTAGTCATAATATTTTTTACTAGGCTAGTTGAGCTCACCCTTTCTTTCACTGTTCTCTTCAGGAAATGAGAATATAGCTGGGACGAGTCGGGGAACGGAGTGATGGATCAGATAATAGTATTAGTAGTCCTCACTATTATGTTAAATAGTGTGACAATAATTGTAATGAGGACTCCTTTTGAGTTTGTATAGTCTCTAGTAGACAATAATTGTATTCAAACTCACAGTTATGTTTTGTCGTATTGTACACGACAGTTGTATTAGTAAGTTATATTTGTATTCTGTACCATGTATCTGACGACCCAAGATGGGTGATATATACCTAATTTTGGGGGCGTCACAGTTGGTATCAGAGCTTAGGAATATGATCCCTGGCTAAAATGTGAGAATAGAACTAGGAGGGGAGAGACGGGGAATTTTTTTCGCTAGTATGACCTACCTAAGTTTATTTGCATGGTATTTAATTGGTCGGTCAGAATATAAGGATAATACATGACATATCAATTAACTTTTGTTTTGTGGCAGTATCTAAAAATGGCATCCGAGAATGTTGAGAATAGCAATGGTGCACAAGCGACTGTTGATTTACCACATATCAATAATCGGGATAATGTGCATCAGGAAGGCGACAATCCTCATGCAAACAATAATACTGACCAAATGATGAATGATGAAATGTTCAGAAGCTTTATGTAGTTCATGCAACAGCAGGCGAGAGCGGCTGCTGTTTAAAATATAGGTGGAAACACTGAAAACTCTCGGACGGTCACCGCTAAACAGTTCAAGGAGCTGGGACCACCGGAGTTTAAGGGAAAGCCAAAACCACTTATAGCGGAAACATGGATAAAGCAGATCACCAAGATATTTGATGTCTTGGGATGCTCTGAAGAGCAAAAGGTTCCCTTTGCCGCCTTTATGTTGCGAGGAGAGGCAGATTACTGGTGGGAATCAACCTGCCGCACTGAAGATGTATTGGGAGAAGTTCCAAGAGTTGTTCAATGACAAATACTTTCCCGAAAGTGTTCGTCACATAAAGGAGGTGGAGTTCATCAAATTAGAGTAGAATAATATGGCCGTGTCGCAGTTTGAGGCTAAATTTGCTGAGTTGTCCAGGTTTGCGTCCCACTTGATGGATAATGAAGAGCGAATCACGAGAATATTTTTGCGAGGTTTGAAACCTGAGATACGTCAACATCTTATTTCTCATAAACTGTGTTTGTATTCAGATGTTGTGAATATGGCTTAGTTAGTGGAGCGCGATAATGAGTCAACGCAACCAAAAGAGAGCAGTCGGCAAAATGATAATACCAGTGAGAGCAGTCATCGAAGCGGTGACAACAAGCGTGGAGGGAATCAACAGGCCAGAAATGGTAACCACTTCGGTGGTAATAAGGGCCAAAACAATAAGAATGGTCATTTCAAGAAGAGGAGATTCAACAATGATGGAAAGACGTCAGCACCAGCACCCGTTGTTAAGGAAGGAGAACGACCACCTATCATATGTTTCAAATGCGGAGGGGAGGGGCACATCAGTCCAAACTGTACGATGCCGAAGCATGTTATAATTATGGAAGAGAAGGTCATTTAGCTCGATTTTGTCGTTTACCAAAAATAAGTTCAGCCAGGATGGAGACACCAAAGGCCGTCCCAGAAAAGTCAAAACCGATAGTGCAAGGGAGAGCTTTTGTTGTGACCTCCCAGAAAGCAAGGAACCCGAATGAGGTCATCACAGGTAAGCTTATCATAAACTCTAACGAAGTCTATACTTTTTTTTATACCGGTTCTACCCATTCTTTTATTTCTCCTACTTGCGCTCATCGATTAAATTTGACTTCGGAGAAATTAGACTTTGACTTATCTGTTGAAACTCTATTGGGAGAAACCTTCATTACATCCACGGTTTATAAGTCTTGTTTGGTTCAAGTTGGTACCCACACATTACCTGTCGATCTTATTTCATTAAAAATACTTGCATTTGACGTGATTCTAGGGATTGATTGGTTAACTACTCATCATGCAAAAATTGATTATTTTCGTAAGGTTGTTAGCTTTCATATTCCTAATCGACCTATTATGCGAATTCAAGCAACCAAACCATTAAAATCAATCGCTGTCATCTCAAACCATAAAGCTATTCGTTTTTTGAAAAATGGATGTCAAGCTTTCTTAGCTCATGTCACGGATCTAAACAAAAATACGTCAGTTTTGAATGATATTTCTATTGTTAATAAATTTCCTGACGTATTCCCTGAAGAACTTCTTGGCCTACCTCCAGAGCGTGAAATTGAATTTTGTATCGACCTTGAACCCGGTACAAAACCCATTTCCAAAGCCCCATATCGAATGGCTCCTATTGAACTTCAGGAGTTAAAGATCCAACTGCAGGAATTGTTAGACATTGGCTTTATTCGTCCTAGTACTTCTCCTTGGGTGCTCCTGTTCTATTCGTGAAGAAGAAAGATGGAAGTATGCGACTTTGTATTGATTATCGGGAGTTGAATCATGTCACCATCAAAAACAGGTACCCATTGCCACGTATTGATGACCTGTTTGACCAGTTGCAAGTAGCATAATTCTTTTCAAAGATCGATCTTCGTTCTGGATATCATCAGCTGAAGGTTAGAACTGAGGATATTTCAAAGACGGCTTTCAAAACTCGGTACGGGCATTATGAATTCCTAGTCATGTCCTTTGGATTGACTAATGCTCCTGCTGCCTTCATGGATATGATGAACCGAGTATTCAAGGAATATTTTGATCACTTTGTGGTCGTCTTTATTGATGACATCCTTATTTATTCCAAAAGCCGTGAAGATCATGAGCAACACTTGAGGCTGGTACTCCAAAAGCTTCGTGAATACAAGCTTTATGCCAAGTTGAAGAAATGCGAGTTCTGGCTGGAGGAGGTAGCATTCCTTGGGCACGTAGTATCAAGTCGTGGAATATCTGTTGACCCGGTAAAGATTGAAGCTATTCAAAGCTGGGAGCAACCTAAATCAGTGACCGAAGTACGTAGCTTTCTTGGTTTAGCTGGTTATTATCGAAGATTCGTGGAAGAATTTTCTCGAATCGCTACTCCATTAACTCAGCTGACTCGGAAAGATACAAAGTTCGGTTAGAACGAAGAATGTGAGAAGAGTTTTCAAGAACTCAAGAGGAGACTCATTTCAGCACCTATTCTAACAATACCATCTGGCTCGGAGGGATTTATCATCTACAGTGATGCTTCGAGCAAAGGGTTGGGATGCGTTCTCATGCAACATGGAAAAGTCATAGCCTATGCATCAAGACAACTCAAGGAATATGAGAGGAATTATCCTACTCATGATCTAAAGTTGGCAGTTGTTGTCTTTGCACTTAAAATTTGGAGGCATTACTTGTATGGGGAGAATGTGGAGATCTTTACAGATCATAAAAGCCTCAAATATTTCTTCACTCAAAAGGAACTCAACATGCGACAACGACGTTGGCTTGAACTGTTGAAAAATTATGATCATACCATTCAATACCATCCTGGAAAAGCGAACGTGGTAGCTGACGCATTGAGTAGAAGATCATATGCAAGTACGAGTGCGATATTGTCAACACAAAGGCCCATTTTGTGTGACTTGCAAAGGATGGACCCATGTGATGATGGCGAATATACGAGTAGAACCGACTTTAATCGATAAAGTTAAAGCTGCTCAAGCTACAGACCTGGAGCTGATGCGTATGAGGAAGAAAGTGCAAGAAGGTGCTATGCCGGAAGCAAGAATCGATGAAGAAGGAATACTTCGAGTCAACTCCAGACTTTGTGTTCCTAACAACCCTGATTTAAAGTATGAAATCATGATGGAGGCGCACAACACACCGTTTGCAATCCATCCTGGGAGTACCAAAATGTATTATGATCTTCGTCATACATTTTGGTGGAGCAATATGAAGAGAGAGGTAGCGCTGTTTATCTCAAGGTGTCTAACTTGTCAACGAGTCAAAGCGGAGCATCAAGTACCAAAAGGTCCATTGCAACCACTTGAAATTTCAGAATGGAAGTGGGAGCACATTACCATGGATTTCGTTACCGGTCTTCCTAAGGTTTCTCAAGGTATAGATGCGATTTGGGTCATTGTTGATAGATTGACCAAGTCTGCTCATATTTTACCGATACGAGAAACTTATACACTTGAACGTCTTGCTCGTATGTACATAAACGAGATTGTAAGACTGCATGGTATGCCAGTATCCATAGTTTCTGATCGAGACCCAAGATTCACTTCACGATTTTGGGTTAGTTTACAAAAAGCTATGGGCACGGATTTACGATTTAGTTCGGCATATCATCCTCAGACGGACGGACAATCAGAGAGGACTATTCAAACTCTAGAAGATTTATTAAGACTCTGTGTCCTTGACTTCAAGGGAAGTTGGGACAAGTTCTTACCATTGGTGGAGTTTTCCTACAACAACAGTTATCAAGCAAGTATTGGCATGGCTCCATTCGAAGCATTGTATGGAAGAAAATGTCGTTCTCCAGTATGCTGGGATGAGGTGGGTGAAGCAACGTTGTTGGGACCGGAGTTGGTACGTATGACTACAGAAAAGATTCAAACGATCCGACAACGTATAAAAATCTCACAAGATCGACAAAAGAGTTATGCTGATCTTCATCGAAAGGACGTGGAATTTGATATAGGAGATCATGTGTTCTTACGTGTTGCTCCATGGAAAGGAGTTACGAGATTTGGAAAGAGAGGAAAGCTCAATCCTCGATTCATCGGTCCATTTTTAATCCTCGATCGAGTAGGAACTGTGGCTTATAGACTCGCTTTACCGCCAAGTATGTCTCGTGTTCATAACATTTTTCACATATCCATGTTACATAAATATGTGAAAGACCCGAACCACATTATTGAGTTAGAACCAGACGAAATAGCGGAGGATTTGACGTATGAAGAAGTTTCTGTTCAAATCTTGGATAAGAAGGAACATATTCTACGCTCCAAGGTTATACCTCAAGTCAAAGTTTTGTGGAGAAATCACGATGTTGAGGAAATGACTTGGGAGTTAGAATCTGAAATGAAGTCAAGGTATCCTTACCTCTTCGACATACCAGGTACGTACCCTAATTTTGAGGGCGAAATTTCATAAGAAGGGGAGATTGTAAGACCCCAACTTTTATAAATAAAGATGAATTTTCTATAAAAATTATTTTTGAATATTATGGAGTTAATTTGATATAATGTTATAGTTGTGGGTAATATTTATAAATTTTATAAAGTACGCAAGTTGTTATATAATATTCGATTGGTCGGGGAATATTCGTTTTAACAGGGAATATTCGTACAACGGCACAATCATTGGTGGACCCCACAACGGAATTATTGTCGGATTGAGAAAACGACAAAAATATTTTATTAAAAATAACGGCGGAAGTTTTACCATTGATACTGTTGAACTACTCGGTAGTAAAAGTACAGTAATACGTGTGGTTGCATAGTAGCACACGGTATTGATTATTAATGCTTATGTGAGAAGTCACTCAGTTTGATTCAGTTATTGTCAGTTAATAATATGAATTATTTAGCGATAATGAAGTTTTGTTTTATTTCTATTATTAACATAATAAAACAGAAATATCTTTTTATATAAAACAGAATACTTTATTAAAGTTATTCTATAAATAGAATATATTATATTTTATTTAAAAGATTTTTTTTTAAATATGGACCGTCAGATTACAGTAATCAATCTGGACCGTTCATGGATTAGTTACTATGCATTCCATTTTTCTATAAATAGCATCTCATTCCTTCATTATTTCTTACGAATTCACTGAACTCTAGAGAGAGAAACTATAGAAAGAAACTATAGAGAGAGAAGAAAAGTATTCTGCTACTTAATTACTTCCTTATTTCAGTTCTTCTTTAAAACGGTAAGGGGTGTTATTCTTTCTTATTCATGAAGAGAACTTTTATTATTCCATTTCTTATTATTCTGTTGGAATAATTTGTATACGCGGTCTACCCTATACTTGGTGACATTATTCTATTATTCTGTTGGAACATCCTGTCTGTGTGTTTTACATCGGACATGGTTCCGTTTTTATTATTATTCTGTTGGAACATCATGTCTGTGTGTTTTACACCGGACCTGGTTCCGTCTTGTTATTATTCTGTTGGAACATCCTGTCTGTGTGTTTTACACCGGACCTGGTTCCATTATTTATTATTCTGTCGGAATATCCTGTCTGTGTGTTTATGCCGGACCTGGTTCCATTATTTATTATTCTGTTAGGATAACCTGTCTGTGCGGTCTATCGCATGCCGGGTGATTTTTTTTGTTATTCCATTCTTTATTATACTCAGTTGGTAAGTTTTAACTTCTATACTCCATGAAATTAGTGGAATATCCTTGATAATTGCGTTTCATCCAGTATTTTTTCATAAAAATATTATTCTAAGCATTCTTGAATTTTACTCCACAAAGCAGTATCATGTTGACAATTTAGACGTTGTTAATTCTTGGATAAATTAATTCTTGAACTTGTTTTTATTGAATTCTTATATCATTTTCATCATCCTCATGTTTATAAAATGTTGAAAATCATCTGTGACATGTATTGCATAGATGGACTTGGTATGATTATGATCAGGGATTATTCGGTATAATCATGACCGTAATGTTACAAATGATGTGGTAAAAGTCCTCATTGGCCCGTAATACATTGATGGACAGTTGTTGGCATGATCATGACCATTAATGAATACACAAATATTCTTGACCCGTAGTGCATGGATAATTGTGGTCGTGATAATAAAGAATATCCTTGGCCGTAGTGCAGGGGTGATTCGATGATGTGGATTATTTTGTTAAGCTGAGTCCCAGCGATAACAGTGTTAAAAAACCTTTTAAATCATAGAAGATAGTAGATTTTATTCTCTACTTGACTATTTTAATGGATTGCTTGTTCCGCTGCAGTTAAACTTGATGTTCGTTATATTTTATCAGTTTAACACTGTTGAAGGCTAATGATAATTTATTCTGCATTATCTTAGTCATAATATTTCTTACTGGGCTAGTTGAGCTCACCCTTTCTTTCACTGTTCTCTTCAGGAAATGAGAATATAGCTGGGACGAGTCGGGGAACGGAGTGATGGATCAGATGATAGTATTAGTAGTCCTCACTATTCTGTTAAATAGTGTGACAATAATTGTAATGAGGACTCCTTTTGAGTTTGTATAGTCTCTAGTAGACAATAATTGTATTCAAACTCACAGTTATGTTTTATCGTATTGTACACGACAGTTGTATTAGTAAGTTGTATTTGTATTCTGTATCATGTATCTGACGACCCAAGATGGGTGATGTATACCTAATTTTGGGGGCGTCACAGTTGTTGTTTACACGAAGATTATTGCCTTCATGATGCACATTATACTGGATATTAATTGTTGGTGATTCAACGGTCTCATGTGCTCCATTGCTATTCTCAACATTCTCGGATGTCATTTTCAAACACTGTCACAAAACAAGGGTAAATTGACATGCCACATATTATCTGTATACTCTGACCGACCAATTAAATACAAAATAAACTTAGTCAGGTCATACTAGCGAAGGAATTCCCCGACTCTCCTCTCCTAGATCTTGTCTCATATCTCAGCTAGGGATCATATCCCTAAGCTTTGATACCAACTATGACGCCCCCAAAACAGGTATACATCACCCATCTTGGGTCGCCAGATACTTAGTACAGAAACAAATACAACTTCAGTAATACAATTGCCGTATAAAATACGACAACACATGTACTATGAGTTTGAATAAAAATATTGTCTACTAGAGAGTATAAAAACTCAAAAGGAGTCCTCATTACAATTATCACACTATTTCATAGAATAGTGAGGACTACTAATGCAACCATCTGGACCGTCAATCCATTCCCCGACTAGTCCCCGATATATTCTCATTTCCTGAAGAGAACAGTGAAAGAAAGGGTGAGCTCAACTAGCCCAGTAAGAAATATTATGACTAAGATAATGCAGAATAAATTATCCTTAGCCTTCAACGGTATAACCACTGATAGAATATAATAGACAACAAGTTTTAGATCAATAACTGCAGCGGAATAAGCAATCCATTAGAAGAGTCAAGTAGAGCATAAAACCTACTATCTTCTATGATTTAAAAGATTTATCATCAATTTTATTGCTGAGATTCAGCTTAATAAATAATCCACATCATCAAATCATCCCTGTACTACGGGCCAAGGATATTCTTTAGTATCACAATCACTAATTATCCATGTACTACGGGCCAAAGATAATCGTGTTTTCATCAACGGTTATGATCATGCCATAAAATAATTTATCTTTGCACCTTTAGCCGAAGAGAATCCATGGCCATAATCATACCAAAAATTGTCCATCATTGCACTACAGGCCAATGAGGATTTTTACCACATCATTTGTAACATTACGGTCATGATTATACCGAATAATCCCTGGTCATAATCATACCAAGTCCATCTATGCACTACAGGCCACAGATGACTTTCAACATATAATAAACATGAGGATGATAACAATGAAATAATAATTCAATAAAACAAGTTCAAGGATAAATTTTTAAAGATTTATAATTTAATTTATCTAGAAATCAATAACGTCCAAATTGTCAACATGATACTGCTTTGAAGAGTAAAATTAAATAATAATACTCAGTTGATCATGTCATCTCAACACCTGTTCATCTTTGCATTACATGCCAAAGATATTCATTAGGTAATCATTCATCTTTGCACTACAGGCCAAAGATATTCAGTAATATCATCATTTAGGACTAAGGATGATGAAAAATATTTTAAAGAAAACGAATCCAGTGAGATTAAAGAACAAATATTAGGGATTCGTATTACAGTTTATCCAAGTTCAATAATACTCCGTAATAACCAATTTTGAAGCAGAATTCAAAAATAATGATCAAAATATGGATACAATCAAAGATAGTAACCATAATTGACAACTTGGACAAAAAGAAAAAAAAATTATTTTTCGGTGAATAGTGTCGTATTCGTGAATAGTGCCGTATACGTGAATAGTAACCTCGACACAAAAAGTTCTAAATTTGATAAAAAGTTGAAACCAATATTTCGGCATAATGATATTGAAAGAATTAATATCATTTACGAAGAAAATAACATCCCTTACCTCAAACGAACAGTACTTCTGATCGAAATATCGGATATGAGGCTGAATGAAACTTGTGCTGAATAGCAACTCTCAAAGTATCAAAATACTTATAAAATACACTCGATAATATAGAGAGAGAAAGAGAGAAAACTTATGAATTCTGGTGTGATTTTCAATTCTAACTTAGCCCTCTATTTATAGGAAAATGTTAGCACGCCGAAGCAGACTTGACCTGCTACCTGATAGCTTTACCTGCTACTATTCCCACCCACCACATTTGAAATAACATTTTAGCACATTTCTTCACCAACCAAAAGTGGGGCCTACCAATTTTAGAATTTTCCACCAAAATGATAAATTCCGAAACTTCAACAATTTCTGAACCAGTCATCTCTTAAAATTCATAATAAATTATACGTTCATTTATAACGGTTCAAAATTTATGGATATATACTCAACTTATATATGTATAACATATCCAAAAATCATAACGATCCAACGGTCGGATCAAAAATTATAACTCACGCAATATATCTCAAAAACACTAGTTTATTTTTAATACCTCTATTCCGATAAAAATACTGATAAAACACCTCAACATTAACTCCTTCATTTTTAACCACAATAAATATATCCAACATTTATATCCACGTAAAATAAATATTTCCTTATCATATGAATTAATAATTAATTATTCACAAATAATATTACAGAATCACATTTATGACAACCAGGCCGTTTTCAGGAAAGAGGGGGCTTTCCGATAAGGATTTCTCCTTACTGGCACGCAATTAGGTGACCAAATGTAAGACCCTAAATTTTATGAAATAAAAGTATTCAATTTTTTTATCCAGTAAATGGTTAAATTGATAAAAGTTTAAAGTTAAGGGTGATATATGTAAAGTTTTCAAAATAAGCAAGTGGTTATAAAATACTCATTGTTGTCCGGAAATATTCGTTTAGTAGTGGAATATTCTTCCTGTCGGGAAATATTCATACGACGGCGCAGCCTTTTGTGGGTCTCATAACGGAAAGCGATTGGATGAAGAAAACAACAAGTATAAGTTGTTTATAAATAACGGCGTAGTTGTTACCGTTATTATTGTTGGAATACCCGGTGGTTAAAACACAGTAATACGCATTGTTGCACAGTAGCACACGGTATTGCACCAATTATTGATTCTTACGTAAGAAGGCACTACTCAATAATTGTTATAATAATTACTGTTCAATATTTTATTTTATTGATTCAATAATTGCTACGTTGATATTTTATATTATTGTTGTTTCAAAAATTGTCACTACACTGTATTTTCCATTATCGGAGCAATAATTCATATTATCTGAATAATATTATTAGATAGCATTATTAGTAATGTCTAGAAAGTTCTGTCTAAGGAGAGATTTAATCACCTAATTGCGAGCTACTAAGGAGAAATTTTTATTGGAAAGCCCCCTCTTTCCTAGTAACTGCCTGGTTGTCAAGATTGTGATTCTGTAATATTATTTGTGAATAATTAATTATTAATTTATATGATATGAAAAATAATCAATTTATGTGGTTATAGATGTAGAAAATTTTTAAAGTGACAATTGTTAAAAATTGATATTTTATCTTTTCTGATAAAATAATTTATTATTATATTTTAATAATATAATAATGGTGATATTTTTACAATGAATGTGGTATATATGAGTATATGAGGAAGAAGAGTATTTTTGTTGCATTAAATGATTAACACATATTTTGTGTGTCGGTGTACCTCATTTCTTGACTGAAATTTAATTATAGCCTGTAAAATCGTCCGTTTGTGGATTTCGGTCAATTTCTGTTTAGAATTTGGAAAAACTTTCTTCTGCAAAGTTGTAGAGAATTGAATTTCCTATATAAATTCGTAAGATTCAAATTTTCTGACAAAAGGGCTATTTATTATGAATTATTGAAGTTCCGAAGTTCCAGAATAATTGATTTTTAGAAGTTTTATTTAAGAAAAACGTTTTTTACACTTTGGTGGGCCCCACTTGCATGTGTTAAATTGCTGAATTCATATTCAAAGGTGTGCTAAGGAAATTTTATTATAAATAATATTATTTTAATAAATTTTCTGCTTTGGTGTTCTAAGCAATTTCCTATAAATAGGTGCTTAGGTTAGAATTGAAAATCACACCAGAAACTGAAGTTTTCTCTCTATTTCTCTCTCTACATTATCGAGTGTATTCTTGTGAGTATTTTGATATCTTGAGTGTTGCTATACGGTGCAAGTTCGTTCAGCGTTATTCCAGTCAGAAGTACTGATCTTTTGAGGTAAAGGATAGTAAGGGATTTTAAGGGATTGAAAGGGATGTTATTTTCTTCGTAAGTGATATTATTTCTTCAATATCATTATGTTGAAATATTGGTTTGAACTTTTTATCAAATTTAAAACTTTTTCATGTCGGAGTTACTATTCACGAGTTACTATTCACGATTTACTATTCACGAGTTACTATTCACGACGAGTTACTATTCATGAATTGCTATTCACGAGTTACTATTTACGGGTACTATTCACTACAAAATTAGTTTCTTTTTCTAACCAAATTATAGTTGATTTATGAATATTACTCTGGAGGTTAAAACTATGTCGTGATTATATTGATTTTATTATCATATATAACATTTTTATAACCCTGATGTTAAAATTCTCTTTCACTGGAGTGTAAAGATGGGTATATTATTGGTATGATCATGACTAGGGTTCTCTTTGGCCAGTAGTGAAAAGTTGAATTGTGACTGGTATGATCATAACCATTGAATTTATAATTGAATATCTTTAGCTTAAGTGCAAAGGTGAATTGATCAACATGGTTATAATTATTGTTTATATAAATTCTGAAATGATTATATATTTCTTTGAGATATGAATATCTTTGGTCCGTAGTGCAAAAATGACCTGTTGTTGAATATCTTTGGCATGTAGTGCAAAGATGGTATGTTGATGAATATCTTTGGTCCGTAGTGCAAAGATGAATTTATTAGTATGATTATGAACATGAATTGTGATTTGGTATAACCATGATATTTGATGTTTCAGGTGATGAAAATTATCTTTGTCCTGGATGAAAAAAAAAAGAATTTAGAACAACAATTACTATTATGAGTTATACATGTGATTGTGGACAGGAATTATTGATTGATGTTACAGGGATAAAACATTGTTGGTGGACTTTTAATATGGAGAAGATAATAGACTTTATGGTCTATTTGACTCTTCTAATGGATTGCTCGTTCCGCTGCAACTATGATTGAAAAGTTTTATCATCTACCATATGTTCTAAATCTCTGATTTATTACTGTTGAAGGCTATTGATAAATTATTTATCTTTAGTCATGATATTCTTTACTGGGCTAGTTATGCTCACCCTTTTGCTTCACAATTCCTTTTCAGGTAATAAGAGTGTAGCTAGGTCGAGCAAGAGTAACGGGGAAATAGAACGGTGGTCTCTAGCGGTGGAGGTTCTCCCTAAGAAGTATAGAAAAGTGTTGTATACATCATTTAGTAGTTATATTTGGTGAATTAAATAGGGTAAGGCGAACCCAACGTTGGAAGGGTGTTTTACCACTATCATACAAGATGTCTAATGATATACAATCTCGTATCATCATAAGACAGGGTTGTGCTCATCCACTTGCTGAGTATATTTACGAGCACTACCTATATAATCTTGGTGTTTGTTTGGAGTTTAATTCCCAATTAGAGACAGTGGAGATAATGACATGTCAAGAGAAGACTCACCATTGGGAAGAATATGATAGTAATCTTCTCGTTTTTCTTTGGGGTCTATTGGGTCAACCAAGGATAATTCTGTGGGCATATGATATCTATCATAACCTAGACGCATGGCCTCCCATGTACGAAGGTTTCCTTGAGCACTTCCCAAATATTTTAATTTCTAAAATAGTTGTAGATTGTACCTTTATGTAAGGTATCACTGTGAGGTGTTGTCCATAGTTGGGACATGAGTCATAGTTGGTATTAAAACCCACAGTATATGTGTTGTTGTATTTTGCACGATAATTGTAGTAATAAAGTTTTAGTTATTTTCTGTACCATGTATTTGGCGACTCAGAATAGGTTGGATGGATTGGACCTATTTTGGGGGCGTCACACCAAACCTCTCCTTGACAGAACTTTCTAGACATTGCCAATAATGCTATCTAATAATATTATTCAAATAATATGAATTATTGATCTGATAATGGGCAATACAGTGTAATAGCAATTATTGAAACAACAATAATATAAAATATCAACGCAGCAATTATTGAATCAATAAAATAAAATATTGAACAGTAACTACTGTAACAATTATTGAGTAGTGCCTTCTTACGTAAGGATCAATAATTTAACAATACTGTGCAATACCGTGTGCTATTGTGCAACCACGCGTATTACTGTATTTTAACTACCGGGTATTCCAACAGTGTTAACGGTAATAGCTATGTCGTTAATTATAAAAACTCAATTTTTATCGTTATCCTCATCCGACTATTTTTCGTTATGGGGCCCACAAATAGCTGCGCCGTCGTACGAATATTCTCCGACAGAAAGAATATTCCACTATCAAACGAATATTCCCCGACAACAATGAATATTTAATAACCACTTGTTTATTTTGCAAAATTTGTACATTTCACCCATAACCAAAGTATTATATCAAATTAATACCTTATTATTCATAATAATAATTAGAGAAAATTTAATTTTATTCATTAATAAGTTGGGATCTTACACTTTTTACGAATGAGAAGAAAAGGAATATTTTTCATGTTTCCAAGGGCCTTGACACTTGGTTAAAAGGTGTCCTCGTATCTACAAAAAAGCTGCCTTGTCCTTAGACGGGAAAGGTTGGCCTAAAGTTAACCACGCCCCGCTAGAGATCTCAGCCCGCCCCGGCCCCAACCACCTCTACCGGCTGGGGTGGGTAGTCTTAATTTTGCCGATTGGTTTTTGGATATCAATTAAATTTGGGTGAAAAAAAGGAGATGGGTCGTCGTCAAGAAAGGGTTAGCCCACATGATGATCCATTCCTGGCATGTTGTTGCTGTCCCTGTTTAATTTACAGGCAGTATAGTTGGAGGTGCTTGTTCGCTGCTTGTTACCCTGTTTTGCAATGCTTTGGATTGGCTGACCGTATACATCACCACCACCAGCACCACAGCCATTTTGACTGATGACACCACCATGTTAGTTAGTTCTTTATTAATTCAATTCAGCTCATATTTTAAGTTTTTATGCACTGTATAATCAATTTGCCCTACATTTCTTGGTTCATGCGTGGGTGGGTGGGTGCGTGGGTAGATGGGTAGGGTGCGGGGGTGGGTGGCGTGGGATAGGGGGTAGGGGTAGGTAGGGGTTGGTAAGGTAGGTAGGCGTGGGTGAGTGGGTAGGGTGGGGGTGGGTAGGGTACGTGGGGTGGTGGGTGATGGGTGGGGGTGGGGTAGGGTGTGGGGATGGGTGGGGTGGAGTGGTGGGTGATGTTGGGGTGGGGGTAGGTGGGTAGGGTAGGGTAGAGTAGGGTAGGTTAGGGTAGGGTGGGTGAATGGGGTGGGTGATATAGGGGTAGGGTAGGGTTGGGTGGGTGGGGTAGGGTTGGGTAGGGTGTGGGGATGGGTGGGGTGGGGTGGGGTGGTGGGTGATGTTGGGGTGGGCGTAGGTGGGTAGGGTAAGGTAGGGTAGGGTGGGGTGGCGTAGGGTGGGTGGGGTGAGATAGGGGTAGGGTGGGTGAGTGGGTGGGGTAGGGTGGGGTGGGGGTAGGGTGGTATAATAGTGTAGCACTCAACGGAGAAATAAATTAGGAAATAAAGTGCACAATTTAAATTAAAAAGTGTTATATAAATATGGGTCGAAAAATAGTTAACTGGTTCAGAACCATAACCGACCTGAATAAATATGGGTCCAAACTATAACCGACCTGAATAAATAAAAATGGTTAACCAACCTATTTGGTTCCAGTTAATATGGTTTGACCCAACAGTTAACTAATTATATTGTTAGGTCTAGTATAGATTATTATTTCTTTTCTTCTATTAAGTAATGCTGAATATTCTCTGTTTCTTGAAAATGCATTGTTAGGGTTTGGCTTGCTTCTCTGAATAATCGTTGTACACCTTGGAAATTAGGAGGGATATAATGTTTGTTTTGGTAAAATTTCGAGTCAAAAACATTATAGAGTTGAGACATTAGAATAATGAAATTATGAGTATAGAAACTGAAAGATTAGTTAAGAAAAGATTTCAAAATGAAAGAGAATAAGCAAGTTTTAGAAACAAAAACAAACCGTCAACTAACAGAAAAACGATTACCAGATTAACCTCAAAACAGCTAAAAGCTAATGCGTACAAAATTCTCTAACACCATTTGGCTTTTCTCTATCATACTTGTTCTTCCTAATTCCCTCCTCTAGCCTCTAGGATGTGATTAGTTTCGACATTTCATCAATTGACCTCTCAATTTCTTCACGTCAGATTGCTTAAGGGGCTTTAGCATGAACATCTGAGCTCCTCCTTCTAAGCACCTGCATGCATAGAGAATAAATAACTTGGAAAGAAAAGAAAAACAAACTGTATAAAATATAGGTCAGGTCATAGATAATTACTTGTTAATACGTGTTGGGATGTTCTCAGAGGACATTATCGCAACTGGAACTTCCTTCAAGATAGATGATTCCTGCTTGCAGAATAACATTGATGGCAAAATTATTTCCCTGAACACATTGTTCTACTACTCTGTAAAGGTGAAATGCCTAGGAAACTTTTCCTTTTTAAATCCCTAGAAAACAGAAAAAATACCTTAATTTTCCTGAGTAGGTCGTAGCCGGTCATTCCTGGCAGACAGTAATCTGTAATTATCATATTCACCTTTGAACCCTGTAATCATGTAGCCAGCGAAAAACTTTTGAGGAAAAATATCATGAATTTCATAGGGATGAAAATACAAACCGAGAGAGTTTTAAGGATTTTAGAGGCTCCGGGTCCATCACAATAATGTTACATTTACAATTTTACATTGAATAATTGTCCAAAACTAGCCCAAACATGAAGAGATCTCATATTGAAAATGTACATCTAAAATAGGGGAAAGCAAACATCCACAAATATTGTTCAATCCTGTTCTTTTTATGTAAAATATATAAAAAAAAAAAAATTCTTTCTTCATTAAGTTACGGGGGCAAAAATTAGCATCAAATAGACAAATATGAGTAGTTTTGTCAAAGAAGACTGGAAGTGACCAAAAGTTATATATACATTATCTGTCTGACAAGCAAGTCACTTACGCTGCCATTCAAAGTGTTTTCTTGATCATCTCTCAAGCCCAGATACTCCAATGCCCTCAACCCATTTTCTGCAGTAGTCACTGAAGCAGAATATGATTCAGTTAAAGAATATATTGGGGTGCCAAAAGTTAAATTTTCACATAATTTATCTTTACACATTAGCCAGAGCATATACATAATAATGCACAGTAAGGGGAATGAACCCATAAATAGCAATGCAAATATATATATATATATATATATATATATATATATATATATATATCAAACCGCAACTAACTGCATATACATAACTCACAGAATGAGTTATACATTTTGCTTTTCCTTTTCAGGGTTCAGGTTTCTGTTGTTTGAGTCTGTGCCCATGTTTTTCCTAGTCCTGATTAGTTAATGTGTTGGTACAATGGTATTTTAAGACGGTATAAAATGTATGAAAAGAACTACAACCTTATTATTGTCAATGAAACTAGTAACAATAACAACATTAATCTAGCAAGTGATTCCAAAACTGTGTATACTTTTGACAAACACAGAAGAACAAATCAAAGACGAGTAAATAGAGTTAATGTGTATTTAATTCCAAACATAGAGAATTTATTATTTCTATATACAAAAATGGCTTTTTCTAATTTCATGGAACTTTTAATATTTCTTCTCTATAAAGATTAAGAAATAAAAACTGGAACCATACAAAAACAATTATTGAATGTTAGTATGAAGCAAGAAAGATTGACAACCGATAGTACAAATCCAACAACTAAAAGGGGAAGAGTGAGAGAATGAGACGAGTACCTTTGCAGGAGGAGTTTTTGAGGAGTTTTTCCACTATTTTGCGATCAATGAGATTGTCATCAACAGCTTGTACATGGGGTTCTTGTTCATCCGCATGAACATGATCCACCTGCAGCTGCTTTCCCATTGATAAAGAATAAGTAGCAGAAACACCAGCACCGTCCATTTCCTCTCTAAATTCCCAAAACCCAATGAATAAATTGATAAACCCCAATATCTGTCAAAAAAACAACTACTCGAAGAAGCAGTCAAAACCAAAACAATGACTAGTTCGAATGAAAGAATAAAGTGATCGTGTATATATATATATATATATATATATAGGTGATGATAAAAAAAAGGAGAATCAACTTAATAAAATCAAAGGGTGGTCACAAATATTTCGTGATCCTTTTGGGTTCTGACGATCCGATGGAGTCCCCCTACCCATATCCACTCTACCCTCTCCATCCTCTCTCTGTATATCTATAATTCTATATATAGATATGTATAATTTTTTGGTCAACTGGCTAGAGATATTAAGAGGTAAGTAAATATCATTTTTGTTATAAAACTTTAGCAAAGTATAGAAATATACTCTTATAATTGTTGCATAAATTTAGAGAGAATAAGTAAGAGATAAAGAGAGAGAAAACTTTCTGAGAATTTTCTCTTCTGTTTTCATTCAGCATTCATTCATTTATATAGGGAATGCGTGAGTCACGGGTGAGGAAAGAATACTTCACGGGAGGAAGAGAAGAAAGGACAAGCAAGAAGGAAATAAGGGAGCTAGATTCCCTTCGGAGGAGGTAATCCAATCAACCCATACATTACAACACTTCCCCTGATTACCTACGATAGAAGATTATGTCTCATTAAAAACTTTGTTAAGAAAACCCAGTGGAAAAAACTTAACGAAGGGAAAAAGAGTACATATTTTTTACATAAATATCTTAATTGACTACCTCGTTAAAACCTTGTCAGGAAAAATCCATTGAGATAAAAATCGTGACTAAGGAAAAAGAGTACAGTCTTCCCCTCAAAAGGAATTCATTACTCCTTAATGAAATGTTGTCATAATTCTTTCAGTCGACACATTCCAATCCTTTTTCTAAGTTTTGCAAACATTGCATTTGGTAGCGACTTTGTGAATAAGTCGGTTAGATTATCACATGGTCGAATTTGATGCACATCTATATCACCCTTCTTTTGTAGCTCATGTGTGAAAAAGAATTTAGGTGAAATGTGCTTTGTTCTATCTCCCTTGATGTACCTTCCTTTAAGTTGAGCAATGCATGCAGCGTTATCCTCATACATAATTGTAGGAATGCCTTTGATTGATGGTAATTCACATGACTTTTGAATATGCTGAATAATTGATCTCAACCAAACAGACTCACTACTTGCTTCATGTATAGCGAGAATCTCTGAGTGATTTGAAGATGTAGCTGTCATGGTTTGCTTTGTGGATTTTCAGGATATAGTTGTGTCACAATATATAAATATATAACCTATTTGTGATCTTCCATTATGTGGATCTGATAAATATCCTGCATCGGCATATCCAACCAATTGTGACGTTGAATTTCTTGGATAAAATAACCCAAGATCTATACTTCCACGGAGGTATCTCAAAATGTGTTTGATCTCATCCCAATGTCTCTTAGTCGGAGAAGAACTGTATCTTGCTAACAAGTTGACAGCAAAAGTAATATCAGGTCGTGTACAGTTTGCAAGATACATAAGAACACCTATTGCACTTAGGTATGGAACTTCAGGTCCAAGAACCTCTTCCATTGCACTTAAGTATGGAACTTCAGGTCCAAAAACTTCTTCCCCACTTTCTAGAGGTCGAAATGGATCTTTATCAACTTCTAAAGATTGAACAACCATCGGGATAGTCAAAGGATGAGCTTTATCCATATGAAAACGACTAAGAATATTTTCAGCATATGTGGATTGATGAACAAAAATTTCAGATGCTAAATGCTCCACTTGTATTCCCAAACAGAATTTTGTCTTTTCAAGATCTTTCATTTCAAATTCATCTTTTAAATAAGTAGTAGTTCTTGTGAGTTCTTCAGGAGTACCTACAAAATTCAAATCATCCACATATACAACAATGATGGAAAATCCACTTTGTGATTTCTTAATAAAAACACATGGATATACATGATCATTTATATATCCATCTTTTATTAAATAATCACTAAGTCGATTATACCACATAAGACCAGACTGTTTCAACCCATACAATGAGCGTTGTAACTTAATTGAATATATGTGACTGGGCCTTTGTGATTCAGCCATTTTCAATCCTTCAGGGATTCTCATGTAAATCTCACTATCAAGTGAGTCATATAGGTATGTTGTTACAACATCTATCAGACGTGTTTCCAAACCTTCCATGGTTGCCATACCTATTAGAAAGCGAAAAGTGACTCCATCCATTACGTACTGGAGAGTCTGTATTCTGATAATCAATACCAGGTTTTTGTGAAAACCCTTGAGCTACAAGTCGGGTTTTATATCTCACAATTTCATTTTTCTCATTTCGTTTTCGTACAAATACTAATTTATTTTCAAACGGGATTACACCCAGCGGTGTTTGAACTACTGGTCAAAATACTTCTCTTTTCAATAGAGATTATAGCTCAGTTTGAATAGTATCTTTCCATTTTGGCCAATCTTTTCTTTTCTGACATTCTTCCACGTTTTGTGGTTCAGGATCCGTGTCAGGAATCAAAGTAATATCTGATGCTATAGAGAAAGTAAATATATCGTCAATCATGACTTTGCTTCGATCCCTTATTTTCTCATCATGTATATAATTTATTGAGATCTTTTGGTGTTCATCTCTTATCCCTTCACTGAGATTTTGAACCTCTTCTGGGGCTATTCCCACTTTTAGAATAAGTGCTACTTCTGGAGCGGTTTGTACCTCTTCTGGGGCTATTCCCACTCTTGGAATAAGTGCTACATCTGGAGCAGGTATTCCTTCTGGGATTCCCTTATTTGCTTTTAATTTTTGTGGTACAGTGTCTTTTGCACCAATCGATCTTCCACGCTTATGGTGTGGTTCAGATTCTTCTATTACCTTATTTTTCAATTCTTCAGGAATTGATTTTTCAATAGGTATTTCTATCTCTGCTGGAGTATTCACTGCAGGTGTATATAACTTTATCATTTTTCTAGCATCATTAAATGCATCTGGCATTTGATTTACAATATTTTATAAACAAATAATTCTTTGAACTTCAATTTCACATTGTCCTATACGAGGATCATGTGAATTTAATTCTAATGCATTCCATGATATGTCAGAGGATTTTTTTTTATTTAAAACTTTTCCTCCTCCTAATAGTGGAAATACAGATTCATCAAAATGACAATCTACATAACGTGTAGTAAAAAATATCTTCAGTTAAAAGTTCAATGGAGATTCCAATAATCATTAAAAGTCATTGATAAAAATTCAGCTGCGTTATCAAGTCGAATTGACTTGATTAGATTATCCGAGAACTGAGCCCGTAACATGATTATTTGAGCAAGAAGTTTTGAGAAAGCAAAATTTCGAAAAGAGAGAAGACAAACATGAGACCATCTAGTTGAAACATCTATTAAACCAATGAAATATCGAAATGGGCCAGACAATGGGTGAATAGGTCCACAAATGTCTCCTTGAATTCTCTCTAGAAATTTTGGGGCTTCTTTATAAACTTTTACGGGTGATGGTCGAACAATTAATTTTCCTCGAGAACACGCAGCACAAGGAAATTCACTACTAGAAAAAACTTTTTTATTTTCGAGAGGATGACTAGTAGAATTTTTAATAATACGACGCATCATAGAAGTACCTGGATGACCGAGTCTTTCATGCCAAAGCATAAAGGATTTGGGATCTAGGATTTTTGGAATCATAACAGTATGAAACTTAATTGCTCTAATTTTCATAGTATATAATCCAGAAAAAATTGAATGAAGTTTTTCTAGGATATTCTATTTTTCAGAAATAGTAGAAGTGATGAGAAGATATTCATTAAAGATGGTCTGAAACATGTAAAAACATAAATAAGAAAAGTTACATTTCATATATAATTTTATTAATGATAAACACATACCACATATAGAATGAAAACAAATAATATTATACATGCAGGGTGTTTAATTAAAACAATAATTAAACGATATCCCAAAAGATACTTTCCGAAGGTTCAGTAATATCAACAATATTTTTCTCATTGTTGGTCATTGGTGGAACATCAACAATATCCAATTGATGATTAACAAAGTTTGTTTCTTCCTCCATTACTTTGTTCTTTTGAGACTCCTAGAATAAATTAACCAGATGTCTCGGCGTACGACAAGTACGTGACCAATGCCCATTCATCCCACACCTAAAACAAACATCTGGTTTGTTCTTTATCTGTGTTGCATTTTTTTTGTTTTTACCCGACTCAGACACTTGCCACTTCTGGTGGCCTGAATTGTCGCGGTTCTGAAATTTGTTGTTATGATGGCCTCGTTTATTTTTTCATCCCCAAGACTTCTTATTATATGACCATCTATTGTCACGTTTATTCTTCTGGAATGACGTGCTGTTAATATCTGGCAATGGAGTAGCACCCGTTGGCCGTACTTGATGGTTTTTCAACAACAATTCATTATTCTTTTTTGCAACCAAGAGGATAGACAATAAGTCACTGAATTTTATGAACTTACTATGTCTATATTATTGCGACAGAATCATGTTGGTGGGATAAAAAGTTGAGAGCGTTTTTTCTAACATTTGGGTTTTAGAAACTGGATCTTCGCACAAAGCCAAAGTAGAGGTTATTCTATAAACATTGGAATTATATTCCGTAATTGATTTGTAATCTTGTAGCCTTAAATTAAGCTACTCAAATTTGGCATTAGGGAGAACAATAAATTTTTTGTGGTCAAATCTTTCCTTCAGCTGTGTCCATAAAGACAAAGAATCTTTAACTGTTAAATACTCAGTCTTTAATCCTTCATCAATATGGTGAAGAAGAAAAATTATGGCATTTGCATTTTGTGCCGAAGTTGCTGTATTTCCTGATTCAATGATCCTTTCTAACTCATTTGCACTAAGGTGCAATTCTGCATCAAGTGCCCAAGCCAAATAGTTGTCTCCACAGATTTTCAAAATAGAAAAATCTATTTTTGCTAAGTTTGCCATCTATTCTGGATTAAAACACAATTTTATTATTTATTAAAATAATAAATAATTGCATGTATAAAACAGAAAAAAATAAACTATACCACAACCTCAAGTGGTGATAAAATGTAAATATAAATATTCTTATACTTACGTTATTAGCATATTATTTTAGTAAAAAGAATATGCAATCGTTAATATATATATATATATATATATATATATATATATATATATATATATATATATATATATATATAAAACTGCAAATGGATCTTCACCCGCTATGCGGTAATCCACGTAGACAGATCATTTTCACAATTTAATAAAGAATGAATACGAATGATCATTCACCATGCATGCGATAGACCGCACAGACATGTTATTCCAACAGAATAATAAATAATGGAATCAGGTCATGCGTAATACGCACAGACAGGATATTCCAACAGAATAATAAAGAATGTAATAACAGAAGAATTTCACCATGTATAGGGTAGTCCGCGTATACAAGTTATTCCAATAATTTAATAAGAAATGAATACAAATGATTATTCGCCAGGTATACGGTATTTCACATATACAGGTTATTCCCATAATTTAATAAGCGGTAAAAAGGTTCTTACCAAGTCTTGTAAGATCAACAAGGATAGATGGTACCACTGTAAATAACAGAATTTAAAAATGGACAATAAAACATAAATATAACTTGACAGCTAATATAATAGGCGGCAAAGCTAGGCCAATTGTAAGAATAATAATATACTATTGGTGGTATAGTCAAACCGGTAGTATAATAATAAATTGCAAGAATTTAAAGGCAATTATAAGAATAAAATTATATTATTGGTGGTATAGCCAAACCTGTAATATAATAATAAATTGCAAGAATTTAATTTTATCGTCTCAGTTGGTTAGAGTTTCGTGCTGATAACGTGTTATAAAATTTTAACAAAATGTAGAAATATACTCTTATAATTGTTGCATAAATTTAGAGAGAATAAATAAGAGATAAAGAGAGAGAAAATTTCAGAATTTTCTCTTCTGTTTTCATTCAGCATTCATTCATTTACATAGGGAATGCATGAGTCACGGGTGAGGAAAGAATACTTCACGGGAGGAAGAGAATAAAGGAGAAACAAGAAGGAAATAAGGGAGCTAGATTCCCTCATCAATCCATACATTACAACAATTTTAAATATATATATTGTTTGGTTAAGATATCGTTATTAATGATTTAAATTTATATTTTTGTTCAGACGATGATAAATTTTTACCGAATCCAAGTAATTATGGAGTCATTATAAAGAAGAATAAGTCTTGGCAGACATGAAAATTGGACAGGTTTATTGAACATTTTACAATTTTTTTTTGGCTAGTGACTCTTAAAAAATGTATAGTATTTATTTCAATAAGAATTTTTAAAAAATATAATATTTTAGATGTAATTTAAATACATATATAAATACAGGGTTATACAGAAAGAGATCTCATCTATGATCTACTACTATACAGTAGTATTACCGTCAATCAATATATCAGTATCAATATCTGGCCACTGGCCTATGAGATTCTCCAGCTCATCCTCCAAAATCCAAATCTCTTTCTCTCTTTGGTTATTCTTTTATTAAAGGAAAAGGATATCGATATTTCCAACCCAATAGCTGTTAATTTGGTGGCTTGAACTTGTAGTACCATGTTATTTAAAAAAATTATATTACCACTACATGTTGGATTATCATTTTTTGGGCTCAAAGTATCACTTTCGTTTTATATTGGAGTAGTATTAATTTGGACGGTAATTTTAGAGATGCGCTACAATTTAATTAGATTGGGCTCCACTACAATGTCAAAAAAACATTACTACTAAAATTTATTTTGTGTTTACTAGTATCATCTTTGTAATTGTTGTTACTATAATAAGTGCATGTTTGGGTTTATTTTAGCTGAATTCACCCACATTTTGACTTTTAATAATCATAAAATATAAAAACATATTGGTGGGCCCACAAAATGGAAGAATAACAATGGAGGTTTGCTGAGCTCTACCCCATGAAGCAGTTAATATAATGAATTAATTTGTCATAGGGTTCTCTGAGTTATTTAATACTTCAACATCATACTGCTAGTAATTTTTATTTCAAAATTTGAATTCCTACTTCTTAAAAGGTAAAATCATACTACTAGATATCGAATTTATAATTTTCAAAAGTTTTATATTTAAAAAAGATCTGCCCTTTTGTTAAGTTAATCATTGTTAATTTCTGATTGATTATGGATCTCCTCTTAGTTATTTTCATTTCTTATTAATGAATTACTGCTTTTAGAATATCCACATTTCATGCTAACCAAGTAATTATATACTTATATTCTTTTCAAAATATAATCTGTAGAAATCCCTTTCAAATCAAATTAAACCCTTATTTTTTTCATTTTAATTTGACAAACCAGAAAAAATTCATTCAATCAATCCAAAAATATATGAATTAAATGATACTTACTACCTAGGAGACGAAAAAGAGAAAATTAATTCTAAAATAGGAGAAAACAAATAATCAAGTAATAAATTAATCAGCGGATCAAGGATATCTTTAGAAGAGAAGGGATACATCTAAATTTAAAAGAAGATCCGACGTGGTAAATGATAATGTAATAATTATTTCTTGATAATTTTTTTAAAGTATACACTATTTTCGTTCTCTCGATGGACTGCATTTATTATTTTTATAAAGAATAATTTGAAAAAATATTAATTTTTTTTTATTTAATCAAGTTTTATTTATGATATGAATAGAGACAGAGTAGTTCCAACTTATAATTTTCACGTGCGCATCGTGAGTCGTGACATACATATATTGCGCCAAGGATTTTATATTGTCTAGTCAAGTTTTGTGATTCAGCTTTTGTCTAGTCAAATTTTGTGATTAAGCTGCTCCTGCCTCCTGCTCCTTCTCCGAGGGGAAACGGAAAACGATACTATCTCCGTTTTAATAAAAAATAAGTTTATTTAGGGGGTACTATTTTTACATGATTACTTCTCATATTTTAATAAATACTATAAAATTTACTGTATATTTATGTAAGAAAAGATCATGAATAATTTTAAAATGACACGGTAGGTGAAGGTTATTTCACACTCTTATATGCTCTTTTATAAAAAAAAAATATTTTGAAAAATTATAAAAATACCCTTTCGTACATAACAATGAGTGAGAGTGTATTTAAATATGCAAAAATGATGTTATCCATCTGTTGAAGCGAGATCTGTGTTTCTAAACTAAATATAGTCTAAGATTTGTGCACGACGACCTGGTGTAGATACTCTAATTGATCAAAGAGTAATAAAGTCAAATTCAGTGGCTCCATTTTTAATGACATTGTGTTAATTTTTAAAATTAGATGTCTAATTTGATTTTACAAGTCAAATCGGCATATTAAATTTTAGAATGAAATAATTTTTTAGTGATTAATAGTTTTTATTATATATTATATAATCATAATAATTGTACCAATTAAAATTAAATAAATTTATATCAATTTAAAGTTTAATATGTCATCGCTTGATCTCAAAAGCCAAATTATTGATTTAATTTTAGAACCAAAAGTATTATCATAAAAAACAATACTACAAGGAAAATATAAAAGGGACTATTTTTGTAAGAAGGGAGAGGAACATTCTTCATCTTCATTTCATACTTGCTTTGATTTGAATTGTCATTGGTGAAACAACACTCACAAAAGCCCAAAACAAATGAATTATCTCCGGTAATTTATATTTTCTTAGTAAAATTATTATATACTAACTAAAAAGTACTATTCAACACAATATTTGTTATTTTAAAAATTAAGTAAAATCATACCAATTTTGGATTTTAAGAATATACAAATTAATTTTGAAATAACAAAATATATCTCTAAATTTAGAACGGTGGTAGTAACAAATAAAAAACATATTATGTCGGTCTATTCTAAAAGATGTTTTCATTGGTATGAAAAACAACCATTATCAAAATTCGTGGGTTGACCCAAAGCCCAGACAGTCGAAAAAAATAGGGTTCTTTACACTACTATACAACAATTAGAAAGTAATTAATTATAAAATTAATGTATCCACAAAATAATTACAAAAAGAGTGCAACACAATAACCACGTCAGATTATTTAGTTTCACATAAATAAGGAAACGCTGAAATCAAGAAGAAGTTACTGCCATCTGCGTTAGTTACCAATTCTTTGCAAAGGTTCTACGATCGAGCAACCCAAATAAATCGATCATCCAAACCGAAGAGAAACTGATAATACAGCCACGAAATCGACCTATCTATTCAGAATCACGAAAAAAGAAGAAGTCGGAGTAACCGAATCCCGCAAAGAGGAAATTCAAAATCGTCATTCACGAAAAGATCGAAACATTTAGAAACCGACATAACATTTAATTTCCTTTTTTATTTCATTTCTTTATAAATTTCATTACTTTAATCCAAACAATGCATGACGTCCTTAACATTATAAGGGAAGAAAAATATGTGTTAAATAAACTTTTTCACAAATAAATAGATTTTGAGGTTTGCATATTTTATTTTATTTGAAGGTGCAAAAACTGAAATGAGGACAAGACATTATTTTATGTAATGATTCATAATTTATGATCGATTTTATATAATTTCATTTGACAAGAAATTATATAAATTTTTTTTAAAAAAAATACATGTAACAGTGAAGAAACCATAACAACATGCATTAAAAAAAAAATGAAGTTGTCCTATATGAAATTCTCCTATATACGTACCGTACGTAGAACTAGAACCATCTTCAATACACACACACACACAAACACACACACACACACACACACACATATATATATATATATATATATATATATATATATATATATATATATATATTTATCTTTCTACATCTTTGTAGCTCACTAAATTTAAGAGGCTAGGCGGAAAAATGAAGAAACAACGGGATGGATCTCTTTCCTAATTCCTCGTGTAAAGGCAATTAAATTTATATTTCCGGTCTAACACTACGAGGCAAAGGGTCAGTGGTGACGGGCGTATTGGTGACGGCACATTACCCGTCGGTAATGACCTTAATGCCGACTGGAAAGTTGTCGAGAATGGGTACCGTCGAAAATGCCATTTCCCATGGGATAATTTGGTACAAAAATTTGGCGGTGGAGGGAAAATTCATTGGCGACGAACAAATAAATCAAAGGCGACGGTAACGCCATCGAGAATAACTCAATCTCGATGGGGTCAGTATCGACGACTTTGCCGTCGAGAATGAGTTCTGTTAATTAAAACCCTGGTTCGCGACGGCAACGACTCATTTTTCCCTCTCTCATATTTCGCTTTCCCTCTCAAATTCGCCTATTACAATCTGATTTTCCCACTTAATTCTCAAATTTGCAATCTTAAATCTCTTATTTGGTCAATTGAATTCCCCCATTTCCCTCATCTTGCCCAGTTCGCCCATTTCCCTCATCCTCGTTGAGCTCCTCCATTTTCCATTTGGCCGCTGCAACTTCGTCGGTCGTGTCTCTGCCCATTTCACCGCTGCAACTCCAGAGGTCGTACCTGCGCTTGTACACGGATTAAGGCTAGTATAAATTTTTAGTTCATCTCCTCTCTATATACATGTAAGATTTTCAGTTCATCTCCTCTCTATATATATGTTTTGAATATTTTTGGGGTCTGTTATTTTTCTATATTCATGTGCTATTCATATAAGGGTAGCAGTGTAGCAGCATTATCCGTGTATGTGCAGTTGTCATGGCCAACATCTTTCCTCCACATATTCGACAGGTAAAACTTATTATTGATGTATTTCCTTATTTGTAATTATATTCCTTATATAAACTGTCAAATAACTAGTTAGCACCGCGTAGCCAATAGACACGCGTTACAACTGACGGAACTCGATTCTGACATACGGAGACCGAGTTCGAGCCCCGTCCGCCTAACTAACCAACACTTAGCTAAAAAGCCGAAAAAGAGGTCAAAACCCGCATCGGCCGTCCGAATGACACGCAAACACACACATAGCACCGCGTAGGTAATAGACACGCGTTACAACTGACGGGACTCGATTCCGACATACGGAGACCGAGTTCGAGCCTCGTACGCCTAACTTGAGAAAACTTAGGAAATTAGTCGAAAAAGAGACCAAAATCCGTATCGGTCGTCCAGTTAACACGCAAACACAGGAAATACCACCGCGTAGCCAATAGACACGCGTTACACCTGACGGGACTCGATTCCAACATACGGAGACCGAGTTCGAGCCCCGTCTGCCTAACTAACCAACACTTAGTCAAAAAGCCGAAAAAGAGGTCAAAACCCACATTGACCGTCCGAATGACACGCAAACGCACACATAGCACCGCATAGCCAATAGACACGCGTTACAACTGACGGGACTCGATTCCGACATACGGAGACCGAGTTCGAGCCCCGTACGCCTAACTTGAGAAAACTTAGGAAATTAGTCGAAAAAGAGATCAAAACCCGCATCGGTCGTCCAGTTAACACGCAAACACAGGCAATAGCACCGCGTAGCCAATAGACACGCGTTACAACTGACTGGACTCGATTCCGACATACAGAGACCGAGTTCGAGCCCCGTCCGCCTAACTAACCAACACTTAGCTAAAAAGCCGAAAAAGGGGTCAAAACCCGCATCGGCCGTCCGAATGACACGCAAACACACACATAGTATCGCGCAGGTAATAGACACGAGTTACAACTGACGGAACTCGATTCTGACATACGGAGACCGAGTTCGAGCCCCGTACGCCTAACTTGAGAAAACTTAGGAAATTAGTCGAAAAAGAGACCAAAACCCGCATCGGTCGTCCAGTTAACACGCAAACATAGGCAATAGCACCGCGTAGCCAATAGACACGCGTTACAACTGACGGGACTCGATTCCGACATATGGAGGCCGAGTTCGAGCCCCGTCCGCCTAACTTGAAGCACACAAACTATAATAATGTAAATGTGTTTTTATTTTGATTTTGTTATTAATATTTTAATTTTGTAGGGTCTTGTTGACGAGACTCGTGGAGGTGGAGGCACTAGTGATGATCGTCGAGCTGATGACGAGCAGCATCCTCCAGTACAGGGTGATGACCGTCGAGTTGATGACGAGCAACCTCCTCCAGTACATGGTGATGACCGCCGACTCGATGACATGGAGACAGGCGACGGGTTGTAGTTAGTTTAGTTTATGTTATATTCTGAGTTTCATGTATGTATTTGTACAGTTTTTGAGTTGTGCCGACGACCATTATATTTTTTATCTATATATTTGATTTGGGTTACTAGTTTATAAGAGGTATAGTTGTGATTTGATGGTTGTTATTAGTTTATAACGGGTGTATATTTGTAAATGAACAGGGAAATTTAGAAACTAAAAAAAAAAATTCAAAATTTATGTAGTCATTGCCGACGGGGGTAATGGCCGTCGCCAATGACTTATAGCAACAGACATGAGGCAATGGTCATTGCCGACGGCTACTATATCACTGATGACGGCCTTCCCGTCGGTAATGGATTTTCCCCCTCAAAAAAATGTGTGCCTTTTGTAACGACCCCAAAATAGGTCCATTCCATCCAACCTATTCTGAGTCGCCAAATACATGGTACAGAAAACAACTGTAACTTTATTACAACAATTGTCGTGCAAAATACAACAACACATATGCTATAAGTTTGGATACAAAATATATACCAAATGTGACTCATGTTCCAACCGTGGACATCACCTCACAATGACACCTTACATAAAGGTATAGTCAAAAACTGTTCTAGAAATTAGAATCTTTGGAAAGTGCTCAAGGAAACCTTCGTACATGGGAGGCCACGCGTCTAGGTTATGATAGATATCATATGGCCACAGAATTATCCTTGGTTGACCCAATAGACCCCAAAGAAAAACGAGAAGATTACTATCATATTCTTCCCAATGGTGAGTCTTCTCTTGACTTATCATTATCTCCACTGTCTCTAATTGAGAATTATACTTCAAACAAACACCAAGATTATATAGGTAGTGCCCATAGATATACTCAGCAAGTGGATGAGCACAACCCTGTCCTATGATGACACGAGGTTGTATGTCATTAGACATCTTGTATGATAGTGACAAAACACCCTTCCAACGTTGGGTTCGCCTCACCCTATTTTCTTCACCAAATATAACTACTAAATGATGACCACCGTTCTATTCCCTTGTTACCCCCGCTCGACCCAGCTACACTCTTATTACCTGAAAGGAATTGTGAAGCAAAAGGGTGAGCACAACTAGCTCAGTAAAGAATATCATGACTAAAGATAATTAAATTATCAATAGCCTTCATCAATAATAAATCAGAGATTTAGAACATATGGTAAATGATAAAAATTTCAACCATAGTTGCAGCGGAACGAGCAATCCATTAGAAGAGTCAAATAGACTATAAAGTCTATTATCTTCTCCATGTTAAAAATCCACCAATAATATTTTATCCATGTAACATCACTCAACAGTTCCTTTCCACAATCATATGAATAACTCATAATCATAATTGTGACTATAAATTTTTCTTCGCACCCAGGACGAAGAATATTTTCATCACCTGTCTTTACCTGAAACATCAAAGATCATGGTTATACCAAATCACAATTCCTGTTTATAATCATACTAACAAATCCATCTTTGCACTACGGGCCAAAGATATTCATCAACAAACCATCTTTGCACTATGGGCCAAAGATATTCATCAACAAACCATCTTTGCACTACGGGCCAAAGATATTCAACAACAGTTCATCTTTGCACTACAGGCCAAAGATATTCATCAACAGGCCATCTTTGCACTACATGCCAAAGATATTCATCAACAATTCATATTTGCACTACAGGCCAAATATATTCATATCTCAAAGAAATATATAATCATTTCAGAATTTATATAAACAATAATTATAACCATGTTGATCAATTCACCTTTGCACTTAAGCTTAAGATATTCAATTATAAATTCAATGGTCATGATCATACCAGTCACAATTCAACTTTGCACTACAGGCCAAAGAGAACCCTAGTCATGATCATACCAATAATCTACCCATCTTTACACTCCAGTGAAAGAGAATTTCAACATCAGGGCTATAAAAATGTTATATATGATGATAAAAATAATATGATCAACATATAGCTTTAATCTCAAGAGTAATATTCGTAACTCATGAATAGTAAATCGTGAATAGTAACTCATGAATAGTAACCCCGACACAAAAGATAGAAATTTCACAATAAGATCCATATCAATATTTCGGTATAATGATATTGAAAGAATAACATTACTTAAATTTATAAACAATTTATTTTAATTGTTTACACTTTACTAATTAATGCATTTAATCATCATAAAATGCCAACTCTTACAATTTCATCATCAATAACCAAAACCCTCATAAAAAATCTGCATATACCTCATATAGGATTCTCAAGCCATAAAATTCTATTTTCCAATTTTCTTTCTTCACAAAACATATTTAATTCATTTACTCATAACTAGACCATTTTTATGAAAAATACCAAATCAGTTCCAAAAATATTTCTTTTCTGGGATTTAGCATAATATAGTCCCATAGTTAACATATATTTTTCTCAGAATTTTTAAAAGTCATTTACTATTTTTCATATGGCCAAAATAGCCGAATATTTAGACATTTATCAAAAATTGTACTTTTTTCTAAAAATTCTGAAATTCACAGAGTATACTTCTATCATATACATGTACTCCCAATAAAAATTTCATCAATTTTGGAGTTAACCACAAGGAATTATAAGCGGTTACTTTTAAAATAGTCTTTTCTCATAAAATTCATAACTCTCAATCTATACATCCAAAAATCACCATTTTTGGACACAATCAATAAAACTCATCAAAATATCATTTTAAATTTTTCCAGAATTTTTGAAGTTCAGAAAAATTACGAAACTGAAAATCATAACAACCCTTAAAATCCCTTACTATCCCTTACTATCCCTTATCTCAAAAGAGCAGTACTTCTGACTGGATATAGGATATGATGCTGAAGAAAACTTGCACTGATGAATAGCAACTCACCAAGTATCTAAAAACTCACAAAATATGCTTCATAATATAGAGAGAGAAAGAGAGAAAGCTTATGTTTCTGGTGTGATTTTCAATTCTAACTTAGCCCTCTATTTATAGGAAAATTTTGGTAGGTTTGATCTGCAACCTGATGGCTTTACCTGCTACTATTCTCACCCACCACATTTGAAATATAATTCAGCACATTTCTTCACCAACCACAAGTGGGGCCCACCAATTCTAGAATTTTCCACCAAAAATGATTTATAACCTGATTTCTGAATCAGCCACCTCTTAAAATTCATAACAAATCATACGTTCATTTTTAACGGTTCAAAATTTATGGGCATATACTCAACTTATATATGTATAACATATCCAAAAATTACCACGATCCAACGGTCGGATTAAAAATTATAACCCCCGTAAAATATCTCAAAAACCCTGATTTTTAATACCTCCATTCTGACAAAAATAAGAATAAAAACCTCAACATTAACTCCTTCATTTTTAACCACAAAAATATATCCCTCGTTTATATCCACATAAAATAAATTTTTCCTTATCATATGAATCAATAATTAATTATTCACAAATAATATAACAGAATCACATTTATGACAACCAGGCCGTTCCCAGGAAAGAGGGGGCTTTCCAATAAGAATTTCTCCTTACTGGCGCGCAATTAGATAACCAAACCTCTCCTTAGACAGAACTTTCTAGACATTGCCAATAATGTTATCTAATAATATTATTCAAATAATATGAATTATTGATCTGATAATGGGAAACATTGTGCAGTGACAATTATTGAACAACAATAATATAAAATTTTAACGTAGCAATTATTGAATCAATAAAATAAAATATTGAACAGTAATTACTGTAACAATTATTGAGTAGTGCCTTCTTACGTAAGGATCAATAATTCAAAAATACTGTGTAAAACCGTGTGCTACTGTGCAAACACACGTATTACTGTATTTTAACCACCGGGTATTCCAACAGTGTTAACGGTAACAACTACGCCGTTAATTATAAAACCTCAATTTTTGTCGTTATCTTCATCCGACAGTTATTCTGTTATGGGGCCCACAAATAGCTGCGCCGTCGTACGAATATTCCCCGACAGAAAGAATATTCCACGACCAAACGAATATTCCCCGACAACAATGATTATTTTATAACCACTTGT
Source organism: Panax notoginseng (assembly GCA_016801055.1). Lineage (NCBI taxonomy): Eukaryota > Viridiplantae > Streptophyta > Magnoliopsida > Apiales > Araliaceae > Panax > Panax notoginseng. The sequence goes on from CM029016.1 coordinate 21,214,838, forward strand.
GTATTTTGAAAAAAAATCATATATCACCCTTAACTTTAACATTTATCAATTTAACCATTTACTGAATAGTAATTATAAGAAAAATTGAATACTTTTATTTCATAAAATTCGGGGTCTTACACCTTTGCCGACGGCATTGCCGTCACCACTGCCATCGCCAATAACCTTACGCCGTCGCCAATGACTACCGTCGGTAATGACAATGATGCCGACGGCTGACGACGGGGAGACAGGGGCGACGACCTGTGGGGCGACGGCAGTACCCGTCGCCAATAACCTCAATGCCGACGGCACTATGGTCATTGACGACGGCAGTGCCCGTCGGCAATGACTGATTTTCTTGTAGTGTAACCAAGGGGTCCCTCTCCTCCGTCACACTTTATCAAATTAGTAATTCCATTTCTTTGAACTAAACAATTTAAAAACATGATCGCATTCGACAATAAAATCACCAAAACTTTGCATATATAATTAATAAATCCAAAGTTTTCATTTTTAATCATTTCTTCAACCAAACTAACTAACTAACTCTCCATCTTTATTTTTGACTTGTTCCCCAAAATTCCTCTTAAACTATCTAATTCAATTTTATGAATGGAATAAAACAATAATGTCATCTCTTCAAATGTATGTTTAGTGTCTATGTAATATATAAGATATCAAAATTATTATATATTTATTTTATTAGAATGACTTATCTTTTAAAATTAATGATAATTAAATACACTTTTTTTTTCATTCATTTTATTTCCTTGATCCCAACGTACGTAGCATAAGATGATAATTAATATAAATTGTTGAAAAAAACCAAACTCCCTGAAAAAAGAGAGTGAAAAATATGACAAATAAAAACAAAACTATGATAAATGTGAAAATGGAAAGACAGATGAAATAAGGAGCTAGACAGGCGTGCATGGCATTAGTGGATGTGGGGGTGGGGGTTCCCCTTTAGCTTGTTGATTGTTGAATAGTACTCCTTCTGTCTCAAATTATCTGTTGTTTTAATATAAAAAATTTGTTTCATAATATCTACTTTTTTAAGATTTTAATGTATTTTTTTCTTTTATTTTCTAAGTTTGCCCCTTTACCTAATTATTGATAGTCATTACTCTCATCCTCTCTCCACACATATATATGTACTCATACTTTCTCTCTCTACATACTATTTGTCTATTTAATATACTCATATTTTCTCTCTCTTCCTCTCTCCACACATATATATGCACTCATACTTTCTTTGTCTATTTAATACACTCATATTTTCTCTCTCTTCCTCTCTATATATAGTATTTCATGCATTCTTTTTTAAATATTTTTTTCATATTTACACTAATAAGGGTATTTTAATATTTTTATCATATATATTAATATCTGTTTGAAACTCTAAAATAATACTCCATCCGTCCCAAATTATCTGCTATTCTAAAGTTTTACACAGATACCAATATGTGTGATAAAAATACTAAAATACCCTTATTAGTGGAAATATGAAAAATGTATTTAAAAAAGAGTGCATGAAATAGTATGTAGAAAGAGAAAGAGAGAGAAAGTATGAGTGCATTAAATAGACAAATAGTCTAAAGAGAGAGAAAGTATGAGTGTATATATGTGTGGAGAGAGGAAGAGAGAGAAAGTATGAGTGTATTAAATAGACAAATAGTATGTAGAGAGAGAAAGTATGAGTGCATATATATGTGTGGAGAGATGATGAGAGTAATGACCATCAATAATTAGGTAAAGGGACAAACTTGGAAAATAAAGGAAAAAAATGCATTGAAATTTTGAAAAAGCAGATATTGTGGGATAATTTTTTTTTACTAAAACAACAGATAATTTGGGACAGAGGGAGTAGATAATTTGGGACGGAGGCAGTAGAATTTAAGAAAGCAAGCTAGCTTGAAAAGCAGCAAAAGTTTTTCTCTCTCTCCATCTGGATTGGCTGTGGCAGTCTGCAGTACAGCGCAGACACCCACTATCTTCTTTCTTTCTTTCTTTATTGATTACCGCTCCAACCCAACCACCTCACCCTTGCCCCCCCCACGCCCCCAACTATCTTGACTCCCTTCCCTATCCGACCCAATTTATAAATGCATTTTCCAAAGTAACTTATTTTTTTCGATCATTCTCAATCTAACCTTATTTACTGTTTATATTCCTATTTCTAGCATAAATTTTTTGTATATATTTATATATATTTACATATAAATATATAATTATATATATATATAATATAATATAATATAATATGTAAGACCCCAACTTTTATAAATAAAGATGAATTTTCTATAAATATCATTTTTGAATATTATGGAGTTAATTTGATATAATGTTATAGTTGTGGGTAATATTTATAAATTTTGCAAAGTACGCAAGTTGTTATATAATATTCGATTGGTCGGGAAATATTCGTTTTAACAGGGAATATTCGTACAACGACACAATCATTGGTGGACCCCACAACGGAATTATTGTCGGATTGAGAAAACGACACAAATATTTTATTAAAAATAACGACGGAAGTTTTACCATTGTTACTGTTGAACTACTCGGTAGTAAAAGTACAGTAATACGTGTGGTTGCATAGTAGCACACGGTATTGATTATTAATACTTATGTGAGAAGTCACTCAGTTTGATTCAATTATTGTCAGTTAATAATATGAATTATTTAGCGATAATGACGTTTTATTTTATTCGTATTATTAGCGTAATAAAACAGAAACATCTTTTTATATAAAACAGAATACTTTATTAAAGTAATTCTATAAATAGAATATATTATATTTTATTTAAAAGATTTTTCTTTAAATATGAACCGTCAGATTAAAGTAATCAATCTGGACCATTCATGGATTAGTTACTATGCATTCTATTTTTCTATAAATAGCAGCTCATTCCTTCATTATTTCTTATGAATTCACCGAACTCTAGAGAGAGAAACTATAGAGAGAGAGAAGAAGAGTATTCTGCTACTTAACTACTTCCTTATTTCAGCTCTTCTTTAAAACGGTAAGGGGTGTTATTCTTTCTTATTCATGAAGAGAACTGTTGTTATTCCATTTCTTATTATTCTGTTGGAATAACCTGTATACGCGGTCTACCCTATACTTGGTGACATTCTTCTATTATTCTGTTGGAACATCCTGTCTGTGTGTTTTACACCGGACCTGGTTCCGTTTTTATTATTATTCTGTTGGAATATCCTGTCTGTGTGTTTTACACCGGACCTGGTTCCGTATTGTTATTATTCTGTTGGAACATCCTGTCTGTGTATTTTACACCGGACCTGGTTCCATTATTTATTATTCTGCTGGAATATCCTGTCTGTGCGTTTATGCCGGACCTGGTTCCATTATTTATTATTCTGTTGGAATATCCTGTCTGTGCATTTACGCCGGACCTGGTTCCATTATTTATTATTCTGTTGGAATAACCTGTCTGTGCGGTCTATCGCATGCATGGTGATTTCTTTTGTTATTCCATTCTTTATTATACTCAGTTGGTTAAGTTTTGACTTCTATACTCCATGAAATTTGTGGAATATCCTTGATAATTACGTTTCATCCAGTATCTTTTCATGAAAATATTCTTCTAAGCATTCTTGAATTTTACTCCACAAAGCAGTATCATGTTGACAATTTGGACGTTGTTAATTCTTGGATAAATTAATTCTTGAACTTGTTTTATTGAATTCTTATATTATTGTCATCATCCTCATATTTATAAAATGTTGAAGGTCATCTGTGGCATGTAGTGCATAGATGGACTTGGTATGATTATGACCAGGGATTATTCGGTATAATCATGACCGTAATGTTACAAATGATGTGGTAAAAGTCATCATTGACCCGTAGTGCATTGATGGACAGTTGTTAGCATGATCATGACCATTAATGAATACACGAATATCCTTGGCCGTAGTGCAGGGGTGATTCGATGATGTGAATTATTTTATTAAGCTGAGTCACAGCGATAACAGTGTTGAAAAACCTTTTAAATCATAAAAGATAGTAGAGTTTATTTTCTACTTGACTCTTTTAATGGATTGCTTGTTCCACTGCAGTTAAACTTGATGTCTATTATATTTTATCAGTTTAACATTGTTGATGGCTAATGATAATTTATTCAGCATTATCTTAGTCATAATATTTCTTACTGGGCTAGTTGAGCTCACCCTTTCTTTCACTGTTCTCTTCAGGAAATGAGAACGTAGCTGGGGCAAGTCGGGGAACGGAGTGATGGTTCGAATGATAGTATTAGTTAGTAGTCCTCACTATTCTATTTAATAGTGTGCTAATAAATGTAATGAGGACTCCTTTTGAGTATGAATACTCTCTAGAAGATAATATTTGTATTCAAACTCACAGTTTATGTTTTGTCGTATTGTACACGACAGTTGTATTAGTAAGTTGTATTTGTATTCTGTACTATGTATCTGACGACCCAAGATGGGTGATGTATACCTAATTTTGGGGGCGTCACAGTTGGTATCGCACAGACAGGATATTCCGGCAGAATAATAAATAATAGAACCAGGTCCGGTGTAAAACACACAGACAGGATATTCCAACAGAATAATAACAAGACGGAACCAGGTCCGGTGTAAAACACACAGACAGGATATTCTAACAGAATAATAATAAAAATGGAACCAGGTCCGGTGTAAAACACACAGACAGGATGTTCCAACAGAATAATAGAAGAATGTCACCAAGTATAGGGTAGACCGCATATACAGGTTATTCCAACAGAATAATAAGAAATGGAATAACAACAGTTCTCTTCATGAATAAGAAAGAATAACACCCCTTACCGTTTTAAAGAAGAGCTGAAATAAGGAAGTAGTTAAGTAGCAGAATACTCTTCTTCTCTCTCTCTATAGTTTCTCTCTCTAGAGTTCAGTGAATTCGTAAGAAATAATGAAGGAATGAGCTGCTATTTATAGAAAAATAGAATGCATAGTAACTAATCCATGAACGGTCCAGATTGATTACTTTAATCTGACGGTCCATATTTAAAGAAAAATCTTTTAAATAAAATATAATATATTCTATTTATAGAATAACTTTAATAAAGTATTCTGTTTTATATAAAAAGATGTTTCTGTTTTATTACGCTAATAATACGAATAAAACAAAACGTCATTATCGCTAAATAATTCATATTATTAACTGACAATAATTGAATCAAACTAAGTGACTTCTCACATAAGCATTAATAATCAATACCGTGTGCTACTATGCAACCACACGTATTACTGTACTTTTACTACCGAGTAGTTCAACAGTAACAATGGTAAAACTTCCGCCGTTATTTTTAATAAAATATTTTTGTCGTTTTCTCAATCCGACAATAATTCCGTTGTGGGGTCCACCAATGATTGTGTCGTTGTACGAATATTCCCTGTTAAAACGAATATTCCCCGACCAATCGAATATTATATAACAACTTGCGTACTTTGCAAAATTTATAAATATTACCCACAACTATAACATTATATCAAATTAACTCCATAATATTCAAAAATGATATTTATAGAAAATTCATCTTTATTTATAAAAGTTGGGGTCTTACAACCTCCCCTTTGCCGCCTTTATGTTGCGAGGAGAGGCATATTACTGGTGGGAATCGATAAAACGTACTCAACCTGCTGCACTGAAGATGTCTTGGGAGAAGTTTCAAGAGCTGTTTAACGACAAATACTTTCCCGAGAGTATTTGTCACATGAAGGAGGTGGAGTTCATCAAATTAGAGCAGAATAATATGACCGTGTCGCAGTACGAGGCAAAATTTGCGCTGTGACGCCCACAAAATTAAGTATACATCACCCATCTTGGGTCGTCAGATACATAGTACAGAATACAAATACAACTTACTAATACAACTGTCGTGTACAATACGACAAAACATAAATTGTGAGTTTGAATACAAATATTATCTTCTAGAGAGTATTCATACTCAAAAGGAGTCCTCATTACATTTATTAACACACTATTACATAGAATAGTGAGGACTACTAACTAATACTATCATTCGAACCATCACTCCGCTCCCCGACTTGCCCCAGCTACGTTCTCATTTCCTGAAGAGAACAGTGAAAGAAAGGGTGAGCTCAACTAGCCCAGTAAGAAATATTATGACTAAGATAATGCAGAATAAGTTATCATTAGCCTTCAACAATGTTAAACTGATAAAATATAATAGACATCAAGTTTAACTGCAGTGGAACAAGCAATCCATTAAAAGAGTCAAGTAGAAAATAAACTCTACTATCTTTTATGATTTAAAAGGTTTTTCAACACTGTTATCGCTGTGACTCAGCTTAATAAAATAATCTACATCATCGAATCACCCTTGCACTACGGCCAAGGATATTCGTGTATTCATTAATGGTCATGATCATTCTAACAACTGTCCATCAATGCACTACGGGCCAATGATGTCTTTTACCACATCATTTGTAACATTACGGTCATGATTATACCGAATAATCCCTGGTCATAATCATACCAAGTCCATCTATGCACTACATGCCACAGATGACCTTCAACATTTTATAAACATGAGGATGATGACAATGATATAAGAATTCAATAAAACAAGTTCAAGAATTAATTTATCCAAGAATTAACAACGTCCAAATTGTCAACATGATACTGCTTTGTGGAGTAAAATTCAAGAATGCTTAGAAGAATATTTTCATAAAAAGATACTGGATGAAACGCAATTATCAGGGATATTCCACAAATTTCATGGAGTATAGAAGTCAAAACTTAACCAACCGAGTATAATAAAGAATGGAATAACAAAAGAAATCACCATGCATGCGATAGACCGCACAGACAGGTTATTCCAACAGAATAATAAATAATAGAACCAGGTCCGGTGTAAATGCACAGACATGATATTCCGACGGAATAATAAATAATGGAACTAGGTCCGGCATAAACGCACAGACAGGATATTCCGGCAGAATAATAAATAATGGAACCAGATCCGGTGTAAAACACACAGACAGGATGTTCCAACAGAATAATAACAAGACGGAACCAGGTCCGGTGTAAAACACACAGACATGATATTCCAACAGAATAATAATAAAAACGGAACCAGGTTCGGTGTAAAACACACAGACAGGATGTTCCAACAGAATAATAGAAGAATGTCACCAAGTATATGGTAGACCGCGTATACAGGTTATTCCAACAGAATAATAAGAAATGGAATAACAACAGTTCTCTTCATGAATAAGAAAGAATAACACCCCTTACCGTTTTAAAGAAGAGCTGAAATAAGGAAGTAGTTAAGTAGCAGAATACTCTTCTTCTATCTCTCTCTCTATAGTTTCGCTCTCTAGAGTTCAGTGAATTCGTAAGAAATAATGAAGGAATGAGCTGCTATTTATAGAAAAATAGAATGCATAGTAACTAATCCATGAACGGTCCAGATTGATTACTTTAATCTGACGGTCCATATTTAAAGAAAAATCTTTTAAATAAAATATAATATATTCTATTTATCGAATAACTTTAATAAAGTATTCTGTTTTATATAAAAAGATGTTTCTGTTTTATTACGTTAATAATACGAATAAAACAAAACGTCATTATCGCTAAATAATTCATATTATTAACTGACAATAATTGAATCAAACTGAGTGACTTCTCACATAAGCATTAATAATCAATACCGTGTGCTACTATGCAACCACACGTATTACTGTACTTTTACTACCGAATAGTTCAACAGTAACAATGGTAAAACTTCCGCCGTTATTTTTAATAAAATATTTTTGTCGTTTTCTCAATCCGACAATAATTTCGTTGTGGGGTCCACCAATGATTGTGTCGTTGTACGAATATTCCCTATTAAAACGAATATTCCCCGACCAATAGAATATTATATAACAACTTGCGTACTTTGCAAAATTTATAAATATTACCCACAACTATAACATTATATCAAATTAACTCCATAATATTCAAAAATGATATTTATAGAAAATTCATCTTTATTTATAAAAGTTGGGGTCTTACAACCTCCCCTTCTTATGAAATTTCGCCCTCGAAATTAGGATACGTACCTGGTATGTCGAAGAGATAAGGATACCTTGATTTCATTTCAGATTCTAACTCCCAAGTCAGTTCCTCAATATCGTGGTTTCTCCACAAAACTTTGACTTGAGGTATAACCTTGGAGCGTAGAATATGTTCCTTCTTATCCATGATTTGAACATGAACTTCTTCATACGTCAAATCCTCCGCTATTTCGTCCAGTTCTAACTCAATAATGTGGTTCGGGTCTTCCACATATTTGCGTAACATGGATATGTGAAAAACGTTATGAACACGAGACATACTTGGCGGTAAAGCGAGTCTATAAGCCACAGTTCCTACTCGATCGAGGATTAAAAATGGACCGATGAATCGAGGATTGAGCTTTTCTCTCTTTCCAAATCTCGTAACTCCTTTCCATGGAGCAACACGTAAGAACACATGATCTCCTACATCAAATTCCACATCCTTTCGATAAAGATCAGCATAACTCTTTTGTCGATCTTGTGAGGTTTTTATACGTTGTCGGATCGTTTAAATCTTTTCTGTAGTCATACGTACCAACTCCGGTCCCAACAACGTTGCTTCACCCACCTCATCCCAGCATACTGGAGAACGACATTTTCTTCCATACAATGCTTCGAATGGAGCCATACCAATACTTGCTTGATAACTGTTGTTGCAGGAAAACTCCACCAATGGTAAGAACTTGTCCCAACTTCCCTTGAAGTTAAAGACACAGAGTCTTAATAGATCTTCAAGAGTTTGAATAGTCCTCTCTGATTGTCCGTCCGTCTGAGGATGATATGCTGAACTAAATCGTAAATCCGTGCCCATAGCTTTTTGTAAACTAACCCAAAATCGTGAAGTGAATCTTGGGTCTCGGTCAGAAACTATGGATACTGGCATACCATGCAGTCTTACAATCTCGTTTATGTACATACGAGCAAGACGTTCAAGTGTATAAGTTTCTCGTATCGATAAGAAATGAGCAGACTTGGTCAATCTATCAACAATGACCCAAATCGCATCAATACCTTGAGAAACCCTAGAAGGACCGGTAACGAAATCCATGGTAATGTGCTCCCACTTCCATTCTTGAATTTCAAGTGGATTCTGCTACTTAACTACTTCCTTATTTCAGCTCTTCTTTAAAACGGTAAGGGGTGTTATTCTTTCTTATTCATGAAGAGAACTGTTGTTATTCCATTTCTTATTATTCTGTTGGAATAACCTGTATACGCGGTCTACCCTATACTTGGTGACATTCTTCTATTATTCTGTTGGAACATCCTGTCTGTGTGTTTTACACCGGACCTAGTTCCGTTTTTATTATTATTATGTTGGAATATCCTGTCTGTGTGTTTTACACCGGAACTAGTTCCGTCTTGTTATTATTCTGTTGGAACATCCTGTCTGTGTGTTTTACACCAGACCTGGTTCCATTATTTATTATTCTGCCGGAATATCCTGTCTGTGCGTTTATGCCGGACCTGGTTCCATTATTTATTATTCTGTCGGAATATCCTGTCTGTGCATTTACGCCGGACCTGGTTCCAATATTTATTATTCTGTTGGATTAACCTGTCTGTGCGGTCTATCGCATGCATGGTGATTTCTTTTGTTATTCCATTCTTTATTATACTCAGTTGGTTAAGTTTTGACTTCTATACTCCATAAAATTTGTGGAATATCTTTGATAATTGCATTTCATCTAGTATCTTTTCATGAAAATATTCTTCTAAGCATTCTTGAATTTTACTCCACAAAGCAGTATCATGTTGACAATTTGGACGTTGTTAATTCTTGGATAAATTAATTCTTGAACTTGTTTTATTGAATTCTTATATCATTGTCATCATCCTCATGTTTATAAAATGTTGAAGGTCATCTGTGGTATGTAGTGCATAGATGGACTTGGTATGATTATGACCAGGGATTATTCGGTATAATCATGACCGTAATGTTACAAATGATGTGGTAAAAGTCATCATTGGCCCGTAGTGCATTGATGGACAGTTGTTAGCATGATCATGACCATTAATGAATACACGAATACCTTGGCCGTAGTGTAGGGGTGATTCGATGATGTGGATTATTTTATTAAACTGAGTCACAGCGATAACAGTGTTGAAAAACCTTTTAAATCATAAAAGATAGTAGAGTTTATTTTCTACTTAACTCTTTTAATGGATTACTTGTTCCACTGCAGTTAAACTTGATGTCAATTATATTTTATCAGTTTAACATTGTTGAAGGCTAATGATAATTTATTCTGCATTATCCTAGTCATAATATTTCTTACTGGGCTAGTTGAGCTCACCCTTTCTTTCACTGTTCTCTTCAGGAAATGAGAACGTAGCTAGGGCAAGTCGGGGAACGGAGTGATGGTTCGAATGATAGTATTAGTTAGTAGTCCTCACTATTCTATGTAATAGTGTGTTAATAAATGTAATGAGGACTCCTTTTGAGTATGAATACTCTCTAGAAGATAATATTTGTATTCAAACTCACAGTTTATGTTTTGTCGTATTGTACACGACAGTTGTATTAGTAAGTTGTATTTGTATTCTGTACTATGTATCTGACGACCCAAGATGGGTGATGTATACCTAATTTTGGGGGCGTCACAGTTGGTATCAGAGCTTAGGGATATGATCCCTGGCTAAGATGTGAGAATAGAACTAGGAGGGGAGAGACGGGGAATTCCTTCGCTAGTATGACCTACCTAAGTTTATTTGCATGGTATTTAATTGGTCGGTCATAATATAAGGATAATATATGACATATCAATTAACTTTTATTTTTTGGCAGTATCTGAAAATGGCATCTGAGAATGTTGAGAATAACAATGGAGCACAGACGATTATTGATTCACCACATATCAATAATTAGGATAATGTTCATCAGGAAGGTGACAATCCTCATGCAAACAACAACACTGACCAGATGATGAATGATGGAATGTTCAAAAGTTTTATGCAATTCATGCAACAACAGGTGAAAGCGGCTCCTGTCCACAACGTATGTGAAAATATTGGAAACTCTCAGGCGGTCACCGCTAAACAGTTTAAGGAGCTGGGACCACCGGAGTTTAAGGGAGAACCCAAACCACTTGTAGCTGAAACATGGATAAAGCAGATCACCAAGATATTTGATGTCTTGGGTTGCTCCGAGGAGCAAAAGGTTCCCTTTGCCGCCTTTATGTTGCGAGGAGAGGCAGATTACTGGTGAAAATCGATAAAACGTACTCAACCTGCCGCACTGAAGATGTCTTGGGAGAAGTTCCAAGAGCTGTTTAACGACAAATACTTTCCCGAGAGTATTCGTCACATGAAGGAGGTGGAGTTCATCAAATTAGAGCAGAATAATATGACCGTGTCGCAGTACGAGGCAAAATTTGCGGAGTTATCCCGGTTTGCGTCCCACCTGGTGGATAATGAAGAAAGAATGACGCGGATGTTTTTAAGAGGTTTGAAGCCGGAGATACGTCAACACCTTGTTTCTCATAAACTGTGTTTGTATTCAGATGTTGTAAATAGGGCTCAGTTGGTGGAGCGCGATAACGAGACAACGTAACCAAAAGAGAGCAGCCGACAAAATGATAATACTAGTGAAAGCAGTCATCGAAGCGGTGACAACAAGCGTGGAGGGAATCAACAGGCCAGAAATGGTAACCACTTCGGTGGTAATCAGGGCCAAAATAATAAGAATGGGCATTTCAAGAAGAGGAGATTCAACAATGATGGAAAGACGTCAGCACCAGCACCTGTCGTTAAGGAAGGAGAACGACCACCTATCATATGTTTCAAATACGGAGGGGAGGGGCACATCAGTCCAAACTGCGCGATGCCGTCCAAAGCATGTTATAATTGTGGAAGAGAAGGTCATTTAGCCCGATTTTGTCGTTTACCCAAGACAAATTCAGCTAGGATGGAGGCACCAAAGGCCGTCCCAGAAAAGTCAAAACCGGTTGTGCAAGGGAGAGCGTTTGTTGTGAACTCCCAGAGAGAAAGGAACCCGAATGAGGTCATCACGGGTAAGCTTATCATAAACTCTAACGAAGTCTATACTTTATTTGATACCGGTTCTACCCATTCTTTTATTTCTCCTACTTGCGCTCATCGATTAAATTTGATTCCGGAGAAATTAGACTTTGACTTAGCAGTTGAAACTCTATTGGGAGAAACCTTCATTACATCTACGGTTTATAAGTCTTGTTTGGTTCAAGTTGGTACCCACACATTACCTGTCGATCTTATTTCATTAAAAATACTTGCATTTGACGTGATTCTAGGGATTGATTGGTTAACTACTTATCATGCAAAAATTGATTATTTTCGTAAGGTTGTTAGCTTTCATATTCCTAATCGACCTATTATGCGAATTCAAGCAACCAAACCATTAAAATCAATCGCTGTCATCTCAAGCCATAAAGCTATTCGTTTATTGAAAAACGGATGTCAAGCTTTCTTAGCTCATGTCACAGATCTAAACAAAAATACGTCAGCTTTGAATGATATTTCTGTTGTTAATAAATTTCCTGACGTATTTCCCGAAGAACTTCCTGGCCTACCCCCAGAGCGTGAAATTGAATTTTGTATCGACCTTGAACCCGGTACAAAACCCATTTCCAAAGCCCCATATCGAATGGCTCCTATTGAACTTCAGGAGTTAAAGACCCAACTGCAGGAATTGTTAGACATTGGTTTTATTCGTCCTAATACTTCTCCTTGGGGTGCTCCTGTTCTGTTCGTGAAGAAGAAAGATGGGAGTATGCGACTTTGTATTGATTATCTGGAGTTGAATCATGTCACCATCAAAAATAGGTATCCATTGCCACGTATTGATGACCTGTTTGACCAGTTGCAAGGAGCACAATTCTTTTCAAAGATCGATCTTCGTTCTGGATATCATCAGATGAAGGTTAGAACTGAGGATATTCCAAAGACTGCCTTCAGAACTCGATATGGGCATTATGAATTCTTAGTTATGTCTTTTGGATTGATTAATGCTCCTGCTGCCTTCATGGATATGATGAACAGGGTATTCAAGGAACATTTGGATCACTTTGTGGTCGTCTTTATCGATGACATCCTTGTTTATTCCAAAAGCCGTGAAGATCATGAGCAACACTTGAGGTTGGTACTCCAAAAGCTTCGTGAATACAAACTTTATGCCAAGTTGAAGAAATGCGAGTTCTGGCTGGAAGAGGTAGCATTCCTTGGGCACGTAGTATCAAGTCGTGGAATATCGGTTGACCCGACAAAGATTGAAGCTATTCAAAGCTGGGAGCAACCTAAATCAGTGACCGAAGTACGTAGCTTTCTTGGTTTAGCTGGTTATTATCGGAGATTCGTGGAAGGATTTTCTCGAATCGCTACTCCATTAACTCAGCTGACTCGGAAAGATACAAAGTTCGGTTGGAGCGAAGAATGTGAGCAGAGTTTTCAAGAACTCAAGAGGAGACTCATTTCAGCACCTGTTCTAACAATACCATCTGGCTCGGAGGGATTTGTCATCTACAGTGATGCTTCGAGCAAAGGGTTGGGATGCGTTCTCATGCAACATGGAAAAGTCATAGCCTATGCATCAAGACAACTCAAGGAATATGAGAGGAATTATCCTACTCATGATCTAGAGTTGGCAGCTGTTGTCTTTGCACTTAAAATTTGGAGGCATTACTTGTATGGGGAGAAGGTGGAGATCTTTACGGATCATAAAAGCCTCAAATATTTCTTCACTCAAAAGGAACTCAACATGCGACAACGACGTTGGCTTGAACTGTTGAAAGATTATGATCATACCATTCAATACCATCCTGGAAAAGCGAACGTGGTAGCTGACGCATTGAGTAGAAGATCATATGCAAGTACGAGTGCGATATTGTCAACACAAATGCCCATTTTGTGTGATTTGCAAAGGATGGAGATAGAGTTAAAGACTCCAGGGACCCATGTGATGATGGCGAATATACGAGTAGAACCGACTTTAATCGATAAAGTTAAAGCTGCTCAAGCTACAGACCTGGAGCTGATGCGTATGAGGAAGAAAGTGCAAGAAGGTGCTATGCCGGAAGCAAGAATCGATGAAGAAGGAATACTTCGAGTCAACTCCAGACTTTGTGTTCCTAACAACCCTGATTTAAAGTATGAAATCATGATGGAGGCGCACAACACACCGTTTGCAATCCATCCTGGAAGTACCAAAATGTATCATGATCTTCGTCATACATTTTGGTGGAGCAATATGAAGAGAGAGATAGCGTTGTTTATCTCAAGGTGTCTAACTTGTCAACGAGTCAAAGCGGAGCATCAAGTACCAAAAGGTCCATTGCAACCACTTGAAATTCCAGAATGGAAGTGGGAGCACATTACCATGGATTTCGTTACCGGCCTTCCTAGGGTTTCTCAAGGTATTGATGCGATTTGGGTCATTGTTGATAGATTGACCAAGTCTGCTCATTTCTTACCGATACGAGAAACTTATACACTTGAACGTCTTGCTCGTATGTACATAAATGAGATTGTAAGACTGCATGGTATGCCAGTAGCCATAGTTTCTGACCGAGACCCAAGATTCACTTCACGATTTTGGGTTAGTTTACAAAAAGCTATGGGCACGGATTTACGATTTAGTTCAGCATATCATCCTCAGAGGGACGGACAATCAGAGAGGACTATTCAAACTCTTGAAGATCTATTAAGACTCTGTGTCTTTGACTTCAAGGAAAGTTAGGACAAGTTTTTACCATTGGTGGAGTTTTCCTACAACAACAGTTACCAAGCAAGTATTGGCATGGCTCCATTCGAAGCATTGTATGGAAGAAAATGTCGTTCTCCAGTATGCTGGGATGAGGTGGGTGAAGCAACGGTGTTGGGACCGGAGTTGGTACGTATAACTACAGAAAAGATTCAAACGATCCGACAACGTATAAAAACCTCACAAGATCGACAAAAAAGTTATGCTGATCTTCATCGAAAGGACGTGGAATTTGATGTAGGAGATCATGTGTTCTTACGTGTTGCTCCATGGAAAGGAGTTACGAGATTTGGAAAGAGAGGAAAGCTCAATTCTCGATTCATCGGTCCATTTTTAATCCTCGATCGAGTAGGAACTGTGGCTTATAGACTCACTTTACCGCCAAGTATGTCTCGTGTTCATAACGTTTTTCACATATCCATGTTACGCAAATATGTGGAAGACCCAAACCACATTATTGAGTTAGAACCGGACGAAATAGCGGAGGATTTGACGTATGAAGAAGTTCCTGTTCAAATCTTGGATAAGAAGGAACATATTCTACGCTCCAAGGTTATACCTCAAGTCAAAGTTTTGTGGAGAAACCACGATATTGAGGAAATGACTTGGGAGTTAGAATCTGAAATGAAATCAAGGTATCCTTATCTCTTCGACATACCAGGTACGTACCCTAATTTTGAGGGCGAAATTTCATAAGAAGGGGAGGTTGTAAGACCCCAACTTTTATAAATAAAGATGAATTTTCTATAAATATCATTTTTGAATATTATGGAGTTAATTTGATATAATGTTATAGTTGTGGGTAATATTTATAAATTTTGCAAAGTACGCAAGTTGTTATATAATATTCGATTGGTCGGGGAATATTCGTTTTAACAAGGAATATTCGTACAACGACACAATCATTGGTGGACCCCACAACGGAATTATTGTCGGATTGAGAAAATGACAAAAATATTTTATTAAAAATAACGGCGGAAGTTTTACCATTGTTACTATTGAACTACTCGGTAGTAAAAGTACAGTAATACGTGTGGTTGCATAGTAGCACACGGTATTGATTATTAATGCTTATGTGAGAAGTCACTCAGTTTGATTCAATTATTGTCTGTTAATAATATGAATTATTTAGCGATAATGACATTTTGTTTTATTCGTATTATTAACGTAATAAAACAGAAACATCTTTTTATATAAAACAGAATACTTTATTAAAGTTATTCTATAAATAGAATATATTATATTTTATTTAAAAGATTTTTCTTTAAATATGGACCGTCAGATTAAAGTAATCAATCTGGACCGTTCATGGATTAGTTACTATGCATTCTATTTTTCTATAAATAGCAGCTCATTCCTTCATTATTTCTTACGAATTCACTGAACTCTAGAGAGAAAAACTATAGAGAGAGAGAAGAAGAGTATTCTTCTACTTAACTACTTCCTTATTTCAACTCTTCTTTAAAACGGTAAGGGGTGTTATTCTTTCTTATTCATGAAGAGAACTGTTGTTATTCCATTTCTTATTATTCTATTGGAATAACCTGTATACGCGGTCTACCCCATACTTGGTGACATTCTTCTATTATTCTGTTGGAACATCCTGTCTGTGTGTTTTACACCGGACCTGGTTCCGTTTTTATTATTATTCTGTTGGAATATCTTGTCTGTGTGTTTTACACCGGACCTGGTTCTGTCTTGTTATTATTCTGTTGGAACATCCTGTCTGTGTGTTTTACACCGGACTTGGTTCCGTTTTTATTATTATTCTGTTGGAATATCCTGTCTGTGTGTTTTACACCGGACCTGGTTTCGTCTTGTTATTATTCTGTTGGAACATCCTGTCTGTGTGTTTTACACCGGACCTGGTTCCATTATTTATTATTCTGCCGGAATATCCTGTCTGTGCGTTTATGCCGGACCTGGTTCCATTATTTATTATTCTGTCGGAATATCTTGTCTGTGCATTTACGCCGGACCTGGTTCCATTATTTATTATTCTGTTGGAATAACCTGTCTGTGCGGTCTATTGCATGCATGGTGATTTCTTTTGTTATTTCATTCTTTATTATACTCAGTTGGTTAAGTTTTGACTTCTATACTCCATGAAATTTGTGGAATATCCTTGATAATTGCGTTTCATCCAGTATCTTTTCATGAAAATATTCTTCTAAGCATTCTTGAATTTTACTCCACAAAGCAGTATCATGTTGACAATTTGGACGTTGTTAATTCTTGGATAAATTAATTATTGAACTTGTTTTATTGAATTCTTATATCATTGTCATCATCCTAATGTTTATAAAATGTTGAAGGTCATCTGTGGCATGTAGTGCATAGATGGACTTGGTATGATTATGACCAGGGATTATTCGGTATAATCATGACCGTAATATTACAAATGATATGGTAAAAGTCATCATTGGCCCGTAGTGCATTGATGGACAGTTGTTGGCATGAACATGACCATTAATGAATACACGAATATCCTTGGCCGTAGTGCAGGGGTGATTCGATGATGTGGATTATTTTATTAAGCTGAGTCACAGCGATAACAGTGTTGAAAAACCTTTTAAATCATAAAAGATAGTAGAGTTTATTTTCTACTTGACTCTTTTAATGGATTGCTTGTTCCACTGCAGTTAAACTTGATGTCTATTATATTTTATCAGTTTAACATTGTCGAAGGCTAATGATAATTTATTCAGCATTATCTTAGTCATAATATTTCTTACTGGGCTAGTTGAGCTCACCCTTTCTTTCACTGTTCTCTTCAGGAAATGAGAACGTAGCTGGGGCAAGTCGGGGAACAGAGTGATGGTCCGAAGATAGTATTAGTTAGTAGTCCTCACTATTCTATGTAATGGTGTGTTAATAAATGTAATGAGGACTCCTTTTGAGTATGAATACTCTCTAGAAGATAATATTGTATTCAAACTCACAGTTTATGTTTTGTCGTATTGTACACGACAGTTGTATTAGTAAGTTGTATTTGTATTCTGTACTATGTATCTGACGACCCAAGATGGGTGATGTATACCTAATTTTGGGGGCGTCACC